>CM068992.1:21138692-21783720 GCA_035357415.1 Ophraella communa | reverse complement strand
GGAATCAGAGAATGGAATTTTTACAGTGTTAACCTAAATATATACGGGAAGGTCAAGTGCACGTTAACGATTTGTCTGCTTAAAATATACAAACAAAAAATGTATTTTTTGATAAGCGATTAAAAAAAAGCATATTATGGTTATTTAAAAATAATAAAAAAGGTATCTTAAGTATAATAAAAAATAAGAAATATTGTCACTTATAATATAATAATATAATATAATATAATATAATATAATATAATATAATATAATATAATATAATATAATATAATATAATATAATATACTATATAATAATATCATATAAGAAAATTTCCAGGCCCATGGTCACATATGCTTCATTAGTGTGATGGCTAAAAGTTCAACAATCAAAGGCATGCGCTTAGTTGCAGAAAGTGGAACGGCTCGCTTGTCTGGGAATAATAGGGGTAATGACAACGTGCCCCACAGCAGCCTTAGAGGCGTTGCTAGGTCTATCTAAATTTGCATTATGAGGAGTCTGCAGCTTTATCTTAATTATGTGAACTAATACGTGAAGTCTTGGAAAGAGTGACTCAAGAATTTGTTAATAGGATGGCATATTGTCAGCAAGTAAACGGCGAGCATTTGGAACATTTGAAATAATTTTGTTTCTCATTATTCTAAAATAATGAAATGTACATCTATTGTACTACTAACAGTGAGTTATTCCTCGTTTCCAAATTTTTTTACACTAAACTCAGTATGTATGAATTCAAAATAACAAGCTCTTTTAAAATCTGTAAAAATATATAGGGTGTCCCATTTATTAAAGAAGTTGATGGCATTTCCGGTTAAACCGGAAGTATATTATTATCAAAAAAAAAATGTACATCAGATGCGTTTTGTTCCATTGCACTTACCTGCAAATTTTCATAAATATCGTTCTTTTCGTTTAAAAGATATTTACTTGGTTCCATACTTTATACCAACCCCGTATATTGTAGCCTTCTTAGACATCAAAAAAAAGCATACTGCAAGAAGCATTATGGAGGAATCTGAAATGTTCCTAATTAACGAAGGTCTGGGACAAGAAGGAGTGTTAAGTCTATGCCTATTTTTTCTGGTTATGGACGATATAGTAAAAGCCACAAAGAAAAATATAAGAAAACGTACATGTCTAGTTAGAATGGTTAAATGTGCGTTCTTAGATGACCTTATTTTGTGTTCTACAAATGAAATAGATCTAGAGAACAACCTAAATATCTGGAATAATGAATTGGCCACTCGAAACCCAACAATAAACTGTAATAAAACAAAAATATACAGGTACAAATAAGTGAAGAAAATTTAGAACAAGTTAGGCATACAAATATTTAGGAGTTATATATAATGAGGGAAATATGAAACAGGAGATATGTCATAGAATTCATAACGCCACGAATATACACCATAAACTAAGTAAGTAATTTTTAAATATGAAAGAAATTAGCAGAAAAACAAAAATTAGCGTATAAAACACTATGCTGACATACGGTAGCGAGAGTTGGGTGTTAACAAACCAATTACGAAGAAAGGTACAAGCTATTGAAATAAAATACTTTCGTTTCGTTAGAAACAAAATGGTAAGAAAAGAACTTGGAACTCAATCTATTATAGAACATAAGCAACAATTAAAATGGTTTGGACACTTGTGCAGAATGAGAGACCGTTGAAACAAATTTGGCAAGCCAAGATAACAAAGTTTAATTCTAGAGCCGGCCAAGAAAAACATGGGACTGCGAAATAAGCGAGATCTTTAGAAAAAAGGGATATCATGAACAGAAGCACAAAAAGCAGCAAGGGACAAAAAAATATGTACACTCAATAATAATTATCAGTTATTATAACTTATGATATTTTATTTTAAATAAAGTTTCTCTGTTTGTCTTAACTTTTTCCATTTATAAATTCTTATTAAATTATTCAGTTCCGTTTAAAAAAAAGTTTTATTGTATTGATTATTATATTATTTATATAAATATTATTTTATATAAATAAAACGTAAACGTGAATAGTAGAACACCTACTTTTATGCTCTACAGAGTAACTGGGTTTCATCTGTGGTTACTAGATGCCGCAGTGCGTCCTACCTTTGTAATAACATCGATTTATTTTTTAGATTATCCTTTATGAATATTTTAACAATGAAACACAATATTTCCGTATCATTTTACCCAGAAACGAGGAAAAAATTGGAATAAAGTATACTGAAATCACTTCGTGAATATGGAAGCTAAAAGCTGTTGAAAATTTTTTCTTTCTGTTTCTGTTTAGTTTTATCATAAAAGTTTTAAATTTTGTTTTAGAAGATATATACAAAATGTTCAAATGTATTCTTCTTTTTTGCTTTTTATATCATATACTGGTATTAAGCTTTTAATTGTATATATGACAAAATTGACTAATTTTCTAGAAACAACTTGTTTAACTCCACAAACTTGCTTGTATAAATATATAAAAGTTATTGAGAACAAAAAGCAAAATGGTAATATAAGAAAATGAACTATCAAAATCAAAATGAGATTAAAATGTAAATTAGTAAATATTGCAGAGATATGTTACTTTATGAAATTAGAGGTATTTGCTCACAACTTTATTTCAAAAATTACAGGGAAATTTTGTTATAAGACGTGAAGATTCTCCGACTATTTTTATATAATCGTATAGTTTTTTCGCTACTAAAAAGTCAGAATAAAGTTAAAGAAACAGTCTTTTAATCAATTGGAAAATTATATTCAAAATTATTTGTATAAGAAAGAAATTTGGGTTTAAAAATAATAAATTTTAAATTAAAAATCAAATTTTAATTATTGGGCTTCTACAAGTTTTTTGGGTTTACAGTGGATGCTAATGTAAGGCACAATAAATTTAAAAGTGAATTATAAAAAAATAAATAAAAAAAACACCTTTTTCACTACTTACCTCCTTATCTAACTTTTGTTGAAGTAGTAAGGTTGTTCATTATAAACCAAGGTAGAAAAATACAGGAATCACTTGATTAGAACTAAATCTAAATCCATTTGACAGAATGTGAAGATAACTGATGCAAAGACAAAATGAAAATAGTATATTTCCTAACTAGTGCGCAAAGTAAGTCTTGTTCGCACGCTGACTGCAGTTGACCGAACGACGTGAAGCGGGCAGCAGTCGAGTGCGAACAAGACACTTTGCGCGAGAGCTAGGAACAGTATTTTTTCTACGAGTGAGAACATTTATAAAAATAAAAAATTAGACAATCAATTTAAAAAATTATATTCATAACAAAATACTAAGCAACAACTATATAACAAAAACTAATTATTTCATTTAATTATTATTAACTATATTAAAAGTAAATGAACAATGTGAAGCATTATTCAAGGTTAATGCTGAAGATGCATTGAAGATGCTTTAATGGAGAAAATTACTTGTTTTGTATTGTTTTTGTAGGTTCCGTCGGAGCCAGTTGGAGTTGAAATAGTATTTTCTGGCAAACGATTTTCAGCAATATCTGGTGAATTTAGTACATTGTTATGGTGGGTCTCGACGCTTGTAGAAGTACTGCTAGTAGTGGTGGTACTACATTACATCTGCAACATTTTATTTGACATTTCTTTCTTATTTTTTAATGACTCCTCCAAATATTCTTCCGCCACAGCTGTGGATTATCAACCACCAAGACGTTTGATATTAGTAATTTGTTCTCTATTATCAGCTAAAATTGTCGCCGAATTGCGGTGGAAACTATGACCTTCTCTAAGGGGCTTCACTTTATTTATATCATACCATTTGCTAAATTTTGCATATTGCTTTTTATATTTTTGAGACCACCTTTGGGGTATCAGACCATTTGCTTTGTCAAAAAGATGAACCGGTATTTGCTCATTGTCAATGTTTGCCATTATTTTTAAAAATATCTGGGCTTGGACTGACAAATTAATTTGTTTGACACTGACGGCGAATGTCATTGTCATAGAAACGTTTTTACTGATGTATAAATCGTATAAATATTGTTTATGGTAGGTACTTTGTTTATCAAAATTAAACCTTGTCAGCACTAGTGCGCTAAATTACGTGTTGTCTGCATTGGTGCGCAAAATTAAATTTTGCGCTATCAAGCTCGTGCGCAAAGTACCTATTTTGCGCACGCAAGTTGACTTATCCATACATTTTCAAAGCGATTTTTACAACACAATACTTATTATCAAATCAAAACAAAAATTATTGGATATATTATTGTTATTGCCTTGTAATGTGAAAGTCTCCCATTTTCTCTTTATTTTTTAAATAATTTCTAATAGTTAATAAACTAAGGTTTTATTTATGAAACTCTCAAATTATTTATAATATGCGAAATATTCCTTCATAGAATGGTGGTTTTTAAAGTTTAAAGTGTGGTGTTCATGGTGTTAAATCTAGCAGATCCACAATTTAAAAGTTGTTAATGAACAAATAAATCCTGGAAGTTCTCCACTATTAAACTGTTTACTTTGATTGAGTTTACATTTTATACATAGATAAGACATAATTGTAAAACACAATTATATATGTTAAGTTATTGTAAAGATCAGCATGATATAGTTTTTTCCTGGTTTTTCTAAATCATTGCACAGTTATACTGATCTTAGAGGGAATTACATCCAGGATAATCCCTTAGGGCTAATAACATCTTTTTACTTCCATACTTGGTCTAGCCTTAATACTACCTAAACATCAGGTACCTAGCTACAAACAAACAAAATGTAACTTAAATTTCAATCTGACGATGCTTCCTAGCGAAACAGCCGTCATTGTGATTTGAAACATATTTTTTCAAATAAACTTGGAAGTTACGTTAAAACCAAGAGTTTTTTTATTATTCTTAACAAAATAGAATGTTTCTTGAATTATTGAGTGTAATTACTTTTTATTTGTTGCCATTTAAAGATATATATTTAAAATCTTTGATCGTGGAGAAAGTATAGTCTGCTACTCGGTTAGAATGAAAATTCGTTATGCTCGCAGTTGCTAACGCTCGACTTCGGCTCGCTCTCGGAACTTTCCACTCGCGTCGAAGTTTTATTTTAACATTGGTACAGAATAAACTATTATACATATATAAATAAAATAATAATAAATGCGCTGTTGCCAGATTTATCATTAAAAACCAAACTCTTAAAAAAGTAAATACTTGAGGTTAATTCAATTTTTTATAGAAAATTTGAAAATCAAGAGAAAAATTTGGTAATAGGGTCATTTTGGTTCTTTCTTTTCATAACGGCAATTAATTTATTGATATTCGAGACTTTCCCATTGTTATGTCATGTGAAACGGGAATGACTGGTGACACGCCAAATATTTTTATTAGAATAATATTTAAAAAATATGTATAATGCAAGTAATGAAAAAAATGCTATATGAGCCATGTAAAATAACCATCCAAGAAGTAGATTACAAAAAAGAATTAGACTTCACTGTTTTTATATTTGACATAAATTCTCATTTCTTTATAATAATTTTTATATCTCTTGAATCTATCTTGAATCTATTATTTTTTTCTTTAAATTTTTTGCACGGTCCTAATCTTTCATATTTTTTAGCATAATTTGTTTAGGATTTTTCTATTTACATTTTCTATTTAAATTTTTATAAAAGTGCCAGACTTATACGGTTATATCTTTAATGCAAATTTTTTCAACTTTATAAAGCACGCTCTTTTTCTGGGGTTGTTTAAATTATTATCAATTTTTCTTCCTCCTGTGACGGAAGATTGAACTAATGAACCTAAATTATTAAGCCATTCAAGTTTCGCTCACCGACAGCGCTGATGAGCATGATAATCGCATTATCAATCTACATTCGGTTGTTTATTTAAGGTAAGAATTTTCAAAATATCCGTCAACAACGAGTTTCCTAAAGAAATGTCAACAAGATGGATTTTCTTTTAACGTAATTTCTTAAGAAAGAGTTAAATAGCAATGGAAATATTTGGTGTACCTGCATTTACATCAAATTAAAACGTTTCACCGATGTTTTCTAGCTATATTATATCGATCGCCCGTCTGCGGAGCTCAGTGCGTCATGACACGTCACTATTTCCACTTTTGCTATTTTCATGCGACACACACAAAAAGAATGCCTAATTTATACTAAACGAACCGTCCTTTGAAAAACCTCGATTCGATTCCGAAAAGATGTTGGGACTGCTACTGTCATAGCATTCTTGTGAAACTTTGAAAAGAAAAGGTTTGAAAATATTTTCGCAAGTTGTATAACTGGTAAACTGTTCATTCAATATTTATTTAAAATTTGGCGAGTAAATAAAAAAATAATGTAATGGATTTTTTTTCTATTGACTTGTTCGCTATTTGATTGAAATTCGTAAAAAATGAAAGTATTTATTTTTTTTATTTCTATTACTTTATCCAATTACTTAAACAGATCCTGAAAATCCCAAAAAATAAATAGTTCTTCACAAAAAAAAAGCAGTGGACAACCTTACAGTTCCATACTAAACTTGTTATTGTCATTGACAGTAAGTTAACATGGAGATAAAACAAATTATAAATAAAACATATTTTCCTATAACAGTGCCCCTATGCCCTCCCAATTAAGCTACCCTTGCGTTATCAACTTAATTTTGCTTCCCTCATTAACTACCTCTCTCAATATTTCTTCGTCCTTTGCTTTGCACCCGTGCTCCTTAAAAACCTGTGTTATATAATAGTCAACCCTATGTTAGCATCCCACCCACTTTGCTAAACCCATCCGATACCCTACACCAACATTAATAAAATCCTTCTGCGCTGATCCTCTTCAAAAATCTTATTCACTTGTAGATTAAAGTGGTTATACCTTATGAGATATACAATTTTGTCTTTTAGACCCACTTTTGATGTATTTTTTACTATCGGTGTGGTGGCCAAAAGTCAATCAAGTGGGGGCAGGTCACACCCTCACTGGCATTTAAGGCCTGGCCTGTCTATTTATTATGAGTTACAATAAGTGTAATCAAAATTAAGTACCACACACTTCCATGAACAATGGTGCATGAATCACTGCTTGAAATGCCTCTCTGAAAACATTGCTCTCAACCCCATAGGCTTGATTTACGACATTCATTTTCGTTCCTCTCTCGTAAATCATCCAGCTTGCTGTCCAGCGACCATATTTGGTACACTGACGGGTCTAAATGGAAATATGGAACTTTTGGTGCTGGTGTATATGGGGAAAAATTCACTCATAATATGTGGATCATTTCAGCCCAATATCTACAACTAGGGCACTATATCTACTACTAAGCCATATACAGAAATATGAGCGATTGATGGAAGTGCAAATATTATTTAGAGCATGTAGAGGAATCAGAGGAGTGCACGTTCGCATCTTCTCTGACAAAACTCTAGACGACGATCAAAATCATCTTCATTCAACTCGTGCCATCTTTGTATCACGGGTGGTACAGGACTGTGAAAAAGCTTTCGGAAAACTGTAGAAGATGGCAAAACACAACAGTTGACTCGATTGAGTGGTTGTTGCCTCTAGCTGACTACAAATTGCATCGAAGGGAATGAAAACGCTGACGAGTCGCTCTCGCTTAGGAAGGGCTTTATTCAAACTCTCTCAAACCCTGTTGTGGTAAATTTCTCCGGCAGTTGAATTACATACTTATGAGTTAGGAAGACCGTCAATGTAATTCGTATGGAAACAAACTAGCCAGAAGCTCTCCAATTATTATTTTGGTAGTATAACACCTCACAGTAAACTTCTTTCTTGCATGGTGGCTAAACTATTTCCAACACCAGGCTCACTCGTAAGTTATCATAGGTTACACTATCAACAGTGAGCTCAGAAAGATTCTAGTTAACAATGTCAAACTTTAATAAAAAGTAGCGTTTTTTGTTGATTGGATTTTTGAAGTAGAATAAATAGCACAGTTAAAATGATTAAAGAGCAGACTGTGTGGGGAGGAAAATGAAACAGCATCGCACATAATCTTTGAGTGCCCTGCACTCACTGTCCGCAGACTCAACCTCTCTGGGGCTGAAGTTCCAATGAGGGCCTTCCCTGCGAACGACCGTCATTAGGGGACTAGGCCTGTTTGACTAAATGCTGGGCCCTCTGGGGAGCACAAAAATCCACATAGGCGTTCGTGCTTGGGGCTTACACATGTTGTAACATCACCTTCCCAGAGAATCTATCTACAATCTTACCCTATTTAAGATATCCTCCTCAGACCAACAACAGAATAGACTTTGACACCCCCCGTATAGAAGCTTCCTTACGCTACAGGGTTCACCTAATCATATCTACCACCAACTGGGTTTTTTCTGGTGCTAATGTTATGTTCCTCTCTTAAGCCACGATTTACCTTCCATAATGCCAAGTCTCCACGTTAGTCTAAACCTCTGCTTCCCTAACAATATTAACCAAGTACCCCGAAATTTTCCTCTGAAATAATTCTGCTTTAATATATGTGCCGTGTGGAAAGAATTTCTGACATTCTACAGAATGTCCCCCTATCAATTTTTGAAAAATATGCCCTATCCACTACCTCTTGATTTGCCATCACCGTAGATTGTGCTATTCTGCAAGATCACCCTTCTTCCCCCCTACGTCTACCCTCCGGATCCCACCCACCTGAAAGTGCTACGTTACCGATGGCAGTCTTCCCTTAATACTCTAATCTTTTACTTTCCTCCTTATATGTCCTAACAAATTTTCCCAATTGCTCCATATTTTCCTAACAATGTTATCTAGGAATAACGTAACTAATTCACACTGCCATATATTATTTAGAGAGAGATGGGACGACTTTTATAGGAGTTAATTAGCTAATCAATCGTGTACACAGCCAAAAGACTCATGAAAACAACTCAGACTACTGACGGGAATACTAACAGGTTACTAGGGTCTTCAAAAACACATACAGGATGAGAGTTAATAACACACCTCTATGCAGAGGATGTGAACAAGTAGAGTTGGCCAATAAGAGAAACTCCTTGGAAGAACGTCGTCGACTACTTCAAATCAGTAGTGTAATAATTTTCATCTTTATTTATACAGTTCTCCTGGATGGGATAAATTGCACACACTATGGATAACTACACACTTAATTAATTTATATACATACTTAATATATATTTAATTTATATACACGTGATATATCAGTTCTAATTTATTTTCACTGTTCGCTTGATTTCCGTGCACTGTTAACTAAGACGTTCTAGTTGATGACTGACTGTATCACGCGTGTGTTGCTTACATATATCGCGCTAACGGCTTATTGAACCAAATCGAACATTCCAGCCTTAGTTATTTCCGAGACATAGAACAACGGGGACTATTATTCTTGAAGGAGGCGCATTCGCTATTATAAAGTTTGGACCTGCTTCTGACTTACGAAGTAAAGAGGCAAACTGAAGAGGAAGCACAATGGACCTTAGGAGGTCCAAGTGTGGATGAGGCGTTCACCTTGCTCAATTTACAGATACAGATACTTTTTCGAAACAAACTCTACGTAAAAATAATGTGAAAGTATTTTCTTATTTGTTTTATTAAAAAAATACAACTGTTTGTTTTTATTATTTCCACTTTGATTTAAGTATTCCTATTCAGCATCAAGGAAACTATTAATAGTAGCTTTTCTATCGTTGCTCATATAGCATTTTTTCACTAAATATTAGTTTTAAAAAACAATAAATATTTTGGACGGGTCACCAGTCACTCCCGTTTCACATGGATTGAGATTTAGTTCTAATCAAGTAGTCCCTGTATTTTTCTACCTTGGTTAATAATAAACCACTTTTATGGTTAAATAATAATAAGCCTTAACAACAGGGTCTGTTACAAGTACGCTTACAAAAAACTATTAATACAACTCAACTATGCATCTAAAGCAAATAAAAAATGTTTAATTACCTCAATAAAGAATCATGCTATAGTTTTCCAGGTATTTTGGTTTAAATTGTCGAGAAGTGCAATAAAGTTGTCAAATGAACGTAAATTAGTTATAAGCAGTATTTTATTTTTCTGTATAGTGGGTATTTTATTATGATAAGTTCCATTATTTTAAATCGTAGACAGTTGCATATTTCGTAAATTTCTTTCTAGTTAATGATATACAGTGTGGAAACCAGTTATGGAATAAAATTATTTGTGGGGTTAGTTTGAAATTCAAATGTAAGCATTTTAAACAAAAATTTAAATGTACAGGGTGATACACGCAAGTCTGCCATCGTTCATGATTTATATTTTCAACGAAACACCTTGTATGTTTTTATGATTTTTAAAAATCCTTAACAATACGATCTCAATGAACTATACCATGTGGGGTCTATTATGAATTGTACAGGGTGAAATTTTAAATTATTTATAATTTTGTTCAAGATAGTAAATACATAAAATTGTGAAAATAATAATGTTTCACACTTTAAATAATAGTTTTATTCTTAAATAGCTAAATGCAGACCTAAAATTTCTTCACTAAGTATCAATATTTTGTGTTTTTTTTTTAACATTTTTTCAAAATTAACGGGTCCCAGCGTTTTTTATAATCTTCTAAACTAATCCCACAAATAATTTTATTCCATAAGTGTATAATGAACTACGTTTTGGAACATAATTATTTGGTTCATTCTAATATACTTAATTGGGATTCTAAAACCGACATAATGAGCACCATTTTGGGAATCCCCCATTAATTTGTAAATGTAGCAATATAGAACTATCTAAATTAGATTTCAGTGTAGTTAAGTTCTTCCGCATTTCAGCTAATAAGAAATTGTTTTTAGTTGCACGCTCCTCATAAACGTATTATTATTTAATGACAAGCTGCAAAAGTTTATTAATTATTATTGCTAGGTACGTTATTGCTGCCATTGCTAATATTTTGACTAACAAACTTAGCCATTTTAATTTTGTTGTTAGGAGTTTTTATAAACTGAGCAGTCTCTTAGAAAATCATACTTTCTATATAATATCCATGAAACGAAGAAACTATAATAACATTATAGAGCATCATTCGAAAATTCTAACAGTTATGTCCTGACTTGTCAAGAATAGACTTTACTGCAGATATTTTTGTTTATTTTCTAATAAAATAGTGGTAGTGAATTTATTTGTCTGGTGTTCTTTCACAAAATAAGGGTTAAAACAAACAAAAGATCTTGTAGACTAGACTAATAGCGTTACCCATAAAGTAATTTTTGTGATTCAGAGCTTGGAGTAAAATTATGTCTGCAGGTCATTACTTAACCGCTTGCTGCTGGAGTGGCACTGAATAATTTAAAGTCATTTGCGCATTTCCAGTGATGTTTATTTTATTAAATAATTTTTGAATTCAAACTTGGGTCACCAAGGGAATTGAAATATTTATTAATTACATAAGATTTCTTTCCAACATAAAAATAAAATATCGTTTTCTTCGTTCATATACAATGACTTTTTTAAATGTTATTTTGGTTTATAAAGTTTGGTATCGTTTATCCTGCTGGCTAGTATATATCGTAGTAAAGTTTTTCTAAGAATGACTAGTTTTAGAATATTGCTTTCAAAACCAGGCCTTCACTTGTGTAGCTACTTTTAAAACTTTTGTTCGGACTTTCTTGATATTTTTGAAGTAATAACAAGTAACTGCTATGGACAGATGCTTTTCTTATTTTCCCCAACATTTAATAGTGAAAGTTCCAAATACTGAAAGTTTTTCCAATAATATTTAACATTTAAAATAATTAGTAAGAGTCTAATAAATAAAATACCAACAGAAGTTGTTTTATACTATCTCAATCTAATGTTGTTATTGTTGTTATTATATATTTTCAGTATTCGGTCACTATATTGTATAGGTTAACATAAAAGTGTCTATTCTGGCCTAAATTTATAAAACAGTAAAATAATTTCAATTGTATATAATGAACAGATATCAATTATAATAAAAAAGCAGCTTTTATTATGGAATTAATTCATTATTTCGGTTACTGTACATATTTATAAATAATCCCGAAACACGTCAAATTTAAATTATAACTTGACATTCTTTAACATGAAAATGCAACCCCTACCTTCAACCCCCCTAGAATGACAGGTACAACCCCCAATTTTTTAAATGGGAAGTATAGGCTTGTGATATATCATTTGAAAGGTCTCTTCATTCTCTATTCTAAAATGTTACTGTTTTTAAATTTAATGCAAAAATTAACATAAAAAAAATTATTACCATGTTGTTACCGAAATTCGCTACAATACAATCAAAAACTAAAATCTAATGCAAAACGTAATAAAATGTAAAACACGAAAAAGAACTATGAATGTTAATGAAGTAGATGTTCAAAATGTTCTCCGCGAACGTATTGGCAACATCCTAATCTCAAATAAAACTCTCTTCTAACATTATTTAACATATCAGGCGTGATAGACCTAATCGCAAGCGTTATTCGTTCTTTTAAGTCATTTAAATCAGAAGGTTTAGTTTTGTACACATGGCTCTTCACATATCCCCATAAAAAGAAATCTAATAATGTAAGATCAGGTGATCGCACTGGCCATTCAATCGATCCTCGCCTCCCTATCCACCGATTGGGAAATATTGTATCGAGGTACTGCCGGACATTAAGTTGGTAATGTGGTGGTGCTCCATCCTGCTGAAACCATATCGTATTCGCTGGAACTTGAGGGTTACCTGGATCAGGATATAAATTTGCGAACGTTGGAATGACATCATTTTGAAGTAGTGTCAAATAATTGTTGCCATTCAAGTTGCCCTCAATAAAAAAGGGACCAATGATATCGTTCCCTACAATCCCTGCCCAAACATTAACCTTTTGAGGGTATTGAGTGTGTTCTTCTCTCATCCTGTGAGGATTTTCCGTGTACCAGTAGCGACACTTTTGCCGATTAGCATGACCGTTAAGTAAAAAAGTACACTCATCAGAAAACATAACTTCTTCTAATTGGATAATATTGTTATCAAACATGTCCATCATTTGCTCACAAAAAAAAGTTCTCCTATCAAAATCGTCTTCCCTGAGCTCCTGAGTAGGTATCATCTTATACGGATGCAATTTATTTTCTTTTAATATGTTTGCTATCGATGTATGGCTAGCATTGAATGTAGTGGATGCCTGTCTACTCGATGTATGTGGGTTTTCCTGAAACTCAAGCAACACATCTAATTTGAGTGCATTGGCAGCTGCTTTTTTTATCTGCTTTACATGACCAAACTCGCGAAACTGCTTTTCTATTTTACTTATTATTCCTTGGGATATAGGCGGTAAATTAGGAAATTTCTCATGAAATAGGCGAGTTACTTCCTGTTGTGTTCGGATGTTATCTCCGTAACCAATCATTTGTAAAACTGTTATTTTATGCATTTCCATTAATCTAACCATTTTACAGAATTGAATTGAACAAACTTTATACTTAAATTACAACAATGACAACTTAAATAAAACAATTTACTACTGCTTGTTAAAATAGCGTTGCCACGGAAATTCTTTAAATTTTTTTAATGGTTACCATCTAAAAACCACATTGCTATGGTTTTTGTTCACTTTCTCATTATCAAGACCTAAACGGGAAATAAATTTTAAGTATATTGTAATAAGTTTCGAGTATATTTTAGCGAATTTCGGTAACAACATGATATTAATTCTTTTTTTATGTTAATTTTTGCATTAAATTTAAAAACAATAACATTTTTGAATAGAGAATGAAAAGACATTTCAAATGATATATCACAAGCCTATACTTCCCATTTAAAAAATTGGGGGTTGTACCTGTCATTCTAAGGGGGTTGAAGGTAGGGGTTGCATTTTCACGTTAAAGAATGTCAAGTTATAATTTAAATTTGACGTGTTTCGGGATTTTTTATAAATATTATGTACAGTAACCGAAATAATGAATTTATTCCATTTGGCTTTTACACACTGTGTAATAATAATAATGACAATGTGTGACATTCGCCTACCCTCTACAAACAATATAATAAACTAAATTAAAGTATTAGTATATAACACCACAATTGCTAAACTTCTTTCCAGATACTTCTTCTAGGCTTGCTTTGTAGGCTAATGATATTGATTGTTTGATTGAAGCTCAATCTGAATTTTGCAAGGGCAAGAAGTTGAACGTTTTACTAGAATACTCTAATCTAAATAATATTTATTATGGTTTTTAATTATATACAAATAATTAAATAATCAATATGGAATACAAACGTATTCCATATTTGGAAAAAAACAAAAAATTTATATCTAATTTTCAAATTAAAATTCCCAAGTCCCATACTTAAGTCGACGCATACAAATCTGCTGCTTTCTTATTTAAAGGCGAAAATATTTTCTGCTGCTTTCTCATTTAACGGCAAAGAATATTCAATTCCAGTTCCTAAGCATTGCACTATAATCTACGATATTCTTTCAATCCTTAAGCAGTAAAATGTCAGCGAAGTTCATGATTTTAAGCGAGGTTATTGAATTCTTTAAATTAGTTTCACCCTAATGATCTCATCCTGATATAAAATAAGTCTAGCCCATAAATTTCAAATTCAGGAATGGATTAGGTCAATTTATTCAATTTTTCTGTAAAGAATTAAAAACGAAAAAGTCAGAAAATTCTTCTTCTCTAGTTAAAGTTTAAAGTAAGTTTTTTGTTGAACCATCGAAAAAATACAATAGCAAATATTTCATATAATAGTATATCGTGTCACAAGGGCGGAAAGAGGGCATTAGCACCCAGCTAAAGGGTGCTAATGCATTTATCCACATGTGACACAAAACTGTTTTCCGACTACCTTTATTACTATTAAGAAAATTTTTAAAAAGTCGTTGTGGTTGAAAATTGAATTCCAGCTGTCTGCGTGAAAGACAAGTACGTACATCACTGCGCCATCAGGCGTTTTAGAAAACATTTCACTGTTCTTGTGATTTGTATTGTCACACACGATCACTATACCATTCTAATTACTTTAAAAACAAATTTATAAATAAAAGGTTAAACAGATTGGTAAGTTCAATTTACAATTATCAAATCCAATGCACATTTTTAAGTCTTAGAAAAAAATCGTGGTACTATGTGGTTTCCACCCTTGGGATGATAAATAATACTTTCGGCCTAATTTCTGGTGTTTGCTACGGTTCGTTTTACAAAATAACCTTATTTAATTTTAACACAATCTAATAGACCTTGTTTCTATACTTTTTATTTTATTATACTAGATTTAAGTATAACCTGAATCTTAATCCATTTAGTTTCTTGTTTACCCATCTAACTAATAATTATAAAAAATATCTTAATAGCATATTTCTTACCTTTATCTTTAAAAATAAATATAAAACACAGTTTCCAATAAAATATAAAGTAATTGCAACAACCAAAATCATTTATTAAATACAAGTAAAAATAAATTGTTTGTATACAATATCCAGAGACGTCAAAGTTCAATAGGTTAAACTACCTGTTCTTCTAGTCTTGAATGAATGAATGAATGAATGAGTTAGGGGTGATGATTACACTGCGACCCATAGGATCTATTGTGTCCCCCCTTACTTGCCATGTTCTGATGTTTTCTCAGATTTATAGCAGCTCTTCGAGTCCTATTTTCCTGAGGAAGTTTAGGACATCGTCGGGCTTCAAATCAGGTAGATCCCCTTCCTCTATTTCATGTGCTCCTAGGTATCTAGCCCTAGAATTTTGCAAGGCAGGACATTCTGAGAGTATATGTATTGAGGTTTCATCCTCTTCCTCACAGAATCTGCACTTTGCTTCATCTGCTAACCCTAGTTTCTTCATGTGGCTTCTTAACCGGCAATGCCCGGTTAATATTCCCGTTAGAATACGGAGCCTTTTTTACTGAGGTTGAGGCAGCTAAGAGATCTCTTCTGGTCATAGTTCCCCAGTAGTATCTTAGATTGCCTCAATCCTTCCAGCTGATTCCAGTACTCGGATTTTTCTTTCTCCATTTCCTCCCTTAGTTTTCCTAAGATTACTCTACTGCTGATCCCACAAGATGGTTCTGGTCCCAAATGTGGGGTTTCAGCTCCTTTTTTTGCCAGCTTATCTGCTGTTTCATTCCCCTCTATTCCTATGTGTCCCGGGACCCATAGGAGGGTGACAGTGTTCTTCTGGCCTAGTTCATTTAGTTTGTCTAGGCATTCCCAAACCATCTTCGAACTGATTATATTTGAACTCAGCGCTTTGATGGCTGCTTGACTATCCGACATGATCACAATCTCTTGTCTGCGATAGTTTCTTCCAATATTGAATTCCACACATATTTCGATGGCGCGGAGTTCTGCCCTCGTCTAGCTTGGAACCGTCCGTATACCACTTTATGGTATTCTGGTTTAAATTCTGTATGGTGTCTTCATCCCATTCAGATTTATTACTCAACTTTGTGATGAATTTTCTCACAAAGTTGAATTTCTTTGGCATATCATCTTAGGGCATTTCCCAAGTTTGATCAAAGTGAAGTGATCGAGGTTTTTCCCTGATAATTCCTTCTTTGATCATTCTATATATTGTTTTCTTCCTTACACTTTCTAGCAGAATGTGCAGTGGGGTCAAGTTTAAAATCACCTCCATTGCAGCAGTGGGGCAAGTTCCCATTGCTCCAGTGATACATGAACAGGCTAGTCTCTGAATGTTCCAGAGGTTTTTCCTCGTCGTATTCAGATTAGCCCTTACGCTCCAAGCCACTGCCCCATATGTGATTAATGGTCTCACTATTGCTGTGTACATCCATTGCAGGATACGTGGGTTACATCCCCAGTTCTTCCCTGCAATGTTCCTACACACCATGAGGGCCTTGGTTACTTTGTGTATTACTTCGTCTTCGTGTTTGTTCCAGAGTAACCTGCTATCTAGGATTAGCCCTAGATATTTTACCTCTGTTTTCCACTCGACGATGTTCTCCCCTATTTTTATGATTTTTAGATTAGGTTTCTTTTTCCTTGTAAAGGCTACTAGTGTGGTTTTGGTGGGGTTGATGCTGAGTCCCACCGAGTCACACCATTGTTCCGCAATGTTCAATCCTCTTTGAACAATATCACAGAGGACGTTTTCATACTTCCCTTTTGCCAGGATAACCATGTCGTCGGAATACCCTTGACATGGTATGCCTTCCCTAGTCAATTGACAGAGCAGACTGTCCACAGTGAGACTCCACATAAGCGGGGATGCAACTCCCCCCTGTGGACAGCCTCTGGTCACATTAATGGAGATAGTGTCTTGTCCTGCCTCCATTTCTGCGATTCTTGTAGATAGCAGTTGCGACATCCAACTGGAAGTCGTTCTATCTACTCCTTTCTCAATCAATGCTCTTTTGACTGCCTCATGTGGCGTATTGTCAAAGGCCCCTTCTATGTCTAGAAAGGCACATACCACGGTCTCTTTTTTGTTCAGTGCGTCTTGGATTTCGTCCGTCAACTGTGTTAAAGCGGTTTCCGTGGACTTTCCCGCTTGGTACGCATGTTGACGAAGGTGCAATGGCACCTGTTCCAAGATTTCTGTTCTAATGTAGTTGTCTACAGCTTTTTCCATCGTTTTTAGAACAAACGATGTGAGGCTGATCGGTCTAAGGGATTTGGGGTGCGTAGTGTCCCGTTTCCCTACTTTTGGGATGAAGGTGATTTTGGCCCTTCTCCACGCTTTTGGTATGTATCCCAGTTCAAGACTGCTCCGACTAATTCGGATCAAGTGTGGAATTATTGCCTCTTGGCCCTGTTGTAGTAGGGCAGGAAATATTCCGTCCGTTCCAGGGGTTTTGAACGGCTGAAAGGTGTTCATAGCCCATCTCAGCCGTTCCTCACTGCATATGTGTTTTGCCATTGCAGTGTCTTCCCTGGTAGGTCTTTTAGTTTTCTCACTTGTTGTTCCCGAAGGGACAATTCCTCCGGGAAAGTGAGTTTCTAATAGGAGCAGATCTCGTTCTTTTTCGCTTTCTGTGAAGCTTCCGTCTGGCTTCCGTAGTGCCATTACAGTGTCTACTTTTCCTTTTGCCAAGACTTTGTGTAGCCTTGCTGCAGAGGGTGTAGCGTCTATTTCTTCGCAGAATTTTCTGAAGCTGTTTCTTTTAGCTTTTCTAATCTCCTTGTTATATGATGTAAGTTTCTCGGTGTAGCTCTGCCAATCTCCATTACGTTTGGCTCTGTTGAAGAGCTGTCGCGTCTCGGATCTTAGGTTTGACAGATGACTGTTCCACCATATCGCATCTTTTGCTTTTCTAGTCCTTTGGAGGGGACAACTGGATTCATAGGCATCGAGTATTGCCTCGTTCAGCTCTATGAGATCGTTTTCTAATGCCAGATGATTCCTGGCATTTCTTTTATTCTTGAGATTTGCAAGATTTATGTTCAGGTTAGTGTTGTAATTTTCCCAGTTAGTTTTCCTGGGGTTTCTCCTGAGTGCTGGCTCAGGAGGATTACACTCTAACCTGAACATAATCATTCTATGATCAGAGAGGGATGGTTCGTTCGATACTCTCCAATCTTTCACCCTATCCTGAAGATTCGGTGTACTTAGTGTTATATCTAGTACTTCCTTTCTTGTTCTGGTTACAAACGTAAGGGTATTCCCTATATTGTGTATAACAAGATTCTTATTAAGTATAAAGTCTAAAATTTTCTCACCTCTATTGTTGGTGTCTGTGCTTCCCCATATGGTATTGTGACCGTTAGCGTCGCATCCTATGAGAAGCGGCAGCTTCTTCTGTTTACAGTACTCGACTAGCCTTTGCAGTTCTGTGGGCAGTGCAGTCCCGTCCCCTGCAAAGTAGCATGATGCTATCATGACTTCTTGACGTCTATTCTCAAACTCGAGGTTTGCTCGAATCGGAACAAGGTCTCTCGTCATGAATTCTGAAACACAAAAGTAATTAATACTGTTACTTACCAAGATGCATGCTCTGGGTTTGTCAACATTACTTACTTTATATATTAACTTGGCATCCCTACTTGCGAGTCCTCTCACCTGACCATCACGAACCCATGGTTCCTGGATCAGTACTAATCCCATTTGGTTTCTGATAAACGTCCTTATAATAACCGCCGATGATCCCTTGGCGTGATGGGCGTTTATCTGAGCGATATTGATTCCCGCCATTTTTTTTTTTTTGTCTTCTACTTCCATGTCGGTTCCCTCGGTTCCCGAATCCCGATAGAGATCGGTGATGTGGTAGTCTCCGATGCTCTCGGCATCGCTGGGCACATCAGTACCCCGCGATGTCGAGGGCACCAGAGGTGCTTCCTCGACTTCGGTGGTTACTGGCCCACCGCTGGTCCCCGGAGTCTCCTCCTCTCTATCTGTTTCCCGTTTTATACCGTGAACGGGGATTTTCCCGAACCGGTAGAAAATGGTGCATCCATTTTTCTTGAGGGTAGCGCAGGATAGCTCATCTATTGCCGCCCTCAAGAGTTGCCCTGCTTCCTCTTCTTTGACACTCAGGACCTTCCACCTACTCGTCATTAGGCCCTCGTTCTGGATCTTTATCAGCTGAAGTAATTTCTCAGCTGACAGCCCCTTGCTTCTGGGGAGGAAGACTGTCACAACATGTGATCTAGGGATGTCGTCTCCCTTACATGTTGTGAGTTCTCCCCCCTTCCACTTCTTGATGTGTGGCACCTTCAGCCTTAGCCACTCCGCTGACTGTGGTGTTTCACAGTCAACTACCAAGTAGCCCGGCTTAAAGTGAATGCCGCCGAACTGGAGCTTGTGCTCCCATCCAGCGAACATTGCCTCCTCCACCAAAGTCTGCTGTTCCGGACTGAAAGCGACAAAAAGAAGGAAGGAGGGCTCTTGGCTTTTATGATCCAAGGCCTTTTTCCTTGCTGCTTCAAGGGAAATTCCCTGACTGAGGTACCTCAGGTACCATCTGCAGCCCGCTCCGCTGAGCCCACGTCTCAGCGGGTCGTCCCTGCCTCCAGTTTCTCCCAAGTTTGGGAGTGGAGGTTTTCTATAAGTTGAGGGCCTTTGGAGGGTCTTCCTCACCTCAGATTTGTCCGTGTGGTGTGTTCCCACAGTGGAGTCTGAGGGCCTGGTCCTCGACTTTCCTGCCTCACGGGGAGCTTCCCGAGAGGTTGAGGGGGAGTGTTTTCCTCCCTTCCCCTTCTCCTTAGATGTGGCGGTGTATTCCCGCTTTGGTTTTTCTTTTAAATTTTTCTTATCCATGGTTAATCCCACGAGTAGCTAGGGAAAGTTGGTCCAGGCTGCATACAAGGGGGTTTCGCCCGGTTCCCCCAGGGGAACGTTCGCGACCGCATATGCCCCTGCGGCCATTCATCCCTCGGCACGTTACCTTACACCTTGGATTGGGGGGGTTGGTCCGCGGTGCGACCTTGAGAATGACCAATCTAGCAATCTTGCAGTTATCAGCTGCTCATACCAGACCGTGCCACCCGTATAGACGCACACCCCCAGCTTCGCCGCTTCCCTGCTAAATTGCAGTGTTATACCTGCTTAAGCAGTTCAGCGGCTCTCCTGGGGATCCCCTATCCGCCACCCGGGGACGCGCCCGGTAGGCACCCAGCCCTCGGGTCTTCTAGTCTTAAATCGCATCAGTCTGCCAATTTAACAATTGGATCTTTATTAAAAATCACCACTAAAACAGCTTCAACTTTTGTACTGTGGACCGTTGACCTTCTCTTTGTCCTTGGCATTGCACAAAGACACATGGTTTTGAATTTCGAATTTTATTTCGAGTTTCAAAGCCAAGAAAACCAAAAAAAAAGTTAATAAAGATGTTAGGATCATAACTTATATTTACACAGAAGACACTTAATTGTGGATTTGGATCCAGTCTTATAGGCACCACTTCACCTACGGTAAGTCCATTAGTTGCCAGGGGTTAAGCCCCATTAGCAAATAAAAATAGTAAATTTTTGATTTCTTTTTAAGCCTCAAACACCGTAATACAAAATACAGCAAAATAAAACCTGAATCAAAACAAAACCGAACACAAAACAAACACAGGAAAGCGCTTCAAGAATCCAGATTTTTTTACTCCCTAAGATCTAATTTGGCCAAATAGGTATATCGTTTTCTCCTAATTTGCTTTACTACAAGCCTTCATTCTTGCCTTCTTAGATACTGGCACTGGCACTTGGTACAGGAGACACTGCTTAGACATCTTCGTACATACTTCCCTTTGTTTGGGCTTTTGATAATTACACATTAGAAGTAGTGGCTTGGTTCCCATCTGCCTAGCTTTCTGCCCATTGGCACCTGGGTGATCACAAGTAAGATATTTTCTTATTTAAACCTACTCATCACCTTCAAGTTACCACCCAAGTATTTAATAATTTATTGTATGTATTATTTATTATCTAATTTACCTATATATTTATTATGAGATGATAATACAATATTATAGTTTAAATTGTAGGGTACATTACATATCTGTGAGCTGATTGGTACCACTCAGAGTTCTTAATTTATCTGATATTTAAATCTGATTAAATACTTTAGAGTGATGTTAACATATCCATTTATTTTCTTCCCAATAACTACTGTTTGAACCCCCTACTCTGCATGATATTTTAGCTGTATAATATTCTGAGCTAGTTAAATCGGGGATAAAGGTACCTGCACCCCATAAGGATTTCATGGGTATTAACATGTTCATATGATTGATTTACCGTTGAGGTAGACGGAAAAATGATATACAAACCTTTATCATTTATAGCTATCATAAGATGTTTCACTCACACTGGTTAGTTTAATTTAAGTCTAGTTCATGACGAAGTTTGGTCACTGTAGAAACATTTGTTTTTGTTGTTTGTTTTTTTCAATTTTTTTTAAGACTAACTTTAACATTTTTGACTCTAATATTTTAGTTGTAAATTAACATAAAAGAACGGGTAAAATGTCATCAAAAAACCTTATTTTTTACTGCGAATAAAATACAAACGCTTTGCCAATAAACATGGAAATTTTCCAAGCACTTTATTTAACTGGAGTATCCTCGTTCAAGAGAATCACAGCAGAGAGTTAGGTAAGGACAATTTTCATTGATAGTCCTTTCGAACTTTGATGGGCGGTTAAATTGATGAGAAATTACTAACGTTACGGGCTATCGTCCATAATTGAAAATAGATTTTATTAGTTACTCAAATGAGATTAAATTAATTGAATTGGTCAATCAATTTTAAAAGACTGTCATAAATAAGTATAATATGTACAGTACCAAAGTAGAAAAACTGGATTAAATATTAGATTAATTTATTAGTATCTTCTGTAATAAACAAAATGAATTAAATGAAAGAGGGATTATTATTCAGAAAATAAGATTTTGTTTTGATACAATTTTAAATCTTCTACCAAAAATATTATTAATATTATATTCTATTGAAAGGGACTGTGGATTCTAATAGAATATATTTAAATGCTCCTTTTTTTAAATGATTTCCTAACAAAAATGTACTAACTAACCTTAACTAAACTATTTCTTTATTGTCTTATTCATTTCGATATTCTTTCTTTCAACTCATTATACTCCACCAAACCATCGATCACCATCTACGATGTTCTACTTCTCCAACAATTTTTTTATCTTCTTTCTTTACTAATTTTACCATCTATTTTTCTTCTGGTTATAATTTACTTTATTTTTATTTGCTTTTAAATACCTTTACTTTCAGTTCAACTAAATTTTAATAAATGTTACCTCCTACGATCTTTACCAAACATTTTTTATCTCCTAATTTTACTAATTTTGCCATCTATTTTTCTTCTGGATATCAAGGTTCTTTCATTTTTTTCCCTTTAAAAGAAACCAAGACCGACCAAAATGTCTGCCACCTCCCTTCTTGATCCAATTTTTCATAATAAAAATTTTGACTAACAAAATCTTTTTCAAATAATTTGTTTCCTTTAATTTTTTTTAAACTATATCAAAAGATTAATTAAAATATATCGAAGATAAAGGAAAAGTTAATTTAAATATTAGTGAGGGGTAGGTGTACAGCCCAAAGTCAATGATTGATTTATGTAAGGCTTCCTCAAGAGTATTAGGCTCCAGTCATGCGAAAGCAAAGCCTATTTCGTTATAGGGCAAGGCAATAGCAAACATTTCCTCGGTTTTTTCGTCTTCCAAGCTGCAAAAACAACAATCTCATGTGTCAATCAGAACTGGATCTCTGTCAGAAGCAATCAAATATGATAATTTCCCGTTCGCGGAAAAAATGTAGAACTTGGTGAGTTCGATTTTATGAGGGGTCTAGGACACTATGATAATCAGGAAAATGATTTTTATTTCCTCGAAAATAACTAGAAACAATAAAAATTGATAAAAATTTCAACTCAAAATAAACATAACTTACATAGTTTACATGAAAATAGAACTTTTTAAACACAGCTTCCACTATTTATTAAAAAAAAACTGTTTTTTTAAACCCAATGACAGCCGTTCCGCTAAAAAAAGCAATTTTTTAAATAAATAGTGGAAGTTTTGTTTAAAAAGTTCTATTTTTAATTTTCTTAGGAAGATGGACTTCCACAAGGTGAAGATTTCCACATCAATTTTTAAAGACATTATTTATTATAACTAGATCATTTTTAAGTCTAATAAAATCTTCACAATATTTAAATATTTTTAAATAAATAAATTCCATATTTATTGACTTTATTTCAGACATATGTTAAAACAGATATCATCAACCAATGTTGCTATATTGCCAGACTAAAAAAATATAGCTATTCTTGTATATTAAATATAAATACTAAAAAATGTAAATATGAAATGAATTATGAAATATATGCTTGAAATCTGCAGGAAATATTAACCTATCGTACAATATCAAATTTAATGCATTTATGAACAATAAAAAAAATAAATATAAAAATATTCGTCCTATAAAAATAAAATAAATAATAAATAATAGTTTTTATCATCCTAAAGGCGGAAACCACATTAAACCACAATTTTTTTCTAGCACTTAAAAAGTGTGTATTGGATTTGATATTTGTAAATTAAACTTACCGATCTGTCTAACCTTTTATTTATAAATTTATTTTTAAAGTAATTGAAATAGGATAGTGATCGCATGTGACAAAACAAATCACAAGAACACTGAAATGTTTTCTAAAACGCCTGATGGCGCAGTGATCAATGTACAGCTGGAATTCAATTTTCAACCACAACGACGTTTTAAAATTTTTTTAATAGTCATAAAAGTAGTCGGCAGACAGTTTTGTGTCATATGTACATAAATGCATCAGCACCCTTTAGCTGGGTGCAAAGTGTAGCAGCCGAGGGATGCTAATGCCCTATAAAAATAAAATAAGAAAAGCAACAATTCTCAAAAAAAATTCTAAACTAGGAAGAAAATGTAAGACAACCTAAATATTTAAATCCTATTCCCGACCAACTGAAACAGATCAAAGTGTATTATAAATAAATATCGCTCACCTTGATATCTGAAATAAAATAGTGAAAAAACCAAATGAAAAACTCTCAATACTTATGAAAAACAAGTTTCCGCAGGTAAGTGGTAGGTTATGTTTACATTGAAACTACATTTTTAGCAATTTTTACTTTTTCTAAATGTTGCAGTTTTACTTGCATGAGAAAATTATGAGAACATTTTAAGATTCAAACAAATCGTATTGCGTCACAAAGGACCTGATAATTGCACTATTGCAGATTATGGGTAATCTGCACTAGTGAGAAATTATTTCCCAATTGTATGCATATGGGCTAAAACAACATTTAAAATATAGTGGAAATATTGTTAAAATATCAAATTTGGTAGATAAAAACAACTGTCAATATAATATTACTAGATTTCTTACACTGAATATATGAAAACATTTTTCTCTAAATATTGTAAAATTTATTCCGTATTTATTTTAAAGTGATGAAAGCGAGTTACCTAGGTATTTATTTAAGTTCAAATGTATTATTTAAGGTATCGCCCGATAGGTGCAATATCAATCAAATGTTATCTGCATCAGGCAGCCCTTTAACCCTTAAGCACGCATTAAACTCGTCATAGAAGGCCGCAAATAATAGCAGCAGTGTTAAGAGTTCTTTTTTACAGGTCCGTCATCGGCGTCCGTTTTGCGCGTGTCCCGGCTCAGTTTAGCGTCGTAGGAATCCAGTCTACCGCGAGCTCTTCGCCATGTCGTTACGTATATCGAGCTTTCCGTTCAAATAAATGTCGAGTCCTACCCAGGAAGCGTCGGCGTCCACCGGACATGACAACCGCGCCGTCGAGGTGGAGGACTCTCCGACTTCGTCTCCAAGGTCGCGAAGACCGGTATCGTATCCTTGCGGGCCGGAGAGTAGTGTTGAATTGGACACTTTCAACCCGCAGAAGAGGCTCTCCGACCCGTTGCGGCCTCCTCCGCAGAGGAGTAAGACCCAAGTAAGACCATTTACCAAAGAATCGCTTGAGAAGCTACAGAAAAAGACTGTGCAATTGGTGCGGGAATACGGATTTCAACCGAGGAGGAAGTTGAGTGTCGAAGATGGTTCGCGATTACCGGCAAAGTTTGAACCTTTTCCCCCCAAGCTTTATGGCAGGCCATTGGAGGAGATCGACAATTTTATCTACGATGAGGTTGGTACACACATGCGCAACTTTATATGCATTTTTATACGAAATTACATTTTTTAAATCTACAACGAACACCATTAAGTTATAAAATCTTAACATAACTATCTGTAAGTTCGTTAATCTGCAAGAAAAATTTACAAAATAAAATACTACATTAAACGTATTAATAGCAAATAAAATTTCGACTACGATTGGTCCCAAATAAAACAATATAATATAAGTTTACGTGAAAAAAGTATTGATTGCTTGTGAGTGTGGAGATTAAAAAATATTAAAACCACACACATAAAAGTTATTTTCTAATTGTTTTCAAAAAATGTTATTATTAGATATAGCCAAAAAAAAAGAATTGAACTTTTATAATTAGAAATAAAAAAAAAACTGAAAAGTTTAACATAAACTGACATTTCACTAAGGAACATAGTAAAATATTATTTATTTAAATGAAAACTGCACTTAAATATTCTTCATATAAAAAGAAAAGAAAAAAAATATTAAATAAATAAACGTTTTAAGTACTCCGTGAATAAAAAACATACTTCTTATTTGATTCTATCTTTAACAGATTTGCAATTTTTGGGTTTTAATTCTATATTTTCTACATTTATTGAGAAATTATCCTAAAATTCATTGTCTACGAACTATTCAACAAATGCTTCAACCCCTTAGGGAGCAAATGAAGAGATTTTCAAGTCTCTATTCAGCAATATGGCACTTTCTGATTTTCGAACTTGAATACTCAAGAAGTACTTTTATTTTACACTTACAGACTATTCTAAATTTGAATAGCTGACTTGTTTAGTACTTACCTTCATATTAAAACAGACATCGGTTCATGTATAACCATAAATCAGCATTATCCTAAATCAAAAAAAGGTAGTTAATTTTTTTATAATAATACACTTTAAACATGTTTTTTTAATTGTTGAGAAATGTTTGAGTGACGGATAAATTAATATTCAACGTAATTATTAACGCAAATGATAAAAATCCTGAAACCGGTCAATTTTTAAACGTGAAAATATTTTCAATAGGACTATTTAACAAATGCTTTAACTCCTTAGGGAGCATGTGAACAGATTTTCAACTCTCTTTAAAGCAATATAACACTTTTTTGAGTTTGAAGCTTGAATACTCAAGAAAAATAGATATTTTATGTAATAGTACGGTAAGTACACTTTTACAGTACGAGAAACGGAATTCAAAACGAGTACTGTAATAGTTCACCGGACGTGTGACGGACAACAGTTTATTTCATACTGTACCCTAAAGCACAAAAGAACAGTGAAAAATAAAATATTTATATATTTATCGGCGTTTGCTATTTTTGAAATTTGCATTCAATGTCAAGATAGTCGGCATGTAGTTGGTAACGTACAAGTTAATTTTCCGAGTATAATGAAAATCATACACAGCGTGTCCACGGATGGGGTATCCTATAGGTGAAAAATGTTTAAATGTTAGTTTTAGTGAAAAATGTCATTCTTGATAAAAAGTTTTGCTTGTTCTGAAACCCCATAAAATAAAATAAAATTATCAAAATCCATCTAATTTTATAGCCAGTTTGATTTATGAAAACCGTATGAATTTTTGCACTAAGTTCTAAAATAATGTATTAATCTAGTGAGTGACGTTTACGTGTCCCAAGTAACTGTCAACTTTTATAAACAATTTTCAAACTGCCATTCTTTAATAAATATTTGACAACAATGTTAACTATTCAACAAAGAGTATATCTTGTAAAGTGTTATGGTATTAGGGAAGTTTCGTACCAGTATGCAATTGCAAAATTTCACGAAAAATATCCAGATGTATCCATTACGCGGTGTGGATTAAGAAAATTAATAAAGAAGATGAGACAGGATCTGTTCAAGACAAAAATGAAATTGAAACAAGCGTTCGTTAAGGAGGATGATGCAGCTACTGCACTAGCTATGCATTCGTTAAGGGAAAATCCCAAGTTGAGTCTACGAAAAAGAGCAGTGGAGGTTGGTTTTTGCAAGAGTCACTTACAGAAAATATTTAAGCAACAAAATGTATCCATTCAAACCGAAATTAATTCATACCTTTCAAGATTATGATTATGACACCAGGTTGGACTTTTGTGCGATGATTAGTGAAAAACTTATGCATGACCGATTCTTTCATAATAATATTTTGTTACCATATAAAACTCACTTGGGTAAAAGCACATGTGGGACTTTAAGAAAATGAAATTGCGCACTATATAGCCAAAGAAAGTATTCTATCAGGATAGCTCGTTAATAATAATTTAGGACTTCAAGAATATTTAACGATATCGAAGCAATATTATTCTAATAACCCTACAAGATACATGCACCCTAAAATTCCAGTTGATTTTTGGCATAGAGATTTTGATTTTTTCGTGCATGAAATCGTGACCATTTGCAGTCTTAAATTTGGACACGCTAACAAATCCTCAACATTTACGTAAACTCGGTTTAACCGACACCGAACTATGTGAATCCTGCAATGAAATATGTAACTTGGATCCTAAATTCTTTGCTTGTAATGAATATGTTAAGCAAAGACAGATTCTGAATCAAACGTTGTTGCAACAAACATTATATCCTCCAAACAATATAGTTTATTTGTTATTTCTCAACTGTTATTCAGTATAACAGTCTGTAAATTAAAACTGTGATGTTAGGTTAATATCTTATCGTTACCTCTGTTTTTATCCTATTACAAACATAATTCCTTTACTCTTTGTGGTCTTCCATTTCTGTATGTTAGTCACCTTGAATGATCCCTAGGTGTGAAAAATAATACATATTCCAATTCTAGTGGTTTTTTTTTCATTAATTCATCGAATTTTTTTGTAATACTGCTATACCTTTCTACATTTGCTGTTGGCTGTATGGGTTCCCATCCCAAGTGTCAAAAAAAATATATGTAATTTGATACTGTCAGTGATTGTCATTAGGTTATTACTAATATAGGTAATAAGTAAGTTTTGTTTATTGTTTTGCCGTTGAATTTCAAGAATTTTTTTATTAGTTTTTAATATGTAGAAGCCTGTCAAGATCAAATTTCATTACAGGATAGTAGCACGTAATGAAGTATATTACGTGCCACTATCCGGTCAAATTCTATTTTCGGAATAAAATCAAGTAAGTAAAGGTACGTTTTAGGGTACAGTAAGAAATTTGGAGTCGATGGAGGTAATTTTTAAAAACATTTTACAAAAAGAACCTTATAATTAATAAAATGTATGTCAAAAAGTCTAATTCTGAAGTAGTATGTAATTACATTCAAAAAAAAATTAAAACTTAAATCTAATTTACCTATTTAGTAATTATTTAATAAATTTTCATCCCAAATTAAAATTTTTAGAAAATAAATTGGGACAAATTAAAATTTAATTATTAACTTACTGAACTCACAATAATTAAGAATACCTATTAGCAAGAAGCGTGGTGAAACCATCTGTTGGTGACACAAGATCATTAGTAATAATTGTGAGAGATAAGTAAAATCGTTATTAAAACAAATAAATTATAATTATAAATTTTAAAAAAAGAAAAAGTAGGTAAAACTTAATTTAAGGAACAGAAACGTAATCTAGGTTTTCGTAAGCTGGGCTCAAAATTTATGGACTGCGTTTTCCTCAAAAATCAGACTTGTGAAAATATGCATTTTTTATCACACCGTAACCGTAAAGAGTTAATAAATTTTTTCATTGCAGAAATTATTTCAAATAATCGAATAATTTTATTTGTATATAAAAAAAGTATATTATGTATACAAATTATTTCTTTTACATACCTACTCCATAACAACATTATTTTGTTGCTCCTTTTCGTACTTACAGATAACATGATTATAATCGATTAAAAACTACTTTAGCATGGTTGTTTACAAAAAACAGTACGAAAAACTCATGTGCACAAAAATTTTTTTTCATGAAAAGACCTATATGACAAGATTTGATGAACCTTTGGGCAATCGATTCAGGGGTCTCCACCTTGGCAATAATTCTTTAACAATTTGCTTACAAATGCGATGTATTAACTCAACTTCTTAGAGAATATTTCACCATTTCACCATTTCACCAAATGAGCTTTTTTATTTAGACGCAGAATTGTAATAATTCCAAAGATGCGTTTCTTTAGACACAACACATTTATTAAACCAAAACTTATAAGCGAACAAATTCTTTGCCTTGACTGATCTGGAACCGACATCAATACCAAATTACCACCATTTCAACGATGAAGGTTCGCTTAAGGCATTTCAGTAATCCAATAATTTATTAAATCAACTTTCAACATTTAATTTATACGCCTAATAAATGGAAGGAAATGCCGAACATAAATTTCATACCCTTCATCCGGAGTTTTAACCATAACTAGAACTATTAGTAGCTATTGCTAACTCGTATTAGAGAAACTTTGGAAATGTCTACCTGAATCACCGACGGAATTCTGTAATTGCCCTAATTTAACTGATGTATATATTCAGTATTAATAAGAAACTGCAATAACCAGATACATTAATTACTACAAAATTGCTAAGAACATTAAAAATAGAACTTTTTAAACAAAACTATTTATTTAAAATATTGCTATTTTAAACTTAATGACAGTTGTTTCGCTAAAAACCAGCATCGTCAGATTGACATATTATTAAAGTTACATTTTGTTTGTTTTTACCAAGGTGTTGATTAAGTAGTTAAGGCTAGACCAAGTATGGAAGTAATAAGACATAACAATATTAAATCCTAGATGTTATTAGCCATAAGGGATTATCCTGGATGTATTTCCCTCTAAGATCAGTATAGTAGGTAGTTAATGAACAAATAAATCTTGGAAGTTCTCCACCATTAAACTGTTTACTGTTTACTTTTTTACATAGATAAGATATAATTGCAACACAAATATGTTAAGTTATTGTAAAGATCAGCATGATATAGGTTTTTCCTGGTTTTTCTATATCATTCCACAGTTATACTGCTCTTAGAAGGAAATACATCCAGGATAATCCCTTAGGGCTAATAACATCTAGCCTTTAATATTGCTATGTCTTATTACTTCCTTACTTGGTCTAGCCTTAACTACTTATCAACATCAAGTACCTAGCTACAAACAAACAAAATGTAACTTCAATATGTCAATCTGACGATGCTAGTTATTAGCGAAACAGCTGTAATTGCATTTTCAAACGAATTTTTCGAATAAATAGTGGAAGTTTAGTTCAACCGTTCAGTTATTTATTGTTCTTATTTAATAAAATATTGAACTAAAGATAAAGCGCGCAGCTGTAACCAAAGTTAACAGAATTTTGAGTGTTGAGTGTCATGTTTTAGGTAAAGTGCTTCTATAAATGTTTTTCTATTTCTTTATTTCCTGTTCTTATAATTTGATTAAATTGAATCATGCTTATGATACTTATGATAGTTTTATCAAAAGTAATTAAAATTTAATCGATAAATGAGTTCCGACGAAAACAATTTTATTTGGTAGAAATACGAAAACAAACTATTTGTTTGAATAGTTTTTCTAAAATAAAAAAGTTTGAGTCTGGAAAATAAAAGTTTATCTGGTAAAATTTTACATGACGCTTAATCTTTTTTCCTTGTTATACTCTATTTTTAATTATGAAAAGTAAAGATTCGATCAACAATGACAGATTTAAATTGAAATTGCGTGTATTTTATGTTGCCTACCTCTGATATAATTTATTAAAACAATAATAATCAAAAGACGGAAAGAAATTGTGTTTAAACATAATAATATTTAATAAATACATTGTGTTTAAGAGACGATACTCATATTCTTTTGATCTTTAGATAACTTTAAGAAATAATATTTTCTCGGGGTTAAGGCTACGGCTACACTAGCAGGACAAGTAAATGGAAATGGTAACGAAATTCAGTGGTATTATAGCGAAGTGAGCAAGTGAGGCAAGGGAAACGAAAAAGTCAAAGAAAGCCATTAGAACTCGCAAATGCGCTATTAAGATAACCAAACCAAGTAAAAATTTGATCTGTGAGAGTAAACCTTTTAAAATGATGCCAACAAAACTGAATCTATATGGAATTTATAGTGAATACTTTATGGTAATTTATTGTACTAACCATTACTTTGTGGAAGTCCATTTAACTAAGAATATTAAATAACGAAACTATTTAACAAAACTTTCAAGTTTATTTTAAAAATTAGTTTTATAATTTAATTACAGCTGTTTTTATAAACTATCATGATAGTTATTTTATTTAAACAAAAAGAACATATAAAGAAGATTCACGAAAAACAATTAACTTAACTAATATTGTTGATAATTTTAATTTTTTAATGTTCTTGTTACCAGACATTTTTACAGAAATGGCATAATCGTTAAAATATTCTAAAGCAAACCAAAAATTTGTAACATATTCACCAATTTAATTAAATTGTTAAAGTTTTCTCTGAGTATAGTAACAATTTTGTGTTTAATAAGAACTTTAATTAAAGTTTGAAACATCAAATTGCCATTAAGGGATGTCGTTTTGCATGGATATTTCAACAATAAACAACATTGGTGCATTCCGTTGGGAACAGATACTTGTCGTTTGTGTCGGTCGATTCTCTAGGTGGTCTAAACTAGTCGATAGCCAATTGATAGATAATACTATTAACACTCTTGATTATTCCGAAGGTACGATAATTATGTGATATACATAAAATTGTTATAGAGAGTATACAAGCTGGGAGCGAAAACTGAGTAAAAATAATTGTATAAACTTTATAGTACACAGTGCACTACTTATATTTTGAGAATACTGAAAAATAACAAACACATTTGAATAAAAACGGTATTATTGTTTTATAAAATATTTTCCTTTATGTTCATTACACTTTTGTATTTGTATAAAGTATTTTTTTTCTACTCGTTTTGAGCCGCTTCCAAAATATGGTCTTGGAACTCTTCAACCACGAAGATTACCTTTCATATTTGTAAACAAGAAGTCATTATGTACCAAATTATGACTTTAGGGAAAATGTCATCAATTCGTTGTTTTGAATGTTCACTTACTCACCTTTTTGACATTTGACAAAATGTGTGAAAGCTCGTATTGTTATTATGGCGAATCATTAATCAAAGCTAGTATTTTAATTATTTATGAATAAATTATACGGCATCTAACGAGAGCAATTGTTTTTAAAACTAAATGCAAGGATAATTTTATCTCATCAAATGTCACAAATATCGGCACGGCAACCGATTGTCAACGAACTTCACAAAATTTGTCGGCCACCGAACTATGAACACGATATAATATACTATACGAAGCTATATGGAATGTCAGTCTACAGACCGAGATGCAGTGGGAACTGGCAATATACTATTTCCAGTGAGTACAATACGATTGATACTGACCGACATGATGTGGGGCAGAAAGTCCAAAGTCACAATATTGTAAAAGCCATATTAGATAGATATTCCTAGCAGATGTACCTAATTGGGAAACACATGAACTTGAGTATATGAAAAGGGCGGTCACCTGGTATACTGATGGTTCTAAAAGGCCAACGGGAATTGGGGCTGGAGTATTTAAGATCGGACTTGGGGAAGCTGGTCACAGAGTTTAAGACGAAAGTTACGGCCTTGGCTGAGTGTGCTAAAGCATATGAAGAAAGAGGACTACGTGGTCAAATTATCTACATATCCTTAGACAGGATGGTAAGAGAGTGATAGCGATGGCAGGGTATAACTTCACCTGAAAAGCAATATAAAACTGTCAAAGGCTCAAAAATCTAAAGAAAACCAACAAAGTACCACTGCTATGGGGTTCAGAGCATAAAGCGGTTGCTGGTAATAGGAGAGCCAACAAAGGAGCTGATAGTTCTCTCATAGAACCGACGTGTGGGGTGAATTCCTGCCTTGCATCAAGAGAAGTTCATCAAGTGGGTGAAAAAGAACACCATAAGCGCTGAGAAGAAATAGAGGACAATATTCAGTCCAAGAGAACATATGAACATCTACAGCTTCTTGCAAATCATACAGACATACCCTATGAAAATTGATAAACCAAGACTAAACCAAGACAAAATCAATGTTGATAATAAAATTTTATATGACTTAGAAATTGCAATATTGAATATCCGTTTTATATACAATATTGGTATTATATTATTGATGGGTGTTGTTTAGTCAATATAAAAGCAAAATGTAATTAAAATACTTTGTTTTATTATTACAAGATTGACATCGGATCAATATTATATAGGGTGTAACAAAAAGATAAATCATAAGACGTTTTTTATTATTGAAACTTACATATATGTAAAAATTCAATCAAAATAAGTGTTACAGTTAAAAAATAAAAACATGCAAACACATGCAAGTTTCATATTAAATTTCAGTAAGGAACAGAAAAGATTTAATAAAATTTATTGTATCAACCCTTGTAGAAGTTGTAGAAAGTTCATCATAATAAGAACACTGAACAACCTTTTTAACAACACTATCACGGTATATTTAAAAAAAATAACTTTTTTGTATAAATGACAGCTATATTAAATCTGATAATGAGTTGAATAACTTGAAACATTTGTCATTGAGATAAAAAAGTTAATCTAAAGCTAAGAGTTCTGTTGCATAATTTATTTGTTTGGTTTTCTTAATTAAGAAAAAATGTGAAAAATGACCTACTATTTAGCAGCACACATTTTTGTTTCTTAATTCTTAAACTCCCTAAAATGTTTAAAGTAAAATATTTGTTCCTTAACTACTTCTAACTGAACATCTAACTCCCTCATACTTATTTCGGGACGCTCATCAACACAATCCAAAATTATATCATCATATGCAGTGTTTTTTTATCAACCACCATCACCATACATTGGTTTCTCTTAAATGGCAATCAATTTTCAGGAATTTACGTATGCCTGTCCGGTAAATTGCTATTTGTGTAATTATCTGCAATATATCTTGCAGCCGTTGCTGCATTCACCTAATTAGTAGGTAATAAGTATAATACCTGCAGTTGATTTTATCTATGTTAATGGGACAATAACCTTAGCAATTAAAGAAAGAATGAACTTAGCACTGAAACAATTTACTGTTCGATCTAATACCATAAATTATTCTATATTTTTCTTCAACTTTTTAGATATGTTTCAACATACTCTTAATTAAATGAAAGAAATATAGAACCAAAAGTATTTTATATACAAAATACATCAATCTTCAAAATACCAATCAGTATAAATGTGAGGAAAAGACAAAAACATTATGGATCTGCTATTCAACGCTACTTTGATAAATGTCGAAAAAAAACATTCGTTTTTTACTAAGCGAAACCTTCATAAACATCAGTACATTTATATTGATTTAAACATATTTTTCTTACTAATATTTTGGCAGAAAATCCTTCAAAGAGATTGTGTTTTGAAGCCGGAAAGCGCGATGACGATTTTGGTGTTCTTTTCTCATCTCCTTCATTCACTTCCAAACAATAACTTGATTAATTTGAATTTATTGTTCACGTTTCCTCTCGCCTTGTATCCTACGTACAAAGAAAATTAGGGCATAATATTATCTTAGTACAAAGCACCGATTATCAACACTAAAATAAATTCAAAAAGAGGGTATGTCTCTAAAAGAAACCGTCAATTACCCGATTAGATTGAAGTTATTAAACACATAATTATAGCTAATTCATTAATAATTCCTTTTGATGCTTTTAACTTTTACAAAAAAGCTATAAAGAAAACAATTATTCAATTTTTCTGAAATAACCTAAAATTCGATTTACTATGGTTTGTTTATTTTTAATATTTGCTGATAATTGAACATTTTAACTAAAAGTATTTTTATTTATTATCAAACAATGCCTAAGAATGATAAACAACTTATTATGCTTTTTTCGGTTTTTTAAAAGATTGTTTACATTTCCAGAATAGCTTTGATACCTAAGTAAAAGAACTTAGAGCCCTTAAAGTTGCCTGGCTGTTTATCCCTTCTTCTGGCTCCACTTCTTTATGATATTTAGAGTGATTTCCGCTACGCTTAGCTTTATCCTACTTTCCCTTTTGCAATTTCCCTACATTATCCTGGTTCTTTTGTATGTATTGTATCTATTTTACTCTTGTCTGCCTTTTTAATCGATTATCTATTTAGCTACTAGTGTCTTCTGTATGCTTCCAGTTAAGCATTGAAGAGCACTTATAGCGGATTTGCATTTTTGACAGGAAAACTATATTTTGTAAAGCTGCGATTTTGCAAGACATTTCTTCTAATGTGTTAATCTATTAGTTAGTCCATAGTTTTAAAAAAAGATGTTATACTATTGGGGATCATCTAGATCTTCTCATTATCTTGGATATCCAAGGAAACCTGGCGATAGAAATGGTTTGAAGTTTTTATTAACCCTTTTAATTTTGTTATTTTTAAGGATTTTTTCTGCCAGTTTCCTGTTCGTATTGTTAAGTCTACTCTGACTATTTCGTTTAAGAGCTTGGGAGATCATCTCCTGACTTTGAGACTCAGGAAAGTAATAGACTTTCGATTTCTTAAATACCCATTTGTATCCTCTTTCGAGTTTATTTTACCAAAGTACGTCCCTTTTGGTTGCCTTTTGTTTTGAGGGGCAGCATGTTTCAAATGCTTAATTCCTCAATACACTGAGTATTTTAATAATACATTTTTTATAAAAATATACCACTTGCAAGCCTATATTTTTCTTATATATACTAAGTGACATAAAAATTCGAACACCCAGTTTTATTTATTTTACTGAAATAAACAATTGATAAAATTTTTAGCCTTATCAATTGAAGATTCCAGTTTTTATACTGCTTTTTTTGAAATCCACCAACAATCCAAAAATGAATATTGTATCCAAATTTCGCGGATTTTGGTTCTTGACATTCTTTACGATTGGTTACGATGCCTAGGGTATGGAGATCTGTACGATTTCGTCAACAGTGAGTTTGATAGGGGTCGTATAGTGGAACTTCGGGAAGCTGGATTTTCTTTTCGGGAAATTGCAGTTAGAGTGCAAAAAAGTGTAGACACCGTGGTTAAGTGTTGTCAGGCATGGCTTCGAGAAGGCCGTACGCAAAAAGCAAGGTGCCCTGGAACAGTATTGTCTTTAGTGACGAATCTCGATTTTGTTTAGGTATGCATGATGGTCGAGCGAGGGTTAGAAGACGACGTGGTGAAAGGAGAAATCCACTGTTTTTTGTTGAAAGGAATGGTCATCAAACTGTTGAAGTTATGGTTTGGGGTGCTATGGCTTATGGTTCGAGATCACCTTTAATCTTCATCAGAGGTAATATGAACGCGCAGCGTTATATTCAAGAAGTTTTAGAACCCCATCTTTTACCCTATCTTGACACCCTGGCAAATCCAACTTTCCAACAAGATAATGCAAGCCCACATGTCGCAAGAGTCACAATAGACTTCTTTCAACATAATGATGTCACATTGTTACCTTGGCCACCAAGAACTCCCGACTTTACACCAATTGAGGAAGTGTGGGATATGATGGGTAGGAGATTTCTCAATTTGCAACGTCCTCCTTAGACTCTAGAAGAACTTTGAGAGGAGTTGGTGGTTGACTGGAATAAGATACCAAAGGAGGACATTGAACACCTGATCAGAAGCATGCCTAGGCAGGTTGGAGAATGCGTAACACATTATAAAAGGTAAAAGGGTTTTAAGGCAATGCAATCATTTTAAAATTTTTATCATTTACTTATTATGCTTCAGTAAGTACTTATACAAAATTTTATAAAAATAAACTCATTTAAACTGGGTGTTCGGATTTTTATGTCACTTAGTATACATTCATATTTTAACCAAAAAATTGTTTTTCTACAAACGTCAGTAAAAGCATAATTTTTGACGCATGCTGTCAGTGTCTAAAAAGACCTTATTATGATACAGGTGGTAAAAGTGTTTCCTTGACACTGGCATTTTTCTGAAGACATTATATAAAATAAAAATAAAATAATAATGAATAATTAGCTTTTTGAAAAACAATTCATAGGATTAGCAGGTAAATAGTAAGTGCAATCAGGGCACTAAGAACATAGAATTGGTTACTTTAAAAAAATTTTATGTTTTTTATTATGGAAATTTATTGCATTAACCCTTACTTCCTGGAAATCCATCATATTAAATAAACAACTTTTTAACAAAACTTTCTATGTCAATGACGCCTGTTTCCAAATATTTTTACCTTAATTACCTATTAAGTGAGAACTTTGCAGTTAACCGCTACATCTTGCTAAAAACATATCCCTCTTCTTCATCATCAATCATACAGGAATATTGTAACAGCTGCTTAAGACTGACAAGTTAGCTGATGAATTATGAAGAAAACAACGCTGGATTAAGATTTATTCTACAGTATGTAACTTAATATAACATAAAGATCATTTATTAAAAAGTATATACAAGTTACTTTTATTACACCATTATAATTTAAGCGTCTTGGGAAAAGGAATTTGATCTGGCACATTCGAAAACCCATTAGAGATGATTGAACACCCACAATGAGGACCAATAATCAATACATACATATTGCAAACGATTCACAATATTCCGACTGTTAAATAAGTGAACATCCACTTAGGAAAGTTCATAATTTCAATTGTATATTAGAAAGAGAACATTGTTTTTCCAGTGAATGTTCCAGTGACGAAATTATTTATTTAAAAATACCAAAATATTCCTACTCTTCCCTCTGAGGTTAAGAATAATTTCCTAACCAGGCTTGATCGTTTTCTAAAGTAAAAACAACTACTTTCTGGGCTATACTCTCCAACGGATATTGGATTATATTATATTATAGTTATAGTGTTAATAAAATAACAAAAATCTCTTTTTATTAAAACAAAATAGTATCTCTTAATTTAATTATTATTATTATTTTTGGACTTGGCGCATTTAATTGTTGCAATTTTTTAAAGTAACACATTTTAACAAAAATGCCAATACATTTCAGAAGCCATTGCAAACAGCCAGTATCGAATTTGGTATTATATTTTGAAGAGAAAAAATTGAAGAGGCTTCATGAACTACAATTGGCATTTGATTTTAAATTGTTTTTTTTAACTTATATATATATAATGGCCCCTATGTGGGGCTAAGCAGCATAAGCTTTCTAGACTCTATTTCTTGGGAGGATCATTCTCTTTTACTTATTTTATCTTCTTGACAATTTTTCTCCATTTTTTTCTATGTATAGTTTTTCCCTGCCATTCTCTGACTCCGGCCCTGTGTAGATCTATTTCAACTTCTTGCAGCCACCTCGATCTTGGTCTTCCCCTTTTCTTTCTCCCGCCTGGATTCCATTGTACCATATGTCACTGCTTCATTTCCTGCTCTCCAAATATGACCTAGCCATCTGATTCTGTATTGCTTTATTGTGGTTACAACATCTTCTTCCAGTTCTTTCTTAATCTCGGCGTTTGTTCTGCTTCTATAATCACCTTGTTCTGTTTTGATTGGTCATAATCTCCCTCTCAGCTATTCGTAGGTCTTCCTCATATTTTTTAACCATTGTCATTGTCTGAGCTGCATGCAAAAATATTGGCCTGATTATTGTTTTATATATATTCATCTTTATTTTCTTGGTTAGTATTTTGCTTTTAAGTAATCTTTTATTTGCGAAATAGGCTTTATTGACAGCTAGTATTTTTTCTTTGATTTCTGGCTTTCTTTCTCCGGTTTTGTTTATTGTCACTCCTTTTTTAACTCGGTCCATCAAAATAAATCTCCCTAAGTCCATAAAGCTAATCAGCTGGCTGAAAAAATGGGTTAAAAAATATTGCATTTTCCTCCATACCACAACATATTTAATGCTATAAAACCAACTTTAAAATAAAATAAAAATTATTATAATTAACATTTTGGTAGAGATGGCAATTCAAGAAAAAGCTGTTAAGAAACGTGGAAAAAATCTCTATTCGTCAAAAACTGAGCAACATGTTAATGAATTAATTGATGAATATTGGCAAAGCGAGATTAATTTTGATAGAGATGATATAGCCCCAGTTATAATAAATTTTGATCAGGATAGTAAACAATCTGTTAGTAAAAAGGAATCTGAATAAAAAATATGTACAATGAAATATCGTTGAATTTGTGTTTTAATGAATCCTTTACTTGGTGTAATAAGATTTGCCTTATTGCCCGACTTCATACATAAATTTAAAATAGGGCAACATTACATTTATGATCCCAACGTTTTTTGTTTTGTGTTTAAAACGTGTAGTTTTTGTTATAATTAAACTTTAATTTAGTACATACACCACTGAATATATTTTTGATTGTTTTATTGCCAATTTATGTTAGCCACCCAGACATTCCAAACTGTCTCTCAACTAACTAGAAATTCCACTTAATGGTTTTCTTCTATTTCAGTAAAAAGTTTATATTTGACCACAAAGCACATCAAATACGTTAATACAAACTAATAGCAAAAATGTTTGTTTACATTAATTTTTGTTTTGATAACATTGATTGACTTATAATTATTTAACTTAAATTCCCGTAATTTTTAACATTTTTTTATACCTTTTGTTTTAAATCGGACTATATGTTATGTCGATATGTTATGAAATATTTACTAGGCGTGATGTTTCAAACTCTACCTATGAAATCAGACAAACGAAATCAACCTAGCGGCTAAATCAATAACATAAACGCTTTATTTATGTTCGTCGCGAAAGGCAAAAATTTCGAATTGAAGTTATTTCAAAACAACTTCGAATAAATAACAAACAACTAGGTATTATTTTTTTTGTGAATACAATTTTTCTGTAAATATTTTCCAATCGAGAATGGTTTAATAAGGGAAAATGCAAGCAACAAATATCTTATTGGGTATTTTACGTCTAGTGTCTTTGTTGAAATTGTCAGAAAAGTCTTGTGTGAAAGATGAAAGAAACAAAGAAAACAAAAATTTATATGAATATTCTTATAAAGGGTGAGTCAAAATAATTGCAAAAAATTTATTCCTTGTTAAAAATTAATAACTATTTTTTTTATTAACCATATAGGTTTGCATGCTTTCCCAAAAACTATCATCCACTCAAAGTTGACGAAAACAAATTAATTAAATTTTTTTTTCAAATATGGACGATAGTATATTAACGGATTTTACAATTTATTCCTAATAATAAATTGGCCATCTACAAGTATTTTTCTATAGTTTTCTAATTATGTAAGGAATTGAAATTTATAACAGTTATAGTGTGTTCAACAATATAGTGCCTACAATAAAAGGGGACTGATGGTGATAATAAACTTCTTAGGTACTTTTATCTCAGGTATTGGCAAGTTTGGGTAAAGAATGCAGGTCAGGATTAACTTTGCAAAAATAATCTTTTAAGAGAAACGCATATTAGAGGATATTCACAATAAAATTTAATAAAAATTTAAATATATTAATATAGCAATTCAATTTCACTATCACTATCGTCGTCTACATTAATTATAAGGTGTTCTATGTTAGTATGAAATGCCCTGCATGAATCCTCCACTTTTATAACATGGTTTATTGTTCTTTTCCAACAATCAGCTGCGTTTTTTTATATCCTTCTTCAAAGGACATATTGGTTTGGAGCATAAATTCCTGGATTTCCGCTTTTGTATTTGAAGAGCCTGGAACCTTCTTCAATTGGCGACTATGGTAACTGGCATTGTCCATAACTATGACACTATATGGGGGAATATTTGGCAGTAAAGTGTTTTCGAACCAATCTAAGAATAATTCGACTGTAGTATCTTGGGGGTAATCCAACGACGAATCTTGAATGTTCTTCGCCAAAAGTCCCAAACTGTTTGGAATCCAACCATCTTCTGATTCAGCATGAACAATCGTGATCTGTTTTTCTTTGTTCGATGGAGCTTTTGATTGGCATCGCACTGTTCCATCCAAATAGATTATTGGTCGTTGTAAAGACCTGTAATCACTTATGGCAGTCAAACGCCTTTGCCTAATCCGTTGGGATTCCATAATAACTTGCCTTTTGTCAATTTTGAAGTATTTGAAACCTAGTTTGGATAAAAGTGTCCATAGGTTTCCAATTGATATCCTTATCTCCGTGGAGCTCCTTAGTCTTGTTTGCAATAATCTGCTAGTAGGCACCAAAGTTTTCTTCGTACATAGAGTAGATAGTTCTTCTTATCAAATCTTTATCACCGTCATCAGTGGTTCTGGAAACACCACTATCGTTTCGTTTTCGTCTCGGATGAATTGGCCTGGAAATGTGAACTCTCACTGATGATTCCGGTATCCCTGTTAAATCGCAATAAAATTGGTTTATTACCAGTCACCTTTTATCGTAGGCACTATATTGTTGAACACAGTATAACAATTCTTTTTGCAGAACTTTTTAACGGGCTGCTAATGCCCACTTTCCATCTTTATGACACAATGTACTGTTTTGTGCCATTTCTTTTTTAATTCTTTTGTCTAATATTAAATCGTCTGCTTGGTTGACTGGATGGACTTGAGAATATAAGAACTTCTTGTTCTTTTAAGAGAAATTATTATTTAAGATTACTTTAAACGAATATTTTGGAATTGATTGTGTTAACCTCTACTTTTTGGAAGTTCATCTTACTAAGAACAACAAATAACTGAACAGTTTAACTGTTCAGTTATTTATTGTTCTTAGAATATTTTGGAAGTAGTGCTATTAGTTTTAAAACAAATTCAAGATCTAAAGGGAGGCGACAGTAATTGCTCACCAGATGCCAGACATTTTTCAAGTTTAATTACACTTAAATTAATACACAATTAGTGTGTATAAATCGGATAAGAAAAAACAACTTTAAGTTTGATACATTGGTCAATTTTATAATATTTAATTAATTTGGTCAAGTCTATCATTGACGTGACGTAGAAAAAGAAGAAATAAATGTGTTTGGGATAGAAAGTTCCTGGAAGGATTTAGCATTGATATGATAAAAACAAAGAGAAGCAGTTAATATTTACTTATTCAAAATTTTAGAGCTTTGAATTAAGTGCTAGATGGAAACTTTGCAGGATTTTTGTTAATTTCTAAAGGTATCAACATAATATAGTATAAAAGTACCAAACAGTTAAATTCTACAGGGTCTAGGGGAAATATAGGTTCTGGATAAACAGTTTAATGTAAATGTTTAAGAAGTCTCTTAGTTTAAACCGCTTACTTTTTAACCTACGTAGTTCTGAGCATGATTATTACTTTTTCTACTACTGTTACAAAAACTCCCCCATTTTGTATGACTGAAAATCGAACTTTTCAAAAACTGTTATAAAAAGTAGGTGTTACAAAATGGGGGGGGGGGTTTGTAACACTTTTGAAAAAAGTTCTCCATTCTCTCTCTCCATTATAATTATAATAGTTAACATAATATAATGTTACAACATTCATAAACTAAGTGTTGGTACAATAAATTTCATTTTTTTATTAATAAATCATTAAGTACCTAAACAAATAATTACTGACGACTAAGATCCCTAACAACTTATATAAATATGTGATACTTTCTAACTTCAAAATTATATAATGCAAATACAAATACCTAACACTGTTAAAGCGTAGCGTCGTAAAGTGAAACAATTTTAGTTTAAGTTGTTTAGTTTCCTAAGTAGTCATTAAAGATCGTTTATTGCTAGTCCCATTTGAAGTTAGTATCTATAATGGCGCTCAAGTATGTGTTACTTGCTTTTTAATAAAATTTTGGCCATTTTGTAAAATTTTGAAAGGTAAAAATTGATTATTAGGTGCGGTGCTCTTGTTATATGAGTCAAGATGCATTTAAGAAACAGCAATCTTAACAAGATTATTCCAATACAAATACATACTAATAAACTAATATACTACATTCATATTTTAAACCAAAAATTGTTTTTCTACAAACCTCAGTAAAAGTAAAACTAAAATGTTGAATCTGTAACCGTTTACACTACCACTACACCAACACACACTTTTAACTGCCTGACGCACGTTTCGATAACCAAGTTATCTTCTTCAGAGACCGAAGGTAGACTGTTTTACCTTCGGTTTCAGTTTCACTTCTGTTATCAAGATAGAAAGTTACACTTTCGTACAAGGGGGAATAAAAAAGCTTTTTATGGTCCTCAGCATTTTATACGCTATGCAAACTACTTAAAAAACACCTGCTTGTATTTCACCAGTGTTGGGAGATATTAAGCCAATAAGATGTTAAAATGGGATTATAATGTATAGTTTATTCAACCATCCTTTGCCGTTACGTCATACATTGTTCAACTTTATCTCTCATTCATGAAATGGTCATTAACGTATTTCCTATTTAATGCCGACGTAAATATTATTTATTACAGTTCAGTTGTCAAATTTTGCATTATTTTATTTCACTGATATTAATTTTGGGCTTAAGTGCAAAATAACATTCAACTAATATAAAACAAACGTAAAACAGCAGAATACGTCTCCGATTATGACGTAACGGCAAAGGATCGTTGAACAAACTATACTTCTGTTATGTTTTATCATTAAAATAGTAAAAAATACAATTATAGCAGATTAAAAATAAATAAATCACATCTAATAAAAATTATTCACCAAAATAAACGGCAATATGATATTAATATTAAGAATATGAAACATATTTATCCATCATATATAATTTTCTTATTTCTATAGGATATGCCAACGAAATATTTAATACAACGTGGATCTAGAGTAAATTAGGACGCATTATTAATATCAGAGATCTATGTAGTTAATTTTGCAGACTACTAAATGAGATACTAGACTAAATTGTTGGTTTATTTGGTTTCAGTGACCATCTGAATATGAAAGCTCATATATATTTAATGAAGATTTATACGTGTTTCCCGTTTACAGAAAATTAAATAACAGATTATTTACTGTTTTTTAATTACTTCTCTCAATGTAAATAAATCAATTTATAGCAGGTTGTAATTTAAGAAATGGCACAAGAGAAAAATTTTATCAAATTGCAGTCATTTTCTTAAAACATTGGTTATTGTAGAATAATCGTAATTCGAAAACTATGTTCGATACCCAATTAATTACTTTTATTTGAATTTGTACGTGAAAGTTTAGTGTACATAAACGATCTCTGTTTGACAGTTTGATCAAACCGCTTATTCAAATAAAGTTTAACGCATACCTACAATATATAGTCCAGGAAACATAGTCAAAATGAGATTATTTGATTAATAGAGAAAGATATTTTCTGGCAGGTAATTTTCAGAGTATACTTAGGTACATGAAGGTTCCGTACATCCTCAATTTCAAATTACTATAATTTATTAGACACTGTTGTTAAACGTTGCGACTCAAAGTAAAAATTACATTTTTTGCTTTTATTTTAGTGAAGTGCAGTTTAAATTATTTTTCCGCTTACCTTACCGGAAATCAACTAGTGATGTGCCGAGTAAGGGTTGACTCGAGTCAGAATCGATTCCTGCTTTAGAACTCGCATACCAATTTATTTTGATTCGAGTACGCTGGACTCGATTCCAGTACTCGAGTCAGGAAGAATCGATTCCTACTCGCTAACTCGATTTAATGTATGCGAGTCCCAGGGACTCGAGTCTTATATACGAGCAGATAACTTCAGAGGTGACTGAGGAGAATTTATGGGACCATCTAGATAAAAGGGTGTTAAAATTTTCAACCATGGAAAACCATAGAACATCAGCAATTATCAAAGTGAAACAGTACGTAGAGCTACCGTATTTGGATAGAAAAGCCGATCCTTTGCAAAATCACCAACAACGGCCTTTATAAAATAGCTTTGAAGTATTTATGTATTCCAGCCACTTCTGTGCCTTTGGAACGAGTTTTCTCTAAGGCTGGTATTTTATGCAACCAACGCCGAAACAGACTGGAGTCCAAAAAGGTTGACCAAATACTCTTTTTGAAACAGTTATTTCAAATAACTTTTATTTTCTTATTTCTTTTTTGTTCTTTATAGGTTCTGTTAAAATTAAATATTTATTTTTTTTGTTGCTATGTAAAATGTTATTATGTATGTATAATTATTGACAGTTTTATGTGACATTAATATATTGGTTTTTTCTGTATTTTAATTTAAATTGGTTTTATTCCTTATTTGGATACTAGAAAATATATTTTGAACGGTTAGTTCATTTGTATTTTACAGGTTCATTTAGTTATGTACGGTATTGTGAATACGGTTCAGGTTGGTTAGATGGATACAGGGATGATGAACTAATTTTTAAAATTAAAATAGTTTGATATTAATGCTTCTTCATAAGTCTAGTGTTCAGATGAATTTTTTAAAGCTGTATCAAATTACCAATAAATAAATAATAATCTATAGTCGTGAGTAAAGATTATGTTCTTCTATGTATTTTTATTTATCTACATAAAACTCCTATGTTTATAATATTTAATGATTATGTTTCAATAAAAATTTTGATTTATTATTGTTGTGTCATTCATTATGCTTAACCTAACTTACACCTTAGTTGAAGTTAAGCTGATTTCACTTTTCCCTCTTGTTCTAAAATCGGATTCTAGTTCTGGACTCGAATTTCTAGATTCGAGTTCAGCCGGACTCGGGTCAATATTTGAATACCAAACAGGATTCGAGTACTGGATTCGAATCAGGGAATCGAGTCATGATTCGAATAAGGGAATCGAGTCATGACTCGAATACCGTATAAAGGGACTCGAGTCGACTCGATTCATCAAAACAATGATCACTATCATCACATCACATCACTATTATCAACCCAGGTGCGGAAAATCCAGAACGCCACGATTTTTTTATTCTAGTATTGAAAAAGTGTGCCTTGGATTTGACCTTTGTAAATCTGTCTAACCTTGTATTAATATTTTTTTAGTACCAGGTAATTGGAATAGTAAAGTGTTGCCGGGTGACAAAACAAATTAAATTTTCGAAGATGAATCATATTTATGAATGATTACCTACATAATAGTATAAATTCCACAATATGAGTAATGATTTCTAAAACGCCTGCAGGCGCAGTGGTATGCGTGCTTGCATGTCTCTTACATGGATAGCTGGGGTTCAATTTACAAGCACGACTATTTTAATTTTTTTTTAATAATCATAAAGGTAGATGGAAAACAGTTGTGCTTCAAACGTGAACAAATGCATTATTACCCTTTAGCTGGTATTTGCTGTCTTCACTACACTCGAGCAGCTAATTTTTTCTTTCCACAGATTTTTTTAATTGTTTAAAGTCGGCAACTAAGGCCATTGGCACGACAAACGTTTGTAAAGTTCACTGGGAATCGATAAAAAGACCTTCAATGAGGGGATTAGCTTGTGACTTCTAGCAATAGTTCCATAATATGGACCCAATGTTTGACACAACTACACAAATGGAATCACATAGCCATGCGTAAGTCTTGTTTGCCCAATTCTTCCAATAATACGGGCTTCATTTCATGTATAATTGATTAGTAACGGTCTTCCAAGTTTGGGTTGAATTTTCTGCAGAGTGTTGTTGTTATTTTTCCAAAGAGTTTGCCAAGACGCATAAACTATTTTCCTGAACTAAGCTACAGTTAACAGAAGAAAACATGAGTCCTGGCTGGGCGTGTCCATGTCGCTGTAAGTAGTTGTATTTTCGTAGTACCAATCGATATTTTGAATCTTATTGTACTAACCCTTACTATCTGAAAGTCCATCTTATTAAGAACAACAAACAACACACCAATGACATTCAAATATTACATATTTGTGATAAAAAATAAAATTTAGATTTTCTCGAACAACTTGAAATAAAAAGACATCTAGCAGATCAACAATTTAAAGTATTTAATGAACAACTCAATTTGGGTAATTTTTTTTACATTTAATAATTTTGTACCAATATTATTTTGTGTTTTAAAGGATATTAAAGCTAATGTTGCTGAAGATACTATTTTTGTGATTGCTTTGGAAATGTTTCCACAATATGTAATAATTTTTTATTTCTTTAGTTTGTTTAGGAAATATTGGTTGTAGTAACATTTTCTCTTCTTTCTTATAATTTATTTATTAAATATAATGGATTATTTTTCTTCATTGGAATTGAAGGTTCTCTAAGTATCAAAGAAATATAAGCTGCTAATTTATGTATTACAAATCAAATCCTCAAGTTTGGTTTATAACATACAAGAAATAATTTTCTTTTTACAAATATAAATGTACTCATTTTAAGTTTTACTTCAAACGTTTAGTTTTTTCTTAAAAGCTTAAGATTTTTTTTGTTCATTTGATTTGCAGCATATTACGTCTCCCGAATGCCTTTATTAATTTACTTAGTCCATTACCGGTAGCGTAGATATGCTATTAGGTATATTACTGTTCTTACAGTAGAAACTCATAATTACTGAAGTTTTGAAAGAAAATTCCGCAAATATAACCACCTGATACCTTCTATAAACGAACTACACCATTAAAGTTAAGTTTGTCGAGTTGTGAGAAAGTGGTACGGCAAATGCATGGACGCCTGCAACTAGTTTTTAAATGGTGTCTAAAAATTTAAATTTAAATCTTTTACGGGAAAATTTCAAAGAAATACATTAATTAATAAAAACTCAACAAATATATTTATATGAAGTTATACTGAATATTGTTGATACATAGTTAGGATTTATTTAAAATAATAATGTTAAAATAAAGTGAATAGTTAAAAAGTTTTGAATAATATAAATACAACAAAATGTAATAACATTAATTCAGAACAATAAACAACTAAAAGGTTGAATTAACTTCTACTATTTATTCTTTAAATACTTTAAATGTAATGACAGCCGTTTCGCTATCGAAATAGCATCGTCAGATTGACATATTTAAGTTACATTTTGTTTGTTTGTAACTAGGTACTTGATGTTGATAAGTAGTTAAGGCTAGACCAAGTAAGAAAGTAATAAGACATAACAATATTAAAGCCTAGATGTTATCAGCCCTAAGGGATTATCCTGGATGTATTTCCCTCTAAGATCAGTATAACTGTTCAATGATATAGAAAAACCAGGAAAAAACTATATCATGCTGATCTTTACAATAACTTAATATATTTGTGTTATAATTACGTCTTATCTATGTATAAAATGAATACTCAATCAAAGTAAACAGTTTAATAGTGGTGAACTTCCAAGATTTATTTGTTCATTAACTACTTTATATTGTTGATCTGCTAGATGTCTTTTGATATCAAGTTCTTCGAGGAAATCTAAATTTTGTTTTTTATCACAGGTGTGTAATATTTGAATGTCATTGGTGTGTATGAGTGAATGAGGATGTTCAAGAACATGTTTTGCATAGTTTGACTTATCTGGTTGTTGTAATCTATATGCTCTTAAATGTTCATTGAATCTTATTTCAAAATTTCTTTGTGTTTGACCTATATATACAGCATTACATTTTGGACAATTAATTTTGTAAACACCAGATTTTTTTAATTTAGGTAGTTTTGTTTTTAATATTGTTATGTCTTATTACTTCCTTACTTGGTCTAGCCTTAACTACTTATCAACATCAAGTACCTAGTTACATACAAACAAAATGTAACTTCAATATGTCAATCTGACGATACTATTTCGATAGCGAAACGGCTGTCATTGCATTTAAATTATTTAAAGAATAAATAGTGAAAGTTAATTCAACCTTTTAGTTGTTTATTGCTCTGAATAAGATGAACTTTCACATAATAAGGGTTAGTACCATAAATTTCAGTAATAACATTAAATTTCTAGTAAAGCAAGAAATCCTTTTCATGCCATTACTAAGTTTTCTCTTTCGTGTTGGAAAATTGTTTGTAAAGTTAAAATTACTAAAAAGATTAAACAAATTGTTTGGAATAGTATTATAAAACTTCCTGGATCCCGTGGTTTCACCCGTGTTAAAAAACTATTAAAAAGCGATTTTAAGAACATCATGCTATGATCAGTTACAGTAAATATACACTTGAAACGCTGAAAGATTACCCGTGCGTCATTGTATGTAAGCATACGAATAAGATAGAGAAGACAACAGTTTATAATTTAATATTATCGTTTGATATTTATAGAAAAGGACAGCACATAGAAAAGGTGTCGGTGATATGATCGTTGAATCGTGACGCACGGGTAATCTTTCAGCGATTCAAGTGTAGTTAAGTTTTCCGGGAATAGAAAAGCTAAACAATCACGAGCAAACATGACAGTGGTTCCACCCATGATTTGTTTAGAGCTTCTAATATCTTTAAGGATTTATCTATGAATGAGTTAATGTAGCGGGCGGGGTGACTGATACCTAGCAAGTAGGCACTTAGTCCTAGCTTTGTCAGGGTAGGTGATTGTTTGTTTCGCCTGCCTAAGGCCACTGCAGTTGATTCAGTATTCTTCTAATCCTCTCTCCGCTCATTCCTTACGTCGAATTAAGGTTTGTGCTCTACTTAGCCCTATTATTGACTCAGGTCCGAAGCAAGGTTTATTGGCTCCCTGCCTATCAAGTTCATCTGCCCGCTCGTTGTCTACTATACCGCTATGTCCCGGTACCCATAATAGGGTTACATCCTGTCTTGAGGCCAGTCTATCTAGGGAATTTGCGCATTCCTTGGCTAGTGATGTGCTGGTCTTGCAGCTACAAATCGCCTTTAGAGCGGCCTGGCTATCTGATGGGGCTTACTGAGTTGTCCCGTTCTTCTGGGGCTTTCTGAGCTGTCCCGTTCTTCTATTAGTTCTGCTGCTTTAAGGATGGCAAATATTTCTGACTGAAAGACCGTGGAGTATAGCTCTTTCGAACCCCTACGTCCTCTATTAGAACACCTTCTCCTGATGTCTCTTCTATGCGAGAGCCATCTGTAAACAGATCTATCTAAAGACTTTTATGAACTCGGTGAATCATGGTGGTGCATTAATTCCATAAAATTCCAGGATCCATTAAACAATCGAGATAGTAAGTGCCCTGCGTAGATAGGACTCTCCATAGCATTTAAATATATGAATAAAATCCAGAAATGTTTTACTTCTAACAGTTATCCGTAAAAAATCAAAAAAATGTTATTCCATGAACCTTATAACGATATGTATCCCACACAAAAAAACCATTTATTTTTGTTAACTGTCGACGTCTCTACCAAGTCATTGTCATTAACCAAATCTCCTTTGGCGTCTCTTTTTGGCTACGCTAAAAACATGTGATTTACCCAATTTTACAGCCGTTTACATTGAAAAGCTTTTTGTTCGTTCTGAAATACCGTGCTCCGTTATTTAGTATTTTCAACTAAGGTATTATTGTTGTCTTATCTGATATATTTATGTGCTTTTCATGTTTTTGAGTGATTTCATTTTAAACGTGATATTTTTAAGTGAATAAATTTATAAAAAGCAAATAATAATATATTAAAGTATTAAAGAATAAGTTATTTCAATTATTATAGACAATGAATAAAAAAAGGAACTTTTATATAGTAATAATTATCTATACTTGTGTTTTTGCTAGTTAGTTGAGTTATTTTCGGATTAAAGTAGAAAAAAATGTACATGGTTAGAGACCAGTTTTATATTCTCCTTTTTATGCTGATCTTCTATGATTTTTATAGTTGAAGCTTTAAGCTACATTCGCAACAAAAACAACACGTAGGAACGTGTTCTCTCTATGTTGCTTGTTAGTGGAGTTTGTTCCTGATTGTTTCTAAAAGTTTACATTTTATTTACAGTTGCAGAAACAACAGTATTTAACAGTTACTTGTTTTCTTGTTTTGCGATGTAATACATTTCTGTTTGTCAAACGCAGTGTAACTTGATTTGGATTTGTGCATAACGAGGATTGTATTTTTTGTGTTAATAGTGAATAATAAAGTCGGTTTACATACGATAATTTAACGTGATAACTTTATTACTTTTTATTTTGTTAATTTATAATAAAATTATAAATGAAATTGATTGTGTTAACCTTTACTTTTTGGAGTTCATCTTACTAAGAATAATAAATAACTGAACAGTTAAACTAAACTTCCACTTTTTATTCGAAAAATTCGCTTTAAAATTCAATCTGACGATACTAGTTATTAGCGAAACAGCTGTAACTGTTCAGTTATTTATTGGAAGGAAGGAAGAAGAAGTATAGGAAGAAGACGCATCTTCTTAAAGAACGGTTTAACTGTAGTTCATTACAACTTTTCAGAGCAGCAGTCAACAAAGTAAACATAGCCATCATATCATTATAAAACAAATAGCTACATCTAATGGCTACCCAATTCATTTGATAAATACATTAATTAATAAGAAAGAACAGAAAGTGTCACTAAAACTAATATTTCCTAAACAAACTAAAGAAATTAAAAGTTGTGGAAGTATTTCCAATAAAATTTCAAAAATAATATCTTCGGCAACATCAGCATTAATATCATTACAAAATAATATTGGTACAAAATTGTTAAATGTAAAAACAAAATTACCTAAATTAAAAAAATCTGGTGTTTACAAAATTAATTGTCCAAAGTATAATGCTGTATATATAGGTCAAACACAAAGAAATTTTGAAGTAAGATTTAACGAACATTTAAGAGCATATAGATTAAAACAACCAGATAAGTCAAATTATGCAAAATACCTACTTGAACATTCAACCTCACTCTTACACACCAATGACATCCAAATACTACACACTTGTAATAAAAAACAAAATTTAGATTTCCTTGAAGAACTTGAAAAAAAAAAGACATCTAGCAGATCCACAATTTAAAGTTGTTAATGAACAAATTAATCTAGGAGGTTCTTCACTTTTAAAGTGTTTGCTTTGATTGAGTCTTCATTTTATACATAGATAAGACGTAATTGTAACACAAATATATTAAGTTATTGTAAAGATCAGCTTGATATAGTTTTTTCCTGGTTTGTCTATATCATTGCACAGTTATACTGATCTTAGAGGGAAGTACATCCAGGATAATCCCTTAGGGCTCATAACATCTAGGCTTTAATATTGTTATGTCTTATTACTTCCATACTTGATCTAGCCTTATAACTACCTAATAAACATCAGGTACCTAGCTACAAACAAACAAAATGTAACTTCATTATGTCAATCTGACGTTACTAAGTCTAGCGAAACGGCTGTCATTAAGGTTAAAAAAGTAATTTTTTAAATGAATATTGGAAGTTTTGTTAAAACGAAGAGTTTTTTATTATTCCTAATGAGATGGACTTCCAAAAAGTAAGGGTTACTACAATCAATTTAATCACTAATATTACTTCAATACAATTATAATTTGTTTTTAAATATAATTAGTGCACGAACAACTTTAGTCATCATGTCTATGTTTTTATTATTAGTCATTTTATTCTTAAAATGTAAGAACTAATTACCCTTTTACAGCTGTGAAAAAAAAACAGTTCATTAAGGTGAACAAAAGGAAATTCGAGAAAATCTTATTAAACACGATGTGCAGAACTATATATAGCAAAACTATTTGATACCAGGCGAGAAAAAAAAATTATGTACAATCCTACTATATATGCAACCAAAAATACAACGGGTAAATCGAATTTAATTAATTCGCATTGTACGTTACAAAATATAAAGATGATGTGCTTTTCATAAGTTTATTTTCTTAAATATTTCCTTCTTTCTGATATTTTTTTTTTATTTTAATGATTAACAAACTGTTTTTTTTTCAGTACAGATAACTGCTTTTCTACCTTCTATGCAATTTAGCTTTGTTGAAACTTCTATCTAAAATTATAGTAATTTATTCAATATGTCCGTTACGATACAGTGCAAAGTAGACCTGCATTCCCGTAGAAATGCAGCAGTTTAAACACCTTAGCTGGAAAAGTGTTATCTGCAGTGGCGCGGTTATGTTAATTTAATCGTATATTTCTTTTACCAAAGTGAATGTATTTATAGTTTTTTAGTTGGAAAGACACTGAAATAAAGCAGATCAAATGTGGGTTTGTTTTAATCACACCTAGATGTTAATAAAATTCATTTTATTGTTCTAACACTAAATCTAATATTAGTCCGAGAGAACTGTACTTTTTTACGGAAAAATTGTAGTCGGAAATCCAACGGTGGTAGGTTATACAGGGGCTTATAATACGTGAAAAAAATGCGCAGCCTGAATTTTTGTCATTCATTTTTTAGGGGTAAAATTTGGGGATAACGCGAAATTTTGCTATTTGGGGCTAAAGTTGACATTCAAATAAAAAATGTTCTAAAGAAAATTTATAGTTTATGAAAAAACCAAAAACTTTTTCATAGATCATTTTCGCACATAATCTCAATTTTCCGAGAGAAATGCCAAAAACCAGGTTTTGCGTTTTTAATTTTTATTCAGCGAACGGATTCATCGATCTTAATGAAACTTAATGAAAACTTACTTTTTTATGTCCAGAATAACCCCAATTTTTCTTAACCCTGTAACTTAATAATTTTCCGAGAAATTTTTTCCGGGAAAATTTTTTTTTACTTGAAAAGTTTCCTAAAAATAATTATCGTAGGTTTATCCGCGGCTCATTTTTTTCGTTTTTACGTTTACTTTTTAATGAAATAACAATAAAGTACACTTCTTATTTGCTAAATAATGCAAAAATAGGTAAAATCACTTTTGCAACAGCGAAATGTATGAAAATGGTGAAATTTTTGTCAAAAATTGGAAATAGTATATTTCATTAGGAGTCTAGAAAATAGGCTTTTCCCGTGCACGGGAAAAACATTTATGGACGTGTAATGAACGATACTTTTCATTATACCTCTCTGAAAACAAAAAACAAGGTAAAAAAATCTACACAATGTTAGAAACCTTTATTTTTAAACATGAACGAACAAAAACCTATACCTAATTTTTAATTTTTACTAAATGAAATATTTATGTTACAGTTTGTGTTGTTATAAATGTGCAATTCTTTAGCAGGCATTTCATTTTGTAGAATTGTAGTTAATGAAGTCGAAGGTACATTAGTATTTATTTCTTGGTCTTTCCCAACTACAATGGCTTCTGGTGTTGACGTTGTGTTTCCTATTCTCGAATGATTGAACAATTTACGAGAAACTTCAATCTTTCTGCTTACTGATTCTTCGATGTAGCCTTCAGCTACTATCGACGAATGCTAACCTCCATGTCTTTTTAGAGTAAGCAAATTCGCTCCGCCTTCGACTAACATAGACGCTGAAGATCGTCTTAAGCCGTGTCCAGTATATTCTTCAGGATTTTTTAGGTTCAAATATTCAGCAATCTGTTTTGTTGTACCACTTATAGTATGGCAACCTATATGTTGAGCATAACATCTACCATTACGATACGCAATAAGTAATATTGTAGTTTTAGTGTAGATTAATATATTTGCGATAAAAACTGCATGGACCAAAGGGGCATCCTTCCTTTGTAATGGTAAAACTTCTTGATTTGTGAGTTTTGCCATCTCGAAGGAATACCACCAAAAACCGGCCATTGTCTTCCACGTCTTCCAAAGTTAATCGAATCAAGTCATCTCTTCTGCATGCACCGAAATTACCAAATATTAAAATTATTTTAGTTAATAACCACTTCTCATCTGGTCTTCAAGTATGAATTTGGCGACTTGGTCTGCAGTTAATACTTTGGACTTTTTTGGTGTGTAACCAACACTTTGCCGTTTGAGAAATGCAATAGATTTTGGCAAGTTACTAACATTCACATTTTCTTTTACTGCTAGACAACTTTTTAACATTGAAAATCGACTCCATAAAGTTGAAGCTTTCATGGATTTGGCTTTTTCAGACAAATAAACGAGAAGAGTATCATCACTTACTGTGTTAACTTCTTTTTGCTGACGCCACTTGCAAAATAGACGGTACTCATTTTCATATCTCTCACAAGACTTCCTGGGCAGTAATTCTGCACTTACTTTCGCAGCTTCAAGTGATATTTTTTCTTCTGGAGAAATCATTTTAAAAATATTTTGAATACAAATTCGAAAAACTGTCACAATATACAAGCGTTGTTTAACGTTGCTAAGGAAAAAAAACAAGCATTATTTGCGGTTATTAACGAACTTTCAATAGTATGTTTTATTAGTAGCCAGTTAATGTCATTAGCGCACGGGAAAAATTTTCCTGTGCGCCCGCACAGGAAAAGCCCCTTTTCCGTGCGCCAAATAGACATGTAAACATAGTGTTTTAAGAGAGGTATTATGAAAAATAAATTACGCCATTCGATTCTACGGGAAAATTACAAGAGAAAATGTGTTTGACTATTTCATTCATAACGATATCAATAATTTTGTGTTAACTATTTTAAAAGTTTACAATGTAGGTACCTACAATTTGGAATGGAAGAATATTTACAAGCACAATTTTGTGGAATATTTCTTACCTTAAATATTAACACTAAATTTCCAACTCAATTTATACCACATGTTTATTTTAAATCATTCTTTTTATTATTATATGCCTCAATCCCTATAGGGCTCTTCTGTTCCACTTTTACTTAATACGCTCCACAAACATTTTCCTTTTTCAATTGTATCCTAAAAAGTCCTTATCCTCTTCATTCATTTTATATTCAACCTTCTACACTGGCAGAATTTTTTTTTCAAATTCAAACCCACTTTGGTTTTCACAAGCCACTTATTTCATAGAATGTCCTTGCCCATTGTATCTATGTTTGAGATTATTTATTACTGACCATATTGCTTTTGGGATATTGAAATATATTCTCTGTTCGAACAACTATGTCTTTTTTGACCTTGTTTATGAAGCGTAAAAATTTATATTCGTATCCATTCGTAAAGAGTTTTTAGCGAAAGTATCAGAAAAAATAAAGCATAATAGGAAGTTAACGATATTTATTTTTATTATTCTAAACTATTTTACCAGATTTGCTTTAAAATTTACTTTATTCGCGCAATAAGAGCTGTTTCAAATGTTTAAATATTTATTTGCCTTAGATTTTCCTGCTCATTGACAACATTTAATCATTAAGGCGCGTTACACATATATGCGACGGACTTGGTCCTACTGATATTTTTGATGTCGCTGACACAATGACATAAGTGTGTAAGAATCATTTTGTTTCTTTGCCATGCTGTTTGCACATGACAGTCGATAAAAAGTGGCAGGATCATATTTTCAAGTAGTTAAGCTAAAAAATAACAGAAAAGTAATAAAGTTGGATGTGTTTCGACGATTTTTTTTTATTTTTTTAATAAATTTTCAAACAATCACATGCTCCAAGATTTTAGGGTCACAGTGAGTGTGCTTAAACATCTAACAAATTGGTTCGAAGAGGCATTTGCTTCTAACTCCTGTAAGTCGCACCGGGGGGCCTATTCTCGAATGTCGAACAAAATATTTCGAATTCGACATTTGTCTATGAAAATTGTCGCACAACTTGAATTAGTGGTATTCTCGACTGGTTTCGTCTTCCAAATCGCATGAGACATATTTTGTCGAATATCACTGATTTAACGATTCTCAAATATGTTCTATGCCAATGTAGGATGTGAGTTTTGGTTTTTTGATAGTTATATTTGTATCAATTTGTATTTGTGTGGTAGATTGGATTGTTTTTTGTTTGAGGCTCGTGTTTAAGGTGGATTCATGCAAGCAAAAATTAAAAAGCTTCATTCAAAACCAGCAAATTACAATTACAATTGGTACTTAGAATTGGTAGTAAAAGCTTGGCATATGACTAACAATACTCATAACATTTAAATTAGTGTTTCCACTTATACTTACAATTACACTTACTTTAGTATTATATTGATTAGATTAATAATATCTATATACCTATTATGAAACAATCGGAAAAATAGGTACCTTTCTTCAAGAGATGTAATGCACTTTCACGATTCCCTTGTTCTATTAAGGGTTATAGATTAATTATTAGTCTCTACCTAATTCTTTAGTTAATTTGAACCTGAACGTTTTAATAAACTTTCTATGAGATGAAAATAATGTAAAAACTTTTCTACATATTCCTCGTCTCTTTCGAGGCCGTTAATACATTTTTTGATTTTCCAAATTTTCAATGGCAATTAATAAAACTGCCATTTTCTCTACAAAAATATCTGAAAAAGTACCAAACAAAACTATTGATAGCTTCTGTATATTTCTTATGGTGTATTCATTTTATGTTTTTTTAACGTTGAAATAAAAACATAAAAAAGGATTGTGGTTTCATTTCCCATATAAATTAACAAAAATTAACATGTATAATGATAAGGTACAAATTTCGCAAGTAATGAAATTCTCGCATTCGACATAAATTGTCGGCTGCCTTTGACCATTCTACAATTTGTCTATCAAAAATTTGCAAAGGTGACTTTTGAGAATAAGGTTATTCAGATTTTCTTCGACAAAGAGGATTTCTCGCATGCGACAAAATATGTAACTGTTTGAGAATTGGGTCCCGAGTCAGTAACATAAGTGTGTAACGTACCATTTGATAACACAGGTTGGTTTTTAAAAGACACAACCAGCACAAAAAAATGTCAGTAGCATCATGTCCGTCGCATATATGTGTAACGCGCCTAAATCTCTTTAGATTATTCTACATACAACCTCCCTATTTCGTCAACCAAGACATTTCATTTAAGCATTCCTTTATTAAATTTTTGGGTAAAAAAATTTATTGTACTAACCCTTACTACGTAAAAGTCCATCTTATTTAGAACAGTAAACAACTAAAAGATCGAATTAAACTTTCACTATTTATTCGTAAATTACTTTAAATGCAATAATGATGGCTGTTTCGCGTCAATCTGACGATGCTAATTCTATAGCGAAACGGCCGTCATTGCATTTAAAGTATTTTACGAATAAATAGTAAAAGTTTTATTCAACCTTTTAGTTGTTTACTATTCTGAATTAAATTTTTGGGTATTTATTTATAAAAAGGTCGAGGCTAACTTATAGTTAACGATAAGTGAACTTTTTGCAGAAAACATAAATAAACCAACTGAAAAAATAAGCTATATTTCACTGGTGTTATTGAATAAAGTAACCAAGCAGGTATCTTAAAAAAACCTTTGTGTAATAATTTCAACTAATTATAAGCACGGCTTTGATCATATCCATATTAGCTAGTTTGGGTTTACTTGGGAGACTATGTCTTCAGACATGTTATAAGACCGTTTCTAGAAGTAAGCTAGTCTCTGCTTTTCTACTTTTAAAATTTTTTTTCTCCTTTAGAAATATTTATACAAGGAGAGGCCATGCTGGTTCCTTCTGGTATAGTTTGTCGAAGTTTGTAGTAGACTGCAGACAAGTCAAGCGATGTTCCATCCAGATTAACTGCAGCAGAGGCTCTTCACTTAAGCAGAAAAAACTATAGGAGAAGGGAAACTTTCTTAACAGGTCACTGTTTGTTTCGGAAACATCTACACAGATTAGAACAGTCCAAGTTACACCATATAGAAAGTGTAGTGATGCTGAACAATCATCAATCATCCTACTCATTAAATATTGTTATGGGAAAATAAAACAGGAAAACATTGTCAAAGAATCTCAAAGTTAAGGCTTTATAAGACGACATAGGGCAAGACTTTCAAAAATCCCGTCTGCATCTCGCTTTGAAAAAGATAATCAAAATGTATTTGGATTTTTAACCTAAGTTTTTCTTTAAATTTAAAATAAAATATTTAACAGAATGTAACCAGGTTTTTTGCACTACTTGCCTATATGCCTAATTTTATTGGCCTTTGTTAAGGTAGTAAAGTTGGTCATTATGAACCAAGGGAGAAAAAATACTCAGTCCATCTTCCAGAATTTGAGGTTAGCTGATGAAAAGCAAAACGAAAAGACATTTTTTCTAACACATTGTCCATCTACTTATTCGAAAATGAACATCAATTGACTTATCCATGTATTTAAAACACAATATTTATAGTCAAATCAAAATAAAAGTTATTGGATATATTATTGGTGCCTTGTCATTGTAATTGTGAAATGTGAAACGGTAGTGACTGGTGACCCGCTTAAAACTTGTATTAGTTTTAAAAACTAATATTTTAAAAAATGGACTGCCAGTAGTGAAAAAATACTATAAGAACAACGGTAGAAAAGTCACTAAAGGCCTCGAAGCTTCGCTATTCGCTTTTCAAGGACAAAAATAAACTACTTTTCTACCTTACATAATTACTATTATAAGCTGTTATTTTGTGAATACTTTCTGATTTTTCTAAGAAACATTTTATCAAAATGTAAGTTTTTCGATGTTTTAAGAGTCTCTCTTGTTAGTACCAAATTTATTTATACAAATAAAAAAAAGATTTAAACGTATAAATAAAATATAACCTTAATAACATGCGTAGGTATATCCACCATCATCAACTATGTCCTATAAATGTGGATTTTATTTTGTTAAGTACTTATTATTTAGCACTTTAAAATAACAAACCAAAAAGACTACAAAGACAAAGAAAATTGCCGAGAATAGCATATAAATCAAAGATCATTAAAAATTTTGTAAATAAACCGGGTTTCATGTTCGTGTGTGTGACAGCGTTCCCCACCAAAGTTTATTCTGTATAGTCAACACGTATTACGTATGTGTGTATTGGTATTTATAATATGCTACCGCGCTATGATGCAGTTATTTTATAATTACTAGTAAATTTTATTTGAAAGTCCTGGACAAAGTATAGTATTCTACTCGAAAATAATGGTTATTACATGCTCGTTGAATAATATACTATTAAAATAATATACAGGGTGTTTCATTAAGAATTATCCATATAGTAACTGGAGAAACCTTAGCACTAAATATGAAGATTTAAGCCAAAACACTTAAGTAAAATATTTCTCCTAACCGAGATAGAGGGTGTTTTATTTTAACTATTCTAAATGATTGTATCCCATATTTTTGACACCTTCAAATATTTTCTGTTCATACTTGACAAAGAGTTTATACATATTAGGTTACTTTAAACAGTGGCAAAAGATATTTTTTCTCGATTACCAGAGGCGTGCGGTAGGGATGGATACTTTCTTTTATCCCCCTACAATTTACGCCACTGTCGTAATAATTGTTTCTGCATGTTTTTTTGATTCTCCGTCACTTTCTACGTAAATATCATCCTCTTGTCTCAATACGATAGAGTGAGTAGTTTTAGAGTTATTTGCATTTAAAGGTAATGTTTAGAATATCCATTTTATTTCAATAATTCCTTAATAATTTAATCAACCCAACATATTTCTAAAGGTTAGGAGAAATTTTTCCAAAAGGATTAATAAATATATTGAAGTCAATGAAGGCCACTTCGAAAATTTACTATAATGTTAACTAACTAGAATTTTTTTTACAGTAGTCTAAATAAATCATTGTTTCAGTACCTACGTTTATTTTATGTAGGTATTCATCATGTTATTTCGTAATGAAAATCATAGTTCTATTTTGTTATAAATTTAAAACTGAAATTTTGATAAATATTAATATGAAAAAATCATTTGAAACTAATAAATTTTATTTATTCAGTGAAATAGTTATTGACTCATGTGAATTTACGATTAGAATTAACAAATTTTGTTGTCAAGGTGGTTAGATTATTAAGGAATCTCATGTTAAATAAGCAATAAAACAAAAATGGATATTTTAAACATTACCTTTAAATGCAAATAACTCAAAAACTACTGACTCTATCGTATTGAGACAAGAGGATGATATTTACGTAGAAAGTGACATGCAGAAACAATTATTACGACAGTGGTGTAAATTGTAGGGGGATAAAAGAAAGTATCCATCCCTACCGCACGCCTCTGGTAATCGAGAAAAAATATCATTTACTGCTGTTTAAAGTAACCTAATATGTGTAAACTTTATGCCAAGTATGAACAAAAAATATTGGAAGGTGTCAAAAATATGGGATACAATCATTTAGAATAGTTAAAATAAAACACCCTCTATCTCGGTTAGGAGGAATATTTTATTTAAGTGTTTTGGCCTAAATCTTCATATTTAGTGCTGAGGTTTCTCCAGTTACTATACGGATTATTCTTAATGAAACTCCCTGTATAATTAGGTACTTCATAAAAGTATATTAAAATATTGAAAGTGATGGTATTTTTTTATTGCCGCTGTGTTGTTTACTCAAGAATTCTTGTAAGAGAGTAAATAAAAATTTATCTGAGGGCTATGACAAGTTTAAGAAACCGGATTCGTTGAAAAAGATCAGATTTAAGAAAAAAAAATCATAGATCTTCATCTTTATAACACAATATGTCATATTCCCCCAACACGATTCCAGCCAACATTTTTCTTTATTCGAAAAACAAATTACCACTTCGTGGCAGCAATTGTCAGTCGAAATGACAAAAGAGAATTCTAGTAGGTACTGAAGTTGATTTCAACTGATTTTTTTGAAGTGACTTAATTTAAAGATTACACTGTAAATTTTAACAATTAAAATAAAATTTAGTATTTAGTATTTTATCCATCGTCTCCAAGCATATATTAGTAAAATAATTTTAACTTTAAATTAAAACTAAATATTGAATAAGTACGTTTTTAGAATAAGTAAGTAGATCTTAAGTAAAAAGTTTATTTTCTGTCTGCGGATAATTAAGTAAAACGTTGTTATTTGTAAATTCAAAACGCGTCCTTAATTTCATCCGTGAAATTCAGAATTTAAAAGCACAATCTCTAATGAAGATTCAGATAAACGAATTAAATAACAGTGATTCACCTTCTAGTTATCAACTACATTTATTAGAACAGGCTGTTTCTTTTTTATCAAAGGTCCACCAGTCCTTAAAATTTAATCAATTTATTGTTTTTAAACTTTTTTATTTGGTAAAAATACATAAATCATCGTTAGGACGAGTGATTTTATCTTATTTAGTTTGTTTTAGTTTTACTTAAAATAAACTGGTATTTAAGATTATTTTGTGAACCATTCTGTACAAAAACCACTTTATTTAATAATATCAATATCTTATTACTTATTCTATTTGCGCTGTTGGGCTGCATTTTTAGTTATAAAAAGTAAAGTTCATAGAAGATTTAAATTAGAATTGGGTATATTTTATGTTGCCTACCTATGATCTAACTTATAAAAACATTAATAATCAAGAGGCACAAAGGAAGTGGGCTTACACATAATAATATTTAATAAATACATTGTTGTTTAATAGAAAATACTCATAATCATTTAATTTTTCAATAACTTTAAAAAATAATATCCTCTCAAGGTAACGGCTACGGCTTGGTAGGATAAGTAAATGGGAGGGATAAAGACATTCGGTGGTATTATGGAGAAGAAGGACTGGGGTAAGGGAAACGAAAAAGGCAAAGGAAGCTAGCTTTAGAACTAGCAAATGTTATAAATTGATTTTTTTTTCTTTTTATGACAGTTTTATAAATCTATCTCATTCTTTAACAGGCGTAATCAATGCCTTTAACCCTCATTATGATTTAAGCTGTACACTAGATAGTATTGACAGTTGTTGTGAGCACCATAAAAACACAGTTACAATTTGAATAATATTTTCATTGGACGAAATCACAAAACTGTGATATTTTTACAGGTGAAAAAAACAATCCTACTAAAATTATTGTTTTTAAAAATTTTTAATTTACTAAAATATATAAATATTTAAAGTTAAGTAACCAAGAAACAGCTTTTAGTATATTGCATCACATTACACCACATTCCATTTTTTATATTAATTATTGTTTTCTACTTATAATTGATATAAATCATAAACCGTATAGCATTTTACTTTTAAGAAAATGTATGTCTCTAAAACTACATTTTCTTAATTAATATTTGTAACTTTCAAAATATTTGCGGAAAAGTACAGTAAGATAATTCAATTCTCCGATTAAATTACAGTTGAGTTTTTTTCGATTTTAACATAAAATTCTCCCAGTTAGATTCTATGAATTTTCAGCATTCCCTTAAGATTTATAAAGTCAATGACAGTAATCCTGGAAATGCTAAAGAGCTCCATCAATTTGTTTAATATAACTACACTGTAAAAACTGCAAAAAACTATAAAAATTATAACGTTAAACCATAACTATTTACATATCGTTCTGTTGTATTATATTCTTGTACACCTACGTAAACCCGTTAAATATTTAGTGGGAAAAATATATCAAAATAATATCAATTTACTAAACCTTTCCGAAGAATATAATTCCACGAATGTAGGTATTATTAGCACATTGACTGTCAACCGATTCTCCGGAGAGCAGAAAAGAGCCCCATTTCGGAATTCTCCATTCTCGTGGGAATTCAGGAACAGGTGATGCGTTAAAAACAAAAATAAACGAAGACATATTGAAGCGAGGCTGTACAACGTGTCACACGTCTTTAAACCCAGCCAAGCAAAATATTACAAGATAATTTGGATATGGGAAATATGTTTACAAAAAAATTTAAAGACAGAAAAAAACAACGAAGACAATTTTTTTTAAGTGATTAATGAAATAAATATACAAAATAAAAATTTTCTGTTTTTGCTATTATTTGAAGCTAGGATTACAATACGTACACGATATTTTTTAATTGATGTGCCAGTAGTATACCTTTAAACTAATATTTTAGTTTATTGTTATATAGAAGGTTTGTTTTTTAATAAATCATTTGTTAGAATATTTTTACTATAGGGTTATTACAGCTGCCATTGCGCTTCCCATTTCTATTTTTTGTTCCTGCTTCCCTTTTCAAGATTTTTTATTTACATACCTTGATTGACTTGGTTTTAAAAGTATCTTCTTGGTATAATTGCCGTTTCTTCGATGTAAGTAATAATCTCTAGTTCTGCTGACTTCTTAGTTCTAATATCTTTGTTTCGGATTAGATCTGCTCTGGTTACCCTATTGCACCTCCTTCAAAATTTAATTTCTACAGCTGTAATTCTGCTTTGGTTTCTTTTGTTGACAATCCAGTTTTCTGTCTGGTATGTCCCAGAATACTCCATTCTTCTTATGTCTTCCGATGTTTTTAAAAGTGATGAAGCCGAGGTCCTTAAAGGTTTTGGTGTTTTTATTTGATGTCCTTTTGAAACGATATAATTTACTAGTGCATTTATAACAAACAAAACACTATTTTTGCAGCAATCCTAGAGGTGATGCAGGGGTTCCCTTTGCTGTAATATTGCAAAATGGGAAAGGCTCCAGCTAGTGCCTTTCTTAATTATTTTTTTTGGGCTAAGATGAAAAAAAACTCATGTTGGAACGGCACCTCCTCAGGATACGAACAATGTTGGACATCACCGCTAGGATGATGCCTACCAACCAAAACCACCTCAAAACTCGCCATTACCCCCGTCTCAGAATTACTACCCTGCATACTTTAAGACGGGCGGCGTCCTCCAAACACTCTTCATTTACTCTGCCACATAAATATTCTCTTTTGCTAACCATACTCTCCACTGTCTTAATCACCTTCATCAATTCCCCCTTCCTTCTCAACATTATCTCCACCATATTTTCCCAATACACTACCTCCTCGAGTTCTTCGGCACTTCTTTATTCTTCCAGCATCAAAACGCGTGTCCCAGATTATCCTCCACGTTCTGCTCTTAAGCCATGCCCACTCATTCCTTACTACTTCCAATTGCTCTTTTAAGCACACCTTCATACTCCTTTCACCTTATTTCCATTTCCTCCTATATCCAATCCATCGCACCCTTTTACTGTAGACTCCTGGCCCTAGCCATCACATCCAATCGGTAGGATCTTGCCAGCACTGCTGCTGCTATTCCTTCCACTGTCCTGTACCCTTGCACCACCCTAAGCAAAATTCAACTGTGAACCCCTTAGTAGTGGTTTATTCCTCGCATGTACTCCCGCTCTTTCATCCCACACTTCCGCTCCGTACAGCATACTTTGCTCAATTGTTCTACCAATATATCATCTCTTCCTATACCTCCTTCCTCTCGAGTTAACCAAACCTCGTCTCGTCTCTACTAATTTAATTAGCCCCTCACCCACTTCAAGCCCCGTAAGCTGGTGCCTGAAACAGACGCAAAATTTAAAACCTGATATGTTCAGTTATCTCAGTAGTCTGGAAAAAAAACCACTAGCATCCTTAATTCAAATATCAACCATTGGACCAGTTAGGTTTCAGTATAGTTGGAGTCGAATTAAAGCTGGAAGTTGGCTTACTTGCGTGGTATATGTATGGGGCTAAGATAGATGAAAGGGATAGTGAAGGGACGGTGGGACTGGTAGTGTACAGGAGAGCTTTTGTAAAAGCACTAGAATGGATAAACGTCTATATTTGGACGACAGCCAAGAAGCTTTAAACGTGTCTATCGCCCTGTTACTTGATTTAGGTTACCGTCAATCAACTTTAAAATGAAATCCTAACCCACCGACATATTAGACACTTTTATCCACTCTAGCTGAATGCGCCCTAAAGTGAGTGCACCAGGCCTCCAGTGAGACAATTGCCAATTCACCTTTATAAATATCAAGGTTCCGGACAAACCATTCCTTCTTGTCGACTGACCGTCAGCACAGTAAGACCACTTTTTTTATACCGTTTTGGCTAATGGTATATGGAAAATATATTCTTTTTTTTTTCGATTCCTTTTTAAGATATTAATTATTTTCATCTCACGATTATTAAAAGCGGCATAAGTAATTGTACAAATTAATCTTTCCAAAACATTTTTTTTGAACTAATCAATAATTTTTGCGACTATCCACGTGGCAAGGTTTGTATTAAAGAGTTTTCAACACAATATCTTGCAAGTAATTCTGTAATATAGTCAATCGATTTGAAATATTTTTTTAAACATCAATTTTTCATTGATAAACAATCAGTTTAAGTCCATACATATTATTAACATAAATTATATAACTGAGTCCATCTTAATACAATCAATTAGTCTTAATTCTTTTTAGAAGCTAATTTAAAAAAAATTAAAACCATTTTTTTGAAGAATTATATAGCAATTAACAAGTTTACTACTTTCATACATTTATAAGGTATTTCTATTTTTTTCACATTAGTTTCCATTTGTTTATATTTGTTTTTTTGGGATGCCTTACACCTTTTCTCTTGTAACTTCTTATATAAGAGGGTAAATTCTTCTTTTGAAGATGTTTTAATTAAATTTATTGTACTAACCCTTACTTTTTGGAAGTCCATCTTACTAAGAATAATAAAAAACTCAACGTTTAAAAAAAACTTTCACTATTTATTAAAAAATTGCTTTTTTAAACTCAATGACAGCCGTTTCGCTGGAATTAGCATCGTCAGATTGACATATTGAAAAAAAGAAAAAAAAAATGGTATTATAAAAATTAATCACTGCAGCACCAAATCAATCTAAACTAATTTAAAAATCTCAATTACTCAATTATTTTTAAAACCTGTATTATTATAAATTTATGACCTCGTAAAAAAACATGTTTATAAATTAGTTATAATTAATTTGTTGCTGCGAACAGTTAAAAAAAGCAATTTTTTAAATAAATTGTAGAATTTTTATTAAGAGTATTTTTATTTTTCTTAGTAAGATGGACTTCAAAAAAGTAAGGGGTAGTATAAATTTAATTAAAACATCTACGAGAAAAGAAGTTACAGGAGAAAAGGTGTAAGGCATCCCAAAACATCTGGTTTAACCAAGAATGTCCGAAGATATTTATTTTTGTTTTTCCGTAAGCGAATAAAAAGAAAGTTGCGCCCTTAAACTCTTATAATGACAAACCTGACTTATAGGAAAGTTTAAATTGGAGTCGAACCACCCCTTAAGAGAGTCTCTAGCCAGTATCTTCCCAAAGTGAGTTAGACCGTTATACTCTTAAGAAGCAACAAACCTTGATTTGGGAGCCAGGTCACAAAGACATAATAGGAAATAGGGAAGCTGACAGACTTGCAAAAGAAGGGGTTAATACGTATTTCTTTGGTCTGGAGCCCGTTTGTGATCTCACAAAATTGCCTCACCCAAAATTAACTCCTTATCTGGTATCAGGATCGATCAACTACGACCTGACTGAATGAATAGGACAGGACTGGGCAAGCTAAAAGGTTTGTAGATATATCACCTGAAAGTGCAAAATGCCTTTTCGAAAGAAGCAAGAAAACATAAGCATTATTCTAGACATTGTTAAGTTCCTACAAAGGATTTGCTTTGACTTCCTTCAATATTCTTTAATATTAGGAATATACCCTGTAAAAAACGACTTAAGTATACGACCTAAGACAATATTATCTAGTTTACGAAACAATTTATTTACTAACTATACAAGAACTTTTTCTAAAGAAATTGACGGTACTAGAACATTATCGTAAAATCAATAACTAACGAGTAACTTTTATATTAAAAATGATAAATTTCCTCTGGTTAATATACTTTTATTTTATTATCAATCCAATTAAAAAGAAAGTGTTTTTATTAATGTTTAATAAAAATAAACAAATTCTGTTTCTTGCAGTTTACATCTTTCGTTAATTAAACGAATATTCAAAACGATACAATTAGGTTGTATACAAAGTAACACTAATTTATAAAGACTGTGCGAAAGCGGAAATTGTTTTATGGAACACAAGTTCTCGAGATATAATAAAATAAATTACTCCATGAAGCTTCAACAGAAAAAACAATAAAATCTTTAAATTAATACCCGGCTCCAATCAAAATGTAAGATGTTTTCCTCTAAATTAACTTTTGTTTTGCACGTCTTGCTGTCATTTTCTCCCATTTTGCCTCGTAACTTTAAGCTTTTGACATTATTATAATATTCTTTACTAAGGAGTTTAAAGTTGTTCTTAATGTCTCTAAGACGATAATAGAATTTTTATTTTATCCAACTCGTGAAAATAAATTTTATTACTTAGAAACACGTTGGTGTTGAAAAAAACCTTTTAATGAATTTAAATAATTGTATAAATGTTTACTTTATCTTGTTGTTTTAAAATCATTGTTTATGTATCAGAGAAATTTATGAATTATTTTTTACAATTTTCTAGTTCAAATAGTAGCTCGGAATATTAAATTTTCTGTGTTGCTCAAAGAAAAAATGTTTTATTTATTAACGTTAAATTAATTTATTTCAATTAAAATAAATTCTTTCCTTTTTCATCGTATCGTTAGTTCGACTAAATGCATTCAGGCTGGTTGGCTGCAATATTTGGCTTTTATTTAGATAACCTTCAACTCTTTCACTGCTTCTAACTCTGCTGAATATTAGTTTTTAATACCTGTTAAGTAGTAATCTTCATATTGAGTGTCCAGTTTTTAATATGATCAAAGCTCAAACGAATTTTATTTTTAATAGTAAATTTAATTGTAGGTCGGTTCAGAGAGAACCATCGCTTTCATGTTAAATACGCTTTTCAAAAATTTATTGCTCTTGGGAATCATCGTCCTTTACTGGATTCTCGAACATTCTCACTGAAAATGTCGTTAGTGCGGTCACTTATTTGGGTTCAAGCGGAGAATAAAAAAAAACGGTTCCAGCAGTGGATAAAATAAACCAAAAAAATACTTTCAGAGCAGCTATGTCGATTTGTTTTTTATTCGCATAGAATTAGGTCAAACCCAGTGTTAACGCCACTTTATAGTTACTGTTAGCAACAAAAAAACCGAAAAATGTTAATATTTAGATATATATTATTATTGTAATGTTTTATTTTATTTGGTTTATTATTTTATTTAGCTTTATATTGTTTTTATATTATTTTTTTGATATGTTTCAATTGATTAATGTTGTGAAAATTAATTAAATTGGTTGTTGAACGCCCTATAAAAATTGAACTAGCTCAGTGAAATTGTTGATTTGTTTAAAATATATTGTACTAACTCTTACTTTTTGGAAGTCCATCTTATTAAGAATAATAAAAAGCTATTCGTTTGAAAGTAACTTCCAAGTTTATTTCAAAAATTATGTTTTAAATAAACTTGGAAGTTACGTTTAAACAAAGAGTTTTTTATTATTCTTAAGTTGATTTGTTTAATTTTAAAACCCGACTCTTTATCTTGGGTAGGATTCAAGAAAAACTCAATATTAATCTTATATAACATACTAAATTATAATTGAAAAGTTGTTCGTTATAAACAATGAACAAAACTGTTAATATTATTGACGTGCTTATCTCATGCAAATTTAAATTTTTTTTATTATTATAAAAAAGAAATGATAGCTTTACCAAATTATACTGTATAAAATTTACCTTTACAATATCAAGCGAACTCACATAAATAAGATTTTATCGCACATACCTCGTATACGCGTCTTCTGTATTCTACACTTGATGTCAAGCGACAACGGAAAGTCCCGAATCGGTAGAATCGGTCCAACGGTCGTATTCAACAGTTAGCGGCTATCCAAAATGTCTGCCGGCTGTGCCTCTCGGAATAATGGAGTGAATCCTATAAATTCTGCTGTGATCTGGATAGTTTTTGTTACATTTACTTTATTGGTAAGTGCTTTAATACTGTTAAAACACTTTTACAATAATATTTTTGTTGTATGTTTTAATTTACCAAAAATAAACTTTTTAATTAATAATGGTGTTAATTAGCAATTGACGTATTCGCCGTAAATCAGCAGGAAACAAGAGAGAGAAATTCCCATTTCCTGGTCCTTTTATACTTTTTTTTGATTATGACAATTTAGACAGATAAATCGACATTCAAATATTTACATTTTCAAAAAATAACCTAAATTTCCGAAACATGTTGAAATAATTTTACATTTTTGATCATTTCTTTTTTTAATATAAAGATAGTTTATATTTACTAAAAATCTATTTAAATTATTTTTATATTAGTTTTTTCTTATAAAATTTGAATTTGAAATATGCTACTTTCAGTCATGTCAAATACATTGAACACTTTTTAAGTTTGAGCTAAAAACATAAATTAAACCTAAATCTATGCATAAATCTATTAAACTAGTCCTATTATAACTTTAAAATACTAATTTAACTTCTAAGAACTAAAATTCAAGCTTTCTAGTGACTCTATTATCTGAACTAGGTATTCACTATTATAAGTATTGATTGAACTAATATGTCTTGATATTATCAAAGATTAACATCTTATAACTAATATACAAACTTAATTTACTACCTTACATACATTTTTGCTAACTAAAATGGCTTTTACCACTGTTTATTAGTTATGTTTTGAAATAGTCTTTTTAGTTTTCACAATATGTTTTTATCATTAAAATAAGTTATTCTGTCCATCACTGTAAATTTAAGAGTTTGTACAATGATTTCACCTCTGTTTGTTACATTTATTGATACTGTGTGTGCTTTTAGGTACATCTCAGCTTGTGATAATTTATCAGAATACTTATTTCATATCAAAGACTAACCATTGTCTACTTGTAACCAGGTAAGTACTTTTACTTTAAAACAATATTTAAACTCTTAACTACTTAAATTACATATTTGTTTGTTAAACATATGAATGAGATTAATAGTTTTAATTTTATTCTTTTTTATTGTTTCAGATGATAACTTTGATTTCAAAAGAAAACTATTTCAATTGTAAATTGTTACATGAATTGGGACTTGTTATTTAAATTGGAAATATTTTGATTGTTATTAAATGATACCATGGATCCTATCCAAGATAAGTTTGTCAAATAAATTCTTCATCTATCTGAATGTTTCATATTTGAGATTATTATATTAAATACTTTAGATGAAATAAAGAAAAGTAGCTGATGATTTAATGAAAATTATTATGATATCCTTTTTGTTATAGTTTCTTATTGAGGTAAGTTTGACATTTTAATTTTACTGAGCTTAGTTATTCATCTCAATATTTTAAGATGAATAGCTAAGCTCAAATATAAATATAATGTAAAACATACCTAAGTATGAAAATATTTAATAATAGTAAAATAATTCTCATGAATATATCAGCCACTTTTCTTTATTTTATTTAAAATATTCGGTATAGTATCTTAAATCATTAAAATATAAGAATTGACTGAACTAGCAGATTTTTATTAGGGCGTTCATTTAAGATTAAAGTAGACAACAGTTAATAATTAAAACACTTCATTTTATAACATAATTAACAAATAAAAAACAAAAACAATAAAATAAATAAAAATCTACAGAAACAAACCATCACAATATATATAATCCAACAAAAACTTTCAGTAAAAGATAAGGAAGCTTTTAATGACAAAAAAGATATTAATAATTTAAGCCAGATTTATAACAACTTAATAAATCTTAGTTATTTGTAAACAGCAGGTATATTGTACAAATAATAATAACTATTTGGAATGAAATAGAAATATTAATTTTTGTCTAAAAATATTATTTAAACCTATATTTAAAATTTCATATTTTTTAGTATACCTAATTTATGTTTTTGAAAGAAACTCTCTTGATTCCAAAGTGCGTGCTTAAAGATTTATTTCATGGAAAACATTTTTACAAAACTTTTCAATTATTTATGTTAATTGTCCCACGGTTCGTAATTTTTATTTTATATTTATTTTAGAATTACACTTGAAAAAGCAGAGCGTTATGTGCGAAATGTGAAAAAAATTTTTCGACTTTTTACTTAAACTATCCCCAAGAAAAAGATGTATGATTTATGTAATTTTAAGTAAATTTTAACAAAGAAATCATTTTTATTTCAATATGTGATATTAACAAGTCAAATTCCTTTTAATACGATTCATCGGTACAAATCCAGTATTTCTTTTGACTTTTTTTCCTCAAAAGTGGTCCAACTAGTTAAAATTTATTGCATCGCTGGTAACAGTAGCAAAGAAAAACGATTATTCATCAAATTCCCAATTTTTCCATTATTTACGGCTCGGGCCATACTTGAAATTGTAAAAAATTCCAGCTTGTTGGTCCTCTTTATTCAATTTTCCGTTTTATTGGAAAACTTTCAGATATATAAAAACGTTAAGATCAGTCGAAAATATCAAATAAAAGAAGGTCTTTAATTTAGTTAATCTTTTTCAGTTTGCCGGCAGAGAATATGATTAGTCAGTTCAATATTTTCAATATTGATTATTAAGGTGTTATTTCAACAAATAAATTTAACTAATAAAAATAGCATATGTTACAGAATAAATAAAATATAGTATAGAAAAATGAGCAATTAGGTTTGCAAAAATAATAGTAGATTATATCACTAGGAGTAGAAGTGGCTTCGCTTCAACTGCAAACTAAGGACTCAACACAAAAAGAACGTTCTACTCCGTGTAATTTATACTATTTTTTCTTCAAGCGTGTAAAATAAATAAAAATTAAACAAATATATTTACCTACCTTAAACAACAAACTTTGGTTCTCACTGAAATAGTTGTCACCATCTTACTTTTTTTTTGACAGTTGTCAATGTAGTTGGTATTCGCGTATTGGAAAATAATATTCAATAACAATAACGTAACTGTTGTTTAATATATATTTTTTTAATTTGGATAAACAAATTTTAATTAAATATTTTGTATTATTTGTATTATTATTTAAGAAATTTTAAATGAACCTTACTTTATGACGTCAAAGGCTCCGTCCATAATTTACTTTACCTCCCATGGCCTTTTAAAGACTTTATTTTCCAGTAATCAATAAAGACGTACTTTTACTACGTATATACATGCACATAAAGATGCATTTATTGACCGCTTAAAGAAAAATATATTTTTCACTACCTATCCTATAATTTTTTCCTACAACTTCTATGAAAAGTAGTGTATTTCTCATAGCTTACTTAATTTTCAAATAATGTATTGCTTATACTGTAAGAAATACTTTTCCTCCAAGATCATTACTAAATCTGCAAATTTCTGAAATCAAATATTATTATAGAATGCTGGAATTTTCTTTCTTCACGATCATCATAAATTTGCCAATTCTAAAATCAAAGTTGATTACAGAATTCTGGAATTCCCTCTCTTGAGATTGAAAAAACATTTTGCAACACTTCTATTCCCATGCAATTTAAATGTATTCACATTGTCTATCTTGTGGTAGAATAATATTCTCACACTGGTTAGCAATAATAGCATTACCTTATGCGTAGTTCAAGATTAACTGTCAAAATTATTGTTGTCAGTTTCGTTTTTAAAATATAATGAATTGTTCCAATGTGTAGCGTACAAAGCACCTAACCGGTAATTCAATACGCCTCAAGGTTCAATAGGCCTATCAGACGCTCCCACCATCCGCCCCACCAAGGAGATCCAGGAAGATAAAATTTCCATTTTATTCTTTAAGCAATACTTTTCTCTTCCACTTTATTAATCAAAGTGTGCTCCCACCCTCGAAGATCAAATTTTCCTTCTAGCATCAGCTGAGTGGATTCCAAATTGAATTCGTTGAGATCTTTTTCATTATCAACACTGGTCACGCAGTTATCTACAAAAAAACTATTTATCAATTTTGTTATCACCTAATTAGAAAATCTTAAATATCTTTTCGGCTGAAGAAGAGCCTTTTTCAAATGATATTTTGTTACTAGAGGTTACTCCGAAAACAACTTTTGTATGACGATAACATTTAAAATACCTTCTTTATCAAACCATAAGAATCTCAAGAAATCACGATCGTTTTCATTCAAACTTATTTGCAAGCAAGCTTTTCTGATGTCAGATACAACACCAGATGCATCGAAAACAGGTCTTAATTTAGTAGTGGCACTATTTAATTTGATCACATGTCGGTGTGGCAAATAGAAACCACTCTCCTTATCAATTGGAAATATTTCTTCAATTATACCTTCGTCACTCCAGTCACGTAAAGTATGGTCATATGTATCATAATATACATCTTTTTCCAATTTCTTATCCAGTTGTTTTTTGGCCATATCGAAATTATTAACAATTGGAGGATGTCCATCAATCCAGGGTAAACCTTCAGGTGGTCGAAAAACATTATGCATTAACGAAAATGAAGGACGTGTTTTTAACCAATCACCTCAAAGAAGTCTTGTCAGAACTGCATGTAAACTCAACATTAATGAAACGTCTTTACGTCAGATGTTCAAATCAATTGGTGGTTATCCATACTGTACCTATTCAAGTTGGACAACGACTAAATGCTGCGGACAAACGTGCAAGAGAAATTTACTGTGATCGCATGTTGAGTTTAATTTACGAAGATCCCGAATTTTTGAAAAACATATGGTTTTCAGACGAGAGTCACGTTTATCTTAGCGGCTATATTAATCGACAAACAACCAGATTCCTTGGATTTAACGTCCTGATGTCATTGTAGAGAAACCACTCCACAGTCTCCGAGTTACCGTTTGGTGCGCGGTATCTGGTAATGGAATGATTGGTCCTTATTTCGTTGAAGATGATAATCAGAATCCACTTACTGTCAACCAAGAACGTTATAGAGAGAAAATTATTATACCTTTTGTGAGAGATCCAAATAACTTTTGCGTGCACAAAATCTACAGTTTCGCATACAATGGTACCAACAAGATGGTGCAACGAGCCATACAGCTGTGCGCACCTTAGACTTACTCCGTCAGCATTTCGATAATAGAATAATTTCTCGGGGAACAGACTTCGAATATCCTTCTCATTCACCTGATCTGACGCCACCTGACGCATACATTTGGGGCATAATGAAAGAAAAAATATTTCATTCGGAAAATCCGCCGGCGAATATTGCCGAACTACGGGAAAGAATACAAAATATTTTTCGGCAGTTCCATCAACCACTTTTTATAAATATGTTTATTGACTTACAAAATCGATATGAAGCTTATTTGCGTCGAAATGGTAAACATTTTGAACACTTACATTACAGATATTAAAAATTAATTTTTATTTTTATTTTCCGTACTGTTTATTTTGGCGGATACTGTACTTTACATAAGATTTATACTATTCTCATAATATAAATCCAAAATGTAGGCATTGAAAACGTAATTTTATTAAACGTATTATGTACAGTTGACAGAAGCAAACATGTATCCTGGGTGGGCGTGTCCTTGTCGCTGTAGTTGTATTTTCATCTCACTTATGCAGCCACTAAAATTGATATTATCGTTAACATTGGCTCGTGATTGGCTGATTGTGATAACCTTGAAATTAGTTGGCATATTTTCCGCGGACCATGTTTGCTTCTGTCGACTGTTTGTTCCACAGGTATTAACTTTGTAGGTACGTATATTTTATGTGGTTAGGGAAAATGTACAAAAAAATATGTATAAGGATAAAAATATTATTTTTTTACGAGCATATTGCTGATAATTAAAGAAGTATTTTTTATATAATCCAGTAGATTGTTTTATTTAATTTTAGTTGGTATTATTTTACATTTATACAGAACTAATATTTAACATTTAACAAAGGTAGCCTAACCTAACCGAACCTAACCTAACTTGAATGGGAGTAATAATTGTTAGAATTAATATGAGTTATTAATCAAAACTCGACAACTATTTCTACAAAGAAATAGTAAAGTGGAGACTGTAAAGCTTTTTTGAACGTAAATATCATATTAGTAAACATTTCAAGCATTTCATTTCAGTTTTTTATTTTAAATATAATTTATTTCAAAGTAATACATTTCGTTTGAAAAATATTGAAGCGAAGAAAGTGCGCTGGGTCGACGTTTGGCAGTTATCATGCGCGAATTACGAAACGTCGACCCAGCATACAGTTTTCATTGTATAGTTAAAGCTATTAATTAAATTTTACCATGACTGATTGGCTGTAAGTTTGTTATCGGTTTTATTTAATGTATAGCTAAAACTATAAACAGAACACAGAACTATAATAATTTATGACCTTCTCTTCCTAGACCGTCTAGACATAAGTTTTTAAAAAGTAATGCTTAAGAATATTTTTAAAAATGTAAGTATTTTCTTCCGATTTTTTGAGTGAAACAGACTTGCATTTATTTTAAGATAACCTTTACAGTTTAAAGTGAAAATATTCATCGTAAAGTAGAATTAAAAAAATTTTGAAAAGTTACTATTTCTTGAACTAAATTCGTAATTTTTAAAGTCATTAGCAAATGATCCAGCGAAATTTGCTATATTTGAGGTAATCTATCAAAAAAATTTCATATCATAATATATACTTTTTGATGTATAATTATCGATACCTGAGTAATTGTAACTTTCGGTTCCAATACTTCTGCATTTTAAATATTTAATATGTCAAATATTAGTTTATACAATTTGTTTTTTTAACTGTTCTCAATGTTTAATTAAGTAAAGTGGTTAATAAAATCTATGTGATTAAAATATATGAACCAATTTATTCCAAACGGCATGGAAAAGGGAATAAAGCATTTGCTAGGCAGTGTTGGGACGATTAGGACAAGAGAAATTATTGTTACGGCTTAATCCTTGGGATAAAACCGAGTAATCCAGTATTAATTTTTAAATTGGACACTCGGAAAAAGTTTTCTAAACAGACTGAAGGCTCGAGGTGAAAAAAGTAAAAGGGAAATTTTATACGCCCCATGCGTTGTTTGTTCATATTTCATTTATAAATCGAGGTAGGTAGCTTTGAGATTTCATTTCGTTTTGCGGATCTAATCCAAGAAACGAATATAAAAAGCTAAAAGAAATTGTAAAGGTTTCATTATTTCTGTTTTGTAGTATTTTAATTAGTAAACTGAATACGATTAATCCATTAAGACAACTTTATAATTAGTATAAATCAGGGTTTATTTCTTTTAATAAAACAGCTACAGCTCTTTGGTAATTAGTATAATTCATAGATTTTTGTGGCATATAAAAAGGATGAAGTACTGGACGTTATTCAATTTTCTTACCTAAATAAAAATGTTGATGTAAATATTTTAAATAAACACAAATACTTATTTTAGAGACAGATACAGTAACAAATAATTTATTAGTGGTTCTTCCAATTCCAGAATTAGCTTTTAAGGGACGAGTGTTACAACAGCCATATAAAATAAGTTGTTTATAATATTTTTTTTATATTTTGCCTTTGTATAATTTTTAAATTAATTTATAATTTGGATGTAAATTAATAAAGTTTTGATTTTAAAAAGTATGTTGGTGTAGAACTTTGTCTAATTTAAAACATTTGCCAGTTTTGAAATTTAAATTATAATGTTTTAAAATATTTTAAAATGAATAATACACCAAACACACCCCTACAAATTAAAAAAAAATAGGAAGGGGTCACAAATGTCATTGGCAATAGTCTTGCCATTAAACACTTTAAATAAAGCGCCTTCTGGGCATCTGGGCATAAAGTCATAATAAAAACTAACTTTTTACAACGCAGGGAGTAACACAGTCCTACATTCTAGGACTGAAATTGCACTTTTAATCCCTAGGGATTAAATATCTGAACAATATTGACAATTTGTCACTCAGTAACATAAGTGTACTGTGTCTCAAAGCCTAGTTTGTTGAACACTGGCATAGGCTATTTGACAGGTTTTTGAAATCTATTTTATATTATGTAGATTTTAAAGAAGTCATGGTTTTTGAAAAATATTCCCACCACGATTGGGGCAACATTTTAAAATCTTTAAATGCTACAAGCAGATGATGTCATCAAAAACTCAACCAATCTGGTGCATTTGGTGACACTTAACACCAACTTTTATCTACTCCCATATCAGTATTGCCTTGATTATGTGACAACTGATAGTTACACTACAGATAAGTAATGGCGATACTATAATATAATTTTACGTATCTGTTGATGTTTAAACTCATGAAATTAGCATTGCCTGTCCAACTTCAAAGTGGCATTGGGTCAGAGATTAGGGCGTTCGCCTTGTAAGCGACGGGCCGTAAGTTAGATTCCCACTTATTTTTCAAAAATGTAATAGGATTGTTTTTTATAAAGAAAATTAAATTTCAAAAAAAACAATAGTTTTATGTAATGTCAATTCAGCTTGATTTAACTGTACGTTATATTACGACTATGTATACAAGTGTATAATTAGTTTTTGGAATAAGACTTTTTTTAAATTATTCTCATTTTACCATTAAAATCATCATAAAATTGTTTTTATAAATTCTTAAATTTGTTATATAATCATAAAATGTTAAAACATAAACTCCTTCTTGGTTTTTAATATGTCGTAGATAAATTAACCTAAGAGGTAGAGGCTCAGAGATTAGAGCGTTCGTCTTGTAAGGTACGGGACGTGGGTTTGATTCCCGCGTGTGACAAACTTATTTCCAAACATTTAATACGTTTATTTTTATTTATTACCTATCAAATTAAATGTCAGCAACTAACTAAGTAGAACTACGTTTTTGTAAAAAAACAATTGTCTCCGATATATATACAAACACAAGCTAGGAGCTGAAGTTTTTTTAATAAGGAGTCGCAAATTGCCGAGTCTATTGCAAGAATGCTTTGTTTGGTGTTCTTTCAGAGAACTGCCACCATTTGTGCAAAATAATTAAAACTCTGAAAAAGAACCTTCAAGAGTCTCTTCTCGACAGATCTGAAACGAGATAGCGAGGGAATCACGAAATTTTTCCAGCTTTTATGCAGCGACAAATTTCCCGCATGTGATGATGAACTACTTGAAAAAATATATATATAGAGACCATATTTTTTACTGTCACTATCGAAGCTTAGTTGTTTTGAGGAGCGTATATAAATATACCGTGCACGTTTAAACATTGTTTTTATTCCTAATGTTAATTGGTTCATGAGATTGATCATGATTTTTTTTTTTGTTTTTTTGTTACAGTTTCTATAAGGCGTTGCTTTCAAAGGTGAAAGTGTCATTTTAAAGTTATTAAAAAGAGGCATCTTTTGGTCGGTAGTCAAGTAAAATGTAATTTATTGTACTAACTCTTACTCTGTAAAAGTCCTTCTTATTAAGAACAACAAACAACTAAACGTTTGAACGAATCTAGATTTTTAAAATGCTGTTTTGCTAAAATTAGCATCGTCAGATTGGCATATTTGTCTGTTAGTAGCTACTTGATGTTGATTAAGTAGTAATTGCATTTTAAAAACCTATTTTTTGAATGAAGAGCGGAAGTTTCGTTCAAACGTTTAGTTGTTTATTGTTCTTAAAGTCCACGGCTGTATTTGCAGCAAATACCAGTTAAACGGTGGTAAAGCATTTATGCACATGTGACACACAACTGTTTTCCGCCCACCTTTATTACTATTAAAAAAAATTGTGGTTGAGAAGGCACTGCGCCACGAGCAGGCGTTGTAGAAAATGGTCGTATTTTTTTCTGCTGCTTTTTATTAATTTTTTATTTTTTCATATTTATGATTATTTGACACTAACTGCTTAATTAAAAAATTTTTTACTTTGTTTTCAACCCCTAATCTTGTTAATTATTTCATTGTTGTCTTGTTAATTATTTGTTTTCAACCCCTAATCTTGTTAATTATTTCATAATGTCTACCCTATAAATAATTTGCAACAGTTTTAACTTTTTTAACCTTTTACTTTTCAACTTCCCATGTATTTCTATTCATAACCATTTAATCATTTAAACATACCAGTCTACACACAAAGAGATTGATGATGGCCTGTTGACCGAAACATGTCGCAGCACTGATGTAACTTTTGAATTAATTATATACTGTGGATTGACTTCCAGTTTTTACTGCTACTATGTGTACCACCCACATTTGAGTTATGGATAACCTCTATCATTTAATTTATATACACCCAGAATATCAGTCCTAATATAACTCTAATCTAACAATATTTATATACACTTATTTCATACATAAATTTCATTATTATAATTTACGCGCACATGTTGTTCACTGTTAACTATTCTAGCTAATAACTGACTGCCTCACGCGTGTGTCGCTTTTAAATGTCAACTTATAAGTTATTATTGAAATACACCTCACAAGTAAAATTATACTAGTGAATAATAAAAGTAGTGAGGCATCAATAATAACTGTTATTCGTCGAACATAACATACATTATACTTTTCATATGTTCATATTATTTTTGTATTTTTTAATTTCTTTTTTATTTATTTTTATTTATTTGTTTTAAATTTGTTTATTATGAATTTTAAATTACCAATACCAAACATTAATATTCAAAATTAAAGGTACTGATCTCAAATAAATGGTCAAATTTTTAGGTATAATCAAAATCAGGTGGATTGTGAACTTTCTTGTTTAGTTTGCAATTTGACCGTTTGCTAGGTCACATTATAAACTAACTAAAAGTGCGTTATATTGTAGTTGGTTTAATCAGTTCACAATTTTTTGACAATTTACAGTCTAGTGAGTTAAATTGTTATCTAACGGTATCTTATAAGGTTTCAGTCGACATCCTCCTCGAGAAACAGAGCAACGTTTTTTTCCTGGACGGAGTCGCATTCGCCATTATTTGCAGTTTTAGACAGAGCCGGCTTCTGAACTTGTCGGCTTTATAACAATATACATGTACATATTCAATGTTAAAAATGGTGATTTCTTGGCCTTGTTTTTTAATACTATACTGGAATAAGTTTTTTAAACTTTATGAAAAAAATTATGAACAGCTATTGTTTTGACAATTTAAAAGATAACCATTTAATCGCAAAAGCTCCTTTAATAGAATATTTATCTCGGCACTGCTATTCAAACACAATACTTGACAGTTTATTATCTATGGAATTCGTCTTAATTAAAAGCGCTCAGAAAAAAAATATTTCCAACACCACAAAAGTGGCTATTAAATCCTATAATCCTCTTGTTTTTCATTAGGAGAACGTCTGGATGAACAGAGATCTCTTATCAACAACTCCGTGCTGGAATAAAAAAGTTTAATTGGTCGATGTTTTGATGAATTACCAAGTAACACGAAAAAGTTGAGTGGAAAACGGTTCCATTAAATTTGCAAATAGGCCTAAACTTGTTCTAAGTAATCAATATGGCCTCGACCGACCTGGGGAAATTCTATTTCGGTGTATGGAGAATTTTATGACATGCTCACCTGCATTGGGATTTTTTATCGGAGTTTTACTCTACCGAATAATATTTTTATTTTTCCAGGTGGCTGTTGAACTCTGTTTCTTGAAATGAATAAGAAATGTGATGTTGTTTTCAAAAATGGTAATAAATTATTGATCGTGTCCTTTCTAATCTTTTTGTTTTGTTCAGACTATCAAGTTCCTAAAATTAATAGTTTCACTTTTATTTATTGTTTTATTTATTTATGATTATTTATTTTAATTTTACATAAAGTAAATGCAAAGCAAAAAGCGTTGCAGACGAATTTATTGAAGTCATTCACCAACACAATATTTAAAAAACAAAAATATCTCTCTTTTTAAATTTACTTATGCTAGAGCCGTATTGTTTCACAAGAAAGCGCTATTGCCAAACAAAACAACGGTTAAAGGTTATTTCTTCTAATATTGTGTTAATAAAATTTAAAAATCTCATGAGAATATATAGTATCTCTAAACGTTGAAATGACACAAGACACACGTACAATAATTATGACATCGATGGAATCGTTTAAATGTTTTGTGTATTATAAGTTAACTGATTACTAAACTTTTTATATCCTGACTCAGGCTGGGTGTCTCCAAAGATACAACAGGCTCCACTCGCACCTCCAAATCGGAACAAAGTACCAGCGGTCGGCAAAACTTGGGCAGCGATGCCAGTTCTTTCTTCAAAGGAGGCCAAAATTGCGTCGCCACCAAAGAAAAGAAGCCCATGCACTCTGAAAACCAGAGGAAACACCCATAAGAGGAAAAAGGTCAGGCATTACGCTAAAGCTATAGCTGGTAAGCTGGTACCACCTATGGGTAGCTGTTGTCAATAAAGCTGACGCTTACGGTAAAATAAACGCTGACAGAGACGGTCTTATAAGGAGACAGTTTTAATGGAGGTCCTGGACAAAATCCTGTCTACCTCCTACAACAAAACGAAACCATTCACGTTTAGGTCGTGGTCGCACTCTGGTGAATTCATCAGAGTAACCTGTGACAACGATGAAACTATATGGTGGTTAAGACAGCCGGTGCAAAACCTAAGATCGTGGCAGGAGACACACGCTGACCTCAGTAAAAAAGACGATGTGCTGCGTCATCAGAATCCCGAGCTTCGTGTGGAAAGCATGTAAACTACCCCTTACGGGTGTCAGTTTATAAAAGACAATATCTCTCCCAGAGAAGAGTTCCCGGCTAAGAGACACTCTCTACAGGGGGTGGATCGACTCCATGTTAGTGCCTATAGTAGAAGGAAAAGGAAATATACAAGAAAAGAGGGCGCCACTATCTTTTTATACGTTGCGATTAAATAACAGACTATATCAAAACTAAGGTGAGAAAGATAGAAACACCTTGTAATTAATTTACTGAAACTAAATAAACAGAGAAGCTACATTAACAGAAACCGAACACGTTACGCCCTTAAGACTTGCAGTCTAAGGTACACAAATAAAACGGTTATTTAAAAATATTGATATTTATTTAAACTGTAATTACTTTTGTTGAACGGTAGGAATCATAAAAAAGGACTTAACTTTGTTTGTTGCGCTTATCCAGATGGTTGACTTCAGCCTGGGGGTCTTGCAGATGATTGGTGATGTAGTTCGGTCTATGGAATGGGTTCTAACATCAGGGATGGCTTCGATTTCAGTTCGGCTTGACTACGGTGATGTGGGATGGCTCTAACACAGCATAGGTTCTAGCATCATGGATTGTATTTGATTTATCTCCGGCTTGAAATTTTTATTTAAGCTCTAGCTTAGAGTTTTATTTAAGCTCCAACTTAGATTTTAGCTCCGACTTAAGGGGTTGCGTCTTAACTAAAAGTGAAGAAAGGTATGAGACAGGATTAAAAAGGTAGGGCGTTGGCACTGGGTAGACTTAAGATGGACAGTAAATTACTGTTTTAATAAATAAATAAATTATCTTATCTTCAAGTCTCCCGGTACAACGTCCATGAGTTTTAAAACAAATGAAATGAAAAAATATTCAAATTTATTTATGCACAGGCCGGTGAAGCCGGTCCTGTTCTTAATAATGCAAAAAATTAGCATTTGACTAATGTGTTTCTGAATAGAAACATGTATAATTAATTGTAATAGACTAACAAGAGGTTTAACACTACTTTTAATTACTAGAGTTTTGAAACAATCATACATTTGTCTCTAAATGGATTTATTCTGTTAAAAAAAGTGTATTGATTCTGTTAAAAGGTGTTTTTAAAGTGGTTTGTGTCTCTATAATATTTTTATTTAATTGTATAACTAAAACTAATGACTGAAGCCACGTGCTAAAGCTTGTGAGCTTAGAATTTAGCAAAAAAATGTGTTTTTTGTGTACGGAAAAGATTGCCTAGCTAGGTATCAGTTTAGTGGGTATTTTAATCTAAAAGTAACATTCTTACCTGGGGTGTGGATTATAAAAAGAGTTTGTCCTTGAGACAGGTTGCTACATTACATGAATTTTTAAACGATAGAAATTGTGAAATTATTATACAAAGTACTCCTTTGTGCCAAGTAAATCGTATTAATGAACAGTGAGGCATAATAATTAAAATTTGTACTTACAACGTCAACCAATGTCGAAAAGATATGGCCACACAGCACATGGGCGCTTATGAGGCGTCAAAACGTTGTCTTTCAACTGGGCGAGTGCAGCAAAAAGGGGCGAAACAAGAATATTCAGCGTATTTATTAACTTTTTTTGTCAGGGCGGGGGTTGTGCTGTCACAAGGGTACCAATCCATAATTTGACTCGCTAGTCAAGTTTTGGTGTATTGTGCGCAAATATGAGTCGGTAACAAAGGTTTCTATAATATGTAGTTAACTGTAATATATAAGGGTGTATTGGGAGTGGCTATTGGTACGGTGATTGGTATTATATAGTAATGAGTACGTAACAGGCGACAAGCATGTTACAAGCAAAGGAAAAACCTAATGGACACCTCTTAGCTGCATCCGGCTAGACTTGCATTGATTCCTTAGAAAGCATTTCGTGTTCGTTGGACCTAAACAACTTTTTGGCCTTACCAAAATCTTTACCAAAAAGACTATCTTGAATTGGGTAGAGATGAAAACTCTTTAGTACCAAAACATTTTCTTTAAAAGATATTTGTAAAATCTTTCCAATAAGTGAAAAATAAAAATGAATACCGAGTGTGACCACTACGTTGGTTTATTACTGCTCTAAATAATATTATTAATATCATTGTAAGTTATACTCGCCCCCTTTGCTGTCAGAAATTTTGTAACCAGTTTATAGTGAGTTTGAAGATATTGTATACCAATTTCACCCTACCGGATTCTGATCTAATGAAAACATATCAGGGGTATTGACAGGAACTAAAAGTATTCTTTTTATAAAATTTGTTTGTACCCTTCCTTATAAGTCTAAATATCTAAGTTCCCAAACCGGCATAGAATTATATCCAACAAGAGTTAGTGATTCAAAGTTTTATTCTAGAAGACCAAGTATCAATTTTGGACTTTGACAGAATGGGAAGAAATCGTAGTAATAAAACTCAAAGTCTATCCACAACGTTTAATAGTGAGGTTCAATAGTAAGTGCAACATGTTTCGGTCTTTAGACCATCATCAGGCTATAAAGAAAAACAATGGTATCAGGAGAATCCAAAAATAGTTATAGTTATTAAAAGAGCGAATGGGAAGAAGTGAACCTATGGCGTGCATGCCCTTATTTCCAGCTATACTGGACATTTCATGAAAAAGTCCAGAGGAAGTAAATGTTACACGCAAGTAAATGTACTACTACTTACCGACACCCGATGATCATTAAAAGTTAATAGTAGGCTTCCGAAAACCACCTTTAAAGAATTGCAATATCTTTGTTTTAGCTAAGTTGACAGTAGTTAACTTTTTATTATTGGTATATTTTCTAATATCTTTAATATTCTTGAAACATCATCCTCTGAGTGTGCCAAAATGACTAAATCGTCCGCATATAAGCAAGGCTAATACTCCCTGGGTACCCTATGCATAGAAAAAGGTTTCAAGATCTAAAATAAATAACGCAAATAATGGCAAATAAGGCTACCCTTGCAGTACACCAGTTGTTACTTCAAATTTTTTAGTTAAACTATTCGAACCTTCCAATACCAAATAACTTTTCCCAAAATAAGGAATGGTTTACAGAGTCGAAAGCTCTTTTAAAATCTATAAAAATGGCAAACAGCTTGCGTTTTCGTAATCTAATGTGCAACTAAATAAATTAAGCTAAGGGTGAAAACATTATCAATACAACCACGTCCCTGTCTGAATCCGGCTTGGGATTCGGACAATATAGCACATTGATTAACCCAAACTGTTAATCTATTAAGAATAAGACTCGTGAATATCTTAAGATAACAATTTAATAGTGCTAAGCCTCTATAATTATCTGGAGTATCAGTAGATCAACCTTTGTGTAGCATCGATAAAATGATATTAGTCCAAGACTGCGGAATAACTGCGGTTTCAAAATTATAGTTAAATAGGGAAGTTAAATAAAGGTTCCCATTATGCGGAATATTTTTGAAAAACTCATACGGAACTCCATGAAAACCCGGTCATTTGTTACTTCAACTGTAGTAAAGGCACAGTCCAGTTGTGGATGTGTGACGTCATTAAAATGGGTATTATCAAGAATTCTAGCTGGGTATATGGTCTCATAAAAATGTTCCCAGGTTTGCGCAGGAAGAAGTTTTAGAGTAGAAAGATTTCTGAACTGACAGCCAGCCAAAATTCATGAGAATTACGATTGGACAATTTTGCTAGTTTTTAGCTAAACAGCTGTCATTGATTTTTAAAAAAGCAATTTCCTTCAAAAAGTTCTATTTTTAATGTCCTTAGTAAGATGGATTTCCACAAAGTAAAGGTTACTACAATCAATTGCTGTATCAATGTTTACCAACATATTAATAATATATACACGATAAAAAAACCCTTTACGATGTAGTAGAGATTATTTTCCAACGTTTGTTAATCATCTTTTCATTTCCACCATTAAATATTTAAAACCGCAACTATGTTGTATTATAAAAATTCGGAAGAGGCTTTTAATTAAATTTTCGAGAGCAAAATAAAAATATTGAGAGTAGACTTAATTTATGGTTGTATATTGTTCATTTAATAAAGTCGGTTTTATAGTTTATTTTACGGCAAAAAACGTTAAAATAAAGAGGTGGAGGATTTTGTCTTATAAAAAGCGCATTTTCTTCGTCCTCATTGTTAGTTTTTTAAAAATCCTTGATCCGTTTGCCGGTTTTCCACGTTGTTTCTTGAGTCAATCAATTAAAATTTTTATTAATAAATAATTATTTTAGTTATTAGTCTAAATACTGGGTAAAAATAAAAAAAATGTCAGGAAATTACGTAAGAACAAATTACGGTAATAGATAAACATTAAAACTTGATGAGCCTGTAAAAAAGTTTATAATTTTGCGTCGTTTTAAAGTAAACACATAATCGAGTATCAGGAAATTAAAACACTTCTTACTTTCCAAACTTCCATCATATTTTAGGAATATATTACATCGTAAGCCAAATTTCTGTGTTTTTCATCCGGTTCCGATCCCAGTAATGTTGACTCCACATGGTAAAATGGTTAATTAAATGCAGGTTTTTGATTTAAAGTTTTAACCAGTTTCCATAAAGCGTCGATTATGCTCAACCGGTGTAGAATCATAAAAAATAACCAAAAAAAAACAGCGAATAAATTTTGTACAGTCCATACGTCTTACTGTGTTAATTTTTTATCTCTACATTTTCTAAAAATTAATACCTATACCTAATTCACTATTTAAAATAAACGACTTTGATATAAATGATTCCAATATAAGTTGTTTAAAATATACCAATTGCTATTCTTGTTGTTATGTCAGTTTTTTCAGTTCTCTGTCTAATTTATTTGTTTCTTCTCCTTTGTCTTAAAGAGATACCGATCATTACTTTTTCCATAGCCGTTTGTGTCAATTCCATTTTTGTTAGAGTCCAGGTTTAAGCTCCATACGTTATGATAGGGAGAATACACTGGTCAAATACTTTAGATAGCAAGTGCATTGGTATCTTTTTGTTTTTTAGGATGAAAACTAATTTTCCGAATGCTACTCATCCCAGGATGCTTTCCCAGGAAGGAACGGGTAGTCGCTGCTGACTAGTTAGAAACAAAACCAGGAATAGTGGGGTATGCAGCAAAGTAAAAGAAGACTCTTGAGTAAATGCTCAAATATCAAAATAGCCAACAGAAATATTCTAACAATTAGTAAAATTCACAGTACAGTCAAAGATACAGTGCCTATAATAAAATCTAAAACAAATGTAGTATATGGTATCCCTTGTTTGGATTGTGATAAGTATTATGTTGATCAAACTTCAAGATCTGTTAGTTCTAGAATCACCTCACATAAAATAGATTGCAGACTGCATCCTTATAGATGCGTTTTAGCATCTCATGTAAATAACCTTGACCACCATTAATTAATTAATTATGATGATTTAAAAATAATCTCTATCGAGACAAACTATAAAAATAGATCTTTTTTGAAATGGTACACATCTATCAGCAGCATAATTGTATGAATAGAAGGACAGACATCCATCATTTAAGTGTGATTTATTATTTACTAACCATAGATACAACAAAACAATTTTTGGAAAAACCTTCTTTTTATGCAAAGGTCAACAGCTGAACACATAGTCAGAACTGAAATTAGCTTATATAAAATGGGTTACTTTATTATAAAACAAGCATTAGAAATACTCCATAGAATAAAAAATAAGAATCCTAACCGGTATGTTCACCGAGCACTAGTTCGACAAATAAGTTTAGAAGGAACCACTATTGGTAGTTTAAAATACAATTGGGCTGATCAGTTACGACATTGTCTTGTTAACTACTGTAACACGGAAACTAACGTAAATGATATTGACTTAAATTCAAAGCATACAATTCTGAACAGTTACATTCATAGAAATTACGAAAAGGATTTAAATAAAATTTTAATTAGTATCCGTCATCCTCTTTATAAACATTTGTTACAAAATAATCTTGAACTTAATTATAATTATCTAAATAGTACAATTCCTTTACATACTAAAAGGCTGATTGCTCAACTCAGAACAGCTAACATAGAAAAACTATATATATATATAAATAATAGCTCTCACAAAATTGATACTACCGCTATATGCTCAATTTGTAACTTTTTAAAACCAGAAACCCTCGAACACATACTGCTGGTCTGTCCAATATATAAGAACCTGAGAAACAAACTGATTAGCCCTGCGGGACGATCAGACGACCTGGGCTGCGATTTTCGAGCTTGTGCGATGCGCTGTCGCATGCTCTTTTGCACGTAATTGAAAGAACATGTATTTTTGAATCCCCGTAACCGACACCAAAGATAATATACCACCGACACAATCTATCGTGTGCGATATGACATCGGTTGATCTGAAGTGGTCGATGTTTTCTGTCGTGTACGACGGTAATTTTGTATGTTATTGGTCATTTCAGTATTGGTTTAAATATTTGTTATTTATGTATTACATTTAATACATGCCATCATGAATTTTAATAATCATATCAATTTAAATGGAGTAGATGTATTAGAAGATAAAATAACAATGTTCTATTAAATTCTATACTCAAAAAATATATATAAATTGTATCATAACTACCTTCCTCCATTGTTTCCAACTTTTTTGCGATCGAGGAATTCCATTTAATATGGTAGTTATTTCTACCCAATGTTTTTCTCCCTCTTTAAATGAAAAATCTTTTGAAAATTTTCCACTTTGTAATTGTGGGTGCCGCTTAACATACTCAATTAATATTTTTTTTGTTTCTCTGTCATTCCTGCCACTTTTCCTGACATTTTTTTAATAATAATGCCCAAGACTGAAGACAATCCACCTCTTAAAACAACCGCTATGTTATTTAATTTCCAAACAAAAAAAATTAGATGTCATATTTTTGACATCTACTGTGTTGCCACGTTCAAAATTTTAAAATAGGAAAAAACAATCGGTCGGAAGTCGAAAATACAACATTTATAATTCATTCGATCACAAAATATTAACTAACGTTTAATATTTTGTGCATTCGATGCGACCGTCGCATGCGGTTAGTCGATTGAATTCGAAAATCGCAGCCCTGGGCTGCGATTTTCGAGCTTGTGCGATGCGCTGTCGCATGCTCTTTCGCACGAAATTGAAAGAACATGTATTTTTGAATCCCCGTGACCGACACAATCTATCGTATGCGATGTGACATCGGTTGATCTGAAGTAGCCGATGTTCTCTGTCGTGTACGACGGTAATGTTGTATGTTATTAGTCATTTCAGTATTGGTTTATTTATTTGTCATTTATGTATTACATTTAATACATGCTATTATGAATTTTAATAATCACATCAATTTAAATGGAGTAGATGTATTAGAAGATAAAACGATAAAACAACAATGTTCTATTAAATTCTATACTCAATAATATATATAATTTGTATCATAACTACCTTCCTCCATTGTTTCCAACTTTTTTGCGATCGAGGAATTCCATTTAATATGGTAGTTATTTCTACCCAATGTTTTTCTCCCTCTTTAAATGAAAAATCTTTTGAAAATTTTCCACTTTGTAATTGTGGGTGCCGCTTAACATACTCAATTAATATTTTTTTTGTTTCTCTGTCATTCCTGCCACTTTTCCTGACATTTTTTTAATAATAATGCCCAAGACTGAAGACAATCCACCTCTTAAAACAACCGCTATATTATTTAATTTCCAAACAAATAAAATTAGAGGTAATGAAATTTATGGTACTAACCCTTACTGTGTGAAAGTTCATCTTATTCAGAACAATAAACAACTAAAAGGTTGAATTAACTTCCACTATTTATTCTATAAATACTTTAAATTCAATGACAGCCGTTTCGCTATCGGAATAGCATCGTCAGATTGACGATGCTATTCCGATAGCGAAACGGCTGTCATTGAATTTAAAGTATTTATAGAATAAATAGTGAAAGTTAATTCAACCTTTTAGTTGTTTATTGTTCTAAAATTAGAGGTCATATTTTTGACATCTACTGTGTTGCCACGTTCAAAACTTTACAATAGGAAAAAGCAATCGGTCGGAAGTCGAAAATACAACATTTATAATTCATTCGATGCGACCATCGCATGCGGTTAGTCGTGTGCGATGACCGTCGATTGATTTCGAAAATCGCAGCCCTGGACTCACTTCTATCATCTACGGACAACTTCACCCTTTGCCAACTATACCGATTCGTAAGTGGGGCAATGAAAATAAGATCGTTTATAATTAATGAATGAACGCTCCCAGATGTAATCATCCAATCAGAAGGTACTACAATCTTTATATCTCTGTAATATGTATATGTATTCTTTAATTCTCCTGGAACACTTATCTATTTCTGTTACTTTTCATATATTTATATTTGTTTTATTTGTTGCTACCCTTGCTGTAAACTATAGTTTTAAAAGCAATAAACTTATTATTATTATTATTATTAGATACAAATTTAAATTCACATAACATTTTAGTTTCAAAATAATAACAACCAATTTGTATGCTTTACACTTTTAGTACACTACAACAACATTCTTAGATGACAAGTGACTATCTTTTTTCCATGACGTCTTTGGTAACTTTTCTACCAGTTTTGAATGATAACTGGCGTTATCTAAAATTGGCAAAATGCCCAATGGCTGGGAAAAACAATCTTCAGTGTCCAGTAAGAAGACTTACTGTCAATTTTATGTCTTTTTTGCTTATTTCGAGAAGCATTTTGCTTTTTCAGGTGATTTATCTACAAACCTTTTAGCTTGCCTCAGTCCTGGCGTATTCATCTAGTGAGATCATAGTCGATCCGTTTTGATGTGGTTTTCTGTAAGACAACAGAAGGGTTCCGGACCAAGGAAAGGTGTATTAGCCCCTTCTTTTGCGAGTCTATCACATTGCTCATTACCTACTATCCCTCTGTGACCTGGCACCCACATCAAGGTGACGTTTTTGTTTCTTACCAGTTTCTTAAGGGATTGTTTGCATTCCCAGACTCGATTTGACTCATAAGTTAAAGAAGTTAGAGCTGTTAAAGCTGCCTGACTGTCTGTAAGAATATAGATGTTTGCTCTTTGGGTGCCTCTACGAAGACACTCCTTGGCACTAACATCTATAGCATATATCTCCACCTGAAAGATAGTTGAGGCGTTACCAAGGGATTCAGACTACCGAAAATTCGGCCTTTTTTGTCTATCTTGGACCCATATGTGTATCAAACTAGTGAGTCCTCTTCCAGCTCTGGCTCGACTTCTTTGATTCTTCTTAATGATTATTATTACACAAAACATTTTTCATTTTGGTCAATAATTGAAAATTTTTAAATTAATTGTGGTATAATGAACCAATTTAATGTTTTCAAAAAGTTGTATTTTATCACGTTGTGTATAAAACATCAAAAACAAATTTTACTTTTCTACGTACCTTTTAAAAAAAGCTGGATTATTACAATGTAACTATATACAAAACAAAGACAACATTTTTCAATTTCTTATAGAAAATCATTGTAAAAACTATGCTGTTATCGCATATCTCCATCAATATTGATGTACCGCAGAAGAATTCGGGCTTTCAAGTTTTATTTTACGAATGATTTTAGAAAAGTTATTTTTAAAGCTTTGATTTTTATCTACGAGACATTCGGCAATATTTGAGGATTTTCTATCAATCTCTTATATTTATTTTTAATAAAAAATGCCAACAAATTACTTTTTTTAAATATTCAAAAATATTCAGCTTTGCTCTTGAAATTATAAAATTATTAAAACCAAAATAAAAAGAAAATGTTCTATTTTATGAAACAGCTGTTAGTAAGTATAAAGTCTTTTGTATTTGACAAAGTTACATAAGAATGTGCTAACTGGACTAACCGACCAAAAATCAATGCCAACTTAAAGCTCAGTTTTATGAAAGTACTCGCTCTATATCCTTAAAACGATTTCAATAGAAATGAGATGAATGACAATGGGAACAATGCATTACAATGGTAACGCTTCTTTGTTCATTCCACACACATGGCTTTTGTGGATTCTGACGAAGTAAAATAGAACAAGCTTTAAGAAACATACATTTAATATTGCGAAAATGTATTTAAGTTTAGTTTTATGGCTTAAATTGAACACTAGAGTGGTTAAATTATGCTTACGTGCATTATATATTCACAAAAAGAATATGTTTAAGGTTAGAATTATTAAGCAACTATTCGTTTGAACTTAACTTCAACGTTTAATTAAAAAATTAGCTTTCTTGAATACATTGACACCCCTTTCGCTACGAGTATCGTCAGATTGACATATTGAAGTTACATTTTGTTTTTCAAGGTAACCACCTGATGTTAATTAGTGTTAATACTAGACCAAGTATGGAAATAATAAGACATTACAATATTGTTATTAGCCCTAAGGGATTATTATGAAGATATTTTCCTCTAAGATCAGTATAACTGTGCAATGATATAGAAAAACCAGGAAAAAACTATATCATGCTGATCTTTACAATAACTTAATATATTTGTGTTAAATATACGTCTTATCTATATATACTAAGTGACATAAAAATTCCGAACACCCAGTTTAAATGATTTTATTTTAATAAAATTTGGTGAATTTATTGATTTTACTGAAATAAACAACTGATAAAATTTTCAGCCATATCAGATGAAAATTCCGGTTTTTATAATGCTTTTTTGAAATCCACTAACAATCCAAAAATGAATATTGTACCCGTAGTAAAGATCCAAATTTTGCGGATTTGGGTTCCTCACATTCTTTACGATTGGTTACGACGTCTAGGGTACGGAGACCTGTACGATTTCGTCAACTTAGTGAGTTTGATACAGGTCGTGTAGTGGGACTTCGGGAAGCTGGATTTTTTTTCGGGAAATTGCAGTTAGACTGCAAAGAAGTGTAGACACCGTGGTAAGGTGTTGTCAGGCATGGCTTCGAGAAGGCCGTACGCAAAGAGCAAGGGGCTCTGAACGCCCCCGTAGAACAATAGACCGTGAAGATCGCCGCGTAAGATTATTGGCCTTAGGGGACCGTTTCTCCACTACCAAATCTTTTGCAAATGAATTGTTTGCAGAACACGAAAGATCTATTGGCATGCAAAGTGTTTACCGACAAATAAGACGTTTTGGTCTGTTTTCATACCGACCACACTTGGTCCTCCCTTAAACTCCAGAACATCGACGTAATCGCCTTGAGTGATGCAGAGAACGGTCACTCTGGGATCAGGAGTAAAACAGTATTGTCTTTAGTGACGAGTCTCGATTTTGTTTAGGCATGTACGATGCGCGAGGGTTAGAAGACAATGTGGTTTTTTGGTGAAAGGCATGTTCATCAAACTGTTGGAGTTATGGTTTGGGGTGCTTTAGCTTATGGTTCGAGATCACCTTTAATCTTCATCAGAGGTAACATGAACGCGCAGCGTTATATCCAAGAAGTTTTAGAACCCCATCTTTTACCCTATCTTGACACTCTGGCAAATTCAAGTTTCCAACAAGATAATGCCGGACCACATGTCGCAAGAGTCACAATAGACTTCTTTCAATATAATGATGTCACATTGTTACCTTGGCCACCAAGATCTCCGACTTATCCCCAATTGAGCACGTGTGGGATAAGATGGGTAGGAGATTGCTCAATTTGCAACGTCCTCCTCAGACTCTAGACGAACTTAGAGAGGAGTTGGTGGTTGCTTGGAATGAGATACCACAGGAGGACATTGACCAACTGATCAGAAGCATGCCTAGGCGCTTTGGAGAATGCGTAACACATCGGGGTGCATCCACACATTATTAAAGGTAAAAGGGCTTTAAAGCAATGCAATTATTTTGAAATTTTGATCATTTACTTATTATGCTTCAGTAAGTAAATTTTATAAAAATAAAATTATTTAAACTGGGTGTCCGGATTTTTATGTCACTTAGTATATAAAATGAAGAGTCAAAGTAAACAGTTTTCAAGATTTTTTCATTAACAACTTTAAATTGTTGATCTGCTAAATGTCTCTTTATTTCAAGTTCTCCAAGAAAATCTACATTTTGTTCTTTATCACAAGTGTGTGGTATTTGGATGTCATTGGTGTGTAAAAGTGAGGTTGGATGTTCAAGTAGGTGTTTTACATAATTTGACTCATCTGGTTGCTTTATACTATATGCTCTTAAGTGTTCATTGAATCTTACTTCAAAATTTCTTGGTGTTTGACCTATATATACAGCATTGCATTTTGCACAATTGTAATAAACACTACATTTTTTTTAAATTAGGTAATTTTGTTTTCACATTCAACAGTTTTGTACCAACATTATGTTGTATTTTAAATGATATTAGTGCTGATGCTTTCGAAGATATTATTTTTGAAATTGCATTGGAAATATTTCCACAATATGTAAGTAAGATGGACTTCCACAGAGTAACGGTTAGTACAATAAATTTAGTTATCATTATTATGACAACACCTCAGCAGAGTGTTAATTGTCATTTTGGAATTTTTTGAGAATGGAACTTTTGTTAATTATGACATACTTTTGCATCTGAATGTAGACGTTATTGTTGAGATTTAGTGCGCTAATTCTAGAGGGAGCGAAAAACACACTCGAGAACGTCAAGAAAACGAAGACTTAAGGATAGAAACTATCTCTTAACCACGATAGGGTAAAAATTAACATAAAAAAATAAAATATCTGATATGTAATATTTACTTGTTCATGACGTAAAAAATATGAATGTCAATGAAATAGATGTTCAAAATGCTCACCGCGAACATCCTAATCTTAAGTTATCTAAATCATGTGGTTTAGTTTTGGAAACAATATTTTTAACATAGCCCCATAAAAATAGTCCAATGGGGTAACATCAGGTGATCTTGCTGGCCATTTTATTGATCTTAGCCTCTCTATCCCGCTATTTGAAAATGTTAAGTTGAGGTACAGGTGGACATTGATTTTGTAATGTGGAAGTACTCCATCATGCTGAGACCAAAAATATCAGGAACTAAATTTGCAATAAAATTTTTGAATAGAGATTGAAGAGATCTTTCAAGCGATATATCACAAGCCTATATTTTTCATTTAAAAAATTAGGGGTTGTAACCGTCACTCAAAGGGGGTTGAAGGTAGGGATCGTATTTCCATTTTAAAGAATGTCAATTTATAATTTAAAATTGACATTTTTCGGGATTTTCTATTAATATAATACAGTAATCGAAATAATGAATTTGTGCCATTTGGCTTTTCCACACTGTATATAATTCTTATTACTTCAATGCTTAGTACAGTCTTAACTCCATTAATATCAAATAGGTATCTCATAAAACAAAAGGATGATTCATCTTTTTATTTGTTACAAATTTATTTTTTTTGTGTTCTTAATAAATTTGTATAAAAATAACATTTTTTTTTTAAATTTGGTATGTTTTGGAAACAATTCTTTAGCAGTAATTCGGGCCAACTCATCAACTCGCTGTGATTATTTTGTAATTTACACTTGTTTTATTTTATTTTTCATAGTAGAAAATTCCATTTTTTATAATCGAAAATCTCTTATATTTATACTAAAGTTATACATACAGTGACACGACAACATCGAACTGTGACATTAATAGTTGTTGAATATGACCCCTTGACCTAGTTCCCTTCACACGCTCGCTTTGTAGAAGGGTTTATATCGCTACCTATATTCCATGAAAATTATTTCAATAACATGGCGTAAATAAAGAAATATAAAACCTTTTTTATATATAACATATGTTTAGCTTATATTGCAGCGCAATTTTTAATTAAAATTAAAGCTATTTACAAGTAGGTGGTTGGTAGATTTCATTACATAATTACCGTGTAGGCATAACAGTGCCAACATTTAAAGAAATTATTAAAATAATATCAGCACCGATTCATGATCTGATAAAAAAAAATTGGCAAATTGTCATTTTAGCTTAATTTTACACTATCTTAGGCCACATTAGGCCCATTATACATCCTTCCGAGGTATAGCCTACCCAGGAGCTCGTTAACAAACCTATCTATTTAAAGTAGATGATAACACCCAGTAAGCAACTCCCTCTAGTTCACAAAGAACGTGTTCAATTGTCTCATCTTCTTGCTTACAACTTCTAAACAGTGAAGTTTCCGATAACCCCAACCTGTTACTCCAGATACTTTAGAAGTTCCTTGGATAGCCTGTAACATTTTTCTTTATTCCATCTACACTTGAATTTGTGTTCTTTTACTAGGTCAACCACCGCTGATACTTCTTCTTCTTTTAGTGCTTTTCGTTTCGAATATTGGCAACCATCCTGGCAATGACGACCTTGTTGACTGCCGCTTTAAACAGTTCTGTGGTTGTTGTTGAATACCATGTCCCTGCGTTCTTGAGCAATAATAACCCTCTTCTTCCGGGCCCTCTCTTTCCAAACATTTTCCTTGAAGGATGGATTTGTATTTGTAATTTCTCATTATATGCTCGAGATATTCCAATTTCCTTCTCTTAATCGTATTCATTACCTCCTTTTCCTTCCCCATTCTTTCCAGTACCGTTTATTGGTCACTCTTTCTACCCATGATATTCTAAGGATCCTTCTGTATAGCCACATCTCGAAGGCTTCGAGCTTCTTTTGTGTTGATTCGGTCAATGTCCAGGATTCCATGCCATAGTACATTATGGAGAGTTTTACTTTAATATCTAATTTGAGGTTGTGGCTTTTGAAGAGCTTAGACATTTTGATGAAGGCGTCTCCTGCTTTTTCTATTATACATCTAATTTCTTGCGAGTGGTCCCACCGTTCGTTTATTAAGATTTCCAGGTAGACAAGTTTGGATACCCGTTCTATTGGCATATTTTTAATAGATAGTTGGCAGTTTTCTTTCTTCTCTTTACTTATGTTGAATGTTATTCAGTCGTTCACCGTTTACAAGAATTCCATTATCATTGTTTTCCAGAGCCCCTCTAAATATCTCCTCAACAGATAGAATATCAGAGTGAAGATGATGCACTTTTGTCGTACGCCCTGCAAAATGTTAACTGCCTTTGTTGTTTCGTCTCGCTGATGCTGGTAAGCTGATAAATGCCAGGTCAGCTTTCCTAGCTAACTAGTTTATGATTTACTGCCTATAATTGACTCCTCTTGTTAGACTGATCTCCTTATCCTCACGACCTCTTCTCAAGTGTTTTTATACATTTTAACTCCTTCTAGATATGACCAAATGTCTCTCGATTAATTCTAACTAAATAAAAACAAAATTATTTCCACAACATTAATTTTAGAAGTATCTACCTCTCGGTCTTATCTACATACCACTAGACATATTAACACTGAATTACCGAAAATCTCTAAAACAACTTCAATACAAATATATCTGTATTCTTTTTCATATTACATAATTAAGTTTTAGAACAGTCTAGTAACTTTAATTATTATTAATTAATTAATTAATTATTTATATAGGTACAAAAAATATAATATTAATTAATAGTACCTCTTCGTCCAATCCATTTATTGGGGAAAATTTCCTTCAAGTAATTTCTTATAATTAAAGCATAATGGGGTGTTGCTCCGTCCTGCTGGAACCACATATTTTCATCCGGTAGTTTCGGATCTATTGCTCAAGAAGAACTCTAGAAAATTTTGATTTGATAATGGCTATCAGTGTAGATACTACTTGCATTTCAGCCATGGGTTTCGGGTTCCAATATGGTCTAGAGAAATATTTTCATCCGGTAGGTTCGAATCTATTGCGTTGGGATATACGTTGGCCAACTCAAGAGCAACTTCGTCTCTAATCATGCTTAAATATTTTTCGGCCGTCAAATTTCCATCTACAAAAATAGGACCAATAATATGCCCAAACGATCAACTTTTGAGGATACCGAGTATGTGTCTCACGCATCCAATGAGGATTCTCCTATGACCAATATCTCACCAATATCCCCGTTTAATGCGAATGTTGATTCATCGAAAAAAAGAATTGTACCTACAGCTATTTCATTTCTGTTCAAATTATTCATAATTATTTCGCAGAAATCCATTCTACGATCTGGATCGTCTTGTATTAGTTCTTACACAAAAATCAATTTATATTGATGAAGTTTTTTTTGTTTATGGAAACAGTTGTGTGTTTTCTCTTTAATGGTTTGACTTGTCCAAGTTCTCCGAATTGTGCATGAATTTTAGACACAGTACCTTGTGAAATATTAGGCAACTGAGGATACCTCTGATTAAATAAGTTTGCTACTTCAACTTGACTTCTGCAATTATCGCCGTAACCAATCGTCATTAAAATTTCAATACGGTGAGTCTCAGTTAAATATTTCATTATTACTTCGCAAGATATTAGTTTTTGATTAAGAATTGACAACTACGATATTTAAATATTAACACATCAACAACTGACAGACATTATTTACCGATTTAGTTTAATTATATTGGCATAGTTATCTATACAGTTTTTACCTATTCGTGACAAAACCCAAAATATTGATACTTAGTGAACAAATTTGACGTTTGCATTCAATAAAACCATTATTTAAAGTCTGAAACATTATTATTTTCACAATTTCATGTATTTACTATCTTGAACAAAATTATAAATTATTTCAAAATTTTACCCTGTACAATTCATAATAGGTAGGGTCTATTATGAATTTAAAATCATAAAAATATACGGGTGTTTCATTAAAAATATAGATCATGGACTTGCGTGTATCACCCTATACATTTAAATTTATGTTTAAAAAGCTCACATTGGAATTTTAAAGTTGACGGGTCGCAGCATTTTTTATAATCTTCTAAACTAACCCTACAAATAATTTTATTCAATAAGTGGTTTCCACACTGTATAATAACACTTAGGTATTAGATTGAGATATTATAAAACAACTTCTGTTAATATTATACATATTAGACACTTTGTAATTTTATTAACTGTCTCAATATACACAGAGTGGAATCAATAATAACCTATCCTCACAACTCTTTTCTTGTCTTTTCTTTTCTTCTTTTACCATCTTCTGTTTAATTTTCTTGTTCTCTGGTTGCTTTCTTTTTTCCAATATTATCTACTCTCTGTACTTATCACCAAACAGCTACATACGACTATTTTTTTTATTTTTAATAATCCTTTAACATTGCTACGTAAATTATTTTATAACTCTCAATTTTTTATTCCAAAAACGTCAAAATGCCTTTACCTTGTGACCTATCTCCACTCTTCGATACAGCTTCATATCATATTTTTATTATTTGGAAGGATCTTTGCTATTTCAGGTAATATCCTTGAGTATTTATGCAGTGAAATTAAGAACACAGTTTTTTTGTGAGATCTTCGACAAATATTTTGTTTCTCAGCTCCCCTATTTAGTATTATCCCTTAACTAACTTAATATATTTCTGTTACAATTACGTCCTATCTATGTATAAAATGATAACTCAATCAAAGTAAACAATTTAATAGAGGAGAACTTCCAAGATTTATTTGTTCATTCACTACTTTAAATTGTTGATCTGCTAGATGTCTTTTTATTTCAAATTCTTCAAGAAAATCTAAATTTTGTTTTTTATCACAAATATGTAGTACTTATTTGAATGTCATTGGTGTGTATGAGTAAGTGTGAATGTTTAAGACTTATCTGGTTGTTGTAACCTTTATGCTCTTAAGTGTTCATTGAATCTTATTTCAAAATTTCTTAGTTTTTGACCTACATATACAGCATTACATTTTGGACAATTAATTTTGTAAACACCAGATTTTTTTGGGTTATTTTGTTTTTACATTTAACAATTTAATACAAACATTATTGTGTGATTTGAATGAAATTAATGCAGATGTTGCCGAAGATATTATTTTTGAAATGTGTCAGAAATATTTCCAACTTTTAATTTCTTTAGTTTGTTGAGGCAATATAAGTTGTACTGACATTTTCTGTTCTTTCTTATTTATTAATTTTAATCCAGTCATTATAGTAAGTTCACCTCGGAATTTGAGATACCCAGCTGTAAGTCTGTAAATACTTGTATATTGACACCCTAAAAGTTGTCTCAAAACCTACATATGGTAGGGTGTAAGCAACTATTAAATTTCAAGGTCAAAGGTCACAAAAATCGGTTTTTGCGCTTTTTTTTGGAAATATCTCATTTCCTATGGGTTTTTTGCTATTTGTATTTATTATCAATATTGTAGAATACAAAATTCTCTACAAATTTTGTTTAAAAAAAATTTTTATACGGTGAACCGTTTTCGAGATAAAGGGCGGAGAGCGCGCGGTCACAGCATCAGTTCAGGTCAACAGGTGCCTTCGGTCGAAAACGCGCCATATATAGTTGATGAACTATCGATAAATCAAATCAAATCGAAATAACAAAGATAAGTTCATTAATATGTTAATTGAAAAATTACAAGCTGCAAATATTACTACTAAACAAGCCAGAGATGATGCGGATGTTCTTATTGTTCAAACTGCAATTGAAGAATTAAAATCTAAAAAAACTGCAGTTATAATAGGACAAGATATTGATTTACTTGTCATTTTAACTGGGCGTACACTGTGTTATGAACAAGAAATTGTCTTTAAAAAAGTTGGAAAAGGTAATGTAAAAACGGAGATATACTCGACTAAAAGTTTTGATAATTATCCTCATTCTAAAAAACATTTTTTATTTCTGCACGCATTAAATGGCTGTGACACAACTTCTGCGCTTTTTAAAAAGGGAAAAAAATCATTTTTAAAAGTTTTTGAGAAACTGACAATTAAAATGACAAGTAAATCAATATCTTGTCCTATTATAACTGCAGTTTTTTTAGATTTTAATTCTTCAATTGCAGTTTGAACAATAAGAACATCCGCATCATCTCTGGCTTGTTTAGTAGTAATATTTGCAGCTTGTAATTTTTCAATTAACATATTAATGAACTTATCTTTGTTATTTTGATTTGATTTGATTTATCGATAGTTCATCAACTATATATGGCGCGTTTTCGACCGGAGGCACCGGTTGACCTGAACTGATGCTGTGACCGCGCGCTCTCCGCCCTTTATCTCGAAAACGGTTCACCGTATAAAAATTTTTTTTAAACAAAATTTGTAGAGAATTTTGTATTCTACAATATTAATATTAAATACTAATAGCAAAAAACCCATAGGAAATGAGATATTTCCAAAAAAGTGCAAAAAACCGATTTTTGTGACCTTTGACCTTGAAATTTAATAGTTGCTTACACCCTACCATATGTAGGTTTTGAGACAACTTTTAGGGTGTCAATATACAAGTATTTACAGACTTACAGCTGGGTATCTCGAATTCCGAGATTCTTACCTAATTTAAGCTTAAATGACTGGACTATTTATTTATCAAATGAAATGGATAGGCATTACATGTAGCTATTTGTTTTATAATCTGAATTTCTTTATTAAAATTATTTTTGTTCATTGGAATTGAAAATGCTCTATGTATCATAGAATTATAAGTTGCTAATTTATGTGATATAGGATGATTTGAATGATATGGTATGATTACATCTGTTTGTGTTGGTTTTCTGTATATTGAATAATTTAATGAATTATTAACTTTTTCAATTCTCAAATCTAGAAAATTAATTGAATTATTTTCTTCAACTTCTAAGGTAAAATTAATTTTAGGATGCAAGGTATTAATAAAATTAAAAAATATATCTAATTGTCGTTACTACCTGCAAAACCTGCTAAGACATCATCAACATATCTATACCAAAATACAATATTGTTTTTATAACTAGAAGATTTGTAAATTATCCATAAAATTGGAGAAATATGTCTTCCCATTGAAAGACCTTCATTTTAAATATATACTTTGTCATCAAAAGTAAAATAATTTTGGCTAATGCATACATTCAATAGGTCAATTATTTCTATATTTTTTCAGAACAATAAACAACTAAAAGGTTGAATTAACTTTCACTATTTATTCTATAAATACTTTAAATGCAATGACAGCCGTTTCGCTATCGAAATAGCATCGTCAGATTTCATTTCTATATTTTCTTCATCTAATAGCTTATTAACTTGAACTATAGAATGTATAGCAAGTTTATTTCAACCGCTTAGTTTTTTACTGTTCTTAATATCTTTTACAATTTACAGTTTTTTACAGTCTATTATAACTGCAACAATTAAATGTTTTCGTAATCCTTATTCATCCATTTTGTAAGTGTAACTTTTGCTAGTATAATAAATACCCCGAAAACATCAATCAATTCAGTAGAAACAAATTTTTTTATTTAAATTGAGCCATTATCACCATTATACATCAAAAGACATGAAAAGTTATCCCCTAAATACAATATTCCGGTAAACGTGGCACAATTATTAAGATATTAATATCCAAGCAAACAGTAAACACTCTATAATTTAGAGTTATCGATTTTAGTGGATTCGAGCAGAAATAACATCGTGAATAACTATCTGTGCTTAATTTAAGGTATGATAGAGCGTTTGATTCAAAACTAACGCTGATACATGATTATTGATTATTGGTTACCACTAAACATTGTGTGGGAAATTATTTTACCGTTAAATATGCCAGATTGAATTTTGATCGAGTTCTGGATAAAACAATAAGCTCAATACACGTTTTATTTTAATAATACCAGCCGTGCTTGGCAACCTATTCGAGAATTTACTTTAAAAAGGTAAATTAATTATTATTATACCTAAGTCAACAATTATGTCAACAAATCCATCATTTTATCACAGAAATTATAATGTATATATAAAAAATTTGATGATTTAGTTATTTACTCATCGAAGCACTAATTAATGTATTCACTGTGTTAATTTATACTTTTAATTTATGATTGAAACACGATGATAAATTTAATGCAAAGTCATCATTTATTTATACGTTTATTTATCGCTGCGAAACTGGAAATTTATTTGCATTAAACTTTCCACGGGAACACGTGATTTGTACGATTTAACTTTGCTATTGAATGCTGTTCATAACTAAACGATAGGGACACTAAGGGTTTTATTTATTTGTTATCTTTGCTACTTCGTTGAGTAACACTAAACACTAACAGTTCTTCAGTGCATTGGCTGGAGGTAAACTGAAAAATCATCCATGGGTAGCTAACACAATTATTATAACAAGAAGAAAAAGATATAATTATGTGTATGGCCTGTTTTGCGTGGGACTTTAAAATATTAAATAAATATTATGGACAAAATAACAAACATTTTTTGACAATGTTGAGATTGCTATCGATACGAGGGTTGCCTTTTATATTTTGGGATTTGGCAACCCTGGTGTTGCAATCTGACAACTGACAGATCTATCGTAAAGTTGGACATTTTTGAAGTTATAGTACTCAGAATGTTTTGGCATACGAGCGCTTTTTGTGTTGTTTACAGTAGCTTAAATGATTTAACTCGGCACAAAAATGGAATTAAATCGTGAACATTTTCGTGCGATTATTTTTTACAACTTTCGACGTGGATTAACTCAGCAACAGTGCATGGATGAACTTAATTCAATTTTTGCCGATGAAGCTCCATCAAGGACCAGTGTTTATCGATAGTATGGTGAATTCAATCGTGGCTGTAGTTCACTGCAATACGAATTTCGTGCAGGTCGTCTATCAGTTCCGATACAACCTTAGGCATTAATGGGACCAGCATACATTCAATATTGCATAAATATTTGACGGTAAAAAAATTTGTTCGCGTTGGATCCCACACAATTTGTCAATCGCTCAAAAAAAGGCTCGTGTCGATTGAGCGAAGAAAATGCTCAAAAAATACGATCGCGGTGCTTCGAAGCACGTCTATGACATCGTGACAGGTGATGAATCGTGGATTTATGCGTATGAGCCCGAAAGTAAACAGTAGTCGACTGTATGGGTGTTTCAAGATGAGCCCAATCCAACAAAAGTTGTTCGAGCACGAAACACTTCCAAACAATTCCAATAAAATATTCCTATTTCTATTTACAATCAAAAACAAAGTTTCATATATTTTCAACGTGAATACTTCAAATTTATTATTGAAAACATCTCTTCCATATGCAAAAATCCACTGTTTTGTTTTTGTTTTATATTTTTTATGTGAAGTAATCTGTTTTATTTCTACAGGTAATAGACCAATAGTTTTTTGAGATCTACTGATGTACATTATTTGATTTACTTGCGCACCTGTTTCATATCCATTATTTAGAAGGGCAACTTTTATTTTATAAATATTAACATACAACAGTAATCTTTGAAGAAAAAGCTGTCGTATATCTAATATATTAAGTTCTTTAAATAAGTTCTCACTTAATATAATCTAGGTTTCTTGTATATAATTCTCATAATCCATTTTTGTAATGTATTTAAATTTTTTAAATGGCATTCTGCTACACCCCCCCCCATCTTAATACTTCGTGCGATAATTGTGATTGCACTAAGGATTCGTATGGTATTTTTAATTCTCTTAATTCTAGGAAATTTCCAAGATAGCGAAATTTAGGTAAGAGTCCTTTTATTTTATTTATTTGGTGTTTAACATATTGATCCCATTTTAGGTGGCTATATATTATTACTCCAAGATATTTTATGTTTGATATTTCTTTGATTTCCATATTCTGTTCAAAGGTTAGTGGGCCAAAGTCGGGCAAACTGTTTTCATATGAAGTGAATGGGGCATAGCATGTTTTCTTTTTGTATTTACCGTTAATCTGTTTGCTTGCAACCATTTATAAATATTTTAAAAAATTTCTTTCGACATATTTCAAGTCTGTCCAATTTGACATTGTGTAGAATAATGCCAATAATGCAAAGCTAATTATTTTGACATTTGATTGAATTTCCATTAAGTTGTTAATGTATAAGGTAAAAAGAAGAGGACCCAATACAGTACCCTGTGGAACAGCATATTTAATTTCCATTTTATCACTTGTGTCCCCTTCTATTTCAACAGACTGAACTCTGTCGGTTAAATAACTTTTTCGTATACTTTTCCCCGTAATCCGTAACCCTTTTTTTCCAATAATATTTTATAAGATACTATCGAAGGGCTTTGACAAATATATTGAAATATTAATTATAAATGAATAAAAGGAAGATAATAAAACTAAAATTAAATATAGAAAATAAAATATACAGGGTGCGGCAGATGAACGGTCAATTAGAGATATCTCGAGAAACTAAAGGTATCTGAAATATGAAAATTAGCATGAAGGGGTTTTGAATAATGAGCTATTCAATGAAAATATTGCTGTCACCATTCTACTTCCGGTTATACCGGAAGTCGCACATAACTTTGTTATTTTTAATGGAAGACCCTGTATATTTTTAAATTTTAGGAATATTTACGTTATTCTGAACATTTTTTGTTGATATTTCCCTATACCTATCTTGAACCGTTTTTGAGTTGTAATGTTTTTTATATGAAAATGACACTTTTTTACCATGTACATAAAATTCAATATCCTCTAATGTTTCAACAAGATGGTGCACCGGCTCACAATCTTCGAGGAGTAGGCACATTGCTTGATGGAATATTCAATGATAGATGGATAGCTAACAAAGGTCCGTTTCTCTGGCCACCAAGATCCCCACAATTGTCACCATTAGATTACTATATTTGGGGATATGTTAAAAATAAGGTATTCTCTGAACCTGTCACTACTAAGGAAAATATGATAAGCAAAGTCCTTCACGTTTTTAACGAAATAGATGGAGAATCACTATCAAGAGCTACTAATGAGAATCTGCTTAAAAGAGTCCATAAATGTTTGGAAGTTGATGGGCAACACTTTAAACATTTGTTGCATTAACGAGCTAGTGCCTTATTATCTTTGATAGTATTTGTATAATTGTTCAATGTTTAACTCAATAAATTATTACCACATAGCCTATAAGAAAATTAATTTTTTGTGACAAAAATGTATAAAGCTGATTTATTTGAAAACTGCAGGAGATAGGTATAGGGAATAGTAATACATATCGATAGTGGACAGCGTATTCTTCTAAAATAAATAATCACATACAGGGTGTCCCATTTGAAAAAAGGAATTACGCGAAGATTGTGGATTCCGTTTTTATTCCAATTTTGACAGCACCCTGTATAATAAAAAAGGTAACTTGACAGTGTAAACGATAAAGCGGTATGTGGTAAATAGTTCCTGAGAAATTTAAACTTTTATTCAAATTACATTAGAGGATATTGAATTTTATGTACATGGTAAAAAAGTGTCATTTTCATATAAAAAACATTACAACTCAAAAACGGTTCAAGATAGGTATAGGGAAATATCAACAAAAAATGTTCAGAATAACGTAAATATTCCTAAAATTTAAAAATATACAGGGTCTTCCATTAAAAATAACAAAGTTATGTGCGACTTCCGGTATAACCGGAAGTAGAATGGTGACAGCAATATTTTCATTGAATAGCTCATTATTCAAAACCCCTTCATGCTAATTTTCATATTTCAGATACCTTTAGTTTCTCGAGATATCTCTAATTGACCGTTCATCTGCCGCACCCTGTATATTGTAATTGTAACAAAGGTGGAGAACAAACAATTCGTGTGTTAAAATCCAGGATAATTTATAATGAACAAAATTAATCTATTTGAAAATGTAATTATGTGGATTTAGATAAATGTAATATTCATTAGGTTTGATTTGTTCATTTAAACTATTTACTAAAATTAAATCTATAAACATGGTGAATATTTTAGGTTATGTAATGATATAAATTATAGAAATAAACTTAAAGTATACTACAGAAGGCTCAAAGACTTGAATATCAGACGTTGTCACAAGAGTAAGAACTATTTATTTGATAATAATAGTAAGTTTATTTTACCATATTTTTGCTGCAATGATACAATGAAATATTAATACCTTAATAAGTCAAGAAAAAGTCACTAAGGTCAACCCTGTGCGTGACATTTATAAATACAAGAATATCACACAAAAACAACTGTAATAATGATAATAGTATTATTATAACAACAAATAAACAAATAAATGAGTGAAACCAAAAAAAAAGTAGGACCTGAACATTGGCACATATCATTAAAAGTCATTAAAAGTTATTACACTATTACTATAAAATTAGTATTAAAATTAATCCCAACAGAGTATACAAAGAATAATAAAAAACTCTTCGTTTCAACGTAACTTCCAAGTTTATTTGAAAAAATATGTTTTAAATTAAAATGACGGCCGTTTCGCTGATTATCATCGATTGACATTTAAGTTACATTTTGTTTGTTTGTAGCTAGGTACCTGATGTTGTTTAGGTAGTATTAACCCACATAACACTAATGGTACATTCACATTCTAAGAATATGCCCATGAATTACGTTTTCGAACATTCTGAAAGATATATGCTAAACAACTCCATTTCACGTCCCTTTTCTTGTAAATTGGTATGTTCTTTATGGTACATTCTTAACATGTTCGTATCATGTAATTTTTAAATAACCAACAATAATTCCACTGAAAGTGATATGATGATATGATAAGAATTATGTTGTACAAACAATGAAAGGAATATTCTTCTAGGGACGTGAATATAATGTGCGATATTCATTCCTTTTGTTTGGATGAGCAAGCTACAAGATTACTTTTGATATTTGAATAATATAACTTGGTTATCGAAACTCGCGATAGACAGGAAAAAAGGGTATGTAGTCTAAACTGTGTACAGTAAAAATATATGGTAATACTGAGAATATTCTATTTACGTACTACCAGAACATTTTTATCACATGAATATAATATACTTATCATGCACTGAGATCAAGACATATTCTAAGAACGTTCTTGTTTAGACTAAAATAGAATATTACCATCTAATGCTGAGAATTTGATCTTTACATACTTCAGAACATTCTTTGCATATTATCAAGTAATTTGGTACGGCCTTTTGAGGTGACTATCACATTCTGATCATGTACTGAACGGTATTTACGCATGTTAATAGAACATCCTTGTTCCAAAAAGAATGTTCTTATTATGTGCAAAGAATGTAAAATTGTTGTCTGGGAAGGCTAGACCAAGTATGGAAGAAATAACAGTATTTAAGCCTAGATTATCCTGGATGTAATTCCCTCTAGGATCAGTATAACTGTGCAATGATATAGAAAAACCAGGAAAAAACTGTATCATGCTGATCTTTACAATAACTTAATATATTTGTGTTTTTACAATTATGTCTTATCTATGTATAAAATGTAAACTCAATCAAAGTAAACAGTTTAATAGTGGAGAACTTCCTAGATTTATTTGTTCATTAACAACTTTAAATTGTGGATCTGCTAGATGTCTCTTTATTTCTTCAAGAAAATCTAAATTTTGTTTTTTATCACAAGTGTGTAGTATTTGGATGTCATTGGTGTGTAAGAGTGAGGTTGGATGTTCAAGTAGGTGTTTTGCATAATTTGATTTATCTGGTTTTTTTAAATCTATATGCTCTTAAGTGTTCATTGAATCTTACTTCAAAATTTCTTTGTGTTTGACCTATATATACAGCATTACATTTTGCACAATTGTAAACAATTACATTTAACAATTTTGTACCAACATTATTTTGTGTTTTAAATGATATTAAAGGTAATGTTGCCGAAGATATTATTTTTGAAATTGTTCTTCACTATTAAACTGTTTACTTTGATTGAGTTTACATTTTATACATAGATAAGACATAATATATTAAGTTATTGTAAAGATCAGCATGATATAGTTTTTTCCTGGTTTTTCTTAGAGGGAATTACATCCAGGATATTAACATCTAGGCTTTAATATTGTTATGTCTTATTACTTCCATACTTGGTCTAGCCTTAATACTACCTAAACAACGTCAGGTACCTAGCTACAAACAAACAAAATGTAACTTAAATGTCAATCTGACGATGCTAATCAGCGAAACGGCCGTTATTGTAATTTAAAACATATTTTTTCAAATAAACTTGGAAGTTACGTTGAAACGAAGAGTTTTTTATTAGTCTTAATAAGATGGACTTCCAAAAAGTAAAAGTTAGCACAATAAATTTAATTAGAGTATACAAAAATATTTAAAAATAAAAATTTATGATTAAGAATTTTGGAACTTTAATTAAATGGATAATTATAATTATTTTTTCATAATTTTTTTATTTAAGCTTTAGACTGTAACAAGAAATGTCTAAATTAAGAAATTGTTTTAATCGTTGCAGCTCAATTACTAGCAACAGCTGTTTAACTTCCCCTTTATAGGAGTATTCGACGTGAGAGTTGAAAACATAAGGTGCTTTTATATACTTTGATGTAAGAATTCTTCGTTGAAGGTATTGTTTCTTAGATTTCTTTATAAACATAAATAAGTACGAAAACAAAGTATTTCACATGATATTACTAAAAAATATAGCTGAAAAACTTTTAAAGGCCAAGCATTTATTGGCAATAACTAAGAATATATGGATGATCCATCTTTATTTCAATTTGCTTCGTTGAATGTTCAGAATTATCAAATCCAGTTGCTATAACAATTTTTGATTCAAAATGTCTTATCTCCGTTTTAAAACTCATCAAATATCTTTGGTTGGTTATTGTTATTTATGGTATTTTCATACCAAACGCCAAGTAAGCCATTTCACCCCTTGGCCATGGATATTCGTGAACTACAGAGAACAATCTCTGGCCCCTGGGCTAAAATATCGAACCAAGAACACATAAGCTTAGAGCTCGATTAAAATAAATAAAGCATTTAAAAAATTGATATTTTTATTTTATTTTGCAAAGTATATCCAATATGCAAAAAAACAAATTGTAGTGTTTTTATTTACCTTTTCAGTTTTTTAACAGTGTAATTTTTACCCGATAACTAAATAAAGTCACTAACAAAGAGAGAAGATAAATACCTTTTTGTTTGTATGAAACGACATCAGCTTGGAATTATTGTTATTGAAAACTGCTGTCCATTTTCACTTCGTAACTCTCGATTTAGATGGCATAGGTATGAATCTCCGGCGACTGCGAAGCCTCTCATTGTTTTTGAAATACTATGGAGCCTCAGTCAGCTGTTAATATTATAAAATATCATGTCCCTTTGTCACGGCCAATGACATATTCGAAATGATACATTAAAGTTGATGACATTCTTAAAATCATACAGGGTACTCATGGTAACACAATTGCAGCAAATAATGTTAGTAGAATTGGCAAACAATCAAATAAAGCCCGTCCTATGAAAGTAACCTTAGCATCTCCGTCTCAGGTAAAATATGTTTTGCGTAATAGACGAAAATTAGCTGCATCACTATATTCAACAATTTCTGTTAGTGATGACAAAACACCGAAGCAAAGAGCTTATTTGAATGAACTTCGTACTGAGCTAAAACGTCGAACAGATACTGGAGAAAAAGATTTAACAATAAAGTATTTTAAAGGAAAACCTGCCATAATATGTAAAGATGACAAGTCTTTAAACTAAATGTCTCCAACAGCTCCAGGACAAAGGATTTGAATAAACGTGAAATTCTATGCTACTATCAAAATGTTCGTGGTTTAAATAGTAAATGTGCGGTGTTTAATGTTAATGTTAGTGATACTGAATATGATATTATAGCTTTAACTGAAACATGGTTACATGGTCAAGTATCAAATAGTGAATTTTTTACTAATGATTATGTTGTATACAGAAGGGATCGTAAATTTCGAGAAGTTAACAAGAGTAAGGGTGGTGGTGTATTACTTGCTTTCAAAGATTTTATTCATACAGAAATAATGGACACTAATACGTTCGATACGCAATTTCCATTGGTTGATCTTCTTATTGTAAAATGTCTAATTGATTTCAGGAAATTTTATATAGTTGTAGTCTATTTACCTGATAAGTTAAGTGCACAAGACTTTGAATGTTTTTGATTGTTTGGAACAACTCGATTATCTAAAAAGTGCATCCATAATAGTGGGCGATTTTAATGTACCAAAATTTATTGAAAATAATATTTTGGATAGTCGCACATCTACAATTTTAAATTTTATGAATTCGTCAGGCCTAGGGCAATTTAATTCTATTGTTAACCACTCGGGTAAATTATTAGATTTAGTTATGTCACATTTCAATTGTGAAGTACTGCATGATACTCTACCATTAGTCAATGAGGACCATCACCATCCAGCCCTTACAATAAGTTTTACTGATATTTTTGTAAAGGAGTCTAAGTTTAAGAGTAGTTTTAATCAGGTTACTTACAACTTTAAAAAAGCAAATTATTCTGAACTATATAGGGAATTATACGAAACAGATTGGTCCATTCTAGATAATGTTAAAAATGTTGATAAAATGTTGGATGTTTTTTATGACAGAATATTTTTTCCTATTTAATAAGCATATTCCAGTCTACAGAAATTTTAGCCACACCTATCCACCTTGGTTTGATGCCGACATCATTCGCTGTATCAAACTAAAGGCTAAACATCGAAAAAAGTTCAAGTTATATAAATGCCATACTCATCTGCTTGAGTTTCAGCGTCTAAGATATGTTGTAAAAAATAAAATTAAATCAGCGTACAATGAATATATTGAGAATATACAACTATCCATATCAAACGATCCTAGAAAGTTTTGGTCATATGTAAATTCTAAAAATTGCACCTCAAGAATTCCTGGAGAATTAAAGTATAAAAATAATGCTATTTCAGATCCACATAATATTGTAAAAGCCTTCGCTGAATTCTTTAAAAGTGTTTACTTGCCATCTGATACAGCTATTAATAATAGTGCTTTGTCAATTAATGCAGAATGTTTGAATTTTTATCCCGTACAAGAAAGTGAAATCTTATTAGCTAGTAAAAAATTGAAGGATAAAATGACTTCGGGACCTGATAAAATACCGTCTTTTTTGGTTAAAGACTGTATAAGTGCCTTAGCTACTCCCTTATTAAAGATATTTAATTTTAGCCTATCAAGTAAGCAATATCCAAGTCGTTGGAAGGAAGCAAAAGTATGTCCTGTCTTTAAATGTGGTGATAAAAGCCATGTTGAAAATTACAGACCCATATCCATCATAAGTAATTTATCTAAAATTTTTGAAATAATACTATATAACCGTATATATTCATGCACTCGTAACCAACTTTCACAATATCAACATGGTTTTGTTTCCAATAGATCTACTGTAACAAACTTGGTAGTATTAACACAATTTATTTCCGAGGCATTAGATAATAGATCTCAAGTTGATGTAATTTATACAGATTTTTCCAAGGCTTTCGATAGAATGCATCATAGAGTTCTTTTATCCAAATTGTACAACTTTGGTTTTTCAGAGGATGCCGTGACTTTCATTGAATCGTACTTATCAATCAGAACTCAGTTTGTTTTTTATAATGGCTTTAAATCTGATAAGTATGTAGCTACTTCTGGTGTACCACAAGGATCAAACTTGGGTCCATTACTCTTTTTGTTATTTATTAACGATTTATGTGAAACCATTTCTGTGCCATGCTTATGTTACGCAGATGACTTGAAAATCTATTCTAGAATTAACGATGTTGATGATTGTCACATTTTACAAAATGCATTGAATCTTTTGCATAATTGGTGCGACAATAACCGATTAACTCTTAATTGTAATAAATGTAAGATTGTTAGTTATTCCAGAAAGCACAATATTATTAATCATGTTTACAATATTGACTGTAACGATCTAGAGCGTTTATATACAATTAAAGATCTTGGCATAATCTTCGACAGCCATCTTTCTTTTATTGAACATATAACTATAAAAGTTGCTGAAGCACTTAAATCATATGGTTTTATAGTTAGAAATAGCAGAAACCTGACCAATATCAAAGCCATTAAATTATTGTATTTTTCTTTTGTGCGTAGTAAACTGGAATATGCCTCTATAATTTGGTCACCTTTTTATGATGTACATAGTCAATTTATTGAGAATGTACAGCGCAAATTTTTAAAATATTTGTCATTTAAGATCAACGGTACGTATCCAGAAAGAGGTGTCAGTAATGATGAATTGTGTGCTCGCTTGGATATTATTTTATTAGAACTGAGACGAGATTGTGCATCTTTAGTATTTTTGTTTAAGCTATTGCATAATTTGATTGACTGCCCTGATATTCTTAGGCAAATAAATTTTAATGTACCTTCATATATCGTAAGAAATACTATTACCTTTAGAAATTTTCAGCCTAGGACTAACTTATTATTAAAGTCTCCAATATTTGTTATGTGTAACAATTACAACTGTTTGGTTAGCTATTGCGATATATTTAACTGTACTTTAACTCAGCTAATTAAAGTAGCTTTAACTTATTTAGATATGTAAATTTAATGCTATTATATGCTATGATTATTGTAATATTTTTTTGTATTTATTGTAAAATTGTCCTATAAATGGATACCTGTTGGACAATAAAGCTATTATTATTATTATTATTATTATTATTATTGTATCATTTACAATTCGTTAAATAAAAATAAAGCAGAATATAAAGAGAGGAAAATTTGCAATTTTTTAATCCACTGAGTAAACAGTAAATCTTTTATAATACAATAATCTGTATCTACAAAATGTAACATAAACACTAGGAAAAAAGTGTTTGAATTTAGTATTATATACAGTGTGAAAAAGCCAATTGGAATACATTCATTATTTCGGTTATTGTACATATTTAAAGAAAATCCCGAAACACGTTAAACTTAAATTACAAAATGATATTATTTAAAGTAAAAATTTGATTCCTACTTTCAACCCCCGTTGAGTAACAGAGACAACCCCGTCTTTACAACCTACAACTTTTATTGAAATTGGAAATAAATTAATTTCTCAAATACTGGAACTATTAGTAAAAGGCTACTAATGACAACTCTGCCCTGAAGAATTGTGTGAATTTAATAAGACGTTAGATGACTTTTTGCAGTTGCTTGGTGCAACCATCCAGTACAAGATAGTGTTTATTAAAGTTCTGATTTTGGTACCTTTCTGCCTTGTATCTTGTATCTTGGAGCTAGCCTTCTAGCATCTTAGAATCATATGTGAAGTGAAGGGAAAGATCTACTGAATCCTCAATGGTAGCGCTGATGACATTCTGATTTTGGTACCTTTCTGCCTTGTATCTTGGTTGTTGTTGGCATTTAGCTAGCCTTCTAGCATCTTAGAATCATATGTGAAGTGAAGAAAAAGATCTACTAAATCCTCAATGGTAGCGCTGATATTGGTAGTAAACACTCTTCCTGTTAAGCTTGCCTGTAGTTGAAACTTAATTAGCTTCTCTCTGGTTGCGTTTTAATGACTTTTGCTTACTATTCTGCAGCAAAAGACGTAATAATAGGTAGACCTAATAACTGCCAGATATATTAAAAAAGTTTGTTTGGGTTTTACTCCCTAGGTTGAGAGTTGCTTTAACAGATTTTTTAAAATAATTGTATCTTGTAAGTCTACATGAAGTATACTATGAACTATAGAAATTAATAAGAATTTTATTTAATAAAACATAGCAATATGTATCAGTAACACTTTTTCGGAGCTGCAGGAGTTGGCAACTACGGCCACGTTGAATGTACTCCCTCAGAAATCACGAGTTTTATATGAAAAGTAATACAACTACTGGACTACTGTTCTAGTAAAGCTACCAATAATAATGGTTATGGTCAATAATATATCATGAAACTTTCTGAAGACTTTGTAGCCTTTAAAGTCCGAGAAAAATATATGCTTGTTTTCGTTTACTTTCACGGTAAACGAAATTTTTGAATCCAGGCTGTTTAAAAATATTAAGAACTTTTGTAGTTTCTTTAGACCGTGGTTCCATACTACAAAAGTATTCAGTAAGAAGACCCACATTGATCGCTACCTACATTAAGGAAACTTGGATCAAGATACACCGAAGAAGAAAAAGAACACCTTACAAAGGCATTGCAAATGCCAAATTGTTGCAGCAAAAAAGGCATCAGTCGGGCCACAAAAGCAAGGAAGAGCAACCTTAAATTTTATTTTCATACAACTGCGAAAATATTTAGCTTGAAAAAAAAATTCTCATAATGGCCAAATGAACTGGAGTACACAGGGCATTGCTATCAGCACACATCTGCAACATTTTTGGTCAATGGCGGCGCAGATAATCTGTCATTAGAACAGCACGGGGGTTGAAAAGTTGCTGAGGGAACATTCAATTACCAATAATTTAAAAGTATCAAAAAGCAAATTTTTTGTACTAATCTTTACTCTGTAGAAGTTCATCTTGGTATTATAGTATCAAAAAGCATTTTAACAGGTTAAGCTCTCCTAGAGAAAAATTTTGAAAATATTGCTGCTGGTGCATATAAAATTCCATCAAAAATTTACCAGATTCAAAACTTGTCTCCTGTAGCAGGACTTAATATCAATTGTACAAAATTTACGTTTGTTACATTTTAAATCGGAATATATTTTGTTTAAAAAAGGGTATCGGTTTTTGGGCTAATGATCTATTCAGATTTCTTTATAAAAATTTCACTTAGTTAAATTATAATAAATGTCAAACATCTTATATTCTTACATTTTTTACTTAAATATTACTAAATATTCGGACACATAGTAATTATCAGTAATCTATTTTATACTAAGTGACATAAAAATCGGAACACCCAGTTTAAATGATTTTATTTTTATAAAATTTTGAAACATAATAAGTAGGTAAATGATAAAAATTTTCAAAATGCATTGTATTGCTTTAATAATGTGTGGATGCACCCCGATGTGTTACGCATTCTCCAACACGCCTAGGCATGCTTCTGATCAGGTGGTCAATGTCCTCCTGTGGTCGGGCATTATCTTGTGGGAAAGTTGGATTTGCCAGGGTATCAAGATAGGGTAAAAGATGGGGTTCTAAAACTTCTTGGATATAACGCTGCGCGTTCATGTTACCTATGATGAAGATTAAATGTGATCTCGAACCATAAGCTATAGCACCCCAAACCAACAGTTTGATGAACATGCCTTTCAATAAAAAACCGTGGATTTCTCCTTTCACCACGTCGTCTTCTAACCCTCGCTCGACCATCGTGCATGCCTAAACAAAATCGAGAATCGTCACTAAAGACAATACTGTTCCATTCCTGATCTCAGAGTGACCGTTCTCTGCACCACTTAAGGCGATTACGTCGGTGTTCTGGAGTTAAAGGAAGGACCCAGTGTGGTCGCTATGAAAACAGGCCAAAACGTCTTATTCGTCGGTAAACACTTCGCATGCCAATAGGTCTTCCGTGTTCTGCAAACCATTCATTTGCAATGCCCCTTGCTCTTTGCGTACGACCTTCTTGAAGCCATGCCTGACAACACCTAACCAAGGTGTCTACACTTCTTTGCACTCTAACTGCAATTTCCCGAAAAGAAAATTCACTAAGTTGATGAAATCGTACAAGTCTCCGTACCCGAGGCATCGTAACGAATCATAAAGAATGTCAAGAACCAAAAACCGCAAAATTTGGATCTTTACTACGGCTACAATATTCATTTTTGGATTGCTAATGGATTTCAAAAAAGCAGGAATCTTCAACTGATAAGGCTGAAAATTTTATCAATTGCTTATTTCAGTAAAATAAATAAATTCACCAAATTTTATTAAAATAAAATCATTTAAACTGTATTAGAACCACATCTTTTACCCTATTTTAACACCCTGGCAAATCCAACTTTCCAACAAGATAATGCCCGACCACATGTCGCAAGAGTCACAATAGACTTCTTTTAACATAATGATGTCACATTGTTCCCTTGGCCACCAAGATCTCCCTACTTATCCCCAATTGAGCACGTGTGGAATATGATGGGTAGGAGATTGCTCAATTTGCATCGTTCTCCTCAGACTCTAGAAGAACTTTGAGAGGAGCTGATCAGAAGCATGCCTAGGCGCATTGGAGAGTTCGTAACACATCGGGGTGCATCCACACATTATTAAAGGTAAAAGGGCTTTAAAGCAATGCAATCATTTTGAAATTTTTATCATTTACTTATTATGCTTCAGTTAGTACTTATACAAAATTTTATAAAAATAAAATCATTTAAACTGGGTGGTCGGATTTTTATGTCACTTAGTATAAGTTTTTTGCCAGTGAAACTGTTCTTTCTTGATTAAGTTGTTATTTTAAATAATTTTTCTATACGTTGATAGGGTGGTTCTATAAGGTGGGTATTTAAATAATAGGAATGCATATATTAAGCACATAACTTGAATTTAAAGCAAATGTTTGTTTTTTCTTAGATTTTTATTGATAAAAAAACTATTTTATCAGATTAGCCCAAACTAGCCTTTTTTGTGTAATATACACCACTTTCTAAAGACTCGACTAAAATAGCCATTGATTCGTCCTTGTTGCATAAATAAGTATTCTGTGTTATTTTTAACCAATTTAAGCAATAATAAAACTTCCTTGTAAGAATCCCAGAATCAATTATTTATACGAACCGTTTTTCATAGAATTACTCAATTTTAAAGAGCATGCGATTGCTGTCTTCGTAAAGCTTCAGAAAATAAATGTGCCACTTTTAACAAAAAGCTAATTCCTAAATAAATATTACCAGACAGAGATATTTCCATTTTTAACAAATAGCACTTTACTGATTAGAAGCGGAAGCATAACTGCTAAAAAATGATACAGCGTTGCCAGCACGAAATCGGAACAAAGATGATCGATTGGTATTATCTGTCATACTCATAGAAACTCTCTCTTGTAATCCTTGCGACAAAACAAACATAGTTTTATGAATGAACCGTTACGTCTCCTCTGATAATAGGTAGATAAATGAATTTTATACGAAAAAATTTTAAATCATATTCATCCCTACCTTAGTGAAAAACAACATTATTTTTTGCCTAAGAGATCTACAGTAACTTAATGTTTTTTACTCAAAAAGCCAATTAAGCAGTTGAAAATAACAATCAACTTAATGTTATTTTTACGGATTTTAGTAAAGCCTTTGACAAGGTTGATCATGATGTTTTATTAAGTAAAATATACACCTGTAAACTATCGGACAGACTGTTGAAACTATGTGTATCTTATCTTTATTAAAGAACGCAATATGAAGTGTTTAAAGGGCTAAAATCAAACGAGTTTCCCACAAAATCAGGTGTACCCCAAGGATCTAATCTTGGGCCACTTTTCTTTATAATCTTAATAGATGATTTGCCAGAGGTTATTAGAGATTCTGAGTGTGCTTTGTTTGGTGACAACTTTAAATTATATAAAGAAATTAAAACTGAAACAGACGTCGAACTATTTCAAAACGACATACACAGACTATATATACGAATGGTATTTCATGAATTGTTTGGATTTTAATGTTAACAAATGCTTCAGTATGTCAATAACTAAAAAAATAAATAAAATCAATTCAAAATATACAATTAACAAACAAATACTACATAAGCAAAATGAAAGTAAAGATCTGGGACTGGGAGGGGGATATATTGACGCCAAACTTACCTTTGAAAAGTACATCAACACAATTATAAATAAATCATACAAAATACTAGGCTTTATAATTAGAAATTCTAACACAATATAATGGAAACAAGCCATAATGTTTGCCCCTTCCAACCTAAATTGACGTGTTTTTGGATTTTTCTTAAATACCAGTATTACAAAAGTTATTAAAGGTGGATACTTTTATCTGAAAAGCATTGTATAATTTCATTACTTTGACACCGCGTCTACAAACCAAGTAAATTCAAACTACGCGAAACTTAAACGTGCTTTAATATTATTCATTAATCGAATAGCATACTTAATTAATAATGAACCGAAACAAACTCGAACACATTAAAATTTTTGTTTAATAAATAGTTTATAAAACGTTTATTTATACAACCAGCAATAACCATTTATCTTAATATCTGTATTTTCATTGTTACCATGTCCCATTATGAATCGCACTAAGCGAATTTACAGTTTCGACGAGTTCTGAATGATCATGTTCTAGCATAAACGCATATTTTGTAATTGTTATGTTGTCTGGGTGGATGGAACTCAATATGGAATTTATCATATTGTGGTCGTTAATTAAAATAACAACTCTATTGCGTTCGTGCGCTATTTCCAATGACAGGACACCGAGTAAAGTTAAATATGTGTTTGTTTGAATAATATACATTGATACGATAGTTTTGAAAAGATAAGGGATAAGGCTACTGAGAAAATGAAGTCATGTTTAACGAAGAGGTTTGTATCGGTAATCTGAGGAGGGTAAAATTCATATTTATTTATTAAGTAATCAACAGAACATAGTTTCAATAAAAGATAACAATAATTATCCTACAACAATAACCATTAAATTTTATAAATAGTGTAAAAATAAAATATATTACAAACCCAGCTTAAATGATTTTATTTTAGTAGAATTTGGCTATTTTACTAAAATTAACAATTGATAAAATGTTCATCTTTATCAGTTGAAGATTCCGGTTCTTATACTGCTTTTTTTGAAATCCACTAATAATCCAAAAATTATTATTGTAGCCGTAGTAAAAAACCAAATTTTGCGGATTTTGGTTCTTGACATTCTTTACAATTGGTTACGATGCCTAGGGTACGGAGACCTGTACAATTTCATCAACTTAGTGAGTTTGATAGGGGTCGTATAGTAGGACTTCGGAAGGCTGGATTTTTTTTCTGGAAATTGCAGTTAAAGTGCAAAGAAGTGTAGACACCGTGGTTAGGTGTCAGAAATGGCTTCGAGAAGGCCGTACGCAAAGAGCAAGGGGCTCTGGACGCCCCCGTAGAACAACAGACCGTGAAGATCGCCGCTTAAGATTATTGACCTTAGGGGACCGTTTCTCCACTACCAGGTCCATTGCAAATCAATGGTTTGCAGAACACGGAAGACCTATTGGCATGCGAAGTGTTTACCGACGAATAAGACGTTTTGGCTTGTTTTTATTCCGACCACACTGCATCCTCCCTTTAACTCTAGAACTCTAAAACACCGACGTAATCGCCTTGAGTGGTGCAGAGAACGGTAACTCTGGGATCAGGAATGGAAGATTATTGTCTTTAGTGACGAATCTCGATTTTGTTCTGCATTTTGTTTTGGCGTAGAAGACGACGTGGTGAAAGGAGAAATCCATGATTTTTTGTTGAAAGGCATGTTCATCAAACTGTTGGAGTTATGGTTTGGGGTGCTATAGCTTATGGTTCGAGATCACCTTTAATCTTCATCAAAGGTAACATGAACGCGCAGCGTTATATCCAAGAAGTATTAGAACCACATCTTTTACCCTATTTTAACACCCTGGCAAATCCAACTTTCCAATAAGATAATGCCCGACCACATGTCTCAAGAGTCACAATAGACTTCTTTTAACATAATGATGTCACATTGTTACCTTGGCCACCAAGATCTCCCGACTTATCCCCAATTCAGCACGTGTGGGATATGATGGGTAGGAGATTGCTTAATTTGCAACGTCCTCCTCAGACTCTAGAAGAACTTCGAGAGGAGTTGGTAGTTGTCTGGAATGAGATACCACAAGAGGACATTGACCACCTGATCAGAAGCATGCCTAGGCGCATTGGAGAGTTCGTAACACATCGGGGTGCATCCACACATTATTAAAGGTAAAAGGGCTTTAAAGCAATGCAATCATTTTGAAATTTTTATCATTTACTTATTATGCTTCAGTTAGTACTTATACAAAATTTTATAAAAATAAAATTATTTAAACTGGATGTTTGGATTTTTATGTCACTTAGTATAGTTTTGGTGTTATGTTAAGATTTCGTTAGTTCGTTTTTTTCGATAATTCTTTTAAAAAATGTTCAGTAAATTTGAGAAGAAAGACATATTATAGAAGAGAGAATTTAAACCTAGGTTTGTTCTAGGTCCAGGGCAGACAAATATTTTCCTTAATAGAAATAGGGACTACAATTTAATTTTACATTGTATAGGAGGAATCGGCTGTCTATATTGTTATACAAAATTTGAGATTGCAGATGTATTTTCTTTGTCTTTTGAAGAGTAAATTTTTTCTATGGAATTTTTGTAAATAAAATAAAAGGGAGACTATATAACAGCAGCATATTTCCATTTCCATACAGAACTTTGAAATTTTATCGTTATATTCGTATTCAACAAGGTCGATATAATGGTTCTTCACTATTTTTATCAAGCATAACCTTATTAAGAATACTAGCAAAAGGCAGCAAACAAATTCAAAGGTATTTGCTTTGTCACTTTCTTAAGTAAAAAATTTTTGTCGTCAAAAACACTTTTTATAGGCGGTGAACCGACAGATGCAGTTCGTTGTTTGATAAGAAGTGTATAACATAGATAAATCCGTTTGGGAATGTATTGAGGTTAAAGTAGTAAAGAGAATCTTAAAAGTAGTCAATTTTGTTGGGAATTATACAGAATTTTATCATTATATCGTTATTTTTCTATTCAACGTCTTTGATATAATGGTTCTACACTATTTTTATAACGCATAATCTTATTAAGAATTTTAGCAAAATTTGAAGGCAGGAACTTCAAAGGTATGTTAGGTATTTGCTTTGTCACTTTCTTAAGTAAAAAAGTTCTATTTTTTATGTTCTTCTTTTCTATGATTTGCCTTATAGTGAAAATATGATCCTGCGTACTCCTTCCTTTTCTAAACTCACTCTGCACCAAACTATTCAATACATGAAAAACATTTCTCAAATTTACCGAAATTTTAATTTATTTTGGCTATAAAACTTTTCTGTAAACCTTAATGACGTTAATAGTACAAATGAAAAAAATAATATTAATAGCATATATAATCTCTCTATAATTCTTTTGTAAATTAGTTTTTTTTTCTGCAAACAATCGCTGAAATTATGAATAAAACGTTAAAGTCTTAAGCCATCGATTTTAATTTCTTTACTGTTTATAAGTAGAAGGTGAAAACTCTGTTAAAGTCGACTTATATTTTTAAGAGAGAAAAATGTTTAGGATTAGTTTATAAAATGGCGAGAAGGCTAGCAATCAGGCTGCATTGCGGGGATTTCAAAGAATATTGCGTGACGATTTTAGTTAGAGATTATGGCCTGCGTCACACACATTTTTCCATATAATTCCTAAACTTTCGGTTTTGTAGCCTGGTCGGATGAATGTTAAACACTTGTTAAATTATGTCAAACACACCTTGTGCAAGTTTTAAACATTATTATTTCTTTTCAATAATGGATTATCGTTAATCGACATAGCAAACTACACAATAATAAGTAAAAAAATTAAAGGAAAATGATTATTTAAACTCTTCTGCTATTTAAACTAAATTACACTAATTGCACATTTATACAACAAAAACATTTTCGTCTAAAATGTTGCCAAGAGCACTGAAGAATAATAATCAGGTCATATGAAGAGCCAAGTTTCTAACGCCACATGATCAGCCTTAAATCTGTAAGACCTACAATTTTGGCGATATACTATAGCAGTAGCTCGAAGTCCTACATGTGGGATTTATGTCTAGAGAATTTGCTGACCATGGTAATCTTTGATATTCCCAATCTCCAGTGCATTTTGTACTATTCTAGTGCGATGGGGCATAGCATTGTTATTCATAAAAATTGAATTGTCTTCAATCCCATTTTGGAGAGGTTAAATAATGAGTTCAATAATGTAAAGTTAGTCTCCCTTGTCGTCTTGGCCCTCTCTAAACAAGAGTTTTTTGTTATTCTTCTTTGTCACAGATTAAACCAAATCTGGTTTCGTTCGAAAAAAGAACATTTCGCCATTGACATAAAATCCAGTCTGTGTTCCTGTGCCCACAGTAGACCAGCTGATACGTGTCTGGAAAGTAACCTGGATACTCTTAATGGTCTCTTACATCGCAAATGGGATGTAGCAAGTCTCCGCCGTATAGTGGTACTGAAAATTAATCGACCATACGTTCTTCTTAAATTAGTTCAGACAGGTGAGACTGGTTTGATTCCGAAGTACATAACCTGCAATATAAAGATATTCTTTTCCATTCATTAGCCTAAGCTGTCAGTTCCACGTCTCCAGTCAACGCTGTTATAGTTTATTTGTTTGGAGTTGACAGTACAGTAAAATCATTATAAATGCAAATCCTTCAAAGCAAAACAAAGGTGGTTCATGGTGTCTTAAAAAGAAATATTTTTGCTCAGGAGCCACTCTTTAATATCTTTTTTTCTCCATGACGTCGTTGGTAACTTTTCTACCAGTTTTGAATGATAACTAAGACAACCATTGCAGCACTTGGCCAAAAGTCCAATAGCTGGGAAAAATAATCATCAAAAACATTAGAGGTCATTTTCTCGTGGTAATCTTTGGTTGACTTTGATACAAAGTCTAATAACCCATTTTCTACAAAACCATATTCACTGCCAATGTGTGCCATTATTAGTCTGCGACCTATTCCTCGAGGAGCACTTAATCCTGTTGAATATTCCTCCAAAAATGTCTGACCGAAATTTAGAAACAGTGTGTCCTTCATTCAACCATGTTTCATCTAAATAAAAGATAGTTCTTCCCTCGCTCCACAACTTTTTAATACTTCTTAATTTTTTTATTCTCCAGCAAATATTTTATTTTGTCTCATTCAAAAAATTTACTTTACTAATACTTAAAACCAATTTCTTTTCTCTCACTTAAAAATTGATATATACTTCGTTAACTAACACCGGTCATATTGGAGCACCTAGTCAACACATCACGAATAGTTGCTGATGCATCTTGATATATAAGTGCATTATGAACATTTAAAACAATAGTTTTTTTTCTCCTTGAGAAAACTCACTTTGTTTTAAATGAGCCACTTCTACTGGAACAAAACACGCCATTTTCACTACCGAATATGTTCTTGGAGTAAAATCATAAAAATATAGATCACAATATAAACCACCAACACTAATAAGTACCTATATTCTTATGTACCTATAAGGATATAAACAAATCCTCAATTTATAGTTTAATAAATTATAAATATATAATGTAATGAATATTATGATTTATTGATTATTCGATTTGTACTTATTTATTTATAAATTTGATTGATTAATATTTGATTATTATTTAAATGTTCTAATAGTAACAAGATCTTTTTCTCAGGGGTGCTTTGGTCTGCAAGTTTCTAGTTGGATTATTAGGTAGAAGGTATTTGAATAAAATTTGATTAATTATAATTACAAATTTATTATAAAAAGAGTTAAAACAGTAATATTGAAAGTTTAATAATAAAACTAATTAGGAAAAATAAGAAAAAAGAAAGGCCTTTTATTAACTATAAAAGAACTTACTTGATGTTGAATTTGTGCTAAATTAATTAATTTAATGGTAAGTAAGTTATTATCGAAATACAATAATTATTGGATATCAAATAAATTCTTTTGTTTTTAAGTTATAAAACTTAACTAACTACTACACAAATTTCGACCTTGATGTAGAGTCCAGCTGTCTGATTGGTGGAAAAAATCTGTAGTCGCTCTATGAAAAACGGAAACCAACGAAGGTATTCGTGGAATCTCCGACTTTGGCAAATTCTCGTGATTGTTACACGTTTGGTTTCTGGTGTAATATAATTGTTCCTTGTTTGTTCCTTCAAATGGATATAGTTTAGTGTTTGTTAGATTATAGTTCTTTTAATTGTGTTATAAATAGTAAGTACACTTATGCTTTCTCCTTTTTTATACGCCGAAAATGTTTTTTAATTACAGTTTTGATTAGTTTTACTGTCACTTTTAAGCACTTTGTTTTACTCCTTGATTTTTTAATTTGTATTTTTAATGTCACTATTTAACACTTTATTTTAACTACTTTAAACACTGTTTGTTCTCTTTGTTCTAATTGACTGTTCACACTGATTGATCTTCTATGTCTGACTTCCAATAATATACTACTCCCTAACGACCTCTACTCAAGTCCTTTTATAGGTTTCAAACTTTCCAGAAACTTCGTGAATGTTTAATAGATTAACCATTTTCTAAGAACACTATATGCATCTCTCTCTTTCCTATATATGACTAGACATACTCACTTCGTCTATTGTCGATCATTCCAGAACAAAAATATATCTCCTTTCTACAAATTATGTATAAGGATATAAACAAATCCCCCATTTATGGAGAAATAACATACCTGTTTTTGCAAATATACACATAGCGTTACCTTAATCCCTTAACACCCCAAACGATCACAATAATTCTAGTTAAAATCTAAAATCAAAATATTCTAAATATCGTATTATGACTACTTATCCCTTACTTAAGAAGATTAAAATATGATGATTAAAAGAAATTTCTTAATATCGATATAAATAAGTACGTGCGCTACTGATTTAGGGTCTTGTTTACAACATTTTACGATTTAATGACTTTTCTTAGCTGCCAACTCCAAAAAAATGAAGTATAGTTTCCTGGTACAAACGCACTATTCTTATAACTGATGAACGAGGAATCTATCTATCGATTTGATTATTCTGCTCCTAATAAATACTGATTTCTATTGCCAGGTATAATTGCAAAGAACAGCTCAATAATAACTTAAACAAGCTAAATATGAACCAGTTTTAAAAAATTTTATGGTAAATATTTATCACAACAATATGAAGTATAAAATGAAGCATTTATTAAATACAGTAAACAGTAAATAACTCTGATGATGGCCTTGTAAACCGAAAGTGCTTAGTAAAACCAGTTTTAATATAAATTACACACTTTACCTTCAGTTTTAAAGCACAAAATTTCCTTTTGTTATTTTTTTTGTTCCTATATAGCTTCATATTTTTACTTTGTACTATTTCTTATAGGAAATAAATTAATTAAATATAATGAGTAAGATGTAAAACGTGATATTTTTAATAATTGTATTTCATTGTACCTACAAGTTTTCAGCTGATTCTCAATTTTCCACATCACTTTGAACTGGCCCACTTTCTAACTTTGTACTTCACCGGGAGTAAATTCGTATTTTTATTTTAACGGAATTAAAAAAGCACTTATCAACGAATAGCGTGAAGGTTATAATAGTACAGGAAATACAGTACATGGTTTGACTTGAAATTTTAACAGAAGTTAGCCTTGGGGATGCTTGACCCTCTATATCGAGTGCGGACATTTTTTATTACAATTTAACCACAGGGATAATAACATTTAGGCTTTAATATTGTTCCACACTTGGTCTAGTACCTAATACTACTAATACTACCTAATCAACATCATGTACCTAGCTACAAACAAACAAAATGTAACTATATGTCCATCTGACGATGCTAGTTCTAGCAAAACAGCTGTCATTGTAATTTAGAAGCAAATTTATTAATAAAACGGAGAAAAAAAGTTTAAAAGAATAGTTGTCTTTTATTCTTGTTGTGGTGAAGTGGCTATACTCACAGGACACCAAGTGTAGTTGCTACACTGTTAGTTCACGAACCGAATTGCTATAAAATTTCAAAAGAATGCAATTGTAAGAAATTTTATTGACATCAGTCATTAACCCAAAAACCGATAATCTTCTTTTGAAACCCGAATCAGTAAAATTCGCTAGCCGTTTTTCAAACATGCCCTCAATATTCAGTTTTCGAAGTTATTCCTTTCGGCTGTCCAACACTGTATATTAATTTGAATTATTTTTTGAAAATGCTATAGAATAAGCTTCAGATTATAAAAAGAATTTTTGTTTTGCTTGCTTGCCAATGTAAATTTCTAAAAATTTAAAAGCGCTCTAATTTTCTGTAAATATTTATACAGAAAAACGGCACAAACTTTAAAAAATTCTACTTTAAATTATTATAAGAAGCTTCTAGTTATTCGAGCTCTAATTTTCCGTTTTGAATTATCATTTGTAAAAGTCGGTTTTACATAAAATTATTAACAAAGAAGACGAATAAGGAAAGGAAACCTAAAAGACCTCGGATATTCTAAAATATTTGGACTTTTTTGGATAACGTTTTTATAGTACCTATATTAAAAATAGCATTTTTTTAAAAGGATATTATAATTAGATAAGCTTTTTTAGCCGATAAGAAAATATTTTAATAACATCCATTCAATCTTTTGCATGTGAAAGACCTCAAATTTCTTCAGTAAGTATCAATATTTTGGGTTTTGTTAACATTTTTTGTCACGAATAGGTAAAAACTCTATAGAAAACTATACCAATATAAACTAAATCAGTAAATAATGTCTGTCAGTTGTTGATGTGTTGACATTTAAATATCGTAGTAGTCAATTCTTAATCAAAAACTAATAGGTATCTTGTGAATTAATATTGAAATATTTAACTGAGACTCACCGGATTGAAATTTTAAAGATGATTGGTTACAGCGATAATTGCAGAAGTCAAGTTGAAGTGGCAAACTTATTTAATCAGAGGAGTTGCCTAATATTTTACAAGGTACTGTGTTTAAAATTCATGCACAATTCAGAGAACTTGAACATATCAAACCATTAAAGAGAAAACCGCACTTTGTTGAAGATGATGTGAAGGTGGATGTTATGTTAAGTGTCGTTGAGGATACAACGTCAAGGTCAAGTCAAATTTCTCGTCAAAATAATGTGATTCACACATCTGTCCCAAGGTGTTTTCATAAAGAAAAACTTCATACATATAAATTGACTTTTGTACAAGAACTAATAGAAGACAATCCAGATCGTAGAATGGATTTCTGCAAAAGAATTATGAATAAATTGAACTGAAATGAAATAGCTGTTGGTACAATTATTTTTTCCGACGAATCAACAATCACATTGAACGGGGAAGTAAACAAACTTAAACAGACAAAACTGTAGATATTGGTCAGAGGAGATCCCTTATTAGATGTGTGAGACACATAATTAGTATCCTCAAAAGTTGAACGTTTGGGCAGGTATCATAGGTGATCATATTATTGGTCCTATTTTTATAGATGGAAATTTGACAGCCGAAAAATACTTAAGCATGATTAGAGACGAAGTTGTTCCTGAGTTGGCTAATTTATATCCCAACGCAATAGATCCGAATCTACCTGATGAAAATATCTAGTTCCAGCAGGACGGAACAACATCCCATTATGCTTTAATTTTAAGAAATTACTTGAATGAAATTTTTCCCAATAAATGGATTGAACGAAGAAGTACTATCGAGTGGCTAGCTAGATCGCCACTCGCCACACTTACGCCCTTGGATTATTTTCTATGGGGTTATCTCAAGAACAAAGTATATGCAACACAGCCAACTAACATTACAGACCTCAAAGAAAGGATAACTATTTCATCTCAAAGTTCGGGATGACTTTTTTAGGAGACTGTACGTCAAGTATTTTATGTATTTACTATCTTGAATAAAATTATAAATAATTCCAAAATTTCACCATGTACAATTCATAATAGACCCTACATGCTATAGATCATATTGTTAAGGAGCTTTTAAAATTATAAAAACATACAAGGTGTTTCATTAAAAATGTACATTTAAATTAATGTATAAAAGCTCAAATTTTAATTTCAAAGCTGACGGGTCCCAGCGTTTTTTATAATCTTCTAAACTAACCCCCCAAAAAAGTTTATTCCATAAGTGGTTTCCACACTATATGTGCATTTCATGGAATACGCATGTTATCAGCAGTAACAAACTTCATTAATATTTTAATCCTATTACTTTTGGCTCAAAGTTCATGGTTCATTTGCAAAACAAAAGAGATGGTCTTAAGTATCGACTTGGTCAATCGCCATCACGTTTTCTATCGGCATTTAATCCAATGTCTGGAGGGACATAAAGCCCAAGAATGAATTGTTTTTTCTTTAGAAAATTATCAAGCCTGGTTTAGATTCGTTTCTGAACTTTAAAAGGGCAAGAAGAAATATTTTTCTATGTTTTTTATATACCTACTTACTTGAAATTTATTTTCATTATATTGTTTTAATTCACTATCCAATTGTGTATTTTTATTAGATTAGATTATTTTTGTATTTATAATTATCTTGGCAGTAACGAGATTTAAATTACTTATAATGTGACGGTCTCGGTCTCAGCTACGCCTCGGCCGCAAATAAAAGATCAACTTTAAAGTGTTGTTTACATTTTGTTCAAAATACATATATAGTTTGTTTAACCCGTAAGCCTTTATTAAACTATTAACCAGTACTTACTTTTAATTACTTAATTTTAATTAACCATAAAAACTACTAACTAAAGCTAACTAATTCTATTAGCATATAACCTGTATTCGCGTTTCGAGCATTAATTTATTCTCACAATCAAATAATTATCTCAAAGTCCCAATTTGAAATTAAACCCCGTGTAACACACAATAATATTAGCTCTGGAAGTTGACATGCTGAAAATCATGAGTTATGAAATTAATCTAAAGTTTTATTAAAAGAAAGCAAACAGCGTGTCTATGGAGACGAAAATTGTGTTCTTGTTTTGTAGATCTGGATAAATCTGGTTTATGGAAACTGTTGAAAGACACCAGTACCGAATAGGGATAATCTCTATGTAATTATACTGTACCGAGAAGAATTTTCAACATTTCTCTGAATATCTCGGGAATATCTGCTTCTGTGAGCACATCTACTGATTATAATCGCTGCTAATACGATATGTAGTGAATCCTCGACTAGGAAAATTTATAGAAACCGTTCGTAGTGACTAAATTTTAATCAGATCTAGCGACAAGAATGAATAGGTACTTATAAAAAGCATGCTTAAGCAGAAACAATGTATCATTTTCAGTATTACAGTCTTGTTAATAGTGTTTTATCTCAAAATCTTATTTTAACTGACTTAATAAAATTAATTTACCAAAAATTAACTAAAATATATTATTATTATTATCGATTATTTTTTTAACTGTCAAAATATCATAGTTTTGTGATTTCATCCAATGAAAATGTTTTTTTCTTCAATATTTTGTGCTAAATGCTAGCCAATCATTCAGTTTTATACTGATAAAACCACTAATCTTTTTATCAGTATTGATAAAATCATAAAAATGTCAAAAATTCAATAATAATATTGAACAATTAACTTTCTTGCTTACAAGTAACTATAAATCAACATTCATTTATATTATATAATAGTAATTTATGCAACAAGTGCATAAAGTGGTACTTTTTTTCACGATTGGGAAATTTGCGCGCACGAACCGAAGGTGAGTGCCGCAATCCCAAGAGTGAAAAAAAGGCACTTTATGCATGTGTTGCATACAATATTTTTTCGACGATCGTAAGAAATTTTGTCCCATACTTACTTTATTTTCCGTTTTGTTGCAGAATTAGTAACAGAATGTAGCCTATTAATTTGTAGATAAATAAACAGAGAGAACAAATATAACAAATATATGTTTCTTCCTCGAAATTCGAATTATTTTCTTCCATTTTACTCAGTACACGAAATACTAACTGTCAAATCACAAACAAATTACTTAGCGTTTCTAAAATGTCAACTCTTATTTGGTTTTCCATAGGTGACGTGATTGGCCGATTCTATGTGTTTTATAATGAAATTTTCTATAATTTGGTTAACAGGAATAATTTTAAATACTTCCCAGTTTTGATAACCTATCCCTGGATAGGTATAAGTATTTAATAAATAAAAAAAATAGTTCCGACGCGGGATTCGAACCGACGACCTCTTGCTTAGAAGGACCTTGTGCTTGCTCATACGCTATCGTGACAGACCACTAAATTGATGACAAAACTTCTTATAACTAGACTGTAAGCTGTCATTTTACTTTTTTTAACATGTTAAAAAAAGTAACTTTTTTTAACACGTGAAAAAAAGTGGTACTTTATGAACTAATAACTGTGAAAAAAAGTGGACTTTTTTTAACGATCGTCGAAAAATATTTTAAAATATATTTGGTTAATATTATCACAATTCAATGCAAGCATTTAAAACTTTTAGATAGATACAGATAAATTTGGTCTTATAGGTAAATTTTAAATATATTTGCCTAATAATTTTCATTTTGGCAATTTCCTCATAATATAGGTAATCATGTAGTTAGGTATAAAAATAAATAATTATACAAATTATAACTGTGTTTTTACGGTGCTCACAACTGACATATTATCTAGTGTACAGGTTAAATCAGTAGGAGGGGTAGCGGCATTGATTATGTCTATAAAGTAGCGCCTGTTTAAGAATGAGATAGATTTATAAAACTGTGATAAAAACAAAAAAGGGATCCATTCAAAACGATTTCTAATGCCAGTTTCGTTAGATTGTTTCGTTTCCCTTACCTCAGTTACCCCCTTTTTTATAATAACACCAAATACCGTTACCCCTCCCATTTCCTTATCCTGCCAAGCCGTAGCCGTAGCCGTCGCCCTGAGAAAATATTATTTGTTTGTTATTGTAACATTAAAAGATTATGAGTATTTTCTCTTAAAAACAAAATGTATTTATATTATTATGTGTAAGCCTACTTCCTTTATGTCTCTTAATTATGAATGTTTTAAGTTAGATTATATTAGATTAGATTATAGGTAGGCAACATAAAATACACGCAATTTGAATTTAAATTTTCTGTCATCTTTACTTTTTATAATTAAAAATGCAGTTAAACAGCGTAAATAGAATTGGTGAACAGATATCGATGAATTATACTAAGTGACATAAAAATCCAAATACCCAGTTTAAATGATTTTATTTTAATAAAATTTGATGAATTTATTAATTTTACTGAAATAAACAATTGAGGTCTTTTAGCCTTATCAGGTGAAGATTCTGGTTTTTATACTGCTTTTTTGAAATCCACTAACAATCCAAAACTGAATATTGTGTCCGTAGTAAAGATCTAAATTTTGCGGGTTATAGTTCTTGACATTCTTTACGATTGGTTACGATGTGTACGGAGACCTGTACGATTTCGTCAACTTAGTGAGTTTGATGGGGGTTGTATAGTGGGACTTCGGGAAGCTGGATTTTCTTTTCGGGAAATTGCAGTTAGAGTGCAAAGAAGTGTAGACACCGTGGTTAGGTGTTGTCAGGAATGGCTTCGAGAAGGCCGTACGCAAAGAGCAAGGGGCTCTGGACGCCCTCGTAGAACAACAGACCGTGAAGATCACCGCCTTAGATTATTGGCCTTAGGGGACCGTTTCTCCACTACCAGGTCCATTGTAAATGAATGGTTTGCAGAACACGGAAGACCTATTGGCGTGCGAAGTGTTTACCGACGAATAAGACGTTTTGGCCTGTTTTCATACGGACCACACTCGGTTCTTCCCTTTAACTCCAGAACACCGATTTAATCGCCTTGAATGGTGCAGAGAACGGTCACTCTGGGACCAGGAATGGAACAGCATTTTCTTTAGTGACGAGTCTTGATTTTATTTAGGCATGCACGATGGTCGAGCGAGGGCTAGAAAACGACGTGGTGAAAGGAGAAATCCACGGTTTTTTGTTGAAAGGAATGTTCATCGAACTGTTGGGGTTATGGTTTGGGGTGCTTTAGCTTATGGTTCGAGATCACCTTTAATCTTCATCAGAGGTAACATGAACGCGCAGAGTTATATCCAAGAAGTTTTAAAACCCCATCTTTTACCCTATCTGGACACCCTGGCAAATCCAACTTTTCAACAAGATAATGCCCGACCACATGTCGCTATAGTCACAATAGACTTCTTTCAACATAATGATGTCACATTGTTACCTTGGCCACTAAGATCTTCCGACTTATCCCCAATTGAGCACGTGTGGGATATGATGGGTAGGAGATTGCTCAATTTGCAACGTCCTCCTCAGACTCTAGAAGAACTTCGAGAGGAGTTGGTGGTTTCCTGGAATGAGAACCACAGAATGACATTGACCACCTGATCAGAAGCATGCCTAGGCGCATTGGAGAATGCTTAACACATCGGGGTGCATCCACACATTATTAAAGGTAAAAGGGCTTTAAAGCAATGAAATCATTTTGAAATTTTTATCAATTTTATTAAAATAAAATTATTTAAACTGGGAGTTCGGATTTTTATGTCACTTACAGTTGACAGAAGCAAACATGAACCCTGGGTGGGCGTGTCCTTGTCGCTGTAGTTGTATTTTCATCTCACTTATGCAGCCACTAAAATTGATATTATCGTTAACATTGGCTCGTGATTGGCTGATTGTGATAACCTTGAAATTAGTTGGCATATTTTCCGCGGACCATGTTTGCTTCTGTCTACTGTAGTTGTGCGGAAAATTTCAAAAAATAATTTTCTCAATTACCAGTCGCCCTAGATAGATTTTTATTTTGCAGACTTAAACTTTTTTAATTTAGGCACGACTACTCAAACAAAATAAATATGATAAAGTTTTCATGAATACGGTAAAATTTTTAAGGACTCGTGGTTTTACCTTTGATAAAACCATTTTAAAAACCTTTACAGGTTGTAAAAAAAATTGTTTACTTACTCGACTGTTTTGTTAAATCATTGATTATCCAAACAAACGTGCTTCACGACATATCAGAGCCTCTTCTTTGTTTACGTTCTACATCGAGAGATGTTCGTAGCAGGAATAAAAGATACACAGCGGTATTTATATTCGTCTGGGATAGTCCTAGCTTACCCTTTTTTATAAATATCGCTTATTCGTCAGTTTTTGCGATGTAATAATAACCTCACGTAGTTGCCATATCATTATTCCTGCAAGGTATTTTCAGGTTAACATGAGCTGACATTTGTTAATAAAAAATTTAAAATGATTAAAAAATAATATTCTTTTATAAATGTTTTATTACTTTTGTTAGATTTGTAATTTTTATTTCTTTTCCACTTTCATTTTATACAATCGTATTTTTATGTATATTTTTTATTACTAAAATAATTTCAGTACCCCAGCTTGTTTTAAAAAAATGTTCGATTATTTTTATTTTATTAAACTTTCTAACTAAATCATAGCATAATATTTTGTCGTGATCCAAGCTTAAGACCAAAAACAATGTAATAGCTAAACCTGTCACAATAGGTACCTATATTTTTTTACAAATATTGTACAGTTTGTTGGTAAAAATGGATTTACAGGTAAATAATACTTATTTATTTAGTAGACCATAGCTACTAGTGTGACTAATCCAATTTTATCATCGTCTTCGCAAGAATCAGCAATGACACAAAATACATTCAGTAGAGAGACAGTAGATGAATGTCGTCAATGTTGCGAAGCTTTCAATTTAAAATCACCCAAATATTTTTGTAAAAATCTCCAAAATTCACCAGATTAAATTTGTTCTTACATTAAATAAAATTTTACTAAAAGATTTATTTTGCTTGTAACTAGTGATAACTTTGATATTATAATGATTTAAAATTTTTTTTTGTTTATTTAATTTTATTATTTAGTCTAATTTATTCAATAGCCCCTCATTGGGCCTGTCAATTTATTATGATTTAAATTTTTAATAATATTATTGTAATATAATGATTTATTTTTATTTTATCTTTGAAATTAGTATGTAATTTGTAGTTTTAATAATATAATTCACAATTCTTATGTGTTTTGTTTGATGTTTTCTTTGAGTTTTATGAATAAATGCTATTTAATTTTATATGAAGTTTACTTGTTCTTATGTAGTTCTATGGTTGAGCGCCTTATTAAAATTTCAACTAGCTCAGACGATTTGTTTTGAAATTTAAATTTAAAATCTGACTCTTATCAGGGTAGGATTCAAATTAAAATATTATTTAATAATTAACACAATATAAATTTAATGTCTAGTATATCAAAGAAATATTACAAAAAAAAATTATTAATTGGTTTTCATATGTTTAGTACAAATAAATAAATGAATAGCCCTATATGGAAAGAATGGAGATAATACATACAAATAAAATTAATTTACAATCACAAAATAACAAATATACAAATACTAAAACTTAACTAAGACACGTACCTTTTATTCAAAAGTTCATTCACTAAAAATTGCTACTGTCTTAGTGGAATGGCATGAAACGTTCGGATCGGCTACTTCTTCGTCTACTTTCGGAACAGCAATACCAATATGGCGGCTAAGGACCAGTTGTAGAAAGACTGCTTCAATTTAATCTTTCAAATTCGTTAGAATCAATGTCTGATTTGATAAATTTATTGCTTTGGTAAGTAATTTAATAATAGTTGATTACTTTACTGTATGTATTTTTAATATTACATAACCTAAAAATAAAGGCTTAAAAAGCGAAAAACCATAATTTTCGTTTTTTTATTTTTTACTCAGCGAAAAATCAATATTTTGTTATGAAATTCAGTACAGTGATAGCTTTTTGTATCCCAAAAAAAGTAAAATTCTGGAAAATCCAGGTAATTAAATTACAAATCTAATAGTACCTTTGATAATGTACAGATAGATCTCATCCTTATATTTACTTAAATTCTGTTTGTATAATTTTCTAAGTAACCTTTCCTAGGAAATTTTAGATTCAAAATACACAACTTCCTTGAGCTGTCAACTTATTTTAGACTTTCAAATTTTGAATTAACATTATCTATTATATTTAAAATTACTCTAAATCCACTTAACTAGTCCTATTTTAACTGATAACTACTATTTTAAACTCTAACAACTACAATTTAAACTTTTAAAAGATTTTGTTATTTGTATTACTTATACCTTATACAAGCTGATATTTTCTGTGTTATCAAAGGTTAACATTTTAAAATTTATATAAGCAACTTACTTAATTATCCTAAATACATTTTGTTACATAAAATGTCCTTGTTAGTGTTTGTACACTAAGTTTTTCAATAGTTATTCTACTATGCACTATTATTAAAGTGTTCTATAAAAAAAATTCTGTGATCATGTCCAACACTATTGATATATCCACTTAACTAGTTTACTATGTTTCACCACAATTGCTACATGTTTTTAATTGTTCTTGTGTCTTTTTTAGGTGCTCATGATCTATTGCTACGGCGTTAATGATTGTACTAATATCGAGCAATCAATCACAGAAATTGCCGATGTACATCCTTCAGAACACGTTGACCAAAACGATGCATTTCAAGATGAGAATCGCATGCTAGAAGATGAAGAAAATGTTGAATCTGACGAAGAAGAATCAGAAAATGATAATGAAGATGAAGACGAACATGATAAAGATGAAGACGGAGATGATGAAAATGAAGACGAAAATGATGAAGATGACGATGAAGTAGAAGTACAAGAGGAAGAAGAATGTAATTTGCAAGTCAAAAGGGCGAGATATAATTAAAAATAAGATACAGTAAAATTGTACTTTCTTTGTATAATTCATCGTATGCACGTATAAAATAATTTTTTTTATTTTTTTAATCAATATAGATGTCCATAATTTCCTTTATTTTAATCCTACAAACTGCAATAAGGTGTGATAAATTAAATGCATGTACATAAAATATTTTTGAGAGTAATATAACGTGTAGAAGGGTACGGAAAAGATACGCGTGAAAAATTATAAATTTTTCAGTTTTTTCGATTTTAAACGATTTTTTTTGCTAGGAGTAGTAATTTTTTATAAGGGCAGGTTTTCCTTTTCTTGTGTCAATTCTTTTCCGTCCATTTCGTGTTTATTCACTTTGTACACAAAACGCAACAATATTCTCCGCAAAAACCAAAACGGAACATGTTTGATATTTGTTGACATAGTAATTCATATCCTTATGTGGTGTGAACACCCCGTATATTTAGTATACTTAATTAAATTGTTAAATAGAAAATACCGATGGCCTAGACCACCGTACTTTGTTTCTAGTATGGCACGTTCAATGTCGTATCGTGTCTTTAACTAAGATCGAATAAACAAAAGATAAATATAAATACATAACAATGCTCGGACGACGGGTTCAATATATGATATTTACGATCAAGTTCACTATGCTGTTGGTATAGCATTATTTAATTTATTTATAGTAATTAAGTGTTGTACTCAGATTTAATTCATAGTATATATAGATATATGTTATATGTTTTTAGTGTAAAAAGTGTTTATTACATACTACCCCACATATTAAATACCACACAATTTCCTTTAAAATTATATTTTTTAACTGAACTTGAAATTTTGCTATAGAAAACTATTATGCTTATATTTTTCTTTTCTAAAACCATTATTATTTTAGTATTGTATAAACCCAATAGTACTCAATACAGAACTCTGTGGAACCACTTACTCAATTAACATGCATCAAAACATCGTTTTATCTACCGTTGCTATTCTTTCACTAAAAAAACGACATTTAATGACTGTGTCTGTTGGTCCATAGTACTATAATTTGTTAATTAGAATAATATAATGCACTCAAATGAAATTGATTGTACTAACCCTTACTTTTTGGAAGTCCATCTTATTAAGGATAATAAAAAACTCTTCGTTTTAACAAAACTTCCAATATTTATTAAAAAATTGCTTTTTTAAAGGCTCAATGACAGCTGTTTCGCTATGAAACAGCTGTCATTGAGCCTTTAAAAAAGCAATTTTTTAATAAATATTGGAAGTTTTGTTAAAACGAAGAGTTTTTTATTATCACTCAAATGAAAGCTTTTGAGAAATAACAGAATATTGAATGTGGAGTATTGTTTGTTTAATTTGGAGTACACATTATTAAAAAGGGAATACATTATATTTGTTATTAAAAAATCCAAAATGGATTTTAAGCCTCTTTTATTGATCTTTAATAATGTAGGAGGGAGCGCGATTGGTTTAAAAAATGCCGATAATTTTTTAATTAAATTGACGATTTAATGTACAGTCCAGCATATTTGCTCAAATTTTAAAGTTGAGGGCATTTACTTCAGCTATGGATTTGATTACAATATATCTAATGATGCTACGAAGTGGATTGGAAAATGGATCAAAGGTAGAAATTAAGTTTTTGGCAACATTTACATAAAGTAATTATTATGGGTCTCAGAAATTGTGCTGCATGGATGATTTTTAAATAGTTTACAATAGACCACATTTCTTTATCAATATTAGCCGACCTAACCAGTCGCCTGATATTAAAATTATTTGGTACAAACTTTAATATTTTTGTCCAGTTTCATTTTATCAATATCCTTATAGATAACGAACTCTATAAATCTTATGTAATTTGGAACACGTGTTACAACATCCTATTTTTCTTCTATCCCCTTTCATAAAATATAAAGTACCTACAGTAGAAATATTACTGTTATTGAATTCAATTTGCTGTGCTTTATTTTCTACACTTACTGAACGTAATTTTTTAGTATCGGGACAGTCAGAAATTGTATCTTCTTTTGCACGTAGGTCATATTTATCTGCTATATATTTTTATAGTTTATCTACAATATAAAAATCGCCATTAACTTTATCAGTTGGACCCATTCCTTACAATAAATTTCTCAATAAAAAATATTTCAAAAACTTCGTTTTGACAATCGTTTTCCACTGCATTGTTTTGTTGTTCATATTAAAAGATTTTCGTTATATTTCTATAGATTTATATAAAACAAAATGATAAATAGAAAAGGTATTTTTTTTTTGTTTTGGAAAATTAAACCATGTTTGTATTTCGACATTTGGGTAACGTTCCAGCTACCGTTATCAAGAATGTTAGTTTTAAAATGACACTTTGAAAAAATTTTACAACTAAATGTTCAATAATATTTTGAAGTTTAAGACTTTAACAGTAAACCATGTCCTTGGTAAAATGTGAAATTGACACCTCATTTGAAGGATAATTTAATTCTCTATTTAACGACATTACATTTGTAACTAAAATATTTTTTTAAGGGTACAAAAACATTTTTTTTTTAAATTCAACCAAATTACAACTAATGATTTAATTCATAACGTCCTTTAAACTAACCAAATTATGCATAATAATTATTTTAAATTAAATGTTCCTAATGCCATCCATCGGTTCCTGCCATGACTTTCTGAAATAAATACTTAAAAAAGCAAAAATAAGTAAAAATAATAATGGACACAAAAAGTTATCTCATAAACACTGAAACTTTTTGTCAAATGTTAAATCAAGCAAGTGATATTATTGGCATAGTTACTGTAATATTTATTGTCGTAAATATTTGTTGATTTTGTGAATTGTCATCAGTTGTCAATTGTAATTTTTACTACTAAATTATGGCTCACCTAAATGAAACACAACGCATAGAAATATTAATTCTTAGCGGATGTGGAGATAAAAAAAGATTACAGAACGAGGTATGCAATTTATTCAACGCAAAATATCCAGACAGACCCATCAGCCAATCAACAGTAAGTAAAATAGTCCGAAAATTTGGAGAAACTGGGCACTTTAAACATACTTCAAACGCTGGGCGTCCTAAAATTGAAGACAATGTGAAACTTGATGTTTTATTAAATGTCCATGACAATCCTCACAGTAGTTCAACACCAATGGGTGAATATGCTGGAGTTTCCCAACGATCGGTATTACGTATTTTAAAAAAAGAAAAATACAATCCCTACAAAATTCAACTACACCAGGAATTAAACGACGACGATCCCGATAGCCGGCTTCAATTTTCTGAAATTATGCAGGATTTATGTATCGGCAATCCACGTTTCATCAATCAAATCCTCTTTTCCGATGAAGCCACATTTTTTTTACATGGTACCGTGAATCGTCAAAATTGCAGGTATTGGAGTCAAGAAAACCCACATTGGATGACTGAGGCACACACGCAATATCCTCAGAAAGTGAATGTATGGGCAGGTATCATCGATTACAGAATCATTGGCCCTTTTTTCTTTGAAGAAAATCTAACAGGAGAACGTTATTTAACTTTTTTGAGAAATCAACTTATACCTGTCCTTGATAACATGTATCTAAATGCCAATAATGCAAATTTACCTAGTGACAATATCTGGTTTCAACAAGATGGAGCCCCTCCGCATTACGTACGTGAAGTACGTCAATTTTTAAATAATAGCTTTCCCAGGAGATGGATCGGAAGACGAGGTTTTATAGAGTGGCCAGCAAGGTCGCCAGATCTAACACCTCTAGACTTTTTCCTGTGGGGTTACATAAAATCAAAAGTTTATGTCAATAGACCCCAAAATTTACAGAACTTAAAAGATAAAATTAGGCATGAAATGAGTCTCATTACTCCAGAAGTCATCCGCAATGTACTTGATGAATGTGTCCGTAGATTCGCATATTGTCAAGAAACCGATGGAGGGCATTTTGAACATTTAATTTAAAATATTTATTATGCATAATTTGGTTACTTTAAGGTACGTTATGAATTAAATCATTAGTTGTAATTTGGTTGAATTTAAATAAAAAAGAAATGTTTTTGTACCCTTAAAAAAATATTTTAGCTACAAATGTAATGTCGTTAAATAGAGAATTAAATTCTCCTTCAAATGAGGTGTCGCATTATACCGATTTCTATTTACAAAAATTAACGATTACGTCACTACACCCACACCGGTGACGTCATCCTTACTCCATGTACGTTATAAGATGGGTATTTTATAACAAAAATCGACCTGTTTCGGGATTACCCTCAAAACTCGACGGTTCTCGAAATAATGATAATATTCCATAAATTAGCCGTCCACTGTATATAGGTCAATCACAAAGAAATTTTGAAGTAAGATTCAGTGAACACTTAAGAGCATATAGATTAAAATAACCAGATAATTCAAATTATGCAAAACACACACCAATTACATCCAAATACTACACTTGTGTTTAGTATTTGTTTAGTATTTGTGATAAAAAACAAATCTTAGGGGAAAGTACATCTAGGATAATCCCTTAGGGCTATTAACATCTAGGCTTTAATATTGTTATGTCTTATTACTTCCATACTTGGTCTAGCCTTAATACTACCTAATCAACATCAGGTACCTAGCTACAAAAAAACAAAATGTAAGATGGACTTTCAAAAAGTAAGGGTTAGTACAATGAATTTAATTAAAAGGTATTTAATTTAGTCAATATAATTTTGATTGAAACTTATAGCGCCTTAGTAACGAAGAATCAACACAATAGCTGAATAATACAAAATTGTTTAAGTAATAAAATATTAAAAGCTAGCAATAAAAAGGTTTTATAAAAAAGTTATGATTTTACAATTGCAACAAAAACTCATCTGTAGGTGTACATTGCAGAACTTTGCATATATTAAATTATGGAGTTGTAAAACTTAGAAACCATTAAGTAACTAAGAGAGTTGAGGAGGAAAAATAAAAATAAATTGTTGACCAATAATGGAATCCTTTAGTCGTATAGAAATTGGTTAATAATAAGGATTGAATTGGTAAAACAACAAATTTGTAAGAAGTGTGTTAGCTAGGAATAAATAAGTAGGCAAACAGTAGGATCAGGATATAAAGAAAAATTATGAAAGATTATTGTAAAATAAAAAATAAAATCAAAAGAACAAGAGAACTCCCAAAATGGAAGCTTGATCTCACTTATATTAAAGACGATAGATCAATCTTAAAATATGTGTGATATATCTTGCTTAATCTTCCTACACAAAAAAGTAATACTATGTAAATTAAAATAAGTACCATCAAAAACACTTCAAAGAATCGGTTAAGTAAAGGGACACCAATTCAATCGAATCTTAAATACCGAACCTGTACTTTTAAAAAGAAATAATTAAACAGGAATTACAATACAGAAATTGTCAAGTACCAACTAAAATAAAATAAAGTAAGGTTGGTATCCGGGACTGTCTAGTAATTATTTCTTATCAGCCTAGAGTAACGAAGAGAAAATAATATACAATATTAGATATATGTCACAATACATTTCAAAGGTAGACTGCCACCTACACATAACGATGAACCAGCCAGATAAAGCACACAGAAAAAGCTATTTTTTAAATAAAAGGTGGATTTATTTTGTTGTACTTACCCCTACTTTTTGGAAGTTCATCTTATCAAGAATAATAAAAAAACTCTTCGCTTTAACTCAACTTCCAAGTTTAATTGAAAAATTCGGTTTAAAATCACAATTACAGCTGTTTCGCTATATGTCAATCTGACGATGCTAGTTTTATAGCGAAACAGTAGTTGTATTTGTGATTTTAAACCGAATTTTTCAGTTAAACTTGGAAGTTGAGTTAAAGCGAAGAGTTTTTATTATTCTTAAATTTATTTTGTACCAAATTAAAGTTATTTAATTTTTTCTATATTACTTAGAAATGCATTGCTTAATAATTTATTAAACTTATATAAAATTTATAAAAGTTGGGGTTTAAATAAAAGATTTGGTTTAAATAAGTTATGTAAGGGGTACTCTACTTTAAGAGTAAGCATTTCGTTTTAAGGCGTATTGAAACCGATAGAGCAATTGAGAGGCGAGGTTTTAAAAATGTAGTCAATAGCGGTAATGGAAAACACTTTTAAGAAAACAGATTCCTGGTAGGGTCGGACAAACAGAACAATATTTTTTGGAACAATTTAAAGTAAATTTGGTTTTTAAATATTTTCTGTAGATATAATACGGTTACGTATTATGTATCTCTGGTGAGATGTTCCAGTAATCAATTTTAAATTGATACTTTAATTAAGAGCAGTAAACAACTAAACGGTTGAACTAAACTTCCACTATTTATTCGCAAAATTGCAATGACAGCCGTTTCTCTAGAATTAGTATAGTCAGATTGACATATAATAAATAGTTTAGTTCAACCGTTTAGTTGTTTACTGTTCTTAAAAAGACGGACTTTCACATAGTAAGGGTTAGTACAATAAATTTGATACTTTAATACTTATATTTTTCAAATAAGGCTTTTATTAAGTTTTATGAACTACAAAAAATGGAAACCTAATAATTTATTTATTATTTATATTGTAATAAATTACAATTAAATATATTTGATGATTGTATAAATATAGTTTAAATTGATATAGCTATTAAATTTGTTGTTTTTATAATTTTAAATTTTTATTTTTAAAGTTTTGTGGGGCTATATTTTATGTTTATTTTTGTTTCAATTTTTATTTAATCTTTATTTAGTTTGAAACACCTCAAAGTTTCTTTATTTTATTGATCCTTTACTGTTAAAAAAAAATTATATTTTCTAACTTAAAATATGTAACTTTATCTATTATTTATTTTTTAAATTTGGTGTATCTAAACTAATTACTGGGCATTAGAGACTTTCAATCACAGTAGTCGATTCAAAAAAACAATAAAATCCAACGATGAAACTATTTATTTTACTTATTTTACCAAAATTTTAATATACCCTATACCTACTGAATGATGCGACTATGGTCTTTTCGTGCGCATTTGCCCACGCATAAAAGAACACGTGATATTTTACAGTTATTTCAAAGAGCAAACTGAGAGGTAGGAGATAGCGTGCATTAGTATTAACAAGATGTTTAAGCAGTTTCTTTATTCAAAAAAACGAAATTATATCAAAATAGTGGTTTAAAGATATTGAAATCTACTACTCACAATATTTTATAGGAGTTATGAAAGTGATATTAATGAATAGTGTTAAAAACATACCGTAAATTCACTCGCTGCTAAGGATGAAAGATGAAAAATCCTCCGTGATGCTCGGCTTCTTACCAGTATATCACCTACAACACGTGCAAGCACTTCCTTGGATAGATACCAAAAGGATTAAACCACTGGATGCGATATCTCCATGACTTCTACAGGGTTTCTTTATTATTATCACAGGTTAGTAAAAAAAAAATTTATTTTTTTCTTCTTAGGATAGGATATTTTATTTACCATTACACAATTTCCACATACAAATTTCCAATATTTGAGTTTTATAATAAATTACATAGTTGATCAGATTAATTTTCAGCCATCTTTATTTTTTAACAATAGTCGGCCAATGATTTATGATAATTTTAAAAAAGACTGACGTGGATTGGCCTTTTGATGAAATTAGAGTGACCTCGATTTTCATTTTCCATGGGCTTATATACCCTCGTCCAAAAAATCCGAAAATGGCTGCCTTTTCGAGCGTATTTTGTTTTTCATAACCTCACTTACATCAAATTTTAAAAAAATTGACTTTTTAATTAGACACTTTCTGACCTTATAATTGTTATAAATTAAATCTGCATAGCTTATTTCATTATAATTTAACATTTTTAGAATTTTAAAATCAATCTTTCCTTATTGAAACAGCTAACTTTACGGAGTAAACAATGTCGGCCATTTTGACAATTATCAATATTAAATTTAACAATTATGATCAAATATCTCTGTTTGGCCATTAATTTTAACAAAAATTGAAAATTTACATGTTCAAATATGATCAGATAACTTTAATTTTTAATGACACCGCTTATTTTAGCTTTTATTTACTTTTTAAATCTACTGCGTCATAACGATTCAAATACAAAATTTATCAAATAAACGAATTAATAACATCCAAAATCATCAAAGAACAACTTAAAATTAATTACCTTACAACAAAATACAATTATAACAAATAGTAATATCAATTAATCATCTAATATTAAGTTTATGTCTTTCCACTACAAACACATCTTTTAAGTTTATAATCCGCAGTTTTTTTATCACCACTTCACTATTTACAGTGTTTTTCATTGAATTTATCATTCATAATGTCCTTGACTAAGCTTTAATTAAACAGTCTTAGCTTGTAAACAAACACATCACTTTCTTACAGTTGTATTCTTACATGTAATAAATTTCAATATCTTTATTTTTAGATTCTGTCTCAAGCATTGCATTTTATCAAAATATGGGATGTACCAGAACATAGGAAGTACTAGGCTTGTACTATTATCCGATACTTTATAATACTGGACTCATCACTTGATGCTTAAATGACTTTGTAAATATTGTTTGGGTAAGTCATATTTATTTATTAAGTTATATTCATTTTCTATGATATTATTTATTTTGCTTTAATAGCTAATATTAGTTTGTTGAGTATAAATTCTTCTACTTATATTACTAACTGAATACAGTTAAATATTCTCTACCTTAAATAATAATTTAAAATAATCTACACCTACTTGTTCTTATTTGATAACTACTTATTAAAAAAAAACATTATTGAACTTATTATTATTTTTAACATTAATTATAACTTATTTGGATTTTAATCTACTAATAATCTTTAATACTTTAATACTACTTTAATCTTACTAATATTGTATTCCTATGATTCATTATTAACATATTCTAATACTTATTTATTTTTTTTTTTTTTATTTTTAGCTTATAACAAAATAGGATCTTGGACTTTGGTTCTTGGATCGACTACTGGTGTTAGTGCTCATTCTTATGAACTCATTTTATCAAGATTGTTTTGTGTTCTTGTGTGAATTAAGATTTACTGGATTGGCTCAAATAAAGAAATTTTTGGTGTATTGATCATTTAATGAAAAGATTCGAAAGTTACATTTATGTTTAATAATTTATTTCAATTCAAGTCATATATTAGGTAAGTTGTATTTATGACTATTTTAAAACATTACAATATATTACTATTTTTCTATCTTTTGTTATTAACAATAGTTAATAGTTAAATAATTAATAGAGCTAAGGCTTTTATTGAAAGCTAAAATTGTTAATTAATTAATAGTTGATACCAAAGACCTAAAGTATAATTGGCGTATATGTCATAATTCCAAAGTTATTTAAATAATAAAAGCAAAAGAAATAATTGAGTAAAAAATTTTTCACGGAGTAAGGGTAAAAATTATTACTTTGGTTAAATAAAAAATAGTAAAAACAAACGAAAAACTAATTTTGTTATGTTTTTTTTTTTAATTTTGGTCCTTTGAATTTTTAAACATTCCCATCTGCAGGATGCATTTATTATGATTTGTTCAACAATTTAAATATGGATTCTAATGTAAACATATTCATTAATTAATATAATACCTATATATCATATTTAAAAATGTCTAGATTAACTAAACACTTAATGGGAAATAATCGAGAGAGTCACAATCTAAAAATTTCGTTCGTAGTTGTTTACCCTAATACGGTCAGTATAAAACTAATAATTCCTAGAGAAAATGAACGGGTGTCGACATCTCTTCGCCAACATAATTTTGCTGCACAAAATTGCTTACGAGGTTTCGTCTCTTGGTATATTTCTCACTCAACGATATTATTCAAACAAAATGTCAATATTAAAAATAAAAGTTATATTTATTTGTAATCGGATACTATATATTGTTTCTGTTAAAATGTTTTACAAAACATACTATCACATGTTTGTATCCAGAAAATCGATATTTGTCCGTGACTAAATTCATTGAGGACTTATTGATGTTGTGAAGGGTAAGGGTATGTAAACTAGGTAGCTGTTATTATTAGTGCCAGTGGCGCGGTGGTAGGATAATCATTTAATTTTATGGGTTTTGTCTGATACGATTCAGGTTTATGAAATAGACGGTTCATAACTGAGATCAGCCTTGACATTTATAAACGTAATCCCATATCGCCTGAAATATTTTGTGCAGAAGCGCAAAATTATAGTACGGGAAAAATGCTTCTTCGTTTGATTTTAACTGTAATTACTTTTCCAAATATTTTCCTTTTTTCGGTTATAATTATATATACCACTTGGAAAACGAGTAAAAGAGTTTTCTTGGGAATTTTCCCGTCCACCCCAAAGTTTGATATAATACATGACTATAAAAGTTCATTGCCATGTACTATTCAAGGTCATTGATTAAAATAAACATCTAATTGTTAATGACGATATAATGAGTTCAACTCAAAATTAGCTAGTATAAAATACAAACAATGAAACTCATATGAAATCACCTAATATTTTATACTATGTATGAATTATATAAACATTATTTATTTAGAAATAAAATTAATTAATAAATTAATGTTTTAATAGAATAGAAAATTATTAATTTTAATAATCCGTAGTGCCACCTCTAGCACTTATGCAATCTTTAATTCCCCTTGAAATTTTTAAAATTATTGAATTGTCAACATTTTCTTGCGACATGTTTTCCCATTCTGTTAACGCTGCTTGAAGAAGCTGCGAGATATTTCCTGGATTGTCCCGATTGTTCCTTCTTTTAAGCTGGTCCCACAAGTTTTCAATTGGATTTAAGTCCGGTGAACATCCGGGCCAGTCTAAACTGGTGACTCCTTCCGTTTTAAGCCACTCTGCTAGTATGGGGAGGTGCTTTAACTTGCATAAAGATAAAAGAATCCCCAACTGCACCTCGCCTAAGCCTTTTTCTTTATTGGTGAAAACCTGCTCCAGGCTCCGGACACTAGTTCTACCGTTCCCCGGAAGTGAGAGATTCTCTCTCACGAGACACAACCCCACTCGGTTAGCCTATACACAAAATCAACAGCATAGGGTTGCCCCCCGTCAGAGTTGACCGCACTAAAACCACCCAGATTCCCATCCCGTCCGGATAAGTGACCCTGGTACTATCTTGTTAGATATTCGTCAGAGCCACCTCCTTCTGTTTCATTAGCTCCCTAATTATTGTCCCTTTATTTATATGACTGCATACATCATCTGTATACTCATTAATAGTGTCCATGTAGTTTGTCAATTTGTTTTTTAGTGCCATTAACACTATTGACTATTAAATACTCTTCATCACTACTTTGACTCTCGCTACTGCTACTGCTACTGCTACTACTACTAATTAATCCATCACACAAAACTTCGCTTTTTCATCCATTTTCTGAAACTCTAATAACACATTTCAATAATAATTTTTAAAACACAGCACTGCCGTAAACGACAGTGTCAGAAAGTGCGCTCTACGAGGGAGACAAAAATGAGCCAAACACAAATATTGGAACTGCCCCGTGGCAGTGTGCGAGTCGAATATGCCACTGTTTTTGCACTCGGAACGATCGAATGAGCCGATCACGCAAGACTGTCAAAATTGGAGCTCAGAGCGCCCCACTTCGGAGCCCCATACAATAGGATTTACTTTGCTACCTCCCAGTATAGAATTCTCTTTAAGCTACTGAGTCCATCTACGTTGAGCATCGACCTCCCCAATGTTCGGACTTTTTCCTCCGCCTTTCTGACTGTCTTTACCACATGTTTCCCAAAGTTAAAACCCTCCCCTAACCAGAAACCAGACCTCCTAATACCTAGCATCCTTAACCTTTTTAATAACTACCTCCTTCAACTCCAATTCTAAATAAATTTCCCCTGGGCCATTTAACAATATCAACTGCGTCTTCTCTGGTGCTAATGCCATTTCCACCTCGCCAAAGCCTAACTACCTACTCTAACGCCAAATAAATATACCTCCGACCGGTTAAATTTTGTTAGAAAGGTAGCCAAGGAGTTTTTGATCCCTTTATATCCTTCCAAAATATTACGGTTCCTTCTTTATATTTTGGTATAGATCTGGCAGCCTGGAGTCTAGCTTGTTTTCCTAGAACTCTGAGAACCCGAAATCGACGATCATCTGATCTAAGGCTAAATCTGCTCTCATCTTCCTAATTTTCAATCGTCCAGTTTTGGTGTTAAAGACACCAATTTAGCTGGTCAGTTTTCTTCTGCCTGGACAACTCTGGAACCCGTTACTGTCTCCTGCTGTACAATCCTCGAGCACGAAGTGTTTTTCGTACAGTTTCAGCTAAAAGATTTAGACCTGTAGCTTGTAACTCTGGACAAGAAACATTCGGATTTCTTCCAGCAATTTGGTACACAAAGCCGTCTCGTTGTTCAGTTGTAACTCTTTGAAGGCCTACTACCTCTGCTTCGTCTCTTTAAGGCATTCCTTGTTCAATGAGAGCAACAATTTTTCCCCTCTGCATATCTGTTAGTCCAACATAAGGCATTATTATGTTCTTTGAGCGAAGTTAAATAATAGGAGTACCGTGATTTTACTACTAAACAGTAAATTTAAAAGATTATAGTTAATTTGCAATAGTTTATTTTTTGGTATCATGTTTATTTTCAGCAAAAAATATTTTGTTCCACTAACAGTTGTTAGTCCGTACAAAATATTTAAGTCTCAAATACGGACTGATTCCCGAGGTGATTCCATATAAGTTTGGTTTTGTGTACATATTTGTTCCCTTTACTGCTGGGACTTGTTGCACACGTGGGAACAAGACACAAAGCGACTGATTGGTGGTATTTTTGATTAACTTAAAAATTCTTGTGGGAGGTCACTGACCACTAGTTTTATTACCCAGTTGATTAGCTAATCTTTTCAGCGGGATAATATTGATCTCTTCTTAGACTACTACAACAGCGGAGCTTTGAGGATGTTTCTATGTGTCATTGATTTAGAAAAGCTAATTTTTGAAATAATCGTTCAAGTTTTGTTAAAATTTTCGTCGTAGAATTTTTTTCATGCCATTCCAAATTATTAAATTTTTCAGCTTATTTTAACTTTTATTTTTACATTTTTAATTGTGTGTCAATGTTATTATCCTTTGTGATTATTCTTAAAAAGAAAAATAAGAAATTTTTAGTATACAGAAATGTTTTATAGAACTTAAGATACCTCACGTATATTGTAATTCTATGTGAACTATTGGAATAAGTGTTTAAATTAATTTCCTCAGTACAGCTAACACTCGACCGCGGCAATATCGCCTGGCCTTGCGGTAGGTGAATGTGAATGTTCGTCCCAACACAACCTCTCAGCTAAGTGGCTTCCAACCTCTTGCCCTGCCTAGGGATTTCGCTCTGATCCTCAGCTTGTAGACTTGCATCTTTCCAAGATTTAAGACTTAGAACTACGTCCCTTAGCCATTTTGCACTGCAGCTATCAGCGCACACCATAACCAAGTACCCTGGTTTATGGGTTTAGCCTTACCTGTAGCCCATACTCTGGACTTTTTTCCAAGGCTTCCAAAATGGATACCTCCACAGCCTTAAACCTTGAAGACTCCAATTGTACTTTGGAAAAATCCGTGTCTAGCACAGCTACCTTAATCAAGGACAGTGCCTTTGTGAAGAGCTTCATCCTCAGACTGGGTGTGTTACCCTCAGACCGTAAGCACTTTTCAGAGTGGCAGTCATCTGCCTTTGCTCCACCTGCAGCAATACCGATCTACCTTAGCCTTTATGAAATTGGCCTTAATTACTGACCATTTGGCTTCTATATAACTATGGCATTTTTTTACCAAGCTCCTAGCCTTGTTTTTAGAGGCTCTCGATATCTTGGACCATATGGATAACACCTTGCATGAGGGATTTTTAACACGGTTTACTCTTCGTGCATACCCTTTAGAATGACTTCTTCTCTTTAACCTGTTCGGCATAAGAGACCCTACCAGTAGCAAGCTACTGCCGTCATAACCCAAAGATTCATTGAAGTTTGCCAGCAGTTGCTAGCTCCAATTGATTGGAATAACTTTAAGTTCCCGCAAAATTTCTAAATCTTTAAGCAGATTCATTTTTTTTATGCATATGAGTTTACCTTAGACTTCAATCCAATTTTTTTCAAATTTTAAAAAACACCCAAATTCGTATATAGTTGGTGAATCTTTATAGTCTTTTAACCTTTGTTTTTAACCTTTTTTTATATTATCTTTTTTTCCTAAGTAACTATTTTTATTTTGCATATTTAAATAATTAAGATACATAGAGTCTATATGAATGCCAAGAAGGAACAAAATATTTCTTTGTATTTTCATATATTTTGTTTTCTTCTTATTTATTTTTAGCCCACAATCTATAACTCTATTTTTAAATCAAATGCGATTAATTGATAAGCAAATTTGCAAAAGAATTTAATAATCTGACGAAATGTTAAATATTTAATATTTTGTTGTATTTTTAAAGCACAAGCCTTGGAGTTCTTTGGCAACTCGTTTATTATAGTCTAAGTACTATAAGTTACAAATAGTAATCTTGGAAGGCTGCTTGTAAATTAAAACTTAATATGCGTTAACTTTTTCCTATTAAATTTCTTTGCGAGTAGGTTAAAGAACCATTATAAAGTCGTTAATATTTTATGGGCGTTAAAGTCATCAGTTTTGTTTATGATCCACTTTTGTGTAGTTTAGTTGTAAAAATGATGGTTGTTAAGCCGGGTACAGGCGTTTTAAATGATATATCGTTAATTGGACCTCAGTGTCGCTGCTGTGAATGCTGCAATGTTTCAAAGTAAAAGCCTTAAATTGGGAAATTAAAATTATATTTCCACTGGGATTAAAATTGTACCTATTAACTCTTCTATCGTTTAATTTGACAAAAACAAATTTATAAAATAAAACTTGAATGAATGTTATTTTTTTTATTATATTTCCCGAACATGTCCTGTATTATATTGAAATATCTATACGGTATTACTTGTTAAAGATAAAACAAATCTTATTTCATATTTCGAATCAAAATCTTATTTCAACTCCGAGTATTCAGTCAGATTTAATTTTCAAGGTAGGAGATGATTTCCCTGTGGAATAGTAGTGAAACTAGAGAGTCTTCGCTCTCCCAATGCTTACTTATTTATATGTACCCTACGTTTATAGTTCTGGTATAGATGTTACCTATGCACGATTTATGTATAGTTAACACTATAAGGACATTTGTAGTGCCCTTTAATAAATTTATTGCCAATACAAAGAAAAATACACTTTTACTTATCAGTATTATGTGCAAAACATTTTTATTTTTTGTAATAGACGCTGTTCTGCTCTCAAAATAGTCTACCCAAATGTTTGTTGGAATGCAGATTGAAAGTCAATGTCAAGGAGGCATATAAAAAAGGTAGAACGTGAAGAACTTTAATTTAATTTAAGTAATAACCAACTTTTCTTTACCCTCGTATTATATTTTTGTTAAATAGTATCGGTTAAATATTATAGTATCCACTTTCCATTTAAGGTGTCACACAATTCATTTACCGATTAACGGTCAGCATTTTTGCAGAGCGACCCATAGGAGCGACCTCATTCCCTGACGGAAAGAACCAAAGTTTTAAAATTTTGAGGTTAGATACAATGGACAATCAGATAGAGTGGAGCGAAACATTTAGTGCGTTTATAGACTAATTGCACTTTAACTTTTAAAGAAATGGAAAAACCGCAAACAGCTGGGTGTAATAAATTTAATTATGTAAACATTTTTTTATTTGATATTATGCTCCTTTTCTAATATTAGTTTTATTTATGTTAAACTCGTTTTTTTGTACTTATTAACCCTTTGCCAATAAAATATTTTTTGTTCAATTAGAAAGTTTCATTTAATGTTCTCTTTATGGCCCCTTGAAATGGTCGAACCTTACACAATGGGGATTAAAGCTCTATTTGATTAATATTGGCAAAAGCCAATCTTTATAATATCTTTAACCACACTATAAAAGAGGATACGGGTATAATTATTCTCTGTTTCTTAGTAAATGAACATCTAGTATAGTATCTTTATACAATACAAATAATTTAAAACAAATGTGAAAACTTCTAATCCATATACAAAAGAACATAATTTCCAATAAAGAAATTTTATTATAGAAAAAAACATTTAATGAATTAAGTAATATCAAAATCACTATCTACGTCACTTGACTCGCCTAAATTATTAGTGGTTTCACTAAATGAACCCTGTAGCGATTTTCTTCTTTTATTGCATGCTGCGCACAGTTTTACCAACTTTGTAACCCATTTTTGGAAACCTCGTTCCTAATTACTTCTATTGTAGCACTACTGAATTTTGTTGCTAAATTTATTGTACTAACCCTTACTTTTTGGAAGTCCGTCTTACTAAGAATAGTAAAAAACTCTTCGTTTTAACAAAACTTCCAATATTTATTTAAAAATTGTTTTTTTAAAACTCAATGACAGCCGTTTCGCTAGAATTAGCATCGCCAATGAGGTTAAAAAAGCATTTTTTTAAATAAATATTGGAAATTTTGTTAAAACGAAGAGTTTTTTATTATTCCTAGAATTTTGATGCCGTATTATTCCTTCTGATACCAATTCAATTGTATTAAAAAAACAGTGGTAGGATGGAAGTCGTAGAACACAAACTCCGTGTTCTTCGGCCATAGTGTAACATGATATGTTAACTAAAAACGTAGTATATTTAAATTAATTATATGACTAACGCTAACACCATCTATTGTATAACATGTTAATTATTACAAACGATTCCTGTCAGTAATTCAAACTTCACACGATCTTTAATGTGACATAGTCCAATACCTTTAATGCCACGATTCATTCTCTTATTGGCATTGGTGTTACACACAGGTATGTTTTTTGATTTATATTTTTGGTAAAAGATTTTAAATATAATTTCTATAAATCTTGACAGTACTATATAATCAGATGAGAATTTTCACATTTATAATTATTTCAAGTATATTTTGAGGGCAATTTATAAGTAATAATTGTAAATTTTTTTATAAAAAAATACAAAATGGCGAGTTGAGTACATTTCTGGAATTCTAATTGTAATATTAATGTATCTTTTGTTACTACTGTATTTTCTGTAATATATCCAAATGGTAAATGTAGATTTCGGAATACGCTGTTTCGTACTTTTTGTACTGAAAAAAATAAACGAACACGTGGCTGATGCTGACAATTTTTCACAGCATTGGAATATAAAATACCAAAGACACTACAAATTTCATAGACACTACAAGTTTACTATAAATTTACCTCAAATTTGCTACTGAGTTACCACTGAATTACCGCTGATTGGTTCTACATTGGTGGACTGTTCACCAGACCAACCCTTCACCGGACCAGCCCATGGATCTCATGGATCAACCAATGGATCGCAGATGTAAAAAAAGTCGACTAACGTAAATAAATGCATTTATAATCTTATACAGCTGTCTTTACGTTTTTTCTTTATTTCTTAACCGTAATATCAAAATCATTGTCGTATCATAGTAATTATTTTTTGTTTGCGGAATATTACCTATGTAAATTTAATTTTTTTCAGACATTTTAATTTCAGTATTTTTTTATATGGACAGTTTTTTCTGCAACCTTCTGTCATCTTATGATACTTTATATCTAATTATATATCTAATTATCTAAATCTTTAAATTTAAAATCACTTTCCTTAGCAGTATCATAAAAAGATTTTAGTGGCGCCCTTAATAATTTCTAAAAGGATTAAAACATTGTACTTGAGTCAGAAAAAATGAAATAATCTACCCCTAGCCTTGGCATGTATATCTTCTCGTATTTGTGTGGATAAACCTATATATCTTGTTGGTAAAATTATATTTTTTATGAAAATTAAAGACTAATAGTTTTTTTGTTTTTAAATTACGTAATAAATATCACAAATTAACGCTCAACGCATAATGTTATTACAATAACTCTTTCGTATATTTTCGAGTTTTCAAAACTTCTAATAACTCTTTTTTTGTTTAACTTTCTGCATAAAATTGCTCTAAAAAATTATTAAACTTCTTCTTTTTTTGAGCATCTTGGATACATTTTCCGGTTCCATCGCTCCATCCTTTCTTAACGGTCTTAAGAGTGGCAAACCATGTTTCATCCATATAAATTATCGGCCTATTGTCTTCGCGGTAGTATTGGACGTCTTACAGGTAGGTATTTTACCCGCCATTGCGATATGCGAGTAGTTTCCATTAGAACTTGAAGCTTGTTAATGACCGAAATTGTGAAGCCACTCTTTAGTAAAAAGTTGCGCAATGCTGACACGCTACACTGAATTTTTAAGGCACCAACAATTTTTTCATGTAACTTTGTCATCGATAAAACTATGTTCTTTGAATATGCTTATTAAATAACACGTTGAATCAAATCGGCGTGGTGATTTTCAAAAACTATCGTAGTTGCAACGTTCTTTCTCGCTGTACTTTAGGCTAAACTCTGATTTTTTTTAAGCTGTGCTTTTAGTTTCTTGATGATGTACTTTCAGTTTCCTTCGTGGCTGTCGGTAATGGAAAGGGTGAATTTAGCGGTCAGTTTTTCGAAGATTAAATCGAAGTGGCTAAGCGGAAATTGAATAAAAAATCTAAACAGGACCTTAGATATGTTACAACCTATAATAACCTGTGAAGTAATGTTAATCTACCAACCTTCAACATTCGCGATTTAAGTAAAAATTGGAAACAATGCAAGCATTAACAGATGATAACTCTATTAAATATTGCTTTAAACGTTCATCTGACTGTTTTCACGAAATAAACTAGAAATCTTGAAAAAAACTAAAGAACTGCCAAAAGTATGACTAGAAAAAAAGGGACGGTAACGATTTGTATTTTTTTCTGGTTCTTAAAAAACATTCTTATATAAATTATAATTTTTAAAAGAGAATGTCACATATTACCTAAGTATTTACCAATTACTATAACGAATGGTCAAACTTCCCTTACCGGTAAAAATATTCTAACCATGTCTTCTTATTTTGTCTACCGTAATTCTTTTTCTATCCTCTACCCTGCTTTCCCACACTTGGTTCTTTATTCTATTTAGTGGGAACCCTTTTTCTTCATCCTTAAATCCTTTCCTACACTTAGCTTTTTATTCCATTTACAGGGAACCCTTCATTCTTTCCTCTTGTCTTTCTTTTGGTTCACTGCCCCATCTACTGGGACACATTCTTTTTTTCCCATTCCCATTTTCTATTCCTTACCCTACTTTTGGTTTTGTACTCTATCTAGTAAGAAAAAATTTTTAAATTCTTTTATACTTTTAGTTTCTTACTACATCTAGTAGAATTTTCCCTCTTTTCCCTACCTTGGTTTTTTTTTATTTGCTACTTTTGACTTTTTCAAACCAAATTACCGTAACTTTCAAATTCAGTATATGATAAAACTCACTTAAATTCTAATTATAATTTACACCCCGTTCTACTGTATGTTAATATCCTTAATTTCTAATCTTGTGACTCTGGTAAGTACTTGTATTGTTCATTTCTTTGTTGTTGATTATGTTTTTATGGCTAAAGTATACTAAGTGACATAAAAATCCGAACACCCAGTTTAAATGATTTAATTTTTATAAAATTTTGTCTAAGTACAGTAAGAAAATGATAAATATGTCAAAATAATTGCATTGCTTTAAAGCCCTTTTACCATTAATAATGTGTGGATGCACCCCGATGTGTTATGCATTCTCCAATGCGCCTAGGCATGCTTCTGATGAAGTGGGAACGTCCTCCTGTGGGGTCTCATTCCAGACAACCACCAACTCCTAAGCTCTTCTAGAGTCTGAGGAGGACGTTGCAAATTGAGTAATCTCCTACCCATCATATCCCACACGTGCTCGATTGGGGGTAAGTCGGGAGTTCTTGGTGGCCAAGGTAACAATGTGACATCATTATGTTTAAAGAAGTCTATTGTGACTCTTGCGACATATGGTCGGGCATTATCTTTCTGGAAAGTTGGATTTGCCAGGGTGTCAAGATAGGGTATAAGATGGGGTTCTAAACTTTCTTGGATATAACGCTGCGCGTTTCTGTTACCTCTAATAAAGATAAAAGGTGGTCTCGAACCATAAGCTATAGCACCCCAAACCATAACTCCAACAGTTTGATGAACATGCCTTTCAACAAAAAACCGTGGATATCTCCTTTCACCACGTCGTCTGCTAACCCTCGCTCGACCATCGTGAATGCCTAAACAAAATCAAGACTCGTCACTAAAGACAATACTGTTCCATTCCTGATCCCAGAGTGGCCGTTCTCTGTACCACTCAAGGCGATTACGTCGGTGTTCTGAAGTTAAAGGGAGGACCCAGTGTGGTCGGTATGAAAACAGGCCAAAACGTCTTATTCGTTGGTAAACACTTCGCATGCCAATAGGTCTACCGTGTTCTGCAAACCATTTATTTGCAATGGAACTGGTAATGGAGAAACAATCTAAGGCCAATAATCTTAGGCGGCGATCTTCACGGTCTATTGTTCTACGGGGGCGTCCAGAGCCCCTTGCTCTTTGCGTACGGCCTTCACGAAGCCATGACTGGCAACACCTAACTACGGTGTCTAGCCTTCTTTGCACTCTAACTGCAATTTCTCGAAAAGAAAATCCAGCTTCCCGAAGACCCACTATACGACCCCTATCAAACTCACTAAGTTGACGAAATCTTTAACTGATAAGGCTGAAAATTTTATTAATTGTTTATTTCAGTAAAATAAATAAATTCATCAAATTTTATTAAAATAAAATCATTTAACCTGGGTTTTCAGATTCAGTTATATTAATATTGTTTACCGCTATAATTTAAAACAAAATTGAAATTGAAAGAGCTTCTGTTCATATTAACGAATACTCTTGGTTGTAATAGTCTCATATTTTATAATTTAAATTTAAATTGATTTGACATTTATAATTTATAACTTTTAAGTTTGAACTGAGGTTAATTTAGATTTATTAGAGGTTGATAAATATATTCCAAAAAGATACTCAGATGATTTTCCAAAAAAGGAGGAATAGATGCTTAAAATTCCCATTAAAAGAAATATAACGTTTACCTCCAGTATAGGGGAACAAAAAGAGAAATTAGACATACATCCTTTGACAGTTCAATCAATAAATTTCCATAATTTAGTCAAAATCAAAGATATAAAAGAGCAGGTAAATGTTTTTCGCAGCCGAGAAACGTCAATACCATCTAATCAAAATAAATTATAAACAAAATGATTTAGAAAGAACGGGAACGATATAATCAATCATTCAAAATACTCGTATCCTTTTAGCTCTCAGTATTTATTAAAGCACTAATTTGTTCTTGTTTTAAGAAGTTATTCTTTACAATGTGGGGATGAAAAGTGTCTTGAATGTATGGTAGGAAATCGAATCATAAAATATTTATTACCAAACACATTAAGCCATGTAATTCAGTTGAATTGAATTTAACACGTATATTTAGGTCAGTGCCAGTTTACTTGAAAGCATTCGTGAGAAGAATACAGTATCAGAGTAATATTTCTTTGCTCTCGTTAAGAAAACATGCTATTTTTAGCTCTAAGCATTACTCGCAAGTGATTTCATTTTTTTGTTTTAAGACCCTGTTGCGGACTTCTAAAAAAAAAGTGAATAAATTATAAAAATCTGAGTTAAATTATTTTCGTAAATGTAAATGGAAATACCAGTCTAAAATGAAATAGTATAGTTTAAGAAAATTCTTTGAATAACTCATTCATCGTTTATTTGTTTGGAGTTAGCAGCTAAGAAATTCATTAAATCGTAAAATGTTGAAACAGGACCCTAAATCAGTAGGGCACGTACTTATTTATATCGGTATTAAGAAATTTCGTTTAATCATCATATTTTAATCTTCTTAGGTAAGGGATAAGTAGCCATAATACGTTATTAAGAATATTTTGTTTTTCGATTTTAACGAGAATAATTGTGGTCGTTAGGGTTGTTAAAGGATTAAGGAAACCATAATTGCAAAAACAGGTACGTTATTAGTATATACAGGATTTGTTTATATATTTATTGTAATATTTAAATATTCGACAATAGTATAATACATAATTATAATATTAACAGAAGTTGTTTAATATAACTTAATCAAGTAATTTTTATTGTTTTATATTATTTTATTAATATTTTTATGTATTTGTTAAAGAATTTTAAGTTAGAAATAATTCTTATTGTGTAATGTATCAATATTATATTGTGTACATAAATATGTTATTTAAAACCTACTAGAAACTTCGCGAAATCGATTATATAATGTGTAGATATATTTTTGTTCTTGAATGATCGACAATAGACGAAGTGAGTATGTCTAGTCATATATAGGAAAGAGAGAGATGCATATATTGTTCTTAAAAAATGGTTAATCTATTAAACATTCACGAAGATTCTGGAAAGTTTGAAACCTATAAAAGGACTTGAGTAGAGGTCGTTAGGGAGTAGTATATTATTGGAAGTCAGACATAGAAGATCAATCAGTGTGAACAGTCAATTAGAACAAAGTGAACAAACAGTTTTTAAAGTAGTCAAAATAAAGTGTTAAATAGTGACATTAAGAATACAAATTAAGTAATCAAGTAGTACAACAAAGTGCTTAAAAGTTACAGTAAAACTAATCAAAACTGTAATTAAAAAACATTTTCGGCGTATAAAAAAGGAGAAAGTATAAGTGTACTTACTATTTATAATACAATTAAAAGAACTATAATCCAACAAACACTGAACTATATCCATTTGGAGGAACTAACAAGGAACAATTATATTACACAAGAAACCAAACGTGTAACAATCACGAGAATTTGCCAAAGTCGAAGATTCCACGAATACCTTCGTTGGTTTCCGTTTTTCATAGAGCGACTACAGATTTTTTCCACCAATCAGACAGCAGGACTCTACATCAAGGTCAGATAAAATTGTAAACATTTTGAAATTTTTGTAGTAGTTAGTTAAGTTTTATAACTTAAAAACCAAAGAATTTATTTGATATCCAATAATTATTGTATTTCAATAATAACTTACTTACCATTACATAAATAACATTAAATTGATTATTCTTAATCTTTCTTTTTGTAAGTCCATCATATTAAGAATAATAAAAAACTCTTCGTTTTAACAAACTTCCACTAATTATTTAAAAAACTGCTTTTTTAAAAACTCAATGACAGCCGTTTCGCTAGACAACTAGCATCTTCAGATTGACATATTTGCGATGCTAGTTGTCTAGCGAAACGGCTGTCATTGAGTATTAAAATAGCAGTTTTTTAAATAAATAGTGGAAGTTTGTTAAAACGAAGAGTTTTTTATTATTCTTTATAAATAACATTAATTAATTTAGCACAAATTCAACATCAAGTAAGTTCTTTTATAGTTAATGAAAGGCCTTTCTTTTTTCTTATTTTTCCTAATTAGTTTTATCATTAAACTTTCAATATTACTGTTTTAACTTAACTCTTTTTATAATAAATTTGTAATTATAATTAATAAAATTTTATTCAAATACGTTCTACCTAATAATCCAACTAGAAACTTGCAGACCAAAGCACCCCTGAGAAAAAGATCTTGTTACTATTAGAACATTTAAATAATAATATCAAATATTAATCAATCAAATTTATAAATAAATAAATACAAATCGAATAATCAATAAATCATAATATTCATTACATTATATATTTATAATTTATTAAACTATAAATTAAGGATTTGTTTATATCCTAAAAGGTACATAAGAATATAGGTACTTATTAGTGTTAGTGGTTTATATTGTGATATATATATTTTTATTATTTTACTCCAAGAACATTTTCGGTAGTAAAAATGGCATCAAGTTCGAGTTTTGTTCCAGTACAAGTGGCTCATTTAAAACAAAGTGCGTTTTCTATTGTATTAAATGTTCATGATACACTAATATATCAACATGCATCAGCAGCTGTTCGTAATGTGGTGACTAGGTGTTAGTGAACCAAAAAAACACCTAGGAATAAAGGCCTTTATGGTCGATAACTTTAACAGAGATATCATTAGAAAACAAGTCCATTCTTTGTACTCAAATAAAGAGATTCCAACTTTGGACAACGTAATGACTGTGATAGCAGAAGTAGATACGATTCCCAAATTTGAACGAAATACGTTATGGAAACTCCTAAAAGAAATTAGTTTTAAGTATGAAACGCATAAAAAACGAAAATTGTTGAATGAGACAGAAGAAATTATTTGCTGGAGAGCACAATACTTAAGAAGTATTAAAAAGTTTCGGAGCGAGGGAAGAACTATATTTTAATTAGATGAAACATGGTTGAATGAAGGACAGATTATTTCTAAAGCATGGATGGGCACCAATATCTCAAATTCCCGTCATGCATTTTTGGAGGGATATTCAACAGGATTAAATGCTCCTCGAGGAAAAGGTCGTAGACTAATAATCGCACACATTGGCAGTGAACATGGTCTTGTAGAAAATGGGTTATTAGAATTTGTCAACTAAATATTACCACGAAGAAATGACCTCTGATGTTTTTGAAGATTATTCTTCCCAGCTATTGAACTTTTTGCCAAGTGCTGCAGTGGTTTTCTTAGATAACGCCAATTAATCATTCAAAACTGGTAGAAAAGTTACCAACGACGTCTTGGAAAAAAGGAGATATTAAAGAGTGGCTCCAGAGCAAGAATATTTCTTTTGACGACACCATGCTGAAAACGGAGTTACTTCAAATTGCAAAGCGCCACAAATTACAATATAAAAGATATGTAATTGACGAAATGACGAAAGGAATAACTGTACTACGTTTGCTGTCAATTAAACCCTATAGAATTAGTATGGGCACAGGTAAAACCTTCTAGCTGAGGCATATACAATACAATTTTTCTTACTGCCCCAGTATGAATTTTTTTTCGGTGACTGTTTACATAAAATATATAATTTCATGATCTGAAAATTAGTTTTTCCATGCAAAATGAGATATCCTGCATTAAGAAAATTTTTCTACACAATAAACAAAAAACTGTCACCATCCACTTTTTTTTAAATAAACAAATAAAGAAAGCCCCAACTTTTACTTATCAAAGTTGTGGCCCAGCGATCTTAATCAGGAAAGCCTATTAAATTAAGAAAATAAATTAAATTATTGAATTCAATTAACAAACCTCACTCAATCTCATTCTCATCATAAATTTTATCTCCAAAGTTTTTGGAACAAAAAATTTTAAAAGTAGATACACGTATTAAGATATTTATCGGTAAATCGAATCAAACACCCATCGACCTACTAAATTAAAGATATTGGATTTGGAAGTACAGTTTTCTAGGGATTGGAAATAATTCAACTTGTTAATGTTAAGAAAAGTAATTTAAACTTGGGAAATAAATTTTAAGCAGCTAAAGAGAAACCCACTCTGTTAAAAAACACAGCTTCCGCGTTTAGATTTATAATTAAAGTTACAAAAAAAATTTTGCGGATCTGGTTTTATTTTCATTTTTTTATTATTGCAAAATGAAACAATCATAAGCACTTAAATTAAAATTAAATTTATAATAACATAGTTTCATCTTTCTTTTTTTCTCGTTCTAAAATTATACAGGAATGGTTTTAATTTATTTTTTTATAATTGTAAAATGAAACAATTGTAGCAACTTAGTATATTAATGATAATTTAGTTTTTCATTCGCCGTATACATTTTAAAACATGGAATAGATAGATTCTTTTCTTTATTGTCATTTTTTTGTATTTGGGCTATTTTAGCATTTCCTAGACCTCCTTTTTTTTTCTCTTAATCCGATGAGTTCCAATTCTAGAAATGAAACTATAGTTTTTTTATATCATTTCCCACTACTTAAAGATGAAGAGTAACTAACTCGCTTCAACGCATTTTTAAAATCAACTAATTAGGCGTAAATGTCTTTATTTACATCCATGAATCTTTGTACCACAAACTAAAGTTCAAAAAACTTCAAATTGCTTTGCAATACTTCATCAATACTTCAATACATCATAAGCTGTTGTATACAAACTTATATGGAATCACTCAGTATTTGAGACTAACATACTAACATAAAATCAGAAAATTGATTTCGGAAAATGTCCCATTGAACAGAATTTCAGAAGCTCAATTTAGAACCAATTCTCGGAGTTCCTACGGGTGAGAAATTTTAGAATTGAAAAATGTACTACCATAATGGAACTAGCAAAAATTTTCAAGGATTACATCTTTAATATGAAAAAAAGCAATGGCAAAGACTATAAAGAGTCGTCTGTTAAGTCAATATGGAATACAACAGCAAAAATGGTACAAAAAAGAATTTACGGAATACGGCATAAAAATCGACCCTTTCACGGATATATCTTCTAAATGTGCAAGATTGGCAAGAGAAACCAAGCGAAGGCAGCTTCAAAGTTGTCCAGAAAAAAGAAAACTCAGTTCAAAAGCATTATCCACCGAAGAACTATTAAAAATGATCAAAAGCTACGACGAAGAAACCCCCGATGGAGCACAAAAAAACTTTTTTCACCTTTGCTTATTTGAACTTGCTTGGAGAGGCAATGAGACCGTAAAATGCAAGATTAACTATTTCCAGAAGGAAATTGTTATTATGGGAGAATTTACGGGTCGAATTGATTACAACAGCATTTTTGTAAAAAACAACTCGAGGCGGGTCAGAAAGTTTGGCAAGCTGCAAATGGTTGGTAAGAAATTTATCAAACGAAAGTTATGCCCAGTTAAACTATTCTGGAAATTAATGGAAAAAAGAGGACCAAAGATTTTATCAGACAGAACCTTTCTTACCGTTCACCCCAATTGGAAAAATGGATCTTGGTTCAAAAACTGTCCACTTAGAATCAACACAGTTGCTAAGTGGACAAAAATGTCAGCTGAAAAAATTGGAATAGACACAAAACTACATAAAATAACAAACCATTCTCATCGATCTTCAGCTCTGACAGCCTTGTTTAAGCAAAGTGTTGCTGAACAGGAGTTAATTAATTTAAGGGGTAACTCAAATACAAGCTCGTTAAAACCTTATTTGCAGATGGATTCCAATCACCACGAAAAGTTGATCGAGAATCTCAGGACAACAAATGAAGCTGGACCTTCGAGTTCCCAAATGTTACATGTCAATAATACACAAAATCAATCTTTAGTAGAAAAGAACGGGAAAACTACTATAACTTATAATAATTGTGCATTTAATATTGTTAAAAAAATGTTTCGTTGATATATTGTCTTGTTTTTCTCGTGAAATAGTCTTGTCGAATACCATTCGACAGAAAATTTTTTCCCGGCCAAATTTTCTTCTGGTTTTATTCAAGTTTGTTGATTTTTGGCAATTTTTGCTCATGAAATTTTGCCAAAATCAAGAGACTTCAGTTAAAACGATATAGAACGCTGAAACCTTAACGTACAGACCACAGACAAATAAAAATAAGTCATATTTTTCTTTGGAACAGACTTTTAAATTAGTATTTATCAGGCTTTGTGACAGACACCAGATTGGATTAATTATTATTTTCCAAATTATAGTGTGAAATTTTCTTACTAAATACCACGCAAGATTAAATTATTCATAGAAATTTTCTTTCGGACACGAATATTTAAAAAAAAAATTAATTGTCAATTGAAAACTTGTGGGGTCTAATGATAGTTTCACCTATTTTCTTGTGAAAGTTATGGTGATTTTGAAATTTCTTTATATCCGTGCCTCTCTAAATTGTTCCTTTATCTGCATATTATATTAAGTATCCAAAATATGATTTGAAAAGTTTTTTACTCATACCCTTTGGTTTGGAAATATCTTAGCTAATTTCTAAGTTAGTAGGAAGTAGTTCCCATTCCACAGAACCTGATTATTGGTTCTTTAACACCATTACCTATATAGTAAGTGTAATTTCAATATATTGTACGATAATTTCAAAACCATACTGTGAGTTGTATTATTTCCCTTTCACTTGCAAAACAATGGATATGCTCAAAAGTACCGACACAGATTGATCACCAGTGCGTTTTCTTTGTAAATTAAATGTCGCCACAGAGGCGAATTTCGGGGAAATCTCGGCCAATAATCAAAAATGCCAACCTGAGAATTTCGGGAAAAACCCCTTAGCACTTAATAACCTAGTTACCTGACTATTAGACCCTAACCTAATTAAATTTTCATTCTGATTATTTTTAGAAATATCGTAGTTCAAAGTTGAAGTTTGTTGTTGGTAGTATTATTTAATTGTCAGTTTTCTCAAAAATCTGTGCTTTTCAAATAAAGTTTCTGACGTGGTTTTTTACTGGAAATCTTAAATTCTGCAATGGAGCCTATTTCTAGTGGTAAGTAAATTCTAAAAATTTGTATAGAATAATTCTACGTACAGTAGTGTAGACACCAGCAATTTTAGTTTGATATAGTTACAGAATTTTTCAAAAAAAGTTTGCTTTCATTTTTTCTTTAGAGAAGTTGTGACAAACAATATAAATATTTTTAATCAATGAGTCTCAAGAATTCTAATTTAAAATTGTTTTTTTTATTATAATTCAAAATATCCTTCATTAAGAGGATTTGGACACACCAATATTTGGTCAACTTTATGACATTTATTATATGGTGTGTATGGGGAGGGGGAGGTATGCTCTATTTTTGAATTAGTTATGATATAAAAGTAGCAAAATGTAACCACTTTTGACAATTTTGAATTGGTTTTTTGTTGACGCTAAGAGAAAGTTATCATGGTCTACTACTATTTACAATATCAAGTGAACTAGAGGTGAAAAATTGGACCAACTTGGAACAGAACTTTAAAAGTGTGTGCTAATATCTTATATTATACATTTTTCACATTTTGTTCACTTCTCTGGCCCAAATTGATAGCATAGCATTTTTGGCCGCGATATCGTCCCTTTTCGCCTGTCGGTTAGAACATATTGTCGAAGTTTTTTGTATTTTCAGTGTTCTAAGCACTAAGATCCTTTTGTAATTAATAGGTTTAACACATTAACAGTTTCCAACAGTGAGTGTATCCAAGTATTTCATCGACAAAATTTGACGTATTGGATTTAAATTTCTAAAAAAAAATTTACAGTGTACAAATTACCATTTGTTTTGCTGTCTAGACATGGATTAAGTAAAGATAGGATTAGGTATTACTGGTCTTTATTTTGATAAGACCGAAATCCAGCCTCCAGTTATTGTCGATCAAGAACGTTATAGAGCGAACATTATTCGGTATTTGTGGTTGCCTGAAAACGGCGCATTAGGACATTCAAATTACACACGTTACCAGTTTTTACAACTATTTGAATACAAATATATTAATAGTAACTTAAAATGCCTTTTTATACGATTTTATATAAATTTAAGATGCTCTACATATTGTTGCTGCGATTATTTCTGCACTACTGCTACTCTTAACAGAAACATAAAAATGTAATTTTAATAATTAATCGCTCTGTTTGTCGAGTTGAATGGAATACATTTAAATTGAGATTCAATAAAAATAATGTATCATTGGTTTTGTATAAAAGCCAATGAAAAGGTGAATATTTAAAAAGTGGTTTTATTGAATTGATTGTACTAACCCTTACTTTTTGGAAGTCCATCTTATTAGGAATAATCTTCTTCGATTTAACAAAACTTCCACTATTTATTTAAAAAACTGCTTTTTTAAACTCAATGACAGCGTCAATCTGACGATGCTAGTTGACGAAGAGTTTTTTATTATTCTTAAGTGGTTTTATTGATTTCAAACCTTATTTTGTATATTTAGTGGGTCTAATAAAGTCGGTATCATATTGCAAGCGTATTTTTTCTTAAGCTATTTAAAAAAAGTTATTCTTTATAAAACAACAACCATCAGATACACGCATAAATATTATCATAAAATTTCATTTCATAAATGAAAAGATAAACAAGTTAGCTAATAGCTGATAGTTATTGAAAAAACTAAAAAAAAAACAAATTGCATTTTGGTTGAATTCTCTAAAGCCCCTATCTCTTTCTATACATTGAGGAATTTGTTAATCAATTTTTAATAATTCTGTAGAAATTATCTAACATGCTTTTATAATTAACCGTTACAAATTATCAATGTTTATTAAATGCACTTAATTATTTATAAATAATTGAAGGGAAGCACAAAATTATTAATTTGAACATTTTTAAGTTTTATATTTTAAAATATTAATCAAGAACTTATTGTAAACATTTAACTGTCAACTTTAACTTTTTTTACCGGTTATGATATGTACTGAAACTTCATATTTGTTAATCAACCCCCCTGATAAATTAAGTTAAATTTAAATGAGTTATATATTATTGCTTTCATAGCTTTACTGCGGTTCATATTATTCAACTTTAGATGTTCGACCTAATTTGTTTTTATAATAGCAACATTGTCCTCATAATAATCTTATATCCACAGACATCATGACTTTTAACCTAGTTTTTTGCTTCTACTTCTAATGTTTCATGTTGTATGAATTCCGTTCTCAAGCGTCTTTTGTATGATCGCCGCCATTATCTGTTAAACTGTGGTTTGAGTAATCAGTGCAATATTATTCAGTTTGTTAGTGTTATGGACATTTCTAACACTAAACCAATATGTTTTCAAAACTGTAACTACCTTGTATCTATTATTGACATTATTTGATTTTGGCCTAGTTGAGTGCCCTCCTAGGATTTCTTCAAGGTCGGATGTTCCACATCCTAAATTTTCTTCTCTTAAATTTCACTAATTTCTCCTAAAATATTCTTTTCAGGCGTTATGCTCCATTCTACTTGCCATTTTTAAGACTTCCTCTCACCCTACCGGTTGTCTTAAACTTCGTCAACCTTTACATAGAATTATTTATCTTTCTATCAACTTTTAGTTAATAATATGTTACATAGTTTCCATTTAGCATATAGTTTTCTAATATATCTTACCTTTAGACTTATTCATATTAATTACTATAATTTTAATGTCACACCTGTTCTTCTTTTTCACAATTTTTCATGAATAATTTTACCATATTAACTATTTTGTTGTTACTCAAGCATTTTTGTTCGAGAAATTATGTTTTTGAACTTAATTTAACAATTTTTATACCAAGGTATGCTTTTTGTTTTTGATTTTGTTGATTTTGTAATGTTGACCTCGTCCTGTTTTTTCTAGCCTGATGATGGCCTTCTAAAAAGCCGAAACTTGTCGCTGTTGTATTAAAAATAAAAATCTGTGACATTGATATTTGTATGACAAGATTTAAATGGAAAAGACATGTATATAAGATTATACAAATAAATATATATCTAATATTTTATTTTTTCACTGTTCTTTTGTGTTTTAGGGTTGATGTTTATACACATAATGTGTGGAAACCACTTATGTAATAAAAATATTTGCGAAGTTTGTTTAGAAGATTATAAAAAACACTGGCAGATGTCAACTTTGAAATTCAAATGTGAGCTTTTTAAACATAAATTTAAATGTACAGGGTGTCTGCAAGTCTGGCATCGTCCATGATCTATATTTTTAATGAAACATCCTGTACGTTTTTATGATTTTAAAAGCTCCTTAACAATATGATCTCAACGAACTATACCATGTAGGGTCTACTATCAATTGTTCAGGGTGAAATTTTAAAATTATTTATAATTTTTTTCAAGATAATAAATACATAAAATACTTGACGTAATTGATTTTCTACATTAACACAAATGCTCAAAATGTTCTTCACCTTGTTGTTGGCAATAACACAGTCTCATATAAAGCCCGTATTTCTGTAGTTATCCTTTCTTTGAGGTCTGCAATGCTAGTTGGCTGTGTTGCATATACTTTTTTCTTAAGATAACCTCACTGAAAAAAATGCACGACACTTTTACATCATCTTCAACGAAGTGCGGTTTTCTCTTTAATGGTTCGACATGTCCAAGTTCTCTGACTTGTGCATGAATTTTGGACACAGTACCTTGTGAAATATTAGGTAACTGACGATACCTCTGATTAAATAAGTTTGCCACTTCAACTTCACTTCTGCAATTATCGCCGTAACCAATCATCATTAAAATTTCAATCCGGTGAGTCTCAGATAAATATATTTCATATTTCATATTTCATTATTACTTCGCAAGATATTAGTTTTTTATTAAGAATTGACAACTACGATATTTAAATGTCAACACATCAACTACTGACAGACATTATTTACCGATTTAGTTTAATTGTATTGACATAGTTATTTATACAGTTTTTACCTATTCGTGAAAAGAAATGTTACAAAACCCAAAATATTGATACTTAGTGAAGAAATTTGAGGTCTGCATTCAGCTTTTTAAAAATAAAACCGATATTTAAAGTGTGAAACATTATTATTTTCACAATTTTATGTATTTACTTCTATTTACTTTACTTCTTCTTTTCAAGCTTTCGAATAAATTTTTATTAATCTTCAGGAAAACTACAAAATAATGAATGCATTAATATCACATATGAGAATATCAGATATGTATGAGATCAAAATTACTATAAAAAGATAAAAAACTTTTTTCAGAGCATTTGCTAAATTAATAACCAAATGTGTATATCAAAAATCATCCCAGAGAGTCAAAAATACATTTCAGAATCTAATGCAAGACAAAAACAAATTTGAATATAGTTACCATTTATACAGCTTTAGTTTTTGTTGCATTAAACATTGCATATATGCTAAAACTTTCATTTAGAGTGAGTTATGTGTAGCATTTGTGAAAAACTTCACAAATTTCCAAGTTATCAGTGTGTTGTTTGCGTCTATGTTGAAAGTTTCCTAAAAACTTAAGAGAAAACGTTCAAACTTTCGTTATTTTTATTAAAAATTATTTAAAAAGTTTTCATGCAAATTCCGATAAGGATTTAATAAGCTAAACATATTTTAATATTTATTTATTTGCATTAAGAGATTGACTTAATTTATTAAAAAGAACAAATACAGAATATTTTATCTTTATAATAAATTATTTAAAAATGAACGAAATAACCCTTTATTGGAAAAAGTTTTACAGCAGAGAAATCCGTTAATGAAAATTTATCATCCACCAGTGACCATTGTGAGCTAGGGGGAAATTTTGTGGTAGTCCTGACACCACGCAGCTTCACTGTAGGTTTAATTGGAGTCCTCAAACATAAGGGCGGATTAATAAAAGCCATTGACCAATTTACGTCATTGATCATTGGAAGTTTTTTAGTAATAAAACTTTAATTTTATAAAATCGTTTAAATCGCAAATCCTTTTATTCCAGTATATTCCGTTCACCAATTTTACCCTTAAAGTTTTATAGTTAAAATGAGAATAACTTCCTAAAATATTGGGTATACTGGGTAATTGTGGGTAATAAAAGAAATTTATTGACCAGTAAACGACCAGAAAAGTTTGTAGGAAATATCCAGCATCGGTCACAAATGACAGCTGTGTTTAATTCATTACAAAGTAACCTCCTTCAAACATGACCTTAATCGAAAATGTTTGAAAACTTTAAATTGTGGTGAAGTCTCGGCGCATTCGCCATATGTTGAATTTAAATATGAAAAATAAGCAATACTAGTTATTTTCAAGACAAAAATAACTATTTAGGGAAAAGAATACAATTAAAATTAAATACATGCACTCCTCAATAATTGAAGTATATATTACCAAAATCTGTAATTTTCTTTTGTCATTGGTTCATAATAAATTAAAATTCAGATAACAATACAAGAAATAAAATTAAAATAAAATAAGTTAATTTTTATTCTTTCACGTTACAATATACCAAAAAAAATAAAATACAGATATTTTTCATGGAAAAAAAAAGTTACCACAAAAAAGGAAATTGAAGAATGTTAAATAATTTACTGCGCATTTACTTGCCTTAGTTCTGTTACTCTATTTTGCATGGTCCTTATTAAATTATTAATAAATTGTTGATGTATATGTATATTCTCTGCAAGGCATTGGCGAGTCTAATGACAAGACATTTGTGGTTAATAGCAATTTATTATTAATTTTATATTGTTCTTTTAGAAAGCCTTTATGAATATGAATATTATCTTTTAGGTACTTATATAATATTACAGTGGACGGCTAATTTATGGACCATTATCATTATTTCGAGAACCGTCGAGTTTTGAGGGTAATCCCGAAACAGGTCGATTTTTGTTATAAAATACCCATCTTATAACGTACATGGAGTAAGGATGACGTCACCGGTGTGGGCGTAGTGACGTAATCGTTAATTTTTTTAAATAGAAATCGCTATAATGCGACACCTCATTTGAAGGAGAATTTAATTTTCTATTTAACGACATTACATTTGTAACCAAAATATTTTTTTAAGGGTACAAAAACATTTTTTTTTTATTTAAATTCAACCAAATTACAACTAATGATTTAATTCATAACGTCCTTTAAACTAACCAAATTATGCATAATTATTATTTTAAATTAAATGTTCCAAATGCCATCCATCGGTTCCTGCCATGACTTCCTGAAATAAATACTTAAAAAAGCAAAAATAAGTAAAAATAATAATTGACACAAAAAGTTATCTCATAAATACTGAAACTTTTTGTCAAATGTTAAATCAAGCAAGTGATATTGGCATAGTTACTGTAATATTTATTGTCGTAAATATTTTTTGCTTTTGTGAATTGTCATCAGTTGTCAATTGTAATTTTTACTTTTGAATACTAAATTATGGCTCACCTAAATGAAACACAACGCAGAGAAATATTAATTCTTAGCGGATGTGGAGAAAATGAACACAGAACGAGGTATGCAATTTATTCAACGCAAAATATCCAGACAGACCCATCAGCCAATCAACAGTAAGTAAAATAGTCTGAAAATTTGGAGAAACTGAGCACGTTAAACATATTCCAAACGCTGGGCGTCCTAAAATTGAAGACAATGTGAAACTTGATGTTTTATTAAATGTCCATGACAATCCTCACAGTAGTTCAACACAAATGGGTGAATATGCTGGAGTTTCCCAACGATCGGTATTACGTATTTAAAAAAAAGAAAAATACCATCCCTACAAAATTCAACTACACCAGGAATTAAACGACGACGATCCCGATCGCCGGCTTCAATTTTCTGAAATTATGCAGGATTTATGTATCGGCAATCCACGTTTCATCAATCAAATCCTCTTTTCCGATGAAGCCACATTTTTTTTACATGGTACCGTGAATCGTCAAAATTGCAGGTATTGGAGTCAAGAAAACCCACATTGGATGACTGAGGCACACACGCAATATCCTCAGAAAGTGAATGTATGGGCAGGGATCATCGATGACAGAATCATTGGCCCTTTTTTCTTTGAAGAAAATCTAACAGGAGAACGTTATTTAACTTTTTTGAGAAATCAACTTATATCTGTCCATGCTAACATATATCCAAATGCCAATAATGCAAATTTACCTAGTGACAATATCTGGTTTCAACAAGATGGAGCCCCTCCGCATTACGCACGTGAAGTACGTCAATTTTTAAATAATTGCTTTCCCAGGAGATGGATCGGAAGACGAGGTTTTATAGAGTGACCAGCAAGGTCGCCAGATCTAACACCTCTAGACTTTTTCCTGTGGGGTTACATAAAATCAAAAGTTTATGTCAATAGACCCCAAAATTTACAGAACTTAAAAGATAAAATTAGGCATGAAATGAGTCTCATTACTCCAGAAGTCATCCGCAATGTACTTGATGAATGTGTCCGTAGATTCGCATATTGTCAAGAAACCGATGGAGGGCATTTCGAACATTTAATTTAAAATATTTATTATGCATAATTTGGTTACTTTAATGTACGTTATGAATTAAATCATTAGTTGTAATTTGGTTGAATTTAAATAAAAAAGATATGTTTTTGTACCCTTAAAAAAATATTTTAGTTACAAATGTAATGTCGTTAAATAGAGAATTAAATTCTCCTTCAAATGAGGTGTCGCATTATACCCATTTCTATTTAAAAAAATTAACGATTACGTCACTACACCCACACCGGTGACGTCATCCTTACTCCATGTACGTTTTAAGATGGGTATTTTATAACAAAAATCGATATGTTTCGGGATTACCCTCAAAACTCGACGGTTCTCGAAATAATGATAATATTTCATAAATTAGCCGTCCACTGTATATTATTATTGGTGTATTATTCATTTTAAAATATTTTAAAACATTAACATTTGATAATTTAAATTTGAAATCTGTCAAATGTTATAAATTACACAGTGCTACCAACATACTTTTTAAAATCAAAATTTCCGTAATTTGCATACAAAATTAATTTAAAAAATGATAAAATGGCAAAATATAAAAATTTTTATAAACAACTTATTTCATATGGCTGTTGTGACACTCGTTCTTTAAAAAACTCATTACTTCGCAATTCGTATTTTAAACTTGAACTAGTGTCATAACAGAAAGCCATATAAAATGCGGTGTTTAATATGTTTAAATGTGGCCACTAAAGATGTTACGAGAACTTCTCTCCCGTAGAAGATTATCATACTTAAAAATATGGTTACTACCATAAAAAGCTTCAAAATAGCTTCACAGGATCTCAAATACACCTTTTTAGAGATTTTTATACCGGACATTAAATCATTCATAATAAAACAAAAGTTAAGAATTTGTTTTTGTACAAGTTTAACCATACAACTAAAAAATACTCAAAACAAAAAACTTTCAATTTAAGTTATTTAAAAAAATACATGATTTGACCTTTTCACCTATGATATTATCGTAATTTTAACCAACTCTGTGACGATAATATTCCGTTACTTGCTTCACCGATCTTCGATCCGCCGATGTCAAATAGAGCGGAAATGTGAATCAATGTCATATAAACTGACAAGAAAACACCATAAAGGTATAAATTTTACGGTAATATTATATCTGGTTACTTTTGCTAGAATTGCTAAAACGTAGTAGGCTCTTGTTGACCGAACGTGGCTAATGGCGGTGCTGGTATATATTCTGTTCCAGTTTTCACGAATGCAGGTCTGCATTCCCTACGACGCAAAGATATGTTACTGCCTCGCTGGAAGGCGTTACTTGTGCCGGCGACGATTCAAATTTAAAGTATTCATGAATTTGGCGAATGTATTTCAAAGTGCCTTTGTATATTTTACGGTATAAATATTTTAGAGTGTGCTTCATAAAAATATTTAGCCGATAAAGATAAAGTAATTTTTTTTGTATTGTCTTTCAGATAAATTAAAAAAATAAAACTAAGAACAATAAACAACGAAACGTTTGAGCAAAACTTCCACGTTTATTTAAAATGTAGTTTATTAAAGTATAAGTGGATAAACAGGTCTTTAAAACATGCGCGATCTTTTGAGCATGACGGCGTAGCTTATCGTTACCCTTCAAGACTATTTTACAATAATTTAATTCTTAGCTCGGAAGTCGACGCCCAACAGGGCTGTCCTTGCGGTCCCCTAGCTTTTAGCCTGACACTCCAGTCAATCGTCTTATAAATGAAGTCAGAACTAAATGCATGGTTTTTTGACGACGAATCTTTATGTAATGTGCTATAGTACTCATAGATCTGGCTGAAGTAATATCAAAAGCAGAAAAACTCGGTCTACATGTTAATTCCAGCAAATGTGAACTATATTTCTGCTCAGATTCCATTGACCAAAAGGTCTTAACAGAATTCCAGGAAGTTTGCCCAGGAATTAAAGTTATGACCAAAAGTAACCATGAATTACTTGGTTCTTCATTGTTCGAAGAAGGTCTACCAGCTCAAATCTCTAAAAAGATTGAGCAGCACAAACTCATAACATCTAGACTTGAAGACATCAATTCTCACGTTGCTTACTATCTTTTGAAGAATTGTTCATTCGTTCCTAAATTGACCTATTTCATTAGAACCTGTCCTCTTTGGAAGCTTCAAGAAACTCTAACTGAACTCGACGAGATACTAAGAACCAGCCTCCAAAACATTTTTAAACTTTATCTCGATGAAACCCAATGGCGTCAAGCGTCAAGCCTCTCTCCCTGTCAAAGACGGAGGAATAGGATTAAGGAGAATCTCCGATATTGCTCTACCTGCTTTCCAACCACATGAATGCCGCTGTAAATCCCAAGTTGACGAATGCGGCTATCACGGTTTAAGCTGCAAGAAGAACCCAGGAAAATATTCGCGCCACAATGAGCTGAATTTAATAATTCAAAGAGCACTTTCCTCCTCTAATACAGCCTCAGTTTTGGAGCCCCTAGCTCGAGATGATGGGAAAAGACCCGATTGCGCTACCTTAGCCCCTTGGAGTAAAGGAAAACGATTAGTTTGGGATGTTACTTGTGCTGACACGTTGGCCCCTTCATATTTGCATTTGACCTCTCTGGAAGCTGGTGCTGCAGCCGAGTCGGCTTGCAAACGCAAACACGACAAATATAAAAGCATCAAATCCGACAAATTAATTTTCGTTGGACTAGCATTTGAAACACTGGGCCCATGCTCTAAGGAATCGAACGAGTTCCTAAACGTATTAGGAAAAAACCTTATTACGGAATCTGGAGATAAACGCGCAAAACATTTGTTTCAACGTCTATCTTTAGCAATTCAGTGCGGAAACGCAGCAAACATGTTTTGAACTTTAAACTCGCAACTCCGGTTGGACGAAATCTTCGTTTTTTGATTTTTTTCGGCACGTTACCAATTGAATTTTAGACACGTCAATAAAGGCATCTACATACAGATTAATAGTTGACATCACAGTTTTTACTGGTTATTGTGTGTTGTAATATGAGTTCTAGCATTGATAATTTAAATACCAAAGCAGAATCGCGTTTAATACCTGAAAAATTCAAAGACGTTCATAAAAAAAATATAAAAGGTTCATAACATGGATGGAAGAGTAAAGGTAGTAGAAGATGATGCATGAGTTGTGCTTGCTTACCTTCAGAAAATGTCGGAACAGTACAAAGCATCGACTATGTGGGCCATACATTGGAACTTACAAAGTCTATTGAGGATAAATAAAGGAATTGATTTAAAATCATTTATGAAAGCGCATGCCTTCATGAAGGCAATTAGTAAGGATGACGTTGCTAAGAAGGCGTATGTGTTCAAAGAAGATGATTTACGGAAGTTTTTCACGGAAGCATCGGACATTACGTACTTATTTTTGAAGGTGGTAGCCATTTGCGGAATCTTTGGCTCTTGCAGAAGATGTGAATTGTGCGATTTACGCATATACGATATTAAAGAATAAGGAAGTGTATTACCATCCGACCATATAAAACAGTGAAGGCTCGACGTTTTACTGTTACCGACAGTGGTTCAATTAATTATGTGCTTTTGATGAAGCAATATTTATCATTGCGACCCCAAAATGTAAGTACAGAAAGGGTTTTCTTACGGTATAATAAGGGTAAGTGCACCAATCAAGTGGTTGGTATTAACACATTTGGATCATGTTCCTTACAAATCGCACACTATCTTAATTTATAAGATCCTGAGAAATATACAGGATATGCGTTTCGGCGTACATCCACTACCATTATGGCAAATAGTGGCATGACAATTGATCAAATCCAACGACAAGTAGGATGGAAATCGGCAGCTGTGGCGACTCGTTACAAGAAAGAGAGCATCAGCAATAAGAAGAATGTTTCAAACATTATTGCAACTGCCATTAATGGAAGTGCAGCCTCATTGACTTCCGAGAATACTATTAATTTGAATAGCATTTTCCTCCAATTTGAAAAACGAAGGTATTATAATATTTCAATTAATACGAACTGCTCTTTTCACATCCATTTAAATAATTAGAATGTAAACGATGTAAAAAGAATGTAAAATTTGAATATAAAATTTTTAAAATATTTGTAATGTTTTATTTGGGGTTGTAAAATATTCCTGTGAGATTTATAGTTAAAAAGCTGACATTTAGACTTTACATTTTGTTGATTTGTTGATGTTGCCTTGGTAACTTTAAAAAACGCGCATTTCATAAAGTGCGATTTAAACATGCTAGAGCGTACTTTAAATGAGTAAAAAAGGGCACCAATAAAAAAAATTAGTTTTTTAAGTTAATGACAGCTGTTTCGATAAAACTGTCATCGTCAAACGACAGTTAAAGTTACATTTTGTTTATAAATAAACGTGGAAGGTTGAAGGCACGAATACATATAACAAGGATGTGAAACTCGAGTGGAGAGGGTAGCAGGAGAAAATGCGCCTATCTGGGCAGGGTTAAATTCTCGGTCGTTGCGTACTCCGTACTGCGCAACAGGCTGTCTTTTTCTTTGTGCGAGCGAGATAACCAACCGCATGTGTTTTCGAATAGTTATGATCGTATGATGTTCGAACTGATGCGCAGTACAAAGTACGCAACGACCGTGGACTAGACTCCGCCCAGATAGGAGCCGTAAATTCAGCCACGGGCGCTTATAGCTCGGCATAGGAGTTTCACATCCTTGTTATATGTATTCGTGGTTGAAGGTTTGTCCAAACCTTTCGTTGTTTATTGTTCTTAGTAAAATGGACTTCCGCAGCAAAGATTGGTACAATAAATTTTAAAAAATCATTTAATTTCTATACTATTCTTAAGCGGAACAGAATGTATCCCGCCTTGCTAGTTCGTCAGCTTTTCATTGTCACCAGTCTTTCTGACAGTCTTTTAAGTTCTTCCAGCCTGGTTACAACTATCCTTGCTTTGCTTATTATAACATAACATAACATAACATAACATAACATAACATAACATAACATAACATAACATAACATAACATAACATAACATAACATAACATAACATAACATAACATAACATAACATAATATAACATTTTTATTCCTTTAAAAGATACAAAAATCTCTTGCAATGTAGCAGTGATAGATCCAGTAGTGTTTTTAACGCTGCTGTACTTGTAGTTCACATAGCCCCAGTTATTCCAATACAGAAAAGTCTTTGTATCTTCCTCATTTTGGTTTCAGCTGACTTTTTCTATTTTTGGCGACCAAACCAAATAATATCACTTTATACAGCCAAGTAGTGTTATACAGTGTGGAAAAGCCAAACGGAATTAATTCATTATTTCTTACTGTACATATTTACCGAAAATCTTGAAACATGACAAATTTAAATTATAAATTGATATTTGAAAATGTGATCCATACCTTCAACCATTTTTAAGTGACAGTTACTACTCCCAATATTATATATGGGAAGTATGGGCTTGTGATATATCGTTTAAAAAGTATCTTTATTTATTTATATATTTGAAAGTATTTTAAAACTTTATTTTTGTTTTTTAAGAAATAAATTTTGCAATACCTGGAATATTCATCTGCAAATGTTACGAAGTATTGAGATCCACCATGTGATTTCGTAGAAAACGGTCCACATACATTGGTATGTATTATTTCGAGTAGATAATTTGCTTGAGTTTCTCTTTGAGGTAATGGTAATCTTGTAATTTTTCCTTTTATGCAAGTATCACAATTGGGTAATTTTTCAGATGAGTTGAACTCTAGTCCATTTACAGTTTTATTGATGCGTTTTTTAAATCTCCTTTATTTATATGTCCTAATTTTTTATGCCACATCATAATATTCTTTGAGTAATACGAAATTTCTTCATGATTTGCTTGTTGGCTTTCAATATAATATAACCTCTAGGAATATACTTCGTTTAATAAAATATTTATTAATCAATGAACAGATTTATTGACATCGTCATTAACTTATTTTTTTAACTAAAATATAGATCATATTTATATAAATGCAATTATAACTAATGCAGAAGTGGATTCCTACACAAACCCGCGAAATTTAAAAATCCCTCTTCATTTCTGAATACACCTTATATACGAATAGTTAATTATTGAAAGTGCCTTAATTTATTAGACCAGAAATAAAGTTTCTGCTCAAATAAATATAATCGTAAACGTTACCAATGATAGTAATACCGTTCTTTTCTGTTGCAGGTAATTGGAGAGATCACGTCGTCATTACCGCAACTCTAATCCTGACGAACACGTTAGAATTACGTGGAATTAGGTAAAATAAATAGTTACGGTCACGGCAAGCGGTGGTAAAGCGGTTTTAGCCTTACATGGTTTATTTAAATTCTCATTACATCCATTTTCAGTGAGTCAATACTCGACATGGTATTATTTTAATCCGGAACTTGCCTCTTAATAAATTAATTAATTATTAAAAATTATCCTTATATTAACACATTTTTTATTTTCATGTTTGTACGGTTCAGAAAGTAATTTTTAACAAAGTAATGAGAATGTAGGTTTTTAATTGACATATCTGAACAATCATCCCATTCAATTATAAACATAATAATAAGGTTTATTTAGGAACCAGATTTTTACGAACATGATTCTCATGAGTCTAAGCCCGGTTAATAGTTTCATAGTTTCTCAGAAGTATCCAAGCTTCTCTCAGTCCTTCCAGCTGATTTTTCCTTCTCCATTTCTTTTCTCAGTTAACACTATGGATGTTGTAAATGTATTAAAACGGTACCTTGCAGAACCAAAACCAGAATATTTTACTTTAAATATATGATGATGAAACATTACAATTAAACTGCTCCACAGGAGTTAAGGATATCAGGATATCAGTGTTTTCTTGGGAAAGAATATATAGGAATTCTAAAAATGCTTTTTTCTACAACCCTATATAAAATTACGTTATTTTGTAATAGTAAACGTTCAGCGAAAACGCGATTTCCGTTGCAAGTGAGAGAATATATTTTCGTCTCTAGTGATGAAAGTGACGTTTATAATTTTAACCATTTTTTTTGCGCTTGCATAGGTATATAATGTTTTTATGATTTTAAATTATTAATAAACGCAAACAAGAATTATTTTTATAATTAGAATACAACTTTTTATTTAATAAATATATAAATTAAAAAATTAAATTGGATTTAAAAACCATTTTTATCTAGTGCCCAGGTTTCATTAGTTTGACGTTTCTTGTGAATTGTCAGTTTGCCCTAGAAGTATTTATTTGAAATCATGAGCTCCGATTCTGAAAATGAATTGGATTATAGTCATACACCCGAAGAAATAAAAAATCAAGCAGAAGAAACTTTATTAGATTTACTACCAATAAAATCTAAAAAAAGGTATGAAGAAATATATACAAAATTTATGGAATGGAGAATTGAAAATCACGTAAATTCATTTTCGGAGAATGTGCTGCTTCCATATTTTGGATTTTTAGCGAATAAATTTAAGTCATCGACCCTATGGTCTATTTATTCTATGCTAAGAACCACATTATCAATTAAAAATGATATCGATATTAGTAAATATCTGAAGTTGCGATCGTTTTTGAAACGGAAATCTGATGGTTTTAAGAGTCAAAAGTCAAAAATATTTTCATCATCATAAGTAGATATAAGGATAGTATTTAAGAATTATGTTGTTATTTTTAATTGAAAATAAAATTTAGTTTCATTGTGATTTTTTATGATAATTATGATATACTCTGGGTTGTAGAAAAAGTATAGTGTTTTACTAGTCGAAAGTATTTTTTAAAGCTCAAGAACATTACCAACCTCGGCTACGCCTCGGTTGGTGAACTGTTCTTTCGCTTCAAAATATACTATTTTTCTGTTGCTAAAAAAAATAACTATTTTTCATGCAAAACATAAACTTTATTTTTTTATAACTAAAATAAAAGAATTTTATTAAAAAAATAATTTTTAACAAGAAATTTTAATTCAATTTTTTATTTGTTTTAAATACAAGTTTAATAGGTAGGCCTCCATGTGCATCAATAACAGCTTGGCAACGTCTTTGAATGCTGTCAATCAGGTTGTTAAGCATTTCTGGAACAATTTTATTTCAAAGTGGTGGTAACACTGTCCTAAGCTCAGCCATTGTTTCGACAGCAGGTCTGTGTTCATCTAGCCTTCGTTGCAACATGTCCCAAGCGTATTCGATACGATTAAGGTCTGGAGATAACGGAGGGAGTGAAAGATGCGGAATTCCATTGGTTTATATCGCATCACCCTGTGAGGTCTGGCATTATCATCTAATATAAAAAAAAGGAAGCCTGCACCGATAGCAGCATGAAATTGGGGTACAATGTTATTAATGACATGCCGCCTGTATTGCTCTGCGTTCATGTTTCCATCGCAAATGTAAAGGTCAGTACGACTATTAAAACATATGCCACCCCACACCATTATTGAACCTCCTCGGAAAGGGTAGACACGTTGATTTCGAGGTGTTCTAAGTAGGGCCCATACTCTAACTCTTCGACTATCCGAAAATCTGGCATATCTGGATTCATCTGTAAAAAGCACAGACCTCCATTCATTGGCCCAATTTACGTGATCTCTTTCCCACTGTAATTTTTGCCGCATGTGGTTTTGGGTTGGTGGAACCCTCCTTAATAGACGTCGATATCTTAAATGTACACAATTTAATCGCCGCCTTATTGTTTCAATTAAAACACTGGTATCTGTAGCATTAAAAAGACGCCGCGAAAGTTGTCTACACGTGGATAGAGGTTCTCTGTCTTCTGCGGCTGTGGTTTTCCTGGTATCACCAATCCTTGGTCTTTCTAACACAGAACCAGTTTCATTAAATCGATTATTTAATCTACTTATGACACTTTGCGATACATTAAAGAAATTGGCAAACTTGCTGTTGAACACTACAACTTTGGAACATGCCAATAGCTTTATTTACTTCTTTAATTGTTAATTTACGTCGCACCATTATATTGAAGAGATATGCACTCTACAATATTTCCAAAGACATAGTAAACCATAAATTTTTCAAATTGTTTCATTTCGATAAAATGGCAAAAATGTTGTAAATAAACAAAAAATGCATTAAAAATAAATTTTTGACCAGAATACCAATGTAAGTAAATGTGTGGGTCTATTTTGTGGTAAACTGGTCACCAATAATTTATTTTGTTGGAATTAATTTACAATTTTCAGCAATATCCCTTACTCTTGTAGGGCAGTTTATTTTGCTTCCTGTGCAATTGCTATTAACAAAATCAAAGTATAATAAACACTGCCTATTAAGTTTTTCATTCCAAATTGCAATTAAAATATTATAAAAGAGTAAAATTTTTATATTTAGCTGATTACGGTTCTGGTATCATTCAGATTTAACTAAAATGTAATGCGCGACATGCTTAAAATCCTACATGACGTCAAAATGAATGACGCACACAAAGAAGAATTTGGCACCAGGTATATATCTCTATTACCTTCATAATGTGATTCACTAAAATAATAAAAATATATTATAAATTAAAACTTTCGGACAAATAGCAAGACTTTTTTACTTCTTTAATCCTTTTTTATTCGTTTTCCCATCTTTACCATATACTTGTAATTTCATACAGTTACTGGTCACAAAAAGAATGTTGTTTGTTTATCATTTTCGTTCGTAAAATATTTGATTGGCTGATTCGGTGGTAATTAAATTTAGATATACATCTATAGAACAATTTGCACCATAATTTATTTCCTATTTATAGAGAATGTTTATATGAATAAACAATAAATATTTCACCAAAAAAAAAACTAAACTAGATTCGCTGCAGCATAAATAAAATATTTATCGTAATAGACTGGATCGACTGATTTTGACATCGTGGAAAATCCTGTGGAAATATATGAAACGCGGCCGTTGGATTTATATAAACAAAATATTGAAATCCACTAATATTGTTTAATTTTTATTATATATATTATTTATTTATATTATTTTAATAAAAATTATGATGGGAAAAAGTGTAGAATTTAGTAAACTCTCCGATTTTCACTTATAATATCACAAGAGCTTAAATTATTTCCTGAAATTTTCTCAAAATATTCGCGTCCGAAAATTTCTAGAAATAATTTTTTTCGCAGAAACAAATAGAAACAGTAAAAATTGCTACAAATTTCAACCCAAAATAAACATTACCTAGCAGCATCAAACTGTTTTAAATGAATTATTTTTTATAATGACATAATTTCAATATTTATATAGTTTTAAATATATATAATAGGTGACATAAAAATCAGAACATCCAGTTTAAATAATTTTATTTTTATAAAATTTTGTATAAGTACTGAAGCACAGTAAGAAAATGATAAATATGTCAAAATAATTGCATTGCTTTAAAGCCCTTTTACCTTTAATAATGTGTGGATGCACACCGATGTGTTAGGCATTCTCCAACGCGTCTAGGCATGCTTCTGATCAGGTAGTCAATGTCCTCCTGTGGTATCTTATTCCAGGCAACCAACAATTCCTCTCGAAGTTCTTCTAGAGTCTGAGGAGGACGGTGCAAATTGAGCAACTCCTACCTATCATATCCCACACGTGCTCAATTGGGCATAAGTACGGAGATCTTGGTGGCCCAGGTAACAATGTGACATTACTATGTTGAAAGAAATCTATTGTGACTCTTGCATGTGGTCAGGCATTATCTTGTTGGAAAGTTGGATTTGCCAGAGTGTCAAGATATGGTAAAAGATGGGGTTCTGAAACTTCTTGTATATAACGCTGCGCGTTCATGTTACCTCTGATGAAGATTAAAGGTGATCTCGAACCATAAGCTATAGCACCCCAAACCATAACTCCAACAGTTTAATGAACATGCCTTTCAACAAAAAACCGTGAGTTTCTCCTTTCATGTCGTCTTCAAACCCTCGTTCGACCATGGTGCATGGCTAAACAAAATCGAGACTCGTCACCAAAGAAAATACTGTTCTTTGCACCACTCAAGGCGATTACGTCGGTGTTCTGGAGTTAAAGGGAGGCCCAGTGTGGTCGGTAAACACTTCGCATTCCAATAGGTCTTCCGTGTTCTGCAAACCATTCATTTGCAATGGACCTGGTAGTGAAGAAACGGTCCCCTAAGGCCAATAATATTAGGCAGAAATCTTCAGGGTCTGTTGTTTTACGGGGGCGTCCAGAGACCCTTGTTTTTTACGTACGGCCTTCTCGAAACCATGCCTGACAACACCTAACCACGGTGTCTAACTTCTTTGCACTCTAACTGCAATTTCCCGAAAAGAAAATCCAGCTTCCCGAAGTCCCACTATACGACCCCTATAAAACTCAGTAAGTTGACGAAATCCTACAGGTCTCCGTCCCTAGACATCGTAATCAATCGTAAAGAATGCCAAGAACCAAAATCTGCAAAATTTGGATCTTTACTACGGCTACAATATTCATTTTTGGATTGTTAGTGCATTTAAAAAAAGCAGTTTAAAAACCGGAATCTTCAACTGATGAGGCTGAAAATTTTATCAATTGTTTATTTTAGTAAAATAAATAAATTCACCAAATTTTATTAAAATAAAATTACTTAAACTGGGTGTTCGGATTTTTATGTCACTTAGTATAATTTTATTGTTGCAAAAATAATTTTTGTATATGTTTTTTAAATTGAGATAAAGTAGACAGAAAGACGAAAAAATTAGACCCGAACGAACACCGGAGAATAATTTTTTTAAGGATAAATTTTGCTTAAAAATATCATTTTTTCGAAAAAACTGTAACCCGGAAAATTTTTATCCAAACGCTACAAAAAATATGAGGTTTTTTGAGACATAAAAAACTATAAGTATTTTCTCTAAGTTTCATATAATTTAACCTATTTTTTGAAAAATGACAAATTAATGAAACACGAAAAATCTGAAAAAAAACTAGTTTTTTTGCATTTTTTTGCATTTTTTTGTATATTTTTAGGTTATGTACAAAATATTATGTGACAAAAATTGTAGCTTTTTTAATTACCTACAACTTTGCCATTCAACATTTTTCGATCAGAAGTCATTATTTTTTCTAAAAAACTACCCGGAAAATTTTTATCCAAACGCTACAAAAAATATGAGGTTTTTTGAGACATAAAAAACTATAAGTATTTTCTCCAAGTTTCATATAATTTGACCTATTTTTTTAAAAATGACAAATTAATGAAACACGAAAAATCTGAAAAAAAAATAGTTTTTTGCATTTTTTAGGTTATGTTTAAAATATTATGTGACAAAAATTGTAGCTTTTTTAATTACCTACAACTTTGCCATTCAACATTTTTCGGCTAGAAGTCAGGTTTCGTCGGAAAATGGAAGTTTTCCACAACGCCACCCACTTTTACCACCTTTTCACCCTACAACTTTCCAGTTTGACCTTTCCAGCTGTTAAACATTGGATAACAATTTTATTTTTTTTTCCATGAAATTTTGTACAATTCGACTGATCTAATTGCTATAAAGGAAGCAATATAATTAAAAACCAGTAAAACATGGACGATTAATAAGGAGTGTCAAATAAAAATTTAAAAACCAACAGATTAAAATTAAATTAAAGTACATAAGTATATAAAAACAAAATTAAAATTTCTTCAAACTGATAATTCATAAAAATTAAACTCATATAAGGTCAATTTTAAAATCAACAACAAAATATTTACAATTACCTACTACACTATAAATTCTTAAATTAGATTGACTTACTATTATTTATAAATTTATGTTAGGTACATACCTTTGAACAAAACGATGGCATGTTCAATGAAAAAAACTTATGAGAAATTAATCCCAATGCATGATTTCTTTCAATATCACAAATTATATACACACCATTAGTCTACTTTTCACTATCCTATTAAAAAATCGATACCCGTCTCCCAACTATCAACAACAAATTAGTACCTTAACTTTTTACATCTATAAAAAAAAGTGGTTCCTACATAGTATAGAGGTGGGACCTAATCGCAAGTTTAGGAACGTTACATATAAATTTTTAAATTGCAGTCAACGAAATTCAAACGAAAATTATAATATTGACAATATCCTGCAGTTATGATTATTACAAACCAATTTGCTGAGGCATTTTAAACAAACGAGCATTGCTATGATAGTTTTTTAAAGGATTTATTTTAAACTTATGTTAAAAAAGAACACCGATATGATTTTTGTTTAGGTACTGTCTTATTATAAAGACTGAAACGGGAAATGAATTAGTGTGTAGGTACTCTAGCGAATTTCGGTATTAGATGATTTAATTTTTTTTATGTTAATTTTTGCAATAAATTTAAAAACAAAAACATTTTTGGATAGAGAATGAAGAGACCAAACCATATATTACAAGTCCATATACTTCCCATTTAAAAAATTGGGGGTTGTACCTGTCTCTCAAAGGAGGAGCTTTTTTCTTCAACCGGTCAATAAATGCATCTTTATGTAGTCAAAGTACGTCTTTATTGATTACTGGGAGATAAAGTCTTTAAAAGGCCATGGGAGATAATAGTATATTAAACAACGCATTTCATATGGAATTCTGTTATGACACGAGTTCAAGTTTAAAAAACGAATCGCGAAGCGATGAGTTTTTTAAAGAACGAGTGTCACAACAGCCATATGAAATAAGTTGTTTATAATATTTTTTATATTTTGCCATTTTATCATTTTTAAAATTAATTTATTATTTTTATGTAATTACGAAAATTTTGATTTTAAAAAGTATGTCGGTAACACTGTGTAATTTATAACATTTGACAGTTTTGACATTTAAATTATGAAATGTTAATGTTTTGTTGTTCTCTTGTAAAGCCCCAGATAGGATAAAAATAATTTAAAATTATATTGATAACACCAATCATAATATATTATATAAGTAAAAGATGATATTCATATTCACAAATACTTTTTTAAAGAGCAATATAAAATGAATAAATTGCTATTAGCCACGAAGTATAGAACACAGGAGTCTGAACGGTATCGGGTTTTTCATAGTATTCATGTACGCTATAAATATACCCAGATTATAGTTCTCTTTTCTGCCACTGGTAGCGCAAATATTAAGACATTACCGTTTGAATCATTATTATTATTACATGTAAACATGTACCTGTACCATGAACTAGCACGCGAATACGGAAATTCCACATTTCTCAGAGTATTTTTTTCCACAGAGGTGTCAATAGCAACAAGATTTGCCGCGTAATAATTTAAACGAGTACTTCTTAAAGAGTGGCGCACTCTACTGGCAAAAAATCTGTCCCGTAAACTGAGGCCATTCGCTCAACATTACGTTTAGACTCCTGTGTTCTATACTTCGTGCTATTAGCCACAAATGTCATTGTCAATAGTCTTGTCATTAGATACTTCACTCATGTCGCCAACCATTTAAAACAAAAATTTGCGTGCGTTAAAGTTATATTACGATATATGCAAATGCGTTTTATAATGAAGATTTTTTTAAGTGCAAAATATAAAAAGTAAATTATGGGCGGAGCCTATGACTTCATAAAGTAAGGTTCATTTAAAATTTCTTAAATAATAATACCGATTTATTAATCAATATTTATACAAAATATTTAATTAATATTTGTCAATTATCCAAATTAAAAAAATATATATTAAACAACAATTACGTTATTGTTATTGAATATTATTTTCCAATACGCGAATACCAACTACTTTGACAACTGTCAAAAAAAAGTAAGATGGCGACAACTATTTCAGTGAGAACTAAAGTTTGTTGTTTAAGGTTGGTAATATTTGTTTAATTTTTATTTATTTTACACGCTTGAAGAAAAAATAGTATATATTACACGGCGTAGAACGTTCTTTTTGTGTTTCGTCCTGATTGCAAACTAAGGACTCAACACAAAAAGAGTCACTTCTACTCCTAGTGATATAATCTACTATAATGTTAGTAAAAATGGGTGTTTATGGTAATAGACAACATGAAATGATAAAATGTGGTGCCATTAATTTTATTTTTGTTCTAAAACAAAAGAAAAACGTTGAATAATATTATACTCGTTATATGCCAGAAAATATAAAGAAATAAAATTGGAGTAGCAGCAGTCGCAATGACAAATAACAAGAATAATTTTTAGTGCTTTATCATGCACGTGATTTTTTACCAGGTAAAAGTTAGATACCTTTTCTACCGTGAAACTTTATATTGTTTACTGGTTTCCTTGTAATAATTTTGTATTATTTTTATTATAATTTAACCTTATAAAGATTTTAATTAAATAAAGTACATCTTAACTTTTGAAAAATGGAATTAACTAATAATCAATAAAATAGTATGGCTTGTCCAGTATAAACATAATTGCACAGCTGTCAGAACGGGACTATGTTGCCAAGCATTTAAAGAAGTATTAGAATCTAATAAATGTCAAACAAAGTTTCTCTAATATTCTTCTTTTTATTTGACTACAATACTACACCATTTTTGAAAGCGGCAACAGAGCGCAATTTTGCCAACATCTAAAACATTTTAGCACGAGGTGTGTTCGTTTGAAGTTTATATTTTATTAGTCCAGGAGTTGTATTTGATATAAAATTAATTACGTAACCTTTCTTAAAGCATTTCTTTATTATTTGTAATAACTTGCGGCCTACGAATTTAAATATTTAGCAAATTTACAGTGAAAAAAGATAATGATTGACAGTAGCAAACGAACGAAGGAAGTCAAACGAACAGAGCGATTTGTTCACTTTGATGACGTGCACTTATATTTATACTGGACAAGGTATAGGTATTAAATAACTAAAAGGAAAATATTAAAATATTATACTCAGAATTTTGTGACTTCTTGATTTCTCGATTGGAATAAATTTGAAGGGATGTATAAAATGATTAAGGGATATACAGGGTGTTTCATAAAAGGTGAATACCCACACTTCAAAAAACGTTTGTGATATAATACAAAAACTTACATTTATTTTTAATCTAAATGTTTCTTAACATTTTTGTATTTTGTATAATTAATAACTAACAAGCAACAAACCCCAAAATGAATAAATGGCCAACCTTCTTCGCATGGCGAAGAGGCTACGTTTTAATGTCGTGATAAACCGTGATTAATTTCGGTGGTCGTATGAAAATAAATGTAACGTGTTTGTTAAAAAAAAGCACAAGTTGCCAACTTTCTCTTTATCAAACAAATTCGTCATTATTAAAGTGGTGCATTGAATTATAAATGATTTAATGCAGATAGGGTCGGTTAAGTATTAATACAAAACGAAAACAGTAATAAAACGTGGAGCTTTGCCAATTTCAAATAGTTATACAATGAAACATTTACAGAAACAGTTTCAAGTTGGAGAGCTGCTTCTATTCAGGAAATTGCTTAGTTTGGCTGTAATATATTAAAAGTTTTTTCACACAAAAAATATCCAAAACATAAAACATAATAATTTAGTCCCATTTTAATGATATGACTACCTTGGATTCGGGTATAGGTAAATTATTCGAATACAGTTTTTCGAAAAACAATTCTTCGAAGATAACAATTATTCTAAAGCAATCACTCGAATTCGAAAACAAATTTTAAATTGTGTATTAGTTTATCATTGTTATGTTATATTTCAGTCAAAAATTGTATTTTATTAAAACATGTTTCGAGAGTTCATATATCATTATTAAAGCTCGGATTATAGGCAAAATGCCTTTTTTTGTACCAACCAAACCTAACCCAAACTCACCAATATTTATTTGTCTAAATAATATTGCTAATATTATACCAACCAAACCCAACCCAAAATCACCAATATTTGTCTAAATAATATTGCTAATATTATACCAACCAGACCTAACACAAACTTACCAATACTATTTTCGGATAATTTTTTTCGAATAATTGTTTTCGAAAAATTGTAGTCTTCGAATAATTGTTATATTCGAACAATTGCATTCGAATAATTATTTTCGAATAACTGTTTTCGAAGAATTTACCGGCTACCCTTGGATTCTGGTTATAAAATTATTAGAATGAACGATATGTATCGTGTAAATAATGGTTAAAAAATTATAATTTATTTAATTATGGTTATAATTAATTTATTTATTAATATTAATCTACGGAATTAAGAACAAAAAATAATATTTTTAAGCAATCTAACATAAAAGCAGGCTATGTAAGAGTAAGAGTAAATAATACTGAGAGAAATGAAGAACATAGCAAAAAAGAAGAGAAAAGGAAGAGTACTGGTACGTAGCCTTGAAAATAGAAATTAAAAACTAGAAAAAACAAGGTTGGGTTAGGTTAGATTAACACGGCGGTTCCACCCCATACGGCCTGTTGTGATGCCGTATGGGGTGGTTTCCACTCCCCACCACTACCTTGAGAACCGGTGGCTGCTGTTGATGAACAGAATGAGGTTTTTAACAACAACAGACTGAAGGTCAGATATGCCCAGGGCCCAGGGCCAAAAATATTTTTCCGTATAGGGCAGGACAGTGACATAGTATCGTCTCTTTCTCCTCCACGTCCAGGCAGCTGCAGAAGTCGATATGTTGTGGGATTCCCATACCTGGATAGGGATAAATATATTTGATTCGTCGCAGGTCAAGCCCTGGCCATACCTGTCTTGGCGAGGTACAGGAAAACTCCTCTCGCCATCCCAGATTGGTTAGACGAAGGACTTTCTTTAGGAGGAGCAGACTTCTTTCAGCAATAGGTGTCCCTGGTTTAGTATTGGCTTATATAGCTGTGAGCATCGCCCCAGCTCTTGCTAGATTGTCTGCTTTACAGCTGCCTGCTAGTCTCTGTGACTGGTTACCCAGACAACATTGACCCTTGTTTTAGTCGCCAGCTCATTTAAGGTTTTACGGTTTAAGGTCAGCTTAGTTGTCAGGACAGATATTTCATTAGATTCAAATCCAATTTAAATTTGAAAGTTTCATTTATAGCTATCATTTTTGCTTGAAGCACATTGCAGTGGAATGAAAAATTAAGGGGTCGGGACTCTAAGAAGACTCCACATCCTACTTTCCCCTCTAGCTTTGAGCCATCTGTATAGAAGATTGTTCCCCTTGGTTTGACTATGTTCGCCGTCCAATCTTCTCTAGTTAGGATGACCACTAGGTCGATCATCGGGGTGGGTTTTGTGTATTCTGTATTTTATAGTGTAATGTTGAATTCTTTCATAATTTTATAATGGCCTTACCTAACCTTTGTCCACGATGACACTGCATCTAAGAGCAGCAGCACTAGCTGCACACTCCTTTCGATGTAGGTCTAGAGGTGTCAGGTGTATGATTATTTCTAGAGCTTTGGTGTGCGTTGTTCTAAGACACCCCGTTATGAGAACGGCAGTCAATCGCTGAATCTTTCCCAACCTTTGTCGTTTGATCTCCTTACTTAGAGCTCTCCACCATACTAATGTACCGTACATAAGTGTGGGTCTTACAAAAACTGTGTATAACCAATGCACAATGCAGGTTCTCAACCCCAACTGCCTTCCAGATGTACAGTGCTACAGTTGCCTTATGGACCCTTTTTTTATGTTATCTCTTCATAAAAGCTTTCGATCGAGGATGTGTCCCAAATATCTAGCTAGTTCTGAGAGTTTTATTTCTTGTCCCCCTATAACAAGAAGACGAAAAGATGATATTTTATGTTTCCCAGTGTCCCAAATATCTAGCTAGTTCTGAGAGTTTTATTTCTTGTCCCCCTATAACAAGAAGACGAAAAGATTTTATGTTTCCTAGTAAATAAAACTAGTTCCGTCTTTCTGCATTTGCTGCACCAACGCACACGTTCTTTCAATTCCTCCTATATGATTTTCGACAAAGTCTCTGGAAATTGATTGAGGGTCCACAATAGGGGTGAAAGCACTTCTCCTTGTGGGGTTCCAGTTACTAAAAGTCAAGTGCGTGCCCTACTTTTTCCTTTACTTTGAGCTCGCTCTAAAAGCTCTTACTATACATATTTGTAAACTTAAAACTACCTGATGAATAACATATTAATAGGATATTTTAAAAACTTCGAAATGTGTACTTCATAGAAATTGATCGATAAACGTACAACATATTAAACTGTAAAGTTTTCTGCATCGCTTAGAGTTACTTTATTACGGTATACGAATAAAACAAAAACTCACAAACTGCTGCAGCACATTTCAACACTCTGCTAAAAATATTTGCATGTAAAAGTTCTTAACACAACCATTCACATATCCGGTAATTCTGTAACAACGTTGAATTCCATTTCACCCTTTTTCTGCTAGCTCAAGCAACAGCTCCGAACAAACCATTGGCGTTCTTTTTAAATCAGAATTATGTAGGGATAAAACTAGGACTTTCTGAGAACTCAGTTGAGGCAAACTGGTTTATTTTATTTCCAAATATTGTTTTCATTTTATTTTTGTTTCACTTTTATTTGTCTTTATTTTTTAATTTTTTTTTACTGTAAATAAATACCTATTTAACAAATTTAGTAATAGCCTTTACTGTCTTAAGATTGCGCTGAAGCAGTAGCATTTGTACTTTTTATTTAATATTGTCATTTAAAATAATATTTTTCCTATTTACATCCTTTGAAATCATAACAAAAAACAACTACTTCCTGAGCTACTTTTAACAGAAAACGTGATAGTCAATACTTAAGACCATTTTCATAGTTTTGCAAATGAAAGGGAGAAAGTTTCGAGATTATTGTATCGTTATCAGTACGAAGTATCTATATCTATGAATTGAGGAGGGTGAGGCCCAACGGGTTTATCTGTACTTAGACCCCAATAGGTCCTTATGCTTTTTCCTTAGCCTGTCCCTCTAGTTCTCCGTCCAGCCCACTGGACTCTTCTACCCTTCTACTCTTCTACTCTTCTACTCTTCTACTCTTCTACTCTTCTACTCTTCTACTCTTCTACTCTTCTACTCTTCTACTCTTCTACTCTTCTACTCTTCTACTCTTCTACTCTTCTACTCTTCTACTCTTCTACTCTTCTACTCTTCTACTCTTCTACTCTTCTACTCTTCTACTCTTCTACTCTTCTACTCTTCTACTCTTCTACTCTTCTACTCTTCTACTCTTCTACTCTTCTACTCTTCTACTCTTCTACTCTTCTACTCTTCTACTCTTCTACTCTTCTACTCTTCTACTCTTCTACTCTTCTACTCTTCTACTCTTCTACTCTTCTACTCTTCTACTCTTCTACTCTTCTTCTTCTTCTTCTTCTTCTTTCCATCACGAAAAAGTAGATTTTCTCAATAAAAAAAGTTTTGAATAAAAATACTGCAAATCTGGAAACATATAAACTATCAAATTGTCAAAAAAATATAATATCATTTATAATCTAAAGTACATAACCTCTTAAAACAAATAAGGACCTAGGAAAATCACTTTATAACACAATCATATCAAATACAAGAAGTCCTATCGCTTTTCAATTTTCTATTTCGTGTTTGCGGGTTTGAATTGATGACTAACCGCCTTCTGGCTCGGATACAAAATGAAAAATTGAAGTGCATCTCTCTTAACTGCATCCTTTCACGTTACACCGCATCAAAGCTAATCGATTTTTGATTTGATTGATAACCTAAAGTATCTTGTCACTACATCGTATGTGTCTTTGAATATGATGTGTTGGTCAACGATATTTAATTAAAAGTGAAGGTAAAAGCACTTAATATTTTTATACAATTATTGTTGCTTTGAAAATACTGAATGAAATGGGGAACAATATTCAACCTGCAATTAACATGTTCAGATATAATGAAATGGAATCGCTGGGGTGGGTTTTAATTTGAATTTAGTGCAACTAAGTATTTATTTATAATTTTTTTACAGTTGGAGACTTCTAAGTAGCTAGGAAAAATCCATATCAGTGTACTTTTTTAATATCAATTTAAAAAATTGCAGGATATTGTCAATATTACAATTGTCGTTTGAATATCGTTTACTGCAATTCATTAAAATGATTAGATTAAAATAAATGGATAAAATAACAGTTTTACAGATGATTGGTTACTGAGATAACACCCGAATACAAATGGAAGTTGCTCCCCTATTTGATGAAAAATCTTCAATTGTTGAAAACAATATTATTGGTCGGTTTTTGATTGAGAGGAATTAGATTGGCGATAATTATTTAGCACTATCTACTACAAAATAATGTGGTGCCAACTTTGCCAAATTTATTTCCTGCTTCAGGGAACCCTCAAGTTCCAGCAAATACCAAATGGTTCCAGATCAAACACCTCCACATTACCAACTCAATGTACCCCATCTTAATATTTCCAAATCCGTGGATAGGGAGGCGAAAATCAATAGAATGGCCAGCAAGATCATCTGATCTTATCCCATTGGAATTTTTTTTATTGGGCTATGTCAAAAATATTGTTTACAAAACTAAACCAAATCATTTAGATGATATGTCAATTAACGTCAGAAGACATTTTTATTTGAGATTAGGATGTTGCGAAGAAGTTCACGGTCAGCATTTTGAACATCTTCTTCATTAACATTTATCTTTTTTACGTTATGAACTATTAAATATTACATATCAGTTAATTTTTGCAATAAATTTAAAACAGTAACATTTTTGGATATAAAATGAAGAGACCTTTCAAATATACTATAATACCCAGTTTAAATGATTTTATTTTAATAAAATTTGGTGAATTTATTTATTTTACTGAAATAAACAATTGATAGAATGTTCAGCCTTATCAGTGGAAGATTCCGGATTTTATACTGCTTTTTTTTAAATGCACTAACAATCCAAAAATTAATATTGTAGCCGTAGTAAAAATCCAAATTTTGCAGATTTTGGTTCTTGACATTCTTTACGATTAGTTAAGATGCCTGGGGTACGGAGACCTATATGATTTCGTCAACTTAGTGAGTTTGATAGGGGTCGTATAGTGGGACTTCGGGAAGCTGAATTTTCTTTTCGGGAAATTGCAATTAGAGTACAAAGAAATGTAGACACCGTGGTTAGGTGTTGCCAGGCATGGCTTCGAGAAGGGGCCGTACGCAAAGAGCAAGGGGTTTTGGACGCCCCCGTAGAACAACAGACCGGAAGATCATCGCCTAATATTATTGATCTTAGGAGACCGTTTCTCCACTACCAGGTCCATTGTAAATTAATGGTTTGCAGAACACGGAAGACCTATTGGCATGCGAAGTATTTACCGACGAATAAGAAGTTTTGGCCTGTTTTCATACCGACCACACTGAGTCCTTCCTTTAGCTTCAGAACACCGACGTAATCACCTTGAGTGGTGCAGAGAACGGTCACTCTAAGATCAGGAATGGAACAGTATTATCTTTAGTGACGAGTCTCGATTTTGTTTAGACATGCACGATGGTAGAGCAAAGGTTAGAAGACGACGTGGTGAAAGGAGAAATCCACGGTTTTTTGTTGAAAGGCATGTTCATCAAACTTTTGGAGTTATGGTTTGGGGTGCTATAGCTTATGGTTCGAGATCACCTTTAATCTTTATTAGAGGTAACATGAACGCGCAGCGTTATATCCAAGAAGTTTTAGAACCCCATCTTTTACCCTATCTTGATACCCTGGCAAATCCAACTTTCCAACAAGATAATGCCCGACCATATATGTCGCAAGAGTCACAATGGACTCCTTTCAACATAATGATGTCACATTGTTACCTTGGCCACCAAGATCTCCTGACTTATCCCCAATTGAGCACGTGCGGGATATGGTGGGTAGGAGATTACTCAATTTGCAACGTCCTCCTCAGACTCTAGAAGAACTTCGAGAGGAGTTGGTGGTTGCCTGGAATGAGATATTACAGGAGGACATTGACCACCTGATCAGAAGCATGCCTAGGCGCGTTGGAGAAGGCGTAACACATCGGGGTGCATCCACACATTATTAAAGGTAAAAGGGCTTTAAAGTAATGCAATAATTTTGAAATTTTTATCATTTACTTTTTATGCTTCAGTAAGTACTTATACTACATTTTATAAAAATAAAATAATTTAAACTGGGTGTTCGGATTTTTATGTCACTTAGTGTAATATATCACAAACCCATACTTCCTATTTAAAAAATTGTGGGTTTTGTCACTCGCTCAAAGGATGTTGAAGTTAGGGATGATCAAATTTTTTCTTTAAAGAATGTCGATTTATGATTTAATTTTGACGTGTTTGGGGACTTTCTATAAATATGTATAGTAATAGAAAAATTATTCTATTTGGCTTTTCTACACTGTAAATATTATATTATTATTGTTTTTAAACCTTGTGTTGTTTAATTTTTTTAACAGCTTTGTCAACAAATAAAAGTTTTATTTATTTATTTAGTCAATGAAGAATTCTATAAAATTCTTAAATTTGTCTTCAGTTATCTCTTAGAGTTACATTTAAAATATGGATGATTCAATGATTACTGATAGTTTCCATTATTATTATTTTACGTATATTACAAGACTACTAATTGATAACATAAAACTAACAAGGTTATAATATATGCATTTTACAAGAATGTTCTTGCTGTATACAAATGAATTCGTAGAAACAGGATTTCATTATTCTAAATAATCAAATTAACTGTAATAATGTAATACTATTTCCTGAAGATTTTAACGTTTCTGAGAAAATTTAAATTCAATGAACGTTACTGATCACACAATAATGTGAAGCCACTGACCATTGTTGCTTCAGCTTTTATTAAAACAAGTATTTATTGCTATTGTCAATGATAATTTTAGTAAATAGTGTACTTTCCAAAATAAATAATCCAATTTATTTTCCACTAGTGATGTTGTGTATTAAAGTTAATTCAATATATTTGAAAAGGGATCGTCTAGTCGTCTAGGAAATGTCTTAATTGAGTAAGAGCCAAGAAAAGCACGATGTGCTTCGATATTTACTCAGATTGAAAAAGAACCAGAGGCGTTCTCAACTGTATTATTGTTAGTTGGAGAATTTTATTGTTTGTTTTACTTTCACACATCAACCAATGCGGATAAATTGCGGGTATATTTTTGTTGCCATTAGATTAACCACATTAAGAATAATTGTCCTCAATAAATTGCCTAGAAAATGTAATTTTAAAAAATTTAATTATATTCTTTTTCCGAAAATCGATAAGAAATAATAACATTTTTGACAACATATTTTAAAGAAAAAGTCAATATTTCCTCCAACTTGATTGTTGCCTGGCGACCGAAAATAACAGTAAGGAAATATTCATTTCTGTATTGTAAGGAAATGTTATTTCCATACAGTAAACTTTAGAACATAAATGCGAACAGGTTTTTTCCTAAACAATTTTATTCTTACAACTTTCAGCACAAAATTAATATTATATTTTAAAATTATTACTTATTATTTGTTATATTTACTGTTATTTGACCATTAGTACAAGTATTGAAAACTGGAAGAACTTGGGAACTAATAGCATTATTTTGTTGAATATTTTCCAAATATGTACTTCGTTTCCGTAGTTACGAAACAATATTTCATGGCTTCTTTTATTTAAGGGAAAAATAATAATGTCGATTTGAAATTTTTAACATGATTAGTAATAATTTACCGTAATTTTAATGATTCCCGATTTTCGGAAAAATAGTATGTAGACCTCGTAGGAAAAGCCACATTCCCGGACTCCGTATTGCCACGGGATCGCCCGGGAATGTTAAGCTTTTTTTATCCCCAAAGAGATGATGTTAAGGGAAAAGTTGAGGGAAAAGGCTCACAATAAATTCTGTTTCTGTAAAAGTGAAAATTATTTAAAATTTTAACAGCAGATGAGAAATATTAAGTAAACCATGCCATTAAAAGAGAAAAAAGAGCATACCTTGAGTTTCAGACGAGAAATAAGAAAATATGTGGTGTAAACCAAAAAATCTAAATTTTAATACTTCTTCAGAAAATTGACTACCAATACATCTTGGTATTCCTAATGATGTAAATACTTTCTTTACTTCTGCCTAACTTTCTGAAGGTTTGGAAGATAATACTGACGTTTACTCTGGTTTCGGACCCACATTTTTGGCATTCAGTTCTATAATTCTCACCGTTTCTCTCACCGATCCCAGTACTCATTATAGATGTCTTCTTTTAAAATAATATTAATCAATGGGTCCTTCAAGGCTCTATTCTTGACCCCTTTCTGTTTTCCCTTTATACCTCTCAAATTTATCTTTCCTTGAAATATTTTACTCCTTATTTTTATGCTGACGACAACTTCTTATGAGTTCTGCGGTGGGTAATATTCCCGAGATTTTAATTAACATTAAAGATGATTCATCCTCCCAAGTTAACATTTCCAATAAATATTAAATAAAATAAACTATATCTGACTAAAGCAAATACGAATCAAAATACATTTCTGATACTCTTTTTAATGATTTTAGTGTTTGATCATTTTTGGCGTTTTATTGTGCCTTGTAGCATACCGAGGAACGTGTTTTCGCGATTAATGCAATTATTGTGAACGTGACTTCTCAGATACCGAAGTGGATATGCGAAAGAAAAATTTACGAAAATGGAGGTGGAATACGTGACCATTACGTCGAAATACTCAATTATGTGAAAAGGAACAAATAAATGCTTACCAGTATTATTTGAGGAACTAAACTAACTTGAAAGTTATAGTGGCCAATGATATAAATAATTGTCTCTAATTAGTAAGAACAATAAATAAGGAAAATTTTAATAAAACGTATTTTTGAGTAAATAGTGGAAGTTTCGTTCAACCATTTAAATGTTGGCTGTTCTTAAATCAACATTTATTAATTTCCTCCATTACTTTTATTTAAAAAATAAAAAATTATTATCTCTTCTGTGTTCAAAATAAGTACAAAATTCACAAACTAATAACTATATTAATCATTTTCTAATCTTTTTGGTTCCAGTATGTTTACATTTTCCTAACTTTTTGTAAAACCAAAATAATTTAAACAGGCAATTAATGATATCTTAGACATAAAATAATCAACCAAGTAAATTTTCACTTCTTTTATATGCGTCTTAAGCATTATAGTAGGATTAAAGATGTCAAGGATCTTCTATTACATTTATCTTGTTCTTTTTATGTTTACGTAAGTTTGATTTAACGCAGAACGAGCGTCCATTACCGCCCCTTGGTCTTCATAAAGATAAGGGATACATCCGGAAAAAAATAGCAGCTAGGCCTTATCAGGTAATGACTTCCTCTCGTGTGCGTTTGTAAGTTTATCGAGTTTAGTCATTTATTTTTTATTATCCACATTGGGAAACTAAATATAATCCATCACTTATATAGATTTTAAAGATTAGTAAATTGACTTTACTAATCTTTAAGGCATATAATTTAAACTTACTACCTTTGTATATGAACTATTTCTTACTCTTCAGTAATGTGAATAAAGTTAATGTTGTGGTTTGAATTAATGTTTCATTGATATTACTTTAAATTGTTGATCTGCTAGATGTCTTGTGTAGTTTTGCATACTTTGACTTATCTGGTTGTTTTAACCTATATGCTCTTAAGTGTTCATTGAATCTTACTTCGAAATTTCTTTGTTTGATCTATAATTAATAAGAAAGAACAGAACATTTCACTATACTAAAACCAATAATGATTGAAAGTAGAAGTAGGCCCAGTTGACAGCAAATCGGGGGCGTGCTTATTAATTTTTGAGATGGTTAGTACAATTAGTACAATTATTTCAAATATTTATAGGTACACATTTTTTATTTATTTCATTAAAACTTTGCAATATCGTAATTTACCTAATTTACTATTATTTTCACGAATTAAACACTTATTAGCACTATTATTTTCACCAATTGTTTACACAACACGTCGATGCTGACTAACTTACCTGTAAAACGTACAATTCATACTGTATAATTCACAAACAAATGCATTTACATTACTGTGTCCTGCGACGATGTGATAGAAGTTACGGTAAAGTGACAAAGACAGAAATATCGTTGCGTACAGCGTTGCCACTAGTTGTAATAAATACCTAACACTATACAGAAAATAATCAATTTTAACTAATCAGTAATCAGGAAATGTATAAGTATTACTCATTACATGCTCATTACTGATTTTTGTCATAAATAATACCTTTTAATCGTACTAGTATTGTGCATTATCTATAATTTGCCACAACTTACAACTCTACTGCTTACTATATTTTAATTCTGCTATAAACTGGCAACGTGAAATTTAGATATGACAACGCGCTTTACTAATATTTCCTAAACAAACTAAAGAAATTACAAGTTACTAAAATATTACATATTTTGGTGCAGTAAAAAGAAAAATTTCCTGTTTTTTTAATGCTTTTAACTCAGATGATAATCTCGTAGACTCAGTATTTAACGCTATCCTTGTTGGCCGAAATGTAAGCTATCCTTCAAGCTGTAGAATCAAGAAATCACCCTCAAAGTTACAATTATCACAGATTCCAATCACACTATTCAACAGATAACCCAAGGCGTCCAATTTCTATTTTAATCAAAACAGAATTACTTTTTATTCAGCAAAATAAATCCTGTTGTTTTAGGGCTGATCACTTGTTGGCATACAGGGAGTTGAAAAAACAGATTTTTAGTTAGGGAACTAAATATAATTTAAAAGTTGGAAAAATCAAGTAAATATCACTATATCATCACAAAGTATTGGAGTGTAACAAATCTAAAAACATTAGAATACACCATAACTAATTGTTTAACATCTATTATAGATGACAATTATCATATGGTAAACGTAAAGTTTTTAAAAGACAGCGCACATCTAGACCCTAATTAAGTACTTCATTTGTTGTTCGACTAGCTGGGATGACAAGGTTGATTGGAGCAAATAGGCTATATAAAGCTCGTGAGAAAAGCAGTCTTTGCTCAAGTATATTCCAGCCATCAGTGTTTCTATTTTACTTCTATTAATGGTCAAAGCGAAACAGAGAAAATTTCAATCTCTTAATCTCAAATGGATATTTTGATGGACTTAAAAGCATTCGTGGTATAAATGTTGGCCTCTATGAGCCTTTATTTAATGAAGTTACTTAAAATAGGTGCGCCTATATATTTTTTAATCAGCAGTATTATGAGGGAGGCCACGTGTGTAAGGGGTATTTAAAATATTAATGAAACAATGAACAACATTAATTGTTTTTAGTACCGAATTAACAGATTTATAAATAAATTGTTAGGTTTTGCATTACTATTTTTAGAAGTTATAATCACTATTAGCTAACGTGACTAATCTTGTGATATAATTATCTTACCTTCAACTGTAGGCTAATAACCATCGCATACTTTAAGTAATATTCGTGCAATCATCAATGGAAAGGTTTTTCAATTATGCAAGCGGTTGAGAGGGTGGTAAAAGCAGCAAGAAGGACACGTAAAGGAACTTCGCACTCATTACACTGGACGTGCAAAACGCCTTATTATAAGAGAAATGAGAGATATTGACATAAGTCCCTACTTAATTAGAACAATGGAAAGTTACCTAGACCAACCAAAAATTAAAATAAATAAGAGGGAGAGCAAATTGGCCACAGCTAAAGTTCCCCCAAGGGTCAGTATTAGAACCAACGTTTGGAACATCCTCTACGACGGGGTACTGAGAATCCTGCTTCCAGAAGAAACACAAATGGTTGCATGCGCCGATGATCTGGCGCTCATGGTCCAAGCATTGAAAAAGGAGGAGCTAATGTATATAGCAAACTTATCCTTATTAAGGATTTCGAGAACGATGGAGAAAAACAGACTGAAATTGGGACCAGAGAAATCGGAAGCACTACTGATGAAAGAAGTAAGAAAAAAGAATGGAATAGGTTTTGAGGTAGAGGGAAACAAAATAAATCCTAAAAAGAGTATAAAATACCTTTGAGTCTGGCTATACGATAAAATGTTATTTAACCAACATGTAAAACAAACTGTAGAAAAAGCGCAGAAATCAGTTAGCGCAATAAAGAAAATCACACCAAACAAAGGAGGGCCAGGAAGTTTAAAGAGAAGAATGCTATACGGGTTTGCACTATATGGAGCACCCATATGGTGCAACGTATTAGAAAAGAGAAAAATGAATGAAAAATGAATGAAAAGAGAAAATGATGTTTAGTCTCCAGAGACAAATGTTAATAAGAGTGGCATCAACCTATCGCACAATATCCAAGGAAGCAGCAAATATAATATCGGGTGTAATACCAATCTTCTTGCAGTGGAGAGGAAGTTACTGTATAAAAGTGGTAAAAGTAATCTTAGTCCGACAAGAAACAGAATACGAGAGGAAATAATGGACAGATGGCAAAGGAGATGGAAGAATACAACGGATGTAGCACAGTGGACCAAGAGACTGATACCAGATATTAAGGAGTGGGCAACGTGCAAATTCAGAAAAACGGATTTTTATTTAAGTCAATTTTTAAGTGGTCACGGGTACTACAACATGTATCTTAAAAGGATGAAGAAAAGATAAGATGGAGCGTGCGTATACTGTGGAGAAGCGGATACACACAATCTGTATATGTAGAAAGTGGTATACAGAAAGGGACAATATACAGAGAGAGATTGGAAAAATTACTTAGGAGAATATAATAGCAACAATAGTGGCCAATCAAGAGGCATACGAAAAAATATATCAATTCATTAAATACATCATGAAAGAGAAACGAAAAAACGACAGACAGCAGCCCAACTAGCGGAAAAAAGAGAAACCCGTGCACTGCTGAAGGTATATCCAGGAATGGATGGTTCCAGCGTGTACGTTTTTAAATTAGATAGGTCATCCATCTCAAATGTGGTTGAATCCAATAGAAATGATCCAATAAAACTCAAAGTCAAAAACCACAGACTTTTATTGAGGTAAAATTTTTATAATAATCGCAACTAGTTTCGGTCTACATCAGACCATCATCAGGCTGTAAAGAACAATACAATGGTAAAACAAGAAGTGCAAAAAACATTTTATAACAGTAATAAAAAAGTATTAAACAGAATCAATATTAATACCAAAGATGACAATTGTTGAAGTATAAAAGAGAATGTGTCAATGAACCATAGGTTTATGCAATGTTAAATATCAATTTTAAATTTCTATTTGATTACAATAAGCAAACTAAAGTATATATGTATAATACTAATATTTGAAAAATCTTTTACATTTTAAATAGATAAAATAATGGTAGTGTAAGATTATTACAATGAGAATATCACTATTTTTAATTTTGATTTTTGATTATAAGAAGCAAATCTCATGTATGTATATGTACATGTATAATACTATTATATAAAAGTTACATTTTAAATAGAACAAACAATGATAAAGTAAATTTTTATAAAATGGATACATGAACAAGTCGATTAATAGAAATTTGACAGACAAATACTTACCAGAGTCACAAGAGAAGATATTGAGGGTTTTTTAATTTGATGTCAAGAGAATTGGAGCTGAATATTTATGTGGTTTTTAAAAAAATTTTTAATTTTAAGATAAAATGTTTTAATAAGAAGTTGGGAATGAAATATGGGGATTTATTGGGGAGGGGATTCTACTAAATGGAATAGGAAACCAGAAGTAGAGAGGTATTTAATATTACCCTACTTGATGGGATAAAAAACCATAAGTAGGGTGGAGTTAAGGAAACAAAGGGAAGGAAGGATTATGTCCCACTAGAAGGAATAAAAAACCAACAGTAGGACGAAGGATAGGTTGAGGGGTTCCCACTAATTGGAATAAAAAACCAATAGTGGGAAGGGATTTAAGGGTGAAAGTGTAGTATTGGGGAGGGAATAATGAAAGTATGGGGGAATGAGGGATCTGAAAGAAGCAAAATCCGAGTAGAAGGAAATGTAAATGGAAGTTATACCAGAAACATAAAATTGTTCCGGACGATCAGTCCAGTCGTGATAGGGATGTATTAAGGTTATCTTTTGAGTAATCTTATTAGAAGAAAAATATTCACTAATGCATGTCATGTTTTTTGCACTTCTTGTTTTACCATTGTATTGTTCTTTACAGCCTGATGATGGTCTGATGCAGACCGAAACTAGTTGCGATTATTATAAAAATTTTACCTCAATAAAAGTCTGTGGTTTTTGACTTTGAGTTTTATTGGATCATTTCTAGTGTACGTTTTTGTTGAGAGAGGTGGTTTTAGTGATGTAACTCATCGGGAGTCCCACACTACCATGTCGCAGATCGAACAGACGCAAAGCGCATGGTGCCTATCAAGGGTTTCCACCTCACAAAAAATGTACTATCATATTAGTTTTTAGTGCAAGGGGCCACAAAAAAGATGATTTCAAATATGATCTTATTTCATCAGCTCGAGTTCCTTTTGGGAAACATAAGGTTTGCCAAAAATCTCCTAAAAAAGAACTTTTCCCCTCCCATTATTCTATTATCTCTTATATCTCTTAGAGTTCTGTTTAAAGCTTCGACGCCTTTTTCGTGAGCCATATCCCACACTTCAGCTACGACATACCAATATGCTATGTGAAAGTCCATCTTATTAAGTAAACAACAAAAAATATGTTTTAAATTCAATGACAGCCGTTTCGCTAGAATTAGCATCGTCAGATTGACATATTGATGTTACATTTTGTTTGTAGCTAGGTACCTAATCAACTACAGGCAATTTTCCCACCAATTAATATAATAATTAAACTCATATAAATTTTGAATTACCAGAAGGGTATATGTATTATTTGTACATATTATTAACTTTTGGATATATTATGTTGATTAAAGAATAAACCAACTATTAATACTAAACACATATCAATACACAAACAGCGCCATCTGTTAGAGTTTAGTCTTATTAGATACCGTTAAATAAAAATCTAAAAATGTTTTATAATATTTTAGCTAACAACTGCTCCTGAAACGATAATATTTCTGTGTTTGGTGGTAAGCCGCATGCATGCTGTGGTGCCTCCGGAAACAGTTGCGTGCTGATAATAGCATGTTAACGCATACAAAATAATGACGTATAAGCTGGTTTCGTTCGATACATTTTTTCCTTTCTCTTTATTGGTTAAACGGTTAAATAAAAATGTTTGGAAAATCAGAAAATAAACAGTTCATTTTCGTGAAATATTTTAGAAAATGATATTTTTATTGTTATAATTTTTATAGTCCAGCTATTTTATAGACTTGCTCTATTTAGATACCTTGTTAAGTAATTAAATTTATTGTACTAACTCTTACTTTTTGCAAGTCCATCTTATTAAGAATAATAAAAAACTCTTCGTTTCAAAGTAACTTCCAAGTTTATTTGAAAAATTTTAAATCACAATGACGGCCGTAAGTAATTATTCACAGGGTGTATCTCTAGTATGGGTAAGAGATTAAAAAATAAATGGAATATATTTGGTAAAAAATATTTTGCTGCGTAATTACAGCGAGTCTGGCTCGATGTAATTTTATGTAGTTCATATTTTAATGCATATAAAAATGCGCAGTCATTTTGTTAAGGAGGACTTCCTTCACTCTGGAACATTAAAATTTAAAATAAGTATTATGCTTTTCATGTGCATGCAATTTATATTTAAAAATTGACAACTATGATTATTGGAAATTTTATCTTTTACGTCGATAAAAATGGCGCTAGTTATGCTGCGAAACTGTAGATTGGTATAGAAAATGATTTTGAATTAATTATTACGTGTTTGATATCAGATAGATAATGTCTCATTTAGTATATTCCAATTTGAAGGTAATCATAATTTTTATTTCTTTTGAAAAATTGTATTTGCACAAAAATTTTGTCTCCCACACTTTTTCTGACTAATGCATCTATCTCATCTATCAATTACTAATTTAATTCCTTCTAAAATTTCTTTTATATCAAGATTAATTTAATTTTGAAGTGTGAGAACCTACGTCTATATCTATCGGTAATGGAATATAGATTATTTCGAAAAAGAAAAATATGCATTTATCGGTAATTCAAATCCCACATTTAAAAGCTGTCGCATACACAAAAGAAAGAAATCGCTTGAATGCGTAAAGAAAATTTGCAATGATTGAATTTCAGTGTGGTAATTGTCACTATGAGTTTCATTGATACGTCAAATATAGAAATGTTAGAAATTATGTATGGCATTGAACGTCGTTATATAATGTAATCATTATGAGGATTATAATAAAGTTTTTTGCTTAATTTTGATTAGGTTTATGTTGTTATATTGCAAAATAATATAATTCCATTAATTGTTTGTTTGCTTCGGATTTATTCCCGTCAATTCCTCAAAGGCATTTAATTTCAGTTTTAATTGTAACAAAACATACACGTTTTGTTAGGTTAGGTTCGGGATGGAACCCACATAGTCCAGAGGCCTTTTGTGATGCCGTATGGGGTGGCCTCCACTATAGTGAAACCTGTGGCAACTGTTGATAAACAGCATTAGGCTTTTTAGGCCAACCGACTGAAGGTCAGTTAGGTTGTCCAAATAGGGTTACCCCAGAGCAGAAAATATTTTTTAGGATATGGCAGGACAGTGACAAAGAAGGTGGATTCCTGTAGGATTGTCATACGTGCATCGTGGCATCCTCAAAGCCAGTTTCCAGTGATGGTCGCAATTGCGTTTCCAATAGAATTCCTGGATAGGGATAAAATATCTTTGGTTCGTTGCAGGTCAAGCACTGGTCATACCTGCCTTGACGAGGTACGGAAAGACTCCTCTTGCCATATCAGGTTGGTTAGACGGAGTACTTCCTTTCGGAGAAGCAGACTTCTTTCAGCGATAGGTGCTCCTAATCTAGTAATAAGGGATATATTTGTGAGCTTCGTTCCAGCTCTTGCTAGATCGTCTGCTTTAGGTACAGTTGTTGCCTGCCAGACAACATTGACCCTTATTTTAGTTGCCAGATGGATTTAGTGTTCAGATAGATTTGATGAAGCCAGAAGACAGAAGACAGAAGACATAAGACATAAGACATAAGACATAAGACATAAGACATAAGACATAAGACATAAGACATAAGACATAAGACATAAGACATAAGACATAAGACATAAGACATAAGACATAAGACATAAGACATAAGACATAAGACATAAGACATAAGACATAAGACATAAGACATAAGACATAAGACATAAGACATAAGACATAAGACATAAGACATAAGACATAAGACATAAGACATAAGACATAAGACATAAGACATAAGACATAAGACATAAGACATAAGACATAAGACATAAGACATAAGACATAAGACATAAGACATAAGACATAAGACATAAGACATAAGACATAAGACATAAGACATAAGACATAAGACATAAGACATAAGACATAAGACATAAGACATAAGACATAAGACATAAGACATAAGACATAAGACATAAGACATAAGACATAAGACATAAGACATAAGACATAAGACATAAGACATAAGACATAAGACATAAGACATAAGACATAAGACATAAGACATAAGACATAAGACATAAGACATAAGACATAAGACATAAGACATAAGACATAAGACATAAGACATAAGACATAAGACATAAGACATAAGACATAAGACATAAGACATAAGACATAAGACATAAGACATAAGACATAAGACATAAGACATAAGACATAAGACATAAGACATAAGACATAAGACATAAGACATAAGACATAAGACATAAGACATAAGACATAAGACATAAGACATAAGACATAAGACATAAGACATAAGACATAAGACATAAGACATAAGACATAAGACATAAGACATAAGACATAAGACATAAGACATAAGACATAAGACATAAGACATAAGACATAAGACATAAGACATAAGACATAAGACATAAGACATAAGACATAAGACATAAGACATAAGACATAAGACATAAGACATAAGACATAAGACATAAGACATAAGACATAAGACATAAGACATAAGACATAAGACAGAAGACAGAAGACATAAGACATAAGACATAAGACATGACATAAGACAGAAGACAGAAGACAGAAGACAAAAGACAGAAGACAGAAGACAGAAACGTTATGGCGTTATGCACTAAATTTCCTTTTTCCTCTGCTGTAATGACATCCGCGAGGTCATCAGCATACCTACCCCTCCGGGAACTTAAGCTTAATTATATCGTTGTATAAAATATTCCACTGCGAGCTCTATGGACCCCCTTGAGCCATAAGCATATTGCTCTATTCTCTACCACAAGGGATCTCTCCGAAGTAGCTAGCAGCTATTTTTATTCTCTATCCAGAAATTTTAAAATAAAAATCAATTGGTATTCGTATAATTTAATTTATTTATTTAATGAAAAAAATTATCTTCATTATTATTTATTTTTAGTTTTGTACCAGTAGAAATTAAAACGTATTGATTGTCTAAGTAGTTTAAGTTTGGTTGGGATTTCATTAATAAATAAGTTTTCATTTTAACTAGAGTTTATTGGGATTAATATTGTAGCACGTTTAGTATAAGATTCAATTTATCTTTTTATGTTTCTTTTTAAATTAAAGCTATAACTGAATTATAACTTTTTGTAATAAGAAATATAAACACCGAAATACCGCAAGAAAACTTGAGAAGTATAAATGGTAAGCAAAAACAACAACCAAAAGCAATAATTACAGTTCGGTGTTTGTTTTCAGATTGTCTGAAATAAAGTGCCATGGTTTAGTATACTGTAGTTTTGGATTCTTAACTCACAACTAACTATTATTAACCTTTAGAGTTTTCTCTTATGCTTATATTACACATATTCGACATTATGTTTACTTATTTTACTTATACATGGAAAGTTAGTATTTTCTGGTAAAATAATGTCAACTCAGTAGTTACCGGTTCGCAATGACCACTTTCCTTATTTTAACATATAATTACTATTTACATATTTGCTTAAAACTTGTAGCCTAAGTAAAGTTTCGTCACAGTTTCAAGCTATAACATAAAGACGAAATTAGAGCAAAGCAGAAGAGGAGCTTTGCACAAGAATCGATGCTTGAATACACAAACGTAGCCGAAAACTTGGTCATAGTTATTTTACATTGATTAAAATATTAAAACTTGGCAAAACTATTATTATAATTAGTAAGGGCTAATAGGGTCATTGTAATGTGGGTATAAAAAGTCAAAGGTCAAATGCCATTATGAAAAACTAGGAAAATTTATTGTATAAATGTTATTAAACAGTTTTATACAGAGTGGAAAGTTTAACTGGAACAAATTCTGTAATTCATTAAATAAAGGTTTGTCGCAAAACCACGTCAATGTTTATTTCCTATGGGGTATCAAATAAAGTGGTTTGTATATTTTTTTAATTATATTAAGGGTTGTAGTGACCACCAACTTTTTTTTTTTAATAAAGGGGTAGGTTAAATTTTTGTTTATTTTAAAGCTTTATTACTAGTAAATACAAGCAGGTATTTTTTAAGCAATGTGTCTTACAAAAAAAAGAAAATAGGTACTGAATTTACCATCAAAAAAATTCTAAAAAATGTATCTTGCCTTTTAGCGAGCGTTATGACATGGTCTCAGATTTTGACGCATAACTCAAAAACAAAAAACCTTAGCACCTTCTATTTTGCACTTTTAAAAAGAAAAGGAAATTTCCTACAAACCCTAAAAATTTCTTTTTTTTATTATAACTTATACCAATTTTATCCCAGCCGAAAGTTGACCTTCGTAAAGTCGACTTCTTTCCATACCTATACCTTCCTTCGAAAAAATCAATATTTTTCGAAATCTGTACCAATGAGTTCAAAATCTGGATTTGGACTAATGTGACCGTCTTGAAAACGAATCTACTATCAGAATAATTCAAAAAAAAAATGTTTCTTGTCTTGTAGCGACTAGTGAATCGAGCATTATGATATGGTCTCAGATTTTGATGCATAACTCAAAAATAAAAAACCTTAGCACCTTCTAGTTTACATTTTTAAAAAGAAAAGGAAATTTACAACAAACCCTTAAAATTTCCTTTTTTTTATTATAACTTGTACCAATTTTATCCTAACCGAAAGTTGACCTTCGTAAAATCGACTTCGAAAAAATCAAAAATTTTTGAAATTTCTACCAATGGGTTCAAAATCTGGATTTGGTCTAATTTAACTATCTTGAAAACGAATCTACCATCAGAAAATTCTAAAAAATTTATCTCACGACTCGTGAATCAAGCGTTATGACATGATCTACTTTAATGCAATAAATGTTCAAAATGTTTTCCATCTTGTTGCTGAAAATGTCCTAATCAAATATCAAAATTATCCCTAATATTTTCGTACTACTACGTCCATGTACGTAAACTTTATTTTTACTACTTGATAAGCCACAGTAAAAATCTCTTACTTTTTCTAACCTGCTATCAGGTATTTTACTAAATAAAATGTAAAAGAGCTGTATTCAGTTATTTGTTTTAAATTTCTACAACTTAATTGTATGTACGGACCTGTCTCAACAAAGTGTTTCCGAATAGGTGGATTGGAAGAAGGGGCCCGATTGAGTGGCCAGCAAGATTACCCGATCTCACCCCATTAGATATTTAAAGTTGGGTTTGTGCTACTAAACCTAACGACGTAGCTGAACTTCAGCAAAGAATCAGAAACGAAATTATTTAAGTACCGCCGGCAGTATTACAAAATGTGAAGAATAGTTTTTATTATCGATTAGGTTTGGGACAAAAAAATACCTACATGTATTTACTACTAATAAAGCGTTGGAATAAATAAAAAATTCAACCTACCCCTTCATTTAAAAAAAACAACAAGTTGGTGGTCGCTACAACCATTAGTATATTTAAAAAAATAAATAAACCTCTTTATTTTGTGTCCCATAGAAAATAAAAATTGACGTGTTTCAAGAATTTTGCGACAAATTAATTATGCACAGAACTTTCCATGCTGTATAACGTCTTTGTTAGCAATAGTAATTTAGGGGGACCTTTTACCAGAGTAAATTATATTGTTGAATATAAATAATTCAATTTCAATCGCCACGAAGAAAATTTTAATTTCGGTTAATATTTCTGTTTCTTTAGCTTAACATGAACGCTGAAAAGGTAAAATTTGTGTTGATCACAGAGTTTCTGCACAGTCCCTCGTTGAGTATAACCCTCAAGGGATTGTAAAGCTCTTGCAATTCTCTTTGTAGTTGATTTTAAATTTAGAACATTGACTTTTTTTAACTAATTGTATTTTTAGTGAGATTTTGTTCTTATACGCTTTGGCAATAATTCAAAATAGTCGTTTTGAATAGCCTTTGCTAAATAAAATTAAAATCTTAAACCATAAAATTTTATTTTATATAGCTAAGTTTATGTAAACATAAATATGTATTAACATTTTACCGTGAGATTTTCATGAATATAGGAATATCGGGAAGCGCATAAATTTTATAAAAAGCTTTTAAGCTGTCGTTTCAATAAAGAAAACGGGTTCAGAAAATAGAATGGGAAATTATGTGAAGTCGTTTGGATATTATTACTGGAGGATGTCGTATTTTATTTGTATGTTTAGGATTTTTATTAAAAGCATAACCATATATGACTGAAGGGTCCTCACAGTAAAGATTTACATTATCTAAGCTATCCCTAGTTGACTCCATACAATCCCAATGTAACTTCGGTACTAGATGTCTCCGTAGGGATTATTTGCAATGCGACCCTCAGAACTTAAATTCTTTCATAAAATCACCGAATGAACTCTATTTGTTTTACTTTACCAAAAAGTAATTTGTAAAAGATATCTTGAAAATAAAAAACTTTGTAGAATAAAACTAGGTCACTATAAAATCATAAAACGTAATATTGTTCTTGATAAAACAGCTAAAATTAAAGAGAGTGATGATTGCGTGACGGTATTTATTTAATAATTTTCTCCAAGTGTGTCTGTTAAATTTGTTTTTTTTTAATGCGCCTTTTTGCTGGAGGTTTATTAATTTGGTTCATAAAAAAACATAAAAACAAGTATATTCAAAAGCACTAACACAAAGATTATATCAGAAACTTAAAATGGACAAGAAATTCATGCCAGTAAGATAGATATCAAGCGGGGTCGGACAGTTCGACCACGGGCCAGGTACCTGTTTTAAGTACACCGATTAGTTGGACCACGACAGCTCTTCGAGCGGATTAAGGATGTATTCTAAGAATTAAAACAATAAGTATTTACCTAACATATTATTTATTATTAAGGTGAATTATACAAAGACATAATTTTTACAAAATCTTTTTGTAATAGAAAGTCATTTCGATATTCTGATATCTTAGCTTTAATAAAACAATGTTGCACTTTTTAGTTTTTTGGTGAAACATTTTACATATGTAAAAAGGTTAGGTTAGGTTAGTGTAATAATAATAAAAATCACAAACCTTTAAATTAGCTTGGAGGGTCTTTCTGTTGGATCTTCTAACGCCTTCCTTTTCAAAGCATTGCTAACCTGCCGCCTTTTAAGAGTACTATTTTTTATGTGATTATGCTCTATATGTGGTTTTAAGATGGTTATTTCATCTTCCTCGGTATAAATTTTAGAAGAACACTTTCTGTTAACACACCTCTAACGAATTTTTCCGTATTTTGCTACATATGAGCTTTAGAAAATTTAAAATTATTTAGTAACAATAATTTTTGTCCTTTTTCACTAATCATATACTTCAAATCCATTTTTGTGTAGTTTCACTTCTTAAAAAAACTAAATTCACAAGCTAATAATAATGATGTTTAGTAGAACGTTGCTGGATTTAAACAAATATTTTCGTGGTTGAACTGAAGGGTGGGCTTAACTTGACCTTCTTCAAAAAAAGGCAGGTACTCATGGTCTAACTAACAGGTCCCCATATCAAGTACTTATAAAAAAAGTATGTACAAAAAGTACGAGGAGTAATAAACCCTAATTAAGTATGCAAAACCTTTACAGGGAGCACCATGAAATTTTTGATAAATCTCTTACTTTAAATTACATTTCTTCCGTAAATCTAAAAATCAGGTAGATCGACCCCGTATTTGTTTCAGTTGTAGCAAAGTTTAGGGTTTCTTCATTGTTAAAGGATTAGCAGATAAGCAATAACGCAATGCAGTGGTGTGTATTTTGGGAAAAAAAGACGTTTTTAATTATAATATAATAAAAAATGAAAAGAAATACTTATTGGAATACATTTATTACTTACATTTTATTCAATGTCCGACTCGGAAGAGGAAGAATCGTTGTTGACATTAATAATAATAGGGTCGATTAAATCATCACAAATATTGTCAATTTTCCACATATTTGCCTCTACTTTGATAACATGCTCGATACAGTTTGTCCAATTTTCCTTACTAACATGACTTACAGCACTCTCAAACAATTTCATAACATCGTTTATTTTAAAAGTAGTATTTTTTTCGAGCTTTCCCCTTTACCTGAGCCCATATTAATTCTATGGGATTAAGTTCACAATGATAAGGGGGAAGTCGAAGAACTGATATACCACGAGAGGAAGCCATTTCTTCTACAATGTAGGTTTTGTATTTATTCTTGTTCATTTTTGCATTTCTGTAAAGTTCTTTCCTTAGTGGATCTTTTGGAAACTTAATATTTTTCGAAATAAGCCACTCCAAAAGCTCTGACGCCAACGACTTATGGGCAATGCTTCTCGTAACCGTGAATGGTAACTTGCGTTGTCCATAACAATAACAGCCCCTTTTGGAATCAGATTCAACATTTGAACAAACCATTCCTCGCAGACATCCCCATTCATATCTTCGTGATAGTCCCCCGTGCGTTTTGAAATATAAGTTAATAATCCACCATCAACAAAACCTTCAGAACTTCTAACATGGACAATGATAAGTCTTTTTCCTTTTCCAGATGGTGGCTGTAAACCTAACGACAAACCTTCCACGAATGCCTGCCTTCCACTTTTAATGTTTCCATCTTGCCAAGATTTGGAAACTGTATATCCAGCATTTATCCATGTTTCGTCTAAGTAGAAGATTTTCAAATTTTGTTCTCTGACATGTCGAATGCTTCTAAATGGTCTCTTCTCCAAAAAACTATTTCCGGTTTATCTACCAAGATAGATTTTCTATTATGTTTTGTATATCTGAAACCCACATCTTTTGCTATGCCCATTTCAAATTATTAATATCCGGTCCCCTCAATGTTTATGGTAGAATTTGGCATATAGAATGCGATTGTCTTAGGTAGCTTAATCGGAGTCAACCATTTTTCCTAAAAAACGCTATACCTTAAAGATTCTAACCCCACAATTACAAACGTCCGAAGCAATATGTAATTATCTCAAATACCTTAATGAAACACAAAATGTATTATCGCTAGGGATGGTTCGAGTCTAGCTAATAATGGGAGGGTCAGAAGTAATGCGAATAGTTTCCCCTTATTATTTTTACTTTTTACACTTGGGCGTTCCTCCTTCAGTTTTTTTGACCTCTCTATTGAAGATGCTGTTATTTGACATTTTGGAAGGAATTTCTGTATTAACAACATAATTATAAATGTTTTAAACTTTTTATTTAATATGTAAATCCATGCTTGACGCATAAATTGCGCTAATTAAATATGTCAATCTGACTATGCTAATTTTAGCAAAACAGCTGTCATTGAGTTTTAAAAAGCAATTTTTTAAATAAATAGAGAAAGTTTTGTTAAAACGAAGAGTTTTTTATTATTCTTACTTTTTACCTACGCTAATATTATGTAAAACGTTTTTATTATGTACAGGTATACTTTTGAAATATTGCGTATATTCCTTGTTACTTAAATATGATATTTAATTATAATTTTTCCTGTATAAAAATTCCATACTAAAATATATGTATTTTATTAGGTTCCAGTAAGTAAACTTTGGTATTGGTGAGTAATTTAAACCGACATAGAGAATGCAAAGAGAGTTTGTCGTTTAGAAATAAACCGAAAGTCTGGTCTTTCTTATAATTACCACATAAATACTGAAATTTCTCAAAAATAATTTTATCCTCTAATTATTTAATAAAACGTTTTTTTATTAAGAACTTTTTTCTGTAAAATTTTAAATGAATTCTTAAAAAGTTTATAAACACTTTTTAAAAAATCTTTTTTATAATTTAAAACTACAATATAATAATATTTTTTTTTAATACATTTCTTTTTAAATTCTTGTAAATTGGTATTTTCGGTTAAACCAATAAATTGACTGACGCAAACTCTCTTTACAATTTTAATAAAGCATCCAAGTAGAAACCTCTTTCTACAGAGTAATGTAGATATATTTATCTCTCAAATTCTTCTTGTAGATACAAAAAACCTGTATCATGGCACACTGACACCAAATTACAGTTTCTTCTCACTCTTGCCTGTGTAGATGCAAAAAAGGTAAAGTTATAACTTACTTCTTTAACTAAATTTTTATTCTTTCATATTGGTACAGGTTGATACGCAAGATTGTCTGTACCCTCATATATACTTACTTATAGTCATGAAAATATTAGTGAGTTATATTAAAAATCATCCTGTATGAATATTTTTCATTTAAAGTATTTTAAGTGATTGAGTAGGTTATTTTTAAGGTATCTTGTAGTCCGGCCATTTATCTATTTCCATTGATTTATATATATTTTTATGCTAATTAAGAAAGTTACATTCTCTACAACAAATCTTAGTAACGGATTTAGTCAAAAACTGCAAGAAATAATGCTTAACATAAATATAACGACTTAGGAACATTAAACAAAAAATTTTGTAATTAAAAACAATGTTTAAGAGCATTAAACAATTAAACTTTTGAACACAACTTCTTGAAATAAAAGTAAAAGTTTGGTTAAAAAGTTGCATTGGTTAATGGTCTTAGTAAGATGCACTTCCACAAAGTAAGAGTCAGTATCATACATTTTAATATAACTATAACTAATTTGCATTATTTCTTTGAAAATGTAACTTTTTAATGCTAGTACTGTATATTATTAAAACAAATTAAAAGTGGTAAAATAAAATTAAACAAAGTTAAACGTGATAACAATCAACAATTACTACAGGTTGTAAAATATCTGTTCTAATTTTATTTAGCCACGATTTCTAATTTTTAGATGCATGTTTCATTAGATTTTTTTAATATAGCTTATACTTCTTTGAAACATATACAAATACAATCATTATTAGCTAACTAAAGTACATTCCAAATTTTTGAAACAGGTAGATTTTTTATTTTAATTTACTATTTTTTCAAATGGATGAGTTCTATAAAAGGGAAATGTTGCCAAATTAACGAGCAAAAAAATACTGAAAAAGGTTAGTCGCATAAGGAAGCAGTTTTTCCAATATATTTTTGGTTTTTCTTATGTATTTTGGGCCCCTTTATCACCCATGTTGTACCCGAAAGATATGGAGGTCTTTTAACATATTTTTAGTTTGTAGTATTTTACTTCTTACAGTTGACGAAAAACTAAATGTCAGCTGTCAACACATACACGTATCATTAGATATTGTCCTGTTATTATTTAGCATTGTTTGGCTTCGTGTTTTTGTATTACTGATTTTTTATTCTAACTTTATCTGTTAGTGATTTGTGTTACTCTGATCTGCTTTTATTATTGCAAATACCTACCATCGAGAAGAGTAATTCTACCCGGATTTGTATCTTCGTTGTGATTCCACAATACAAATTGCAATGAAGCATTGTGCATATCAAAAGTGTAGAAATAATACAAGAACTTTAGTTAAAGGACGAAGAAGGAATTCTATTAAGTTTATTCCGTTTCCTAAACCCAGAAAATGTCCGAGCATTATGTGGCAAACCAAAATCTGAATTTTGCCACAATCAACAAAACCACCTATATTTGTAGTGAACAGTTCGTTCATAATTGCGTAGATCCAAAACACAAATCACTAACAGATAAAGTTAGAATAAAAAATCAGTAATACAAAAATACGAAGCCAAACAATGCTAAATAATAACAGGACAGTATCTAATGATACGTGTATGTGTTGACAGCTGACATTTAGTTTTTCGTCAACTGTAAGAAGTAAAATACTACAAACTAAAAATATGTTAAAAGACCTCCATATCTTTCGGGTACAACACGGGTGATAAAGGGGCCCAAAATACATAAGAAAAACCAAAAATATATTGGAAAAACTGCTTCCTTATGCGACTAACCTTTTTCAGTATTTTTTTGCTCGTTAATTTTGCAACATTTCCCTTTTATAGAACTCATCCATTCTAATCTAACATTAAAAATAATGACATTATTACCATATTTTTTAATGAAACCCCCACTTCTTTCAATTTTTATACTTCCCTTAGGTTAGGTTAGGTTAGGTCCTTTTTGGGTGGTCATTTAATGTCCCTTCCACTGCGACCTGAAAGATCTATTGTGGCTCACCCCTAGGTTATAGTCGTTCTATCAGCCCTATGCCTCTAATGAAGCTCGTCAGGGTCATTGGCGACACTTTCATGAAGTCATTGGGCTCGAGTTGATGCAAACCAAATTTATTGATCCTTATTCTCTCGAGCTCTCGGCAGTTACACAAGATATGCTCCATCGTTTCATCCTCAGTCTGACAGAATCTGCAGTCCGCACTCTCTGCCAGTACAATTGTTTTCATATGCCTATTAAGGCGACTGTGTCCAGTCAGTAGTCCTATTATTATTCGTAGGTCCTGTATGCTCATATTCAGCAGCTCTCTTTTTAGAGAGATCTCCTACAAATGCCTTTGAGTGAGTTAAACCTTCTAGCTCGAACCAGTAAGAACGTCTCCTCCCCAGTTCGATATTGTTCCTTTGGCTACGCTATTCGCTATGCCTAAGAATGGCTCCGGATCTATAAATATTCCTTCAGCACCTTTCCTGGCTAGAAAGTCCTTTTGTTCTTTACCTTCAATGCCGGTATGCCCAGGTGCCCAAAGTAAGGTTACTTTGTTATTTTCCCCTAGACGTAGTAGATCCGGAAGGCACTTCCAAACTAACTTGGAGTCGATCCGATTTGATTCCAGTGACTTTAGTGTCGCATTGCTATCTCTTGGAAAATTGTGGATAGGTTACTCAAGTTTTGGCTCAGGTCCACCTTTGGTTTCCCTCCATGTACCCTAGTTCCAACACCTCTCTTGGTCTTAGTGCCGTCCGTGTACCAACACTGGTCAGCCATTATAAGATTCAATCTATTCGTCACCCATTCGTCCCTTCCTAGGAATAGGACGGTAAATGGCTTGTGGTAGTTGTATTTAGAGTGCATATCATCTGGTACCATCTCCAGTATCGGATGATCTTTTGTTATCTCTCGGGCCCTGGCTCTGACACTGCTCTGCCATGCATCCTGACATTTCACTAGTCTTCTGTATGCACCAGCCATCGCCTTCATTTCCATCCAGATATGGAGTGGAGGAAGATCTAACAAAATTTCGATGGTAGTGGTGGGAGTGGTAGACATAGTTCCCGTTAGCCCTTGAAGCTTATTCAGCTTCTCCCTGGTGGACATTTAGCCCACCAGGCCGGAGCACCGTACGTAATCATAGGCCTTATTATTGTCAGATATAGCCAATACATTTGTTTGGGTTTCATTCCCCATGACTTGCCGCGGCATATCCAAAGGGATAGCTTTGCTTTACTGCAAATGTTTTCTACATGAGCGTTCCATGAAAGTCTTCTATCCAGCGTAACCCCTAGATATTTGACTTCATTCGCTTCCTTAGTAGATTCTCCATAGAGAGCGGGCATTTGGAGTTTATCCAGTTTCCGCCTCCTGGTGAAACTAACAACTGTTGCTTTATTAGAATTGACCGAAAGTTGTTCCTTGTCGCATCACCTAGTAACAATGTTAAGTGCTCGTTGAGTCACTTTCCTCTTACCAATATCACCAGACCGCCTGCGTTAGCTTGTACCTCTATCCCCTGGTTGTCGAGGTCCGAGATCAAGTCATCCTTGCTGAGCTAATTTCAAAAAAGTATAATACTTAAAATTGTTAGTAATTAAAATGGTCAGTAATTTTACTGAGGTATGCTACCAAAAATAAACAAACAAAAAGAATAGTATCGGATTTGACCGATGTCAATAAAATTGTTACCATATAGATTATAAATAAAAAATATGCTTCTTAAAACTTTAAATTTTAAAACGGCCCTGAACATACCTATTTTTAATTTTTTAATTTCTCGATATTACAAAATCATAATGAGTGCCTGGAAACATTGCAAAACGTAAACGTGAGTTAGAGTGTTATTTCTGTATTTCAAAATATATTACCTAACTATCCACCTACTTGTTTCACTGTATATATGTATTTTATGTATTTTTGATCCAGCTTTGTATCTGTGATGTGAAATACCCAAACAGCCACGTCAACAATGTATTTCACTAATTTAGATATTAATAAATGTCAAACATTTCCTTATAGTTTTACATTATACAGTTAAATATTACTAAAGATTTTTACATTTTTTACATAAAAAACCATTTTCCAGGATGAGCTCAATACAGCTTTACCCTCACTTACATTAAGTGCTCACAATTTCCTCTCCATTGATCATTAAACCACCATTGACCCGGCGTTATATTCATATTTATCATTCTGTAACTTAACTGTTATTATTGTATTGTCTCTATTTTTTTTTTATTAGAGATTTTATTATTATTTATTATTGTCGATTTTATACTGCCAACAAAATTGTCTTATTTGATGTTTTTATTAACTTTTGGTCTACCTTGCTTTACTACATCACTCATATTATGATTTAATTGTTTGTTTTTTTACGGAGGCGACACTTTTATGAAGGCCGTAGGCTTGAGTTGATACAGACCAAATTTATTGATCCATAGTAGCTTCGGCAGTTGCGCAAAATATGCTGCGCCGTTTCATCATCAGACTGACAAAATCTGAAGTCCACACTTTCTGTCAGTCCAATTGTTTTCATATGCCCATTAATGGTACTGTGTCCAGTGATATCATATTTCGTAGGTCCTGTCAGCTTATATTCAACAGCTCTTTGAGTGTCTTTCTCCCTGCTGCTCGTACTTCTTTCTCGTTATGCCTAAGGCCCCTTTTATGCACGGCGCCATGCGACGGTCGTCGGGCGGTCGTCATGTGACGTTGAGAAAAATGTCTCAACGTCGAATGACGTCCGTCGGGCGCTCGTTGGGCGCACGTCGGGCGCGCGTCAGGCGAGCGTGATACGGACGTCTTTTTCCACCTACAGATCGTCTGCACATACATAGTTGGACTCACAGTGTCTGCTGTCATGGATCCATATGTGATGTACAGGAGAAGGTGCATTTTACACTTAATATGAGGAGTTACGAGTCCATGGTGAAAATTTTTTAAATTATTTCCGAATGAGCATTGTTTCATTTGTTTTTTTCTATGTCACTTTTATCTTCAAATTGTGGTACCACCAGAGCACAAACAAAGCTCCAAGCATCTCTTTTCTTTAGTCTGTTTTTATAGTCTTAATAATTGGAACAATCCCATATTTAGTTTAGACTTAATAGCGTCTATTAGTGGCTCAGTGTCTATATCTTTCATTTTTTTCACTTAATTTACACACACATTTACATGGATGTTCAACAAGAGCAACAGTACAACTGACGACCGCCCGACGACCGTTATTTCGCTGCCGTCTAAAAACACCTTGCATAAATAGCTCCATATACGGCAATGTGATTAAGGTAAATTCTCGACGACCGCCCGACGGTCGTACTCTAACTATCGACGTCGTGATTTAGAGTACGGACGCCCGACGACCGCTCGACGTCGTGCATAAATAGATACATTTACGCCAATTCATTTTTATTACGACCGTTTTTCGACGACCGTCGCATGACGCCGTGCATAAAAGGGGCCTAAAAAATGCTTCGGATCTAGTATTATTCCTTCAGCAACTTTTATGGATAGAAGATTCGCTTTTTTGTTTTCTTTAATGCCGGTATGTCTAAGTGCTCAAAGTAAGCTTACTTCCCCTAGAAGCATTAGATTCTGAAGGCATTTTGATCCGATTTGGTTCCAGTGACTTTAGCGCCACATGGTGTTTCTGCAGTCACGCTTAAGCATTTCCTGCAGACATATCTTCATTGCAAAAACCTCATCTTGGAGAATAATTAATTTTATTATACCTTTAATTACAAGAAATTATTTATATAACCTTTATTTCATTACCAGTATTTATATATCTTATAAAATAGGTGTTGGTATTTTGGCTTATACATATCGGAGTCAAACATTTTCAAGAACAGAGCTAAGAATTGTGAGATAAACTTTTTTTCAATTTCATTAATAAACGTTTGCAGCTACTTTTTGCATTCATTTTTCTGTTTCCTCTAATGCCATGTGCAACTTTATTCATTGCGTTAAATTTAAGTTATTGGTTTAAAATTCATTTCTATTATTAACAAACCCACTTTATATTTAATATTTAACGAGTAAGAGAATTATTATAAAAAAATTTACTAAGTGACATAAAAAATCCGAACACCCAGTTTAAATGATTTTATTTTAATAAAATTTGGTGAATTTATTTATTTTACTAAAATAAACAATCGATAAAATTTTCAGCCTTATCAGTAGAAGATTCCGGTTTTTATACTGCTTTTTTTGAAATCCATTAACAATCCAAAAATGAATATTGTAGCCGTAGTAAAGATCCAAATTTTGCGGATTTTGGTTCTTGACATTCTTTACGATTAATTACGATGCCTAGGGTACGGAGACCTGTACGATTTCGTCAACTTAATGAGTTTGATAGGGGTCGTATAGTGGGACTTCGGGAAGCTGGATTTTCTTTTCGGGAAATTGCAGTGTAGACACCATGGTTAGGTATTGTCAGGCATGGTTTCGAGAAGGCCGTACGCAAAGAGCAAGGGGCTCTGGACGCCCCCGTAAAAGCACAAACCGTGAAGATCGCCGCCTAAGATTATTGGCCTTAGGGGACCGTTTCTCCACTACCAGGTTCATTGCAAATGAATATTTGCCGAACACGGTAGACCAATTGGTAGGCGAAGTATTTACCGACGAATAAGGCGTTTTGGCCTGTTTTCATACCGACCACACTGGGTCCTCCCTTTAACTCCAGAACACCGACGTAATCGCCTTGAGTGATGCAGAGAACGATTACTCTGGGATTAGGAATGAAGCAGTATTGTCTTTAGTGACGAGTCTCGATTTTGTTTAGACATACACGATGGTCGAGCGAGGGTTAGAAGACGACGTGGGAAAAGGAGATCCACGGTTTTTTGTTGAAAGGCATGTTCATCAAACTGTTGGAGTTATGGTTTGGGGTGCTATAGCTTATGGATCGAGATCACCTTTAATCTTCATCAGAGGCAACATAAACGAGCAGCGTTATATCCAAGAAGATTTATAACCCCATCTTTTACCCTCTTAACACCCTGGCAAATCCAACTTTTCAACAAGATAATGCCCGACCACATGTCGCAAGAGTCACAATAGACTATTTTCAACATAATGATGTCACTTTGTTACCTTGGCCACCAAGATCTCCCGACTTATCCCCAATTGAGCACGTGTGGGATATGATGGGTAGGAGATTGCTCAATTTGCAACGTCCTCCTCAGAATCTAGAAGAACTTCGAGAGGAGTTGGTGGTTGCCTGGAATGAGATACCACAAAAGGACATTAACCACCTGATCAGAAGCATGCCTAGGCGCGTTGAAGAATGCGTAACACATCGGGGTGCATCCTCAACCAAATATTTAGTAATATTTATTTGAAATAAGTAAGAATATGAGCAAATGTTTGACATTTATTAAAATCTTCATTCTATGGTTATATACATAGTGCCAGTATGCACCATCAGTCGTTTCTAATTCAACCCACGGTTCAACCTCCAGAAACTGCAAAATTGGTATGGCTATATTCTGCTAGCTACCAACTTTAATCGACGTTCTATTTGTGTTTTTTTAAATTAATGTATTACTTCTAGATAAACGATAAACAGGTGTAAAGTGGTTATAGAATATATAGTAAATTTTTCAGCTATTTTGGTAGAGTATAACATTACGTTTTACATTGTAGGTACCTATATTAAAATTACTTTAAATTGAAAAAAAATGTATCTATCTTTACATCTTCTTCTGGTGATAATGATATGGAAATTATAATTTTACTTAAGCATCATACTTCAATAATTTCCACTCCTATAATATTGGTGTATATGAAGTTTATTATCGTTGGCTGAAATCAACCGTTGGTTATTTAACCAAAGGTTGATACGATCGTTGATGCATACGGACCTAAACAAGTAAGTAGATAGTTAGGCAATATATTTTGCAATACAGAAATAACACTCTAACAGACGTTTGGGTTTTGCAATGTTGACAGGTACTCATTGTGATTTTGTATTTTGAATAACGAGCAATTAAAAAATTAAGAAAAATAATGTGCCCGGCCGTTTTAGATTCCAAAGTTTTGAGAAGTGTATTTTTTATTTATAATCTATGTGGTAAAAATGTTTTTGGCATCGGCATCGGTAATCTTTTAAATAAATATTAAGATAAAAATGTCGATATGGTATACCACAACATTAATAATTTAAAGAATACCAAAAATAGGAAAAACCAACAAAAATAAAAAAATTATTAAAATAATTTTTCACTATTGTTAAGAAATCGATTATTGGACTAAAGAGGTGATTAGCGAAAGGAAACCTCACCAAAAAAAGAAAAAAAACAAAGAAACTATGTATCAAAAGAAACAAAGAAGCTCATGGAGAAGAGAAGGAAGCTGAACGAAGAAGGCCAAAGGAAATCTATAGAATATGTAGAAATCAATAAAAAATAAGGAAAATGATAAGAGAAAATAAAAGACAAAGTTTTTTTACAACTTTGTAAAAGCTCGTATATGGTGGAAGTAATTAACCGGTACAAGTTATCCCCCTGGATATTAATCTGCCGCGCTTCAGTAACTCCAGGAATCCCCGCTTGGGCTCCCCTACTATAAGAGCGAAACTAGGCCGATTTGAAATAAACAAAATAAAAGACGTAAACGGAGTAGAAACAAACATTAAAGACGACATCATAAATATAATTCACCATTTCTACTCAGAATTATATAAAACAAAAAAGAAGCCACCAGAAAAAAATACAAACCAACTTAAGACTACAATAAAAAATGTTAACTCAGAGCTACAGTCAGAAATAAGCAAAGCAGAAATAAAGAGAGCATTGAAAGAAATGAAAAACAACAAATCACTATAAAAAGACGTAATAACTGCAGAAATGTTGAAATATGGTAAAAAAGTGGTAATTAATACTCTCCATCCCCTTTTTAACAAAATATTACAAGAAAAAAGAATCCCAAACAACTGGAAGGAATCCATAACCATTATCCTACACAAGAAAGGGGACAAAGCAGATAGAAGCAGACCAGTCGAAGGAACAAGCTGGTTTTAGAAACGGAATTCAGCACAAGTGATCATTTATTAAGTATGACATTCCTTATAGAACGGGCAAATTAATACAATATTCCACTATATATAGCATTCATAGATTTCGAAAAGGATTTCGACAGCGTCGATCATTGGGCAGTGAGAAATTCATTGATTAACAGAAGAATTGACCAAAGATATACAGACCTAATAGCCAATATATATAAAGAAGCCAAAACAACAATTAAAATATATGAAGGAACGAAATAAATACCCATAAATAGAGGAGTGAGACAGGGTGACACAATATCACCAAAACTTTTCAACCAGGTTGTGGAAAATATTTTTAAAAGATTAGAATAGGAAGGAAAAGGTTTAAAAATTTTTGGAAAATGCTTAAACCATTCAAGGTACGCTGATGACATCGCATTGATCACCAATAAATAGAAAAATTAATTGAAATGTTGAAAGAACTGGACATAGAAGCTGAAAAGATAGGCCTTAATATGATTTACAGTAAGACCAAAATCATGACAAATACAGATGAGAACATCAATATTAGTATATAAGACGAAATAAAACAAGTTCACGATTATATATATCTGGGTCAAATTATAAAACTTAGCAAGGAAAACCAAACAGCAGAGATCAAAAGAAGAGTTAGACTGGCATGGGCGGCATTTGGCAAACTAAGCTACATCCTTAAAAACAAAAGATATCCACAACATCTTAAGACCAAGGTAAATAATCAATGCATACTCCCTGTTCTCACTTATGGTTCCCAAACATGGACATCTACAAAAGCAAACATGGACAAAATCATAAAAACTCAAAGATCAATGAAAAGACAGATGCTGCTAGTGGATAAAAAGAGGAACGAGTGGATAAGGGGGAAAAAAGTAATGGATGTTAGACAAGAAGTTGCAAAATTGAAATGGAGATTTTCCGGACACAATATAAGACAGAAAGAAGACAGATAAACCAAAATTCCTATAAATTGGAGACCATGGGTATATAAACGAAGTAGAGGAAGACCCCAAATAAGATGAGCAGATGACATAAAGAAGCTTGTAGAATCTAGATGGATGAAGGTAGCGACAGACAGAGAAGAATGGAAAAGATTTAGGGAAGCCTATGTCCAAAGATGGACCGAAGAAGGCTAAATAGATAGATAATAGGTAGATCTAAACATGTTAAGATTTGTCTTAAGTCCAATTCTTTATTAACATATTTTTATATAATCTTTTCAGAAACAGTATGTTTGTGACACTATTCTTTTTCAATTGAAATTTCATGCAAGAACAAATTTTTCATTAAATTCTGAACTAGAACCTGTTCTTTATATTATACAAACATTTTTGCCATTAATAATTTACATTTAACAGAAACTCCCAATCTTGTATAGCAATTTAAACATACAATAATACAGAGTTTTAATTTTCTATTGTAATTCTCTGTAATTCAAACAAAAATTCACCTTAGAAGATAAATTGTTTGCAATTTGTCAAGCCATTTAACATGCAAATACGGCGTTTATCCAATTAAAAATACTGATTTTTTGTTCATGCTCTTTACGCTCTCTATATAATAGGCCATTTAGAATACTTTTGCAAATTACCATATTATCCAACAAAGTATACTTAAATCATTTACCCATCTGTATACAATGTTAAAATAATTTTTATCGGAAGTTTTCATAAAATAGTTTCAGCAAATTTTCGTTTTCGCAAAAGTCAAACGACTTTGCGCCTAGTTTAATTTCATGAGAAACCCTTTTAGTTTCTTAACTTATTATTGTGTTATATCTTTTTATATAAAATCCCCCGGGGAAGTTTATTAACTTCTAGGGCTAGAAAAGTTTCTTTAAGGAATTAGATTTAAGTAAGGAAATTGTCGGATACAATCAAAAGTTCTTTCAAAGAATATTATAAATATTAATTCTGTTTAACAGGAACTATTCGTAAAATGAACAATACAAGGGTGTTCTACTATAATAACAATACGCCACATTATTAGAAACGTCACTGTTGCCATTATATCCAAACAAACTTTTGCCTTATTGTGGTTAATTTGTATTGAAGATTTTTATATTATGTATTTTCATATATTTTCTTGTTTATGAGTTATTATAGTGCTAAATAGACACATTGTTATCGTTAAGGAATATTTCGAGTCGTATTTAAAGAAGTTTTATTTTGTTTTATATAAAAAAAGTTTGCTTTTGAGCTTAAGTAATATTATTTTATTTTTTTTTACCTTAGAACAAAATAAAACTTCTTTAAATATAACACAAATATTTCTTAATGATAATAATTTGCTTGTATAGCACTATAATGTCAAAAGCTCTACAAGAAAATCAACATTACAAAAAACTTCAACGCATACTAACTACCATAAGGCCACAGTTTGTTTGGATATAATGCTATGACTTATATCAAGGAATGGTGACAGTGACGTCACAATAATGTGGCGTAGTTAATGATGCAGACACTAGTATAATTATATTTTCTTAAAACACGTCAATTTTAATTTTTGAATGGCCATCAACTGCTATAGATGTTTTGGACATTACGTCATTAGTGATGGCGTAATGACGTCATCGACGATTTTTTTAAATACAAACCGAGGTCACGTGATAGCTCACTTGAAAGGTCTCCTTATCGCCTTTGCAACAATGTAGTAATTTAAATATTTATTTCTACAGGGTTAACCAAAATTATGAACTTTTTTAAATAACATGGAATTACAATAAATATTCATTCACTGAACTAAAATACACTAAGGACCGCCACTGGGAATAAAACAATTAATTATTGTAGTAAATACTGGGAATTATTTTTACAAAAATATTTAAATCAATATTGTCATTGACTCGTCTTTATTCGTCAATGATCTGTGAATCTGTCAAATAATGGGCGTCAAATTTTTACTCTTCGAGTTTTTTGCCGACATTAATAACAGCATTTACAAAAATGAAACCAATAGAAACAGAAAAAATCGAGATTTTAACCATAATTGATTATGGAGATAGAGTGAGGACTCAAGCAGAAGTTCGTAATTTATTTAATGCTAAATACCCCAATCGCGATCCAATCACTCAATCAACAGTAAGTTAAATTGAAAAAAAAATTAAAGAAACGGGCCATGTTAAAGATCTTCCCAGAAGTGGTAGAACATCAATATCCGAAGCCAAAAAACTGGAAGTTGTACTGCCGTTTCAAGAAAATCCTCATACCAGTTTTAGACAGGTCGCACTAGATAATAATGTCCACCAATCAACTGTTGTAAGAGTGCTAAAAAAGTAGAAGTGGCATCCATACAAAGTACATCTGTTCCAGGAGCTATTAGAAGATGACTTTGATAGAAGAATCGAATTCTGCGAGATCGTTATGGAACAATGTAACAGAGATCCGAGTTTCATACAAAAGGTACTTTTTTCAGATGAAGCGTCTTTTATGCTGAACAGTCACGTAAATCGCCAGATATTGGGCAAGTAAAAATCCACATTGGATGGAAGAGTATAGGACACAATATCCCGAATGTTTGGGCCGGCATTATAAACAATCAAATTGTATGGCCATATTTTTTGAGAAAACCCTAACTGGTGCTAGTTATCTGGAATTTTTTCAAAATTATCTGTTGCCACAGCTGAATGATTTATGGTACTAATAGGATTGGGCTCCCCACACTATGGCGTTGAGGTACGAAATTACCTTAATAACGTTTGCCCAGGAAGGTGAATAGGTAGAAGGGGGCCTATCGAATGGCCACCAAGGTCTCCAGATTTGACTCCGTTAGACTTTTTTTGTGGGCATATTTAAAGAGCAGAGTATATCAAAATCGACCGAATAATGTAGAAGAGTTGAAGGAGCGAATCCGAACGGAAATTGCACAAATAACACCTGAAGTTCTCGAAAACTTTAAGAAAGAATTTACTGCTTGCCTTTCTCATTCTATCATTGCTGAAGGTTGGCAATTTGAACATTTGTTGTAATTTAATTGTATTTAAGTAAACATTTATTCTAATCAATCAATCAATCAATCAATTTATTCTAAATTAATTATATTAATAAACCAACAGTTTTGGTTAACCCTGTAGAAATAAATATTCAAATGATTACATTATTGCAAAGGCGATAAGGAGACCTTTCAATTGAGCTCTCATGTGACCCCGGTTTGTATTTAAAAAATCGTCGATGACATCATTACTCCATCACTAATGACGTAATGTCCAACACATCTATAGCAGTTGATGGCCATTCAAAAATTAAAATTGACGTGAGAGATTTTTTTAAAAGTCGTCTGTTTCTGAAAAAATGAATTTATTCCATACATTTGCATCATAGTGTATAGGAGAACAGTGTAGTTTTAATCGACCTATGTGGGCCGGTTTTTCGGCTAGTACAACTCGCACGACAAATGCTTGTGAGAGTTTTAATTCTCATTTTAAAAGTAATTTTTATTCCAGCTATCCATCAATCTTTATATTCTTACAAACACTGCTAAGTTTTTAAGCTGTTATAATATATGAATATGCTAGAATAAACAGCGCCGATCAGAATAATTTAGTATTTATAAGAAGCGAATGATACGCCTATGCGCTCATTTTTGACATATATATTATATTTATGCAAATATTGCTTTGACAGTAAACTGTAAACATAAACAATGAGTCATACAAGGAGCTTCAAGATGGCCGACTTCCGTCGCAAATTTTCCCTAAAGTTAATATATGACAGACTACTTCCTGTTTCTTTTTGTTCTAAGATATGAACCGCTTCTATATACAGTGTGGAAACCACTTAATAAAATTATTTGTGGGGTTAGTTTAGAAGATTATAAAAAACGCTGGGACCCGTCAACTTTATAATTCAAATGTGAGCTTTTTAAACATAAATTTAAATGTACAGGGTGATACACGCAAGTCTTTTTAATAAAACACCCTTTATATTTTTATGATTTTAAAAGCTCCTTAACAATACGAACTATACCATGAATTGTACAGGGTGAAATTTTTAAATAAGTTATAATTGTGTTCAAGATAGTAAATACATAAAATACTTGACGTAATGGATTTTTTACATAAAAACAAATACTCAAAATGTTCTTCATCTTGTTGTTGGTAATAACATAGTCTCCTATAAAAGTCGTCCCAAACTTTTTTTAAAGTTTGAGGTGAAATACCCCGTATTTCTGTAGTTATTCTTTCTTTGAGGTATGCAATGCTAGTTGGCTGTGTTGCATATACTTTGTTCTTTAGATAATTTATTACAATTAAAATATAATGGGGTGTTGTTCCGTCCTGCTGGAACCAGATATTTTCATCCGGTAGGTTCGGATCTATTGCGTTGGGATATAAGTTAGCCAACTCAGGAACAACTGAGTCTCTGATCATGCTTAAATATTTTTCGGCTGTCAAATTTCCATCTACAAAAAGGGAACAATAATATGATTACCTATGATACCTGCCCAAAGATTCAATGAGGATTCTCCTCTGACCAATATCTACAGTTTTCTCTGTTTACTTCCCCGTTTAATGTGAATGTTGATTAATCGGAAAAAATAATTGTACCAACAGCAATTTTATTTCTGTTCAATTTATTCACAATTTTTCGCTTCAATCCATTCTACGATCTGAATCGTCTTCTATTAGTTGTTGCACAAAAGTCAATTTCTATGGATAAAGTTTTTCTTTATGGAAACACCTTAGGACAGTTATGTGACACATTATTTTGACGAGAAATTTGACGTGAACTTGACGTTGGATTCTCCACGACACTTAACATAATATCCACTTTCACATGACCTTCAACGAAGTGAGGTTTTCTCTTTAATGATTTGACATGTCCAAGTTCTCTGAATTGTGTATAAATTTTAGACCCAGTATCTTGTGAAATATTAGGCAACTGAGGATATCTCTGATTAAATAACTTTGCCACTTCAACTTGATTTCTGCAATTATCGCCGTAACCAATCATCATTAAAATTTCAATCCGGTGAGTCTCAGTTAAATATTTCATTATTACTTCGCAAGATATTAAGTTTTTGATTCAGAATTGACAACTACGATATTTAAATGTCAACACATCAACAACTGATAGACATTATTTACCGATTTAGTTTAATTATATTGGCATAGTTATTTTTACAGTTTTTACATATTCGTAACAAAAAATGTAAACAAAACCCAAAATATTGATACTTAGTGAAGAAATCTGCATTCGGCTAATTAAAAATAAAACCATTATTACTTCACAATTTTATGTATTTACTATCTTGAACAAAATTATAAATAATTTAAAAGTTTCACCTTGTACAATTCATAACAGACCCTACATGGTATAGTTCGTTAAGATCGTATTGTTAAGAAAATTTTAAAATAATAAAATCATACAGGGTGTTTCATTAAAAATATAGATCATGGACGATGCCAGACTTGCGTGTATCACTCTTTACATTTAATTTTATGTTTAAAATGCTCACATTTAAATTTCAAAGTTGACGGGTCCCAGCGTTTTTTATAATCTTTTAAACTAACCCCACAAATAATTTTATACAATAAGTGGTTTTCACACTGTATGATACAAGTAAAAAGACACATCCAAACCTTCAATACCCTTGCATTTTTAACTCTGTTGCTACATAAACAACCAACAAAATTGTCATTTTTTTAAGAATCCAATCTGTAACAAAATGTATAACTGCAATAAAAGTCTTTTTATATTTTTCTCTCAAATAATATGCAAAAATCTTCCCGTATTCTACTTATAGAATCATGATCATGATCAAATATGTCGAACGCATTTCTGTATATTCCACATATATTATATCCAGTTGAGATTTCAATTCCAAGGTTTTATAACTAATATATTTTTCAATATGTAATATATTCTTCATACATATGGATAAAAATAATTTGCTCGAATAGCTTGGAAGGTGCACAAAGATATTTGCTTGTAGTTTTCTACATCCTGATTTAAAAATAGGTTATATTTTATACTGTACCCTTAAACCTACCTTTACGTACTTGACTTCAATCCAGAAAATACAATTTAACCGGATATATCCTAGGTAATATATTTCATTACGTAATTTTATCCTGTAATGAAATTTGACCTTGACAAGATTCTACATATTAAAAACTAATTAAAATTCAGTTAGGTTTCAAACGTATGAATATACAAAATTCAACAATATAACAATAAAGAGAAGTACTTATTGCCTATAACAATATTAACAGTTATATTTTCGTTCCCAGGAATGAATTGATCTTGAGCCATTTCTTGGAAATCGGATAATGACAGTATCAAATTACATATTTAAAAACAATAATATTGTGTTTCTATGGTTACCAACTACATGCCTGCTATTTTGGCGTTGTATTCAAATTTAAAATATAGCGAACGCCGATAAATATATTAATATTTTATTTTTTCACTGTTCTTTCTATTTAAGGGTATAGTAATAAATAAAATGTTGTACGTCACACGTCCGGTAACCTTTTACAGTACTCGTCTCGAATTCCGGAGTCGGCTGTCGCCAAGTCCGTAAACATCTTACTCGTCGTGTAATCAGGAATAACAGAGCTTGTACATTTTTTATTTTATTATTAACGTGGTTTAAAAAACTTTTAATATCTACATTAAATTATGTTTTCAATTTTTTTCTTCCATTTTAATAAGAATTATAATGTTCCTTAGACATTCTTAAAAATAAAGTAAAAACATTTAAATAGTTAGGCAAAACCCGAATTAAAAACAAATTCAAAATACGAGGGGCAGTCTGTAAATAAAAAAATTTAAAATTTAAAAATATTTTACTTACTCTTTTGAGGTTAAGAATCGATTCAAAATCAGGCTTGACCGTTTTCCAAAGAAAAAACAACTACTTCCTGAGCGATATGCCACGTCTTCAATTAATTTAAATGTAATTGTATTTTTACATGTAACTTTTGAATTATAGAGTGTTTCTAGTATTGTGAAATGTATCTTCAACTGGCTTTTTGTCTTTCATTAGCAGTTACCTTGGTTTGAAAACTAATCTAAACCTCAGCGGGGCAAGTAAAAATATATTTCTATTTTTAAATTTTTTATTAAACAGGTAAATAAATTTGAAAAAGTTTGGTAAAATCTGAATGGTATAATCTCAAGTTAAGATTGATTTCAAGTTCTGGTACATCAATTATTCATCTAATATTTTTGAAAAATAATATTTTGAATACGCGAGTTTAGCTATAAATGTTAATTTTTAACAAAATTATTGATACATTAAGAGCCGGTTTCCTTAAACGCTTGTCAAACCTCTTTTAGCTAACAAGTTGTTAACTGATTTTTAGATGAAGTTGACGGTGCGGTGTTTTCGGCTTGAATAATTTTTCCCTGAAAGCAAATAGTTAGATTTTATTTTATTTTATTTGATTAGAAAAAAACTAACCTTAATATTGATGTATTAATGGATTTTTACTGCCAAAATCGATAAATAATAAATGATTTTCTTGCTTTGATGGGAAACTGTGATTTTAATTTTTTAATAGGCTTTTAAATTAATAAAAAATATATACTAGTTGAATCAATAGATAGAGAATTAAAAAACAATATTAAAAATAGAAATTAAATAGGTTTGCTTTTACCATTCAAATTATATATTTAGTAAATATTAAAATCTCTTGTTTGAATGGTACGATCAAAACCAATAAACCGTTACAATAATTAAAAATATCTCTTTAAATATCATTATGTTAATTCGGTAACAAAACATAAGTGACTAACACTCGGTTTCACAATCGAGAGTTAACTCCAAGTTAAGATTTAACCCGAAAATTGACCAATGGAAAAATGTGTTACATGTTTGTCAAATTTTGCTATTGGTCGGTTTTTGAGTTAAATCTCAACCCGAAGTTAATTCTCGATTGTAAAACCGGACGTAGGTCCGTTTTAAATTTCCAAACATACACTATTTTGGGCCTTTCAAAGTCTAGTCTACTTATTTACTCCAAAAAATGGGACAACGTAGCCTAAGATTCAGTTTTTATCTCTCGACGACTAATGAAATTATTCTTAAAACTTCAAATAGGCGCATGCCCAATCAAAGTAAACAGTTTAATAGTGGTGAACTGCCAATATTTATTTGTTCATTAACTACTTTATATTGTTGATCTGCTAGATGTCTTTTTATTTCAAGTTCTTCGAGGAAATCTAAATTTTGTTTTTTATCACAAATATGTAATGTTTGACGTAATTGTAACACAAATATATTAAGTTATTGTAAAGATCAGCATGATATAGTGATTGTCAACAGGGAGGGGTACTCTCACCTCTAGTGTGGAACTTGGTCTTAGACTCCTTACTCAACCACCCAAGCAGTGATAACCTCTACACTATTGCTTATGCAGATGACCTAGTGATTCTGCAAACAGGTAGGTTTGAGGAAACACTCTGAGCTAGAATGCAAGAGGCCCTCAATATCATAGAAAGCTGGTGCAAGGATCACTCACTGTCATTTAACCAACAAAAGACAGAGATGGTCCTTTTCACAAGGAAAAGGAGGCTTGTGAACCTTCGGGCTCCAAAACTACTAAAAACTGAATTAAACTTCTCTGCAGAGGTGAAATATCTAGGGATCAACTTTGACAGCAAGTTAACATGGAACTCTCATCTAGAAAGTAGAATAATAAACCGATGGATCTAAGACAAAAGAAGGTTCAGGATGTGGAATTTACTCCAGATCCCTAAACCTAAATATAAAATGGGCAATGGGTTGTAATGCAAGTATAGCTCAGACAGCCGTCTCCATAGCCGCAAAAGAGATTACCATAAGAGAAATCACTGGCAAAAACATCCGTATTCTTACGGACAGCAGACAAGTACTATTAGCCCTGAATAGGCCACGGATCACATCGGGTCTAGTATTAGAATGTCACATGGCCCTTACGGAAGCCTGCAACAATAATGTGGTTACTCTAAGCTGGATAAAAGGACATGGAATTTCAAAAGGCAACCGCATAGCTGACTCGTTGGCTAGAAAAGCTGCCTCCCAAAGGCTCTTGGGACCCGGTAGTCTTTTCAGCTTGCCGGCATCAGCGGTGGTTGACCTGGTAAAGGAACGCTCTTTTGACAAATTCAGGGGAAGATGGGACGAAGAAAAAGGTTGCATACTATCCAAGGAACTTCTAAAATATTCGAATAGCAAAGCAGCCAAGAAATACGTGACCATGACCAGAAAGGACCTGCGGTTGGTCACAGGTATACTTACTGGCCATTGTCACCTACGAAAACATCTGAACAGGTTGGGTTTATCGGACAGCCCACTATGTAGAGGATGTGAACAAGAGAATGAGACAGTTGAGCACGTCCTTTGTGACTATCCTGCATTCTCTCTAACAAGACTTTCTGTATTCGGCGAGAACTGGCTAACACATGCCAATAGGAGGGAGCTGCCTACAGGCGACGTTATCACCTACTTTAAACAGGTACGATGGTTGACGAGCCAATAGGTTAGGCTCAATCTCAAAAGGACGCACAATGGGCCAAATGTCGCCTAAGTGCTGTGGGGCGACCGACCCTTCCACAATTACAAATACAGATACAGCATGATATAGTTTTTTCCTGGTTTTTCTATATCATTGCACAGTTATACTGATCTTGGAGGAAAATACATCCAGGATAATCCCTTAGGGCTAATAATATCTAGGCTTTAATATTGTTATGTCTTATTACTTCCATACTTGGTCTAGCCTACTACCTAATCAACGTCAGGTACCTAGCTACAAACAGACAATATGTAACATAAATATGTTAATCTGACGATACTAATTCTATAGCGAAACGGCTGTCATTGCATTTCATATTTTGCGAATAAATAGTGAAAGTTTTATTCAACCTTTTAGTTGTTTATATGTTATAGTTACTTTTTAAACTAGCAATTTTGTTGCTGTATTAGAGAATTTTTGTAAGTATATTACAATTGTTACACTTCAAGTTCAGCTCCATGGGTTTAGCGGTTTCGTAATTTACATAAATCAATAGCAAACTATGTTATAGTTTTTAAAAAGTCGTGGAAATAGCGAAAGAATACGCAGGAGAATAATAGATAAAAGCTGCTTCCTATGAAAGTAATATTTTAGCTTCGAATTTTGGATAAGGAATGTGGACAGATTTTTCACTGCGCCAGTAATAAAAAAAAAGTTGTGTCGCAATATTCTTTCAACGACTATGTTTTTTTTCAAGTTCAATTTTAAGGGAAGCAATGTATAATATTTTTGTTTTAAGAATTTTTTAAGTAAGAGTCTCGATGTTCTGTGATAATCCTGTATTTATTCAATTCTCTTCATGTAAATGCACGAAATAGACTACGTCAGAATATGTAAATACATTTAATCTGCCATCAAAGGGATAAAATCCGTACACAGTCAGAAAATAGACGACTGATTTGGGCAAGGATGCAGAAATACCAAACCACAGACACACGTGAACTAATTAAACTTAGAATAAGCATATTCAAATGGAGTGGAGGAACAACAAATAAAGAAAAAACGTTTAAAAAATGAACTGAAATACAAGATATTTTACAAGAATAAAAATATAATCTTAGGAATTAATACTAAATCATTAGTGGACAACATGTTCTTGTATATATTGAGGTAATTTTTCTCAATTCAAATTAATTTTTAATTTAAAATTTTTTTTGGCACTTTTGTTAGGTTCAAACTCAAAATTTATTTTAATTTTTCTTTATTAAATTTTGAATGATACCAATAGCACAAATTTTACTTATTTTTTACTTTCACCTTATTTGCCTGTAATAAAATGGGTTGTACAACATTTCAAACTTTTTAATCTTTTTAACTGTGCTATTTATTCTACTTCAAGAATCCAAACAACAAAAAACTCTACTTTTTATTAAAGTTTGACATTGTCTACTAGAATTTGTAGTCACTATTGATAGTGTACTTTGATACATTATTTATTTTGTTTCGCTGAAATGGTTTACTCTTTGCAAGAAAGAATTGAAATTGTAGGTTTATACTACCAAAATACTAATTATGGTTAGGTTAGGTTAGTTTAGGTTAGGCCACCAATGTCATCGGATTTAACACCCCTAGACTTCTTTTTATGGGGGTATAAAACAAAAGTTTATGCTACCCAACCAGAATCTCTGGATGAGTTACGATAGAGGATAGAAAATGAATGTCGACAATTAAATCCAGCCATATTAAGCAATGTCAGAGAGGCATTTCAAAATAGGTTATACCATTGTATGGAAGTGAATGGTACTCATTTTGAACACTTATTGTAAACACAGTTAAAAAATTAAAGAGTTTGAACTGTTGTACAACCCATTTTATTAAGGCAAATAAATTGAAAGTAAAAAATAAGTAAAATTTGTGCTATTAAGAGAAAAGTTGTTTATTTCAAAAAACTAACCACTTTAACCTACAAGTATTATGCATTTTTAAAATCAGCTCAAATAGGAGTATCCAAATTTTACATAAAAAATATGAGAAGTATTTAAAAAAAAAGGGATGCTGCTAGGGGTGAGGGGGTGGCTTTTCCAGTAAGATTAAATAAGCCATAATGCTTGCCCCTTCCAACATAACTGACGTGTTTTTGGATTTTTCCTAAATACCAGTATTACAAAAGTTAAAGGTGGATACTTTTATCTGAAAAGCACTGTATATTCTGATAATTACATTTTCCTTGTTCTTGTTTCCATTAATATTATCTTTATAAGAATCTACTTTTTCTTTGTCATTATTTTCTGGTATATTTTCATAAACTTTTCTATCATCAGCAATATCAATATGAATTATTTTGTTTTTTTTTTCTCTGTTTCAACTCCTTTATATCCTTTCTTGTCTGTTAGTTTTGAATTTTTATTAGTTGCTTTTGCATTTTCCTCTTCATCAACTTCTTTTTCTTCTCCATTGATTTTTGCCATCTCCAACTCTTGTTTATTAGCTGTTTGGCTTTCTATGTATATTATGTGTTTCACTTTGTTTATTTTTAATATATTCTTCTATTCTTTGAATGTTTTTATTTGTCTTCATTATTTCCTTATCCATTTTTGTGATCCGTTCTGTCTTTCCTTTTATCTTCTTAGTGTTCTCCGCTATCTCTATTTTTAGTTCCTTTCCATTTTTTTCTAAACTATCAATGTCTGTCGATTGTTTCTCTTCTACCTCCAACAATCTTCCTATCATTCCATTCCTCACTTCTTCTTTTGTGTCTTGCATTTTTCGTTTAATTCCTTTTATTTCATTTTTAACTTTTTAGTTTTCATGTTTTATTTTTCCTAGTTCTTCCATGCCTATGTTCATTTTGGTCGTCAACTCAGTAAACTTCTTTTCTGTATCGTAAAACTTCTTATCCAATTTCTCTTCTAAATTCTTGTTTATTTCTTCTTTATTTTCAGTTATTCACTGTCATTGTCATGTCGTGTGAAACGGGAGCGTATCATGATAAGGACTTTTAATTGTTTAATCTTAGCCGTTGATCATTTTTATAAAATAGAATCAGAGTATGAAGCTTCTTTCTACGGTGTTGAATTTGGATAATCAAGTTGACCAAGGCAAATCAAAACATGACTAAGAAAGAAAATATCAACAGAAGAATGGGGTTGGAAATATTAGTGTGGCAAACATTGCATCAACAATGATGATTTTTTTTAACAATTTCTTTACAACTAAGTTTTAAACGTCAAGCTGCGAGGCGGACTGTGGAATGCACATGGGGTCAGCAAAAGCTTTGGGAAGCTGGACACTCTGATTTACTGCACGATTATATGGTCAAACTATCTACATGAGCTACAAGCATTGGATGTTCTGCACCTGTCTCGTTTCGAGATTCCTATGCAGAAAATGTGAAATTTAACTGCCCTGCACTGGTAGACACAAACTTTTCTTGAAATTTTCATTATGTGGATAAATTGATTTTCTTAAACTGAAAGCAAAACAAATAACATTTAAAAAAGTTATCAGTAAGTTTATGCTAATTTTTACATAAAATAATTCTATGATACATAAAACACACCCTGTAGAGAAATTAACACTGTATGAAAACTTCGATAACTGCTCCTAAGACGTTTTGGAGTTTATAATTTTTACATTTTAAATCCTTCCTTATAACATCGGCTAGCAATTTACGCCTTCGCTGAACTAAACATGTAATAAATACAACAATATCCCAGTCACTTATTTCATTTCCTTAAGTAACGTAAATTGACGGTTATACCTAACAAATTGTAAAATTAAGCACATAACTTTGCCGCAATTAGTTAACCAGATGCTTTTATAACGATAGTACGACACCCGAGGGTATCGTAGGACTTTTTGCTTCACGCACACATTTCTGAATGGGTGTAACAGGAATTAAGAGATCCACAGCAAACTTCTAAGCAAAAAATAATATAGTGAAAATTTTTGGCAATGAAATAAAACCAATCAAAACAGTTTATTTTAAGTCACGTGTTTAAAACTAACCAATCAACGCTTGATTAGACTTATAATATCTCTAGGGAACTTATCACTAAGTACGGTTTACACTTTTAAGAACTTAATTTTTATCTTTTAAGGCCCGGTTTCACAATAAAGTTAACTTCAGATTAATATTTAACCCAAAAACCGACAAATACAAAAAATTTTCAAACTTGCAACAAATTTTTCTAGTGGTCAATTTTCGGTTATAATTGCACAAGTGCATAAAAATTACCGATAATTTTGCAAGAAAGCGTGTTATCTAAAAATTGCACGAGATTTTTTTCATATTTTGGCGAAAGAGCCCGACTCCGAAGGAGGAGGGCTCTTTTACAAAATGTGAAAAAAACGGAGTGCAATTTTTATAGATAACACGCTTGAATGTAAAATTATCTGGTCATTTTTATGCACGAGTGTAATTCAATGGAATATTTCACGAATAAACATTTTTTCACTTTTTGAAGTATATCTGACATTTATCAGTATTGTCAGTCAGTGTTGTTGTTATTGGTGTCATGACGACGGGATGTTTTCGGAGTGCAATTACCGCTGTAATTTTTCGGTGTCATGACGACGGGATGTTTTCGCTTGGTGTCATGACGACGGGATGTTTTCGCAGTGCAATTACCGCTGTAATTTTTCGATAATTGCATTCCTCTTATGACATATATTATACATGAGGGAAATATTCGGATTAAATCTTAACTTGAAGTTAATTCTCGATTGTGAAACAGAGCCTTAGAAGGAAAAATCAAATCTGAGGTTATATATTAATAAATATACTTTATAATATAAAACAACATTAATAATTTATTAAAAAAAAAACGCAATTGAAACACGAGTTCTATCCTTTTCCACATTTCATAATTGAAGAACAACTAATTTGAACGGTAAACCTGGCTTAACGTCATGATGTTACGTCAAATGTCAAACTTTTGACAATTTGAAATTTAAACATGGCGCAATACGCCACATTATTGTGACGTCATTGTCGCCATTGCTTGATATAGATCATAGGATTTTATCCAAACAAACTTTGGCCTTAGGGTAGATAGTTTATGTTGAGGATTTTTGTATTGTTTATTTTCTTGTTTTTGTAAAGTTTTTGGGACATTATGGTGCTATATAGACACATGATTATCGTTAATGAATAGTTTGAGTTATATTCAAGGAAGTTTTATTTTGTTTTAGGATAAGAAAAAATTGAAATAATATTACTTAACCCCAAAATAAAACTTTTTCATACAAAACACAATAAAACTTCCTGCGATATAACTAAAACTATTCTTTAACGATAATGTATAATTTAATGTATCTGTATAGTCAAGAACTTCACAAAATCAAGAAAATACACAATAAAAACCTTTTCAGAGTAAAATAACTACCATTAGGCCTAAGTTTGTTTGGATAAAATGCTATGACCTAACTTAAGCAATGGTGACAGTGACGTTTCTAATAATGTGGCGTATTTGACGAATTAAATATGTCCTTAGCATATTACTACTGATAATATTGAACAGTAGAGCAAAATTATATTAAAAAAGAGGTTCAATTTAAATAGGGTAGTTGACAGCAATACAAATATTAAGAGATTTTTGTATTATATGATTAAAAATATTGAATATCAATATCATATTGAAAATAAAATTAATTTCGAATAATAAAAAATAAAATATTTTTTCAAATAAACTTGGAAGTTACGTTGAAACGAAGAGTTTTTTATTATCTTAATCAGATGGACTTCCAAAAAATAACAGTTAGTACAGTAAATTTAAAATTAATTTCGATAGATAAATATTTTTGAGAAACAAAAAAAAAAATAATGAATGTTATTATAGTCACGTGATATTGCACAACTATCAAAGCGCGTGAAGTCAATGTCTGCGAAAAACAAACTTTAAGACATAATTTGAAGTTACGTTAGAGATTAGATTCATACCCCAGAGTAATATGGCTTGACCAGTTTAAATATAAGTGCACGTCATCAAAGTGAACAAATCGCTCTGTTCGTTTGACTTCAGTATAAATATAATTGCACGTCACAGCTGTCAGAACGGGACTATAATGGCAAGCATTTAAAATAGTATTAGAATCTAATAAATTGTCAAACGAAGTTTCTCTAATATTCTTCTTTTTATTTGACTACAATACTACACCAAGTTTACAGTAAAAAAACATACTGATTGACAGTAGCAAACGAACAAAGGAAGTCAAACGAACAGAGCGATTTGTTCACTTTGATGACGTGCACTTATATTTATACTGGACAAGCCATAGGTGCACACAGTCGCATTTCGACTCCGCCATGACGGTCGAAATTATTTCGAGTCGAAAATTTCACTTAGAATCAGAGCTCAGGGCAATACGAATACGTTAGGTTCTAGCTTTCAACATTCAAGTTGAAATTGGTAACTATGGATGAGGTAAATATGTGTTTGTGCAGAGAGTAGAAAAACTTTCTTTATCTTATTTTATTTTAGCACGCCTGTAATCTCATATTCATCTTCAGAAAAAGATGAAGAAAAGAGAGAATCAACAACCGCACTATACTTTAATTTCTCCTTCAACGTATATTCGCCTTCGGTAATTTTAGAAAAAAATTTTATGTACTAATAATAACCAAAAAAGTGCATTCTTTTGAAATGCATTCTTTTGAAATGTCAAAAACACGCAGTTCGCCCTGGAATTGCCCATTGCTAGTGCGAAGTAAAAACTGGGGTAGTGCAAGAGCAATTTCGGTGCGAACCTAGGGTGCACTCAGTTCAGTTTCTACTAATCTCAAAAGAAAACGCTAATAAAAAATGGTTTCGTCTCCTCTGATATTGGTTCTATGATTCCCACCAATGCAGTAACATAACCGTTATTATAATACTCATAGCTGTTGTTTTGCAGACTTTTTTTCGAGACTGTTTTTCGCTACGAATAAAGAATAGAAAGGAAGTAACGTTGTCATATTTTAATCTAGCAAATAATCACGACGGAAGTCGGCCATATTGAATAACCAAATATGACTCATTCGAATCGTGACATTTGACATGTATAGTTTTTTCATGCTGTTTTGTATATTATTTTCTGATTTAAGTAGTTAACCCAACTCTTGAATGGGAATTACTTTTTATCTGTAGGTTTCTATTTATTTGAATTATTAAAAATTAACAAAATATTTTAATGACAACGTTCCTTTATTTTTTATATAGACCAATTAAGTCCACTATTTATAATTACCTGCTTAGAAGTTTTTAATCTAAATTTATATTCCTACAACCTTATGACAATGTATATTACTGTACAGATAATTACAAGCGGAAAACAGTTATTTTTTTTAATAATTAATACGAGGCATAAGTTTATAATACCCTGTGTGTGACACCACTGGTAACCGGAAACTTCAAGTCAGCCATATGCAAGAACCAACGCGGACATCATCAAATCGTATTATACTCTGTAATATGATGACCCCGGAACAATAAAAAAACTTCTTCTTCTGTATAGGATTTAATTTATATTCTTAATTATACATAATAATTTGTTACAAAAGTTAGCGTCTAATCAAAGATAATCGTCTAATTGCCATCTTGGCGCGAAAAATATGTCATCATGACAGACGACAAGTAGCACCAGTGACAAGTACCACAGAACATGAACAAGTAACCGTCGTAAAGGTGCGTTCCTCCATCATCTGTCTGGCGCGGTAAATTAAAAAAAGAACCTTACAACTCTTTCCTTTTTATTCTTTATTCGTAGGTTTTTCGAGTTGCCATGACTGACGCGTTTTAATGAGTAAATGTCAAAATTATTATAAAAAAGAAAAGTAAAATATGATAAAGTTTTTCAGAGAGATAGTCATATTTCCAATAAATTAGATTACGAGGCACATTATAAACAAGATTTCCAAAAATTGTCAACTTCCCTATTTTGTTACAAATTTCCTGCTCTATACAATTCGCTACCAAGTGATCCATAATTAATAGTAGTATGATAGCACATTTAAAGTTCTTTATCCGGAGAAGTGGCGATTTGTCATAGTCACTGCCCAATGAAAAATTGGAGAGAATGAACTAATTTTTTTCAACGGGTATGAGAGTTTGCTGTTCAGATTCGGCGACTGTTTCAGGCCTTTTAATTTTGGAGAGTGTTTTAATTGTTGATGATGGTCGTTGGCGATTATATTCAGGTTTTGTGACTATATCGTTAGCGGTCTTTTTAGAAGAGCGTTGTTGTCATTAAACAATGGGGGAAAAAAGCAGTTAACTAATGAATAACCTTTCTCAAATGTGTATTATTAATTTTAAGTTAATCTAAAATTTTAAATGTGAAAGAATAAGGACATTGCTAGGAAGTTGGGTTGGGTTAATTTTGGCTTAAGTAATTTAATTTAATTTTATCAGTGTTCCAGATGACCCCGTATCACTTGGTTGTCAAATATTTATAGGTGTAATCAGACATTTTCATTTGCAACATAAACAAAGAACTTTCTCAGGGTGTGTTCGGGGAGCACGCTATTTGCGCCATTTGGCGCTATCTAGTACTATTCCTCGTTTGCGTTATATGGCTCTTGGCGCTACATAGCTCGAAAGCGTGCTTCCCGAACACATCCTCAATGTGACTAAAATAGTTTGATAGTCGGTGCAAAACAAAATTTGATACACGTCATCATAATTTTACGTCGACACGTATAGACAGTGTTGCCGGACTTTTATAAGTTTACAAGATTTAAAGATCGATTCGAATAAAACTATCCAAAATAACTTATTTGAAGTGACATAAAACAAAGTACCAACATAATTTTTAAATATTTTTTTTCTTTTGGGTATATGGGTTAAATAAAATAGAGTATAATAATATTTGCTTTTATTCGCTATAATTAGATTCATCACTACTAGTTTCAGTTTCTTCATTGGGATTTATAATTATAGGTGCAATCTCTAGTGTATCCAACAATCTCTCTCTATCAAACCATTTAAAAATTTCCTCTTTAGTATGATGGATAGTTTTTTACAAATTTCTGGTGTAATCGTTTAAAGAGCATCAGACCACATATTTAAACAATCTGTTTCAGTGGTTCCGTCTCTGCCAATGTGTCTGCTATAATAACATAATATATAATATAAATAGAATGATATGGGAGTAAACGTAGCACTTTATGTCCATATTGCTTGGCTAAATGGGCAGCCATATATATGACTGGTGGGTTATTTCTTAAAATTGAATGATTATCCCAAGGAAGTTAAGATTAAAATTCAAAGTATTACTTTCATTTCTTACTTATTAACAATGTTCAAAAGTTCAACTTTTAGCATATTTTCTGTGAAATCAAGGTTTTGACTAATCAACCATTCTTTAATTTGTGGTTTGTTCCAACTTATATTAGCATTGTCCATAACTACTATGCTGGGTTCTGTAAGATTAATTAACTGCTGGTTCTCAAACCACTTTAAAAAATTATCCTGATTCATATCACCATGGTAATCGCTTAATTTGGTTTTTGAGGAAAATAGTGCTTTCGCACCGTCAATAAACCCATTTTCATTCCCAGCATGGAGTAAGTTATATCTATGAAAAATAAAACTTATTGTTGAACAGAAACATTTAAAATTTTACCATGTATATAGGTACAGAGACATATACTATTAATTATACTAAAATAACCGGAGAGTTTACCTTTTACCATCAACTTTAGTCGTTTTGACATTCCTTTTATTATTATTTTGCCATGATCGGTTTATGCTACCATTTTAAAATATCCATGTTTCATCAATAAAAACAAATTTATATAGACCTGCTTCTTTTTCCTTAAAAATCTAACCCGTTTTACAGCAATATTAGGAAGCTCCATGAGCCACCATCTTGGTTCATATTTTCCATTTGAAACCAATTTCCCTTAATAAATTTGATAAAGACCTTCGAGAACCTTGAAATAAGTGCCTTACTTTTAATTCAGCAAGTAAAGAATTTAAAGCTACATCCTCTCCTAAAAACAAAAAAAATAATGTTATTTTTTCTGGTCTTACAATTAAAAAGAATTTAAATAGCTGTGTTCAGAGGAAAAAGACTTACTTTTTTCATACATATTGTAGATTACATTTCGAATTCCACTTGTATTTAATACATCGGTATTAGTTACTCGTTTTTCATACCGACATTTCTTTGGAGGCGACTTTAATATACCATGGTCTTTCACAGTTTTTAAAATACTGGAAATTGTAGCCATACTGAGGTTGAGTACAGCTGCCACACGCTAAAATAAAGTGTTTTTGATTGAGTTGGCTGTTAATTGATGAATATTCATAACTAACTTAAATAAACACACAAATATTTTCACGATATCCACAATATACTGTGGATATTGTGAAAACATTTGTATTTTGTCTAATATACTGTTTAAATTTTTTACTAACCTCTTGAACAGCAGCAGGTATGAAAGGGCCACCATTGTCTCGTTCTCTTTCAAAAAAAATTATCAAAGAAGTTACCAGTTCTTTGCAGCGACTATTCAGTTGTTTTGGCATTTTTTCACTTATTACACTGTTTTTGTTCTTAAAAGAACAGTTTTTTTATATTTCAAAATAACAACAAGAAAGAATAACACAAGAACCACAAACAAAATGACAAATACAAAACTAAATATACTAATCGGTGACAACGGCAACGACGCGACTTGTCAATCACGGCTACCAACTATATGTAAACAAATTTAAGTATTTTATACTGATTTATTGAATGGAACAATTGATTTGAAAGTTGGAAACGATGCTTGGCAATTAAGACAAAATTAGTGACGTGAATCAAATTTTGTTTTGCACCAACTATATAGTAAAATTAAAACAAAAAGCGTAGCACGTCATAGATTTCAATGCCGTCATTCGTCAGTGACAACAACACAATATTTATAACATAAAAATTTTTCTTATTAAAAATTTAGTTATTTTAGAGCGGCATTGTTGTACAAGAAAGCGCTGTTGCCAAACAAAAAATATCAAAATAAAATCTCGGATATATTGTTCTCTTCGTCTTCTCCAAATATTAAACGAAGAAAACTATTAGTATCGAAAATTGTTATTATCAAGTTATAAACAACTATTCTAGAATTACTTAAGGTTATTTCTTGTGGTGTTAACAAAATCAAAAAATCTGTTCTCATCCGAACAAAATAGTATATTTTGAGTTTAAATTTAATTTTTTCCGAAGTGTCAGATAGAGGGCAAAAAAAATTAAGAAGTTAAATTTTTACAAGTTCATTCTACAAGTTAAAAGTTGTGAAGTGTTGAAAATACTTATTTTTCATTTCCTTTGTTGCATTATGAAAATAGAATAATGACTTTACTTTTTATCTACTATTACATTATAAGAGGGCTACCATTTGAGAAGGAGAAAACAGTTAATATACATAATTTATTCAAAAGCTTGATAGCTTGAAATTACTTGAAAGTTTGACTTAAAAAAGTTTGGTACCTCAATTTAAAAAAAAGTTTAACTTGGCTTAAAAATGTACCTTGGCTTGATTTCAAGCCAAACTTTGAAAAAACAAGCCAATCCTGTGAATCTCTGATAATGGCCAAAGATCCACGATCCTTAGAGAACTATATTATATGTAGCACGTAATTCATATTCGTGAATTAACCCCTTTAAGTTACAATAAAAACTAATTCAAATTTGAGTTCTCCTGCAATGCATTTAATGTAACATTAATTCGAGGACGAGATCGACCGTACAAGGGCCAAACGTACAATGACAATAAACTTGGTTTATTTTAAAAATCAATATATTAATACATTAACGCAAAGTTACTACGTAACGTAAAATTACAATAAACTTAGTTTATTTTAAAAATCAATATTTTAGTACATTAAAGCAAAGTTACTATTCCATTATTTAATAATGGAAGACATTACAATCTTTAAGTTATTATCAAATTACCTTCTATTTGTCTAAGCTCTATTCTAATTGGTAAATGCACAAGTTTGTATTTTACCGTGTAAATGTAAGTTGTTGACTGAGAAACGGTTACCTAGTAATTAGATGGGTTAAACTGATAAAGGAAATTGTAGGAATTTATCTGGTATTAACACAAATATCAAGTATAACCCGGGAAATTGATAAAATAAATACGAAATTGCTAACTTTAGTTATGACAATGAGAATAATAACAAACAGATTATAATTTGGACGAATAGCACCTTATATTTTAGATTTTAGCTGGAAATATCATTATGGTCAGTTGACAATTGGTTTTTAAACCAATCGAAATGAATTGGTGGTGCTAGATAAATTATGCTTAATCGATGATAGGTATTGTTGTGGTTTGCTCTGTAGCTAAGTTTTAAATTTTTCATTTATTTAATTTATATCTCAGATTTATAGGGTGAAAATAAAAATTTATTTTAATTAAATTTTAAAAAAATACTAAGAATTTTTTTACTGTTAACGTCCTTCTGAAATGTGTCGTTCTTTTTAACGGGTATGAGGACAGGCATATAAAACCAATCAATTTTTGGCCAAAATTTGATTGGTTTCTTTATATGCCTGTTATTACTAAGAAAATTTACTGAATTAATAAAAAAATTATAACAAATTTCTATCTAAGCTAATCTTTCTATCTAATTTAACTTAATCACCTTAACTTAACTACCTTAATCTCTTACTCACCAATGATTTTCCCTGATTGTAATATTATAAACTTTCTCTGCAAACCACTCACCAGCTATATATAAAACTACCATTACTTCCCCTAATCATACTCTCCACTGCCTCGCTTACCTCCACCCAGTCTTTCTCCCCTCTCCACCATGTTTTCCCAATACACTGCTTCTCCAAATTTCCCTTCCAACTTCTTTAAGACTAACTCGTTTTTCCATCTAAACACGAGTCCCTCATCATCTTTCACCACACCTCTCACACATTCCATTTTTTTTCTTCCCAATCTTAAGATACCCCACCCTTGACCCATGTCCAGTGAGCACATGGGTCAAGAACTTCCCAAACTTCCGGTCCATCCACTTACTTCTACTTCTAATTACTATTTTTAATTGCACATTCATACCACTTCCACCTTCTTACCAATTCCTCATCCATCCAATCACCAACTTCCTCTTTTGTCGCCTCGTTCCACCATCTTCTCTTTACGCTAGTCACCATGTCCAAAGGGTATGAACTTGACAGCACTGCTACTGCTATTCCTCCCACTGTTCTGCACCACCCTCAACAAAATTCCTCTCTGTACTTACAGTAGTGGCTTTATCCTCGCGTGGATCCCCGCTGTTTTACCCCACACTTCCGCTCTATAAAGCATACTCTACTTAATCGTCCTACCAATAATATTCCTCTTTCCTTCTCCCAGCCCTTTCACATTACACATCAGTCTCCCTAGCCATACTGCCCATACTTTTGCCTTCTGTGCTGCCTTCATCATATGGTGCTTGAAGGATTGTTGGCTATGCAACCACACACCTAGGTATTTCACCAACTCCCATATATGAATTTTCTGAACCTTCACCATCACATCAACCTCCCTTTACGTCCCTTTACAAACAGTCTGACCGTTTTATCTTCCGCTACTTTCAATCCGCATGGCTATCGCTCTATCTTCCCCACATTCTTCCAACACATATTTTTAACCTTTCTTTCTATCTCCGCCTTTCCCTTTGCCTTACACACCAGACATACATCATCTGCATAGATACATACTCACATTGATCCTCACATACTACCCCACAAACCTCATTAAACTCACACTTCTAACGTAATAATTTAATTTTGACGTTCAACCTCAAATTTTGACATTTCCGAAAAACTTGAACTAAAATTAATTTTGACACCTATTTTTTTAACAGAATAAAATTCAATAGTGACATCAACGGCCGATTTCATAATGAATAGCTAATGTTGACGTGATTGGACTGCAAAACAAGATTATTATTCGCGAAAATTTTTCCGATAGTTGGCGCTGCAGTAACTGTCAGTGAAATGGGGAAAACAATAACATCAGCTATTTGGTTCAATGTTAATTCAACCTTTTCTATTTTGAATTTTGTGTGGTGAAGATCGTTAGTGAAAGATGGTACGTGTGGTATTTAACTTATTCTAAAACACTGCTCACAAATAGCATGCAAACAAATTGAGAATGGATTTGTATTCCCCATTCTAGTAGTTCAGATAGAGGGCGCACCCTTGGCTCGTTTTCGCCAATAAAAAGAAAAAGCTTATTGAAAAAACAGTAGAAGCAGAAGAAAAAAAAGATCAAGAAAAGGGAGAGAGAAGAAGAAAATTTAAAAAATATGGTTTCATTAAATTTAGAAATCAAAATAAAAGAAAAACAATTTAATAAAGAAAGTATTTCTTTAAACTGTAATTTTTCGCTATTAATATTTACAATTTAACAAAATGTTTATTAATTATCAAATTTTTAATGTTTTCTGCAGTATTTGATTATTTTCCATGGGGTTTAATACATCCTCATTAGTCTTTCTCTATTTAATCTCCGAAAATATATTATGAAGACTTGAAGTTGCGACTACGACTGCCATTGTGGTTTCTAGTTTTAATCTGATGCCAAATCTTAAACCGAGAAATCGTGTTTTCCATAAACCGTATTGACGCTCTACTACATTTTCGAGTGCTTATTATTAAGTCATTATATACATTTTCAGCAGGTGTTCTGGATTGTTGTGATTTAGTCATAAGATACGACTTTAGAGAATATCCACTTTCACCAATTAGCATACACTGACCAAATAGACCTAATTTTTGTTTTAAACTGCTATTATGCACCGATATTGGCCATCTCGAAACATTGTCTCTATATAATTTTTAATTTAGCATCGCTTACTGTCTGAACAATTATTGCAAAATTTTTTATTTTCTACATCTGAATATTTCTGCATCAATTCCACCAGGAGAATCAATTTTAACTAATTTGCAATCAATTGCGCCGATGATCTTGGAAAATGAAGTTATTTGATAAAATGTTTCAACAACTTCTCGATTATTTTCATACATGCAAATCTGTTGTCGGGTTAGTGAGGCAATAGCAATAGATACACCTTTTTAATAATCATGCTAGCTAACCTTCTAGATATAGTAGTTTTCACAATAAATGGTACTGACTGAAGGATTATAATAAAACCAATTAGACCCTTAAGTTGTAAAATCCGAGATGCACATCACAAACGTAAAAGGACCTGATTCAGGTAATTTTGTTTCTCAGAGAGGGATTGTAGAGGATTACAGCTTACACTTCTTGTTCATTTTAGTTTTTGTATTTCATTGGAAGTGTTCACTTGTGTTACGGCGTGCAATAATTTTATAACATTTATTTGTTATTACAGACATTAATAGCAAATATTTTAGTGCTTCTTCCAGTGGTTAGGTTAGGTTAGGTTAGGTTAGGTTAGGTTAGGTTAGGTTAGGTTAGGTTAGGTTAGGTTAGGTTAGGTTAGGTTAGGTTAGGTTAGGTTAGGTTAGGTTAGGTTAGGTTAGGTTAGGTTAGGTTAGGTTAGGTTAGGTTAGGTTAGGTTAGGTTAGGTTAGGTTAGGTTAGGTTAGGTTAGGTTAGGTTAGGTTAGGTTAGGTTAGGTTAGGTTAGGTTAGGTTAGGTTATAACGCGGGTGCTGCAGCAAGAGTAACCAGTAATTTGACGAAGGTGCCTCTTACTTCAGTTAGACGAATTGTTGAAAATTCCATGGAATCAAGAAAAAAGCGTAAAGATTCCGGTGTCATCTCTCAAACTGTTTTACAAATTTCAGATATTTTCATAATTACTCTCCCATATTTATCATTTTTTTCAATATATCCAGCATCACAATTCCGTTAAGCCTGTAAATTAAACGTAAAAAAATATTTGTCGTACAGATGCTGAAATTTTTCCATTCACATACTAACCCCAACAAATTAACAATATGAAAGCTGAAAGCTTTTGTAATCCTTCTAAAGGAAAACAAATAAAAGTAAACACTGATTTATGAGTCTCTGAATAATTCAGGAGGTATTCTCTCTATGCAGAATTACATTTAAAGCTGATACGTTTTACCTGCTTCCATTGTATATTCTGAATGAAATTTTTAGATATTTGAAAATGGACAAGGTGAAGGGTTAGGATTTGTGGTTATGTATTTTCTCTAGGTCAACCGAAAGGAAATGGTACGTTTAAAAATGGAAAAATAAAACTAAAAATTGTTTCATTCTTGAATCTTCATTGTTATTATAATACATTATTAATCCATTACCTGATTGCTTTTCTTTAATTTTTTCTTCTGGGTGCTTTTATAAAATAATTAGTATTGTTTAGTTTAAAAGTTTTTTGAAGAATTTTGTGGAATTGTTGAAAGCCGTCTAAATATAACAACTTCATACTGTAGCCTTATGAAATATCGTATACCTTTTATTTAGCCAATAATTCTAAATCCCTATGGAAGATTGGTACTTGAAATGAACTAGGCCAGAAGAACACTGTCACCCTCCTATGGGTCCCGGGACACATAGGAATAGAGGGGAATGAAACAGCAGATAAGCTGGCAAAAAAAGGAGCTGAAACCCCACATTTGGGACCAGAACCATCTTGTGGGATCAGCAGTAGAGTAATCTTAGGAAAACTAAGGGAGGAAATGGAGAAAGAAAAATCCGAGTACTGGAATCAGCTGGAAGGACTGAGGCAATCTAAGATACTACTGGGGAACTATGACCAGCCTCAACCTTAGCTGCCTCAACCTCAGTAAAAAAAGGCTCCGTATTTTAACGGGAATATTAACCGGGCATTGCCGGTTAAGAAGCCACATGAAGAAACTAGGGTTAGCAGATGAAGCAAAGTGCAGATTCTGTGAGGAAGAGGATGAAACCTCAATACATATACTCTCAGAATGTCCTGCCTTGCAAAATTCTAGGGCTAGATACCTAGGAGCACATGAAATAGAGGAAGGGGATCTACCTGATTTGAAGCCCGACGATGTCCTAAACTTTCTCAGGAAAATAGGACTCGAAGAGCTGCTATAAATCTGAGAAAACATCAGAACATGGCAAGTAAGGGGGGACACAATAGATCCTATGGGTCGCAGTGTAATCATCACCCCTAACTCATTCATACATACATACATACATACTTGAGGAGTCACTTATTGAAAGTCTTAAAAAATATTTTTTATTCTATTGTCTTACGGTGTACGGGTATCTCTTAACTGGCACTTATCCTGTAATGAAATTCGTTATTTACTTTGTGTAACAAGTTCAGCGCCATACTACCTTTCCTTAGTTTACCGCCCTCCCGAACTCTAAAATCAACCCCGACCCACCGTATATCAGACACAACTTATCACCACTAACAAACCTACCCTTACAATAGAACGCACATGAAACAGAACCCTTACAAAAAAAATAAACGCCACCGTCCAACCGAAAACCACTGTCAACACCGTTATAAATAAAGATACACGTCCTGATTCCTTCTTTTCTCCGACGAAACCCTTAGTGGCAAGTTACCTGCAAAATTTAGACAATCCCTTTCTCTGGTTGTATCACAGAAGATACAGCCGCTAATACGGAGAGATAATCCTCTAGTAGAGAGCAATACACTCTCTAGTACAGTTCCTTTTGACGAAAAAGCAAGTCCCATTACCGTAGCGGTTCCTTTTGACGAAGGACCAGCCAACACTCCAACTACAAGCATCGGTACACAAACCGAGCCAACCAGACAACCGAAGTATAAAAGATAAGTCAAACCCATTTACAACATTTCTGTTTGCACTTCCTTTGGCGATTTATAATTTTTTATTAATAAACAAATATTATTTTAATAACAGTTTGATTTATATACCCACGGACTATAAGTCTTAAGGGTGCAGCTTGTTCGGTTGACATTAACTATAGTTTCTTTTTGCATTCAAATTCAGATTAAATACAATGTGTTTCTATCTTTTTCACCTTAGTTTTTGTGTAGTTTCAGTTGCTTATTCGTTAACGTATAAAAAGATAGTGGCGCCCTTAACCCTCATATACCACCAATCCTTTCTATAGTAAGCATTAACTTGTAGACGAACCACTCCTTGAGAGAGTCTCATAGCCGGGACTAGTATGGCTACATATGTAAGAACAATAATAAGATGAACTTTCACACAGTTAGGGTTAGTACCATAAATTACATTTGTAAGGATTAGAGTAAGAAAATTTTCATGGAGGAATCCGGTAAAATATCTGTGTCTTCAAACACCACATGTGGAAGGCGGCACAGAAGGCAGTACGGGCAGCCTAGCTGGAGAGATTAATGTGTGATGTGGAAGGATCGAGAGAGTGGCAGGAAGGAGTGCAGGGGTACAGGGTACCCATTGAACATTATGGCTAGGGCAAAAAGACAATGGTGGAAGGGTGCGCGGAGAGAGGATTGTTTAGGATTGGATGTAGGAGGATGTGGAGAGGTGGGAGGGGTATGAAGGTGCATTAAAAAGTGGGATTAGAAATAGGATTGAGTGAAGGGATCGAGAGTTTGGAGAGATGAACTACTTCTTGACCCAGGTTCTCACTGGACATGGGTCAAGAGTAGGGTATCTACACAAGATTGTTAGGATGAGAGGTGTTAAGTGGTGGATGATATTGACCACGTGTTTATAATGAAGAGGAAACTTCCGTAGGCAATGTATTGGGAGAACTTTTTTGAGAATAAACAAAAGTGTTACAGATTTTGTCACTTTTCAATGAAAAAAATATTGACAAATGAAAGCTTCTAAATTCTGTTCTCGATGTACCTCTTCCTCTTCAGAATAAATTTCATTATACCACTTGTGCCACTATCACCTCCACTTCCTTTATTTCCTATATTATATTATTTAATCAGAAACCTGGTTTAGAAATATTTCAGGCAATATGACGAACTTATTAAAATATTGCTGCAGTAATCGGACGGGGTATTCACATATCCCAAATAACTTTATTCATGTGTTTCACAAAAAATAGTTTTAACGATTTTTAACACTTTCATACTAAGAGCAATAAATATACAAATATTATGTAGAGTTAAATTAGTTTACTTTTTTTTAAAAGGAACACTCTATAAAGGAGTTGGTTAAATAAACATTTAGATTGAACGAAACTTTCGGCGAAACGAACCTATTCAGAGAAATTTTACCTCTCTATCGCTTCTAGTTTCTTAGATATTTGCACTTGAAATGAGTCAGAAACTTTTCTTCTTCCGATTTCTCAACAATTTGCCTCCATCTAGGACCATACGAATCGAATGAATAGTTTGACTTAACTTTTCAGAAAGATTTTAATATACTTTTAATTTATTTTTCACGTTATTATTTATTAGGATAAAGTATTAAAATATGTTATTTTTTCACTATTAGCCTCTGAACAAAACTTAAATTACTTTTGTTGAGGTAGTAAAGTTATTCATTATTAACCAATGTAGAAAAATACAGTGACTACTTGATTAGAACTAAATCTCAATTTATTTGATAGAATGTGAGGTTAACTGATGCAAAAACAAAATGAAAAATAGTTATTTGTGTAACTAGTGCAAAAAGTGCATCTTTGTTGCACGATGCTGAGTGCAAGGAAGATGCTTTTTGCACATGCTGCACACAACATTTTTTCTACGATCGAATACTTTTTTTTGTTTAAAATTTTATTGAAGATTGTTTGTTTGGTAATTTATATTACACTAAACAAATTATTTGATTATAAACGATAACAGTGAACATGGTAAACCAACTAATGTTATAAATAAAACTAGTTTTCTACTTTTTTGAGGTAATTTCAATTTTAATATTGCAGTTTGAGCAGTTTGCTATAGTAATTGATAGACAATCTTCGTTTCCAATTATTTTTTGAATTTTATTTTCATATCCGTTTTGGTCTTCTTCACTGATAACTCTTTTTCAAGTAGTCAAGTTTGTCGTACTGGTTTGTTTCACCTTCCAGAATTTGACTCGCTATTTCAATTTTTTAGAAATAGATTCCTCAATGTAGCCTTCGGTCCCTGTTGAAGATTTCCATCCTCCATTAAGTTTTGATGTAAGTATGTCTGCCCCCGATTTTACAAGTAATGCTGTAGAAGATCTGCGAAAACAGTGTCCTGTGTATTACATTGGGTTTTTCAGATTTAAATATTTTGCAATATCACTTGGAATTTTACTAAAAGTATTTATACCAACAGGTTGTACTGAACATTTTTCGTTATAGTATCTTATAAAAGTTTTATTGTGATTGGTAGACTGAGGACGAAGCGATGCATTTCAACAAAACTAAAACTTCTAATTTTTCCTGTTATCACAAATGATCGAGGTTTGTTTGTCTTGCTATCAGGCATTTTCACAGTTATGACGGAATCCATGTCATTAATATCATCTAATGTTAGTTTCTGTAACTGCGACATGCACTCGCAATGCCAAATACTGCAACTATCTGTAACAAAATAGTTACCAAAGTCTACGAAATATTTGCAGTTACATTGTTAGAAATTATTTAAACTTTATAAAATCTATCAAACTCCTATCGGGTAAAAACTTTTGATATTTTGGGAAGGAATCCTACATTCTTTTTCTTCAAGAATGGAATTAGCTTTGTGAAAAGTCGAATATCAAAATTCCTGTTGATTAAAAGTGTAGCTTTTAACATTGAATATACCGACCATAAGGTGGATTGCTGGAGCAATCTGATTTTTCTTGTAAATATGCTAGGAGAACGTTTTCAGTAATGTTCTTTATGAACTTCGTTTCACACAAGTTTTTAAACCGCTTATAACAAGTTTCATATACTTTTTTAGATTTATTGGGTAATAATTCTGTAATGGCTCTATTTGCTGTTTCCGTAATATCGGGTGGTGTACAAATAATTTCTTCCTCACCGTCCGAACTCGACATTCTTACACTTTGGCTTTATAACAGAATGTTGTATTTGTAAACTGATAACTTCGTATTAATAATAGAAACGCTAGCTGTCAAAAGCCGCACACGGCGTACTCAGGTATCTTGATAAAAAGCAAAATATAGTCCTACCTGCTTTTAATTATGAGAATATCTGGAATATTTAGGTTCAATATGTAAGCAAAGCAATGCATGAATTGTTTTACGTTAAATAAATTCCACCTTATATACAAGTGGACAATAGCCTAGCATAGGTCAATTTACTTTTTGCACTAGTGCAAAAAATTAAGCTTTTGTCATAATGATTAGTGGTTACTTTGGAGAGTTATCTATAAAGTATATCTTCGACAATGTATTCAATATACTCAATGTTGAGGACTACTTTGTCAGTAAGGGAGAATGTTGATGTAGTTATGTTGAATAATACGTTGTATGAATCGTGTAACTAGCGCCCTCTATGAGAGTTAGTTATAAAAACAAATTCATGGGATATATCAGCTTCCAAAACATATTCGTATAAAATTTCATGGCAATGGTGCCAGTAGTTTCGGCAAAATCGTAAGAAATGTGTAATTTTTTATTTTCTTCAACGCCCTTTATCTTGAAAACGGATGGCGTTAGAAAAAAATTTTACCAAGCAAACCCCAATTATTTTTCAGTTTTTTACCTATCCTAGAGACGGTGTTACCTTTTTTTGAAACACCCTGTATATCTTCTTAGAAAGGTAAAATTATTAACAGAAATTTGTATCCATATTATTTTACTTTTTTTTAAACGAAGTAGGTAAACCATCCATAGCATAACCTCACTAACCTTTTGTTCTTCTTGTGACTTATTCTTCTTGTCTTCTATTATGTCGGACTGCAGTTACACTGGAAAGTTTTAATCTATATGTCTATGATGAACTGCCCCCCCCCCCCATTTTCTTTCTTTTTTAAAACATATAAAAAGTTAATTTTAGACCACAAATTTTATTTTGTAAGTTTTATCCTATATGTTCATATATTTATTTTAGTTTTTATCTGTTTGTTTGTTTTAAAAATGTTTGTAATTTTATATTTTATGTTTTAATTGTGGTACTTATATTTACATTTTTTTTTATTTTACAATAAGGTATGATTTTTCTTTTCTTTTTTCTTTTTGGTTTACACCACTAAATAACCTTTTTTATAGCCTGATGATGGCCTCAATGTTAGGCCGAAACTAGTTGCGAATATTGTTTTTCCATTAACAATAAAATAAAATTCTGTGACATAGACTTTGGGTTTTTCATTTGGTTACTTTTTTTTGTAGACTGCCCTAGTATTAAGAATAATGGGTGCATGCAGACGGGAAGAACTAAAAAATTTAAAAATGTGTGATATTTAGGACATGGGCTAGGCTGCAGTAGTGAATATTGCAAAAACAAAAACGAAAGTTCCAAGAAAACATGTAATCTCATGGATATTTTTTTACAAAAATTGATTGTGGTAACCTTTACTTTGTGGAAGTCCATCTTGCTAAGAACAATAAATAACTGAACGGTTGAACTAAAATTTCAGTATTTATTCGTAAAATACGTTTTTAAATGCTAGTTTTTAGCGAAACAGCTGTAATTGCAATATCGGCCACGATATTGGCACACTGTGGTGTAAATTTAACAACACTTAAACGACCTGGCGGGTGGAAATTGCGAATGGAAGCTGTAGAAGGATATATCGATGAAAGTCTGTATTAGTAAATAAAATGTTGCAATCTGTTGAGAATGAAACAGCCTCTACTAGTGGAATATCTATATCTGAAAAAATAGAAAAGACTGTGAAAATAAAACAAAATGTATCTGCAATTAATATAGCCAACTATGATATTGTCAACATACATTTTTGCAGTCGTTATTAGCTGTTTAATTGTAAAATATTTAATTAAAGTTGAATAAATATATTTTTATATTTTGCACTTATAAAACTCTTCATTATAAAACGCATTTGCGTATCGTAATGTAACTTTTACGCACGCAAATTTTTGTTTTAAATGGTTGGCGACATGAGTGAAGTATCTAAAGGCAAGACTATTGACAATGACATTTGTGGCTAATAGCAATTTATTAATTTTATATTGTTCTTTAAAAAAGTATTTATGAATATGAATATAATCTTTTACTTATATAATATATTATTATTGGTGTATTATTCATTTTAAAATATTTTAAAACATTAACAATGGATAATTTAAATGTTACAACTGTCAAATGTTATAAATTACACAGTGCTACCGACATATTTTTTAAAATCAAAATTTTCGTAATTACATAAAAATAATAAATTAATTTAAAAAATGGTAAAAAGGGCAAAATATAAAAAATATTATAAACAACTTATTTCATATGGCTGTTGTAACACTCGTTCTTTAAAAAACTCATCGCTTCGCGATTCGTTTTTTAAACTTGAACTCGTGTCATAACAGAATTCCATATGAAATGCGTTGTTTAATATACTATTTTAAGTTGATCGTAGAAAAAGTGTAGTGTGCCACTCTTGCAGAAATTCTATTCCACACTCGTGTGATTACTTTCACACATAGTGTGGAATAGATTACTTTTCGCACTCGTGACACAATAAACTATTTTCTTACTAATTCCCTAACCTATTCAAAAATCAATTTACTTATCCATGTATTTTCAATAGCTTTATTCGGGTTTCGTTTTTCGGACGGTTTGAGAACGATTTGCTGACTGCGCACAACTGGATGTGCAGTAGACTAAATCCAAGGACTATTTATGTACGGTTTGAAAACTGTCAACAAATGAAAAAACCCGAACGCCTTATTTTTTAATATCTGATACAAAAAGTAAATTATTTTGTCCACAAACCTAAAATGTTGGATAAACTGTTCATCACTATATTGAGGTACCGTTTCTTCGGCATAATTCTCATTTTTTACTTTTTTCTGTAATAATTCGGGTAAAAAAAGATTTGCTACCATCACCTGATGATGAAAAATATGAGGATGAATCTGACGAGAATTCTGCCAATAAATCCATAATAATATACTCAATAAATTAAGATACCAAGATAATTTGAATTTAAAGTGCACACTACAATGACTGACAGATGACCAAGCGCATGCGTCAATTAGTCCACAAAAAATTCTTACTTTTAACCTTGGACTGATTTGACAGTTTTCAAATCGTCCGAAAACAGTCAGAAATAAAACCCGAACACCGAACTAAAATTATAGAACGGTTCGAAAACCGTACAAGAAAAACCCGAACACAGGATTTTTTAGTGCGCAGAATCCTGACAGTTTGAAAACAGTAATCAAGTAAACCCGAACAAAGCTATTACTTATCATCAAATCAAAACAAAAATAATTGGATATGTCATTGTTGCCTTGTCATTGCCATGTACTGTTGATGATATTTAATTGTTTGTCTGTCTGTGATATTTAATTATCACAATAAAAAGATGAAGCTTTTAACGGTAAGTCATCTACAGAAATTGTTCATTGCTAATAGGAATAATTTATTTATCCATGCAGTTTTGACGGCATTACCAGTAAGAACCGATAAATAATTTATAAGCACTGGAGCCGTATTCCGCACTTCTCCATCCCAGAAATGTTACATTATTTAGTACTCTGCAATGAAAACTTTTAATTTGCACCAAGTAATTGGTTAAACATTTTAAAGACTGCACAGCAAATGTTTGTACAGCTAAGATTATTATGTTTGCTATAATTTTATTAAATAGGTTACAAGTTAAGCCAAAGCAATCACATTTGCTGACTCAAAATTGTTCGTACAATGCGTGTTCTATTACGGATAACATATTTTTGGAGGTGCATGTATACGGGGTTGGGATAAAGTATGGAATCAAGTAAATATCTTTTAAACGAAAAGAACGATATTTATGAAAATTTGCAGGTAAGTGCATTGGAACAAAACGCATCTGATGTACATTTTTTCGATAATAATATACTTCCGGGTTAACCGGAAATGCCATCAACTTCTTTAATTTAAATGGGACACCCTATATATTTTTACAGATTTTGAAAGAGCTTGTTATTTTGAATTTACTGAGTTTAATGTAAACAAATTTGTAAAAACGAGGAATAACTCACTGTTAGTAGTACAATAGATGTACATTTCATTATTTTAGAATAATGAGAAACAAAATTACTTCAAATGTTCAAAATGCTCGCCGTTTACTTGCTGACAATATGCCATCCTATAAACAAATTCTTGAGTCACTCTTTCCAAGACTTCTCCACGTATTAGTTCACATTCATCAATAATTCTTTGTCTCAATTCCTGTAAGTTTGTTGGTCGTCTAACGTAAACACGTGATTTTAGATAACCCCAAAGAAAAAATCTAACGGGCTAAGATCCGGAGAACGAGCAGGCCACTCTATGAATCCTCTACGTCCAATCCATCGATTTGGAAAATTCGCATCCAGAAAATCCCTAACCCGTCTATCATAGTGGAGAGGTGCTCCATCTTGTTGAAACCAAATATTTTGTGGTAATAGCCCATTCTGTTGAAGTGCAAGAATAATTTCGTTATTTAGTAAATCCAAATACTTGTCACCATTCAAGTTTCCGTCGATAAAAAATGGGCCTATAAGCTTATTTTCGACAATTCCCATCCAAACATTTAACTTCTGTGGATGTTGGGTATGTGCTTCATGAATCCAATGAGGATTCTCATTTGACCAATACCTTGAGTTATGGCGATTAACTGTTCCATTTAAACAAAAAGTTGCCTCATCGGAAAAAACTATGCTAGAAGCAAAATTTTCGTCGACATTACAGATGTCCATTAGCCGTTCGCAAAATTCCAGCCTTCGGTTAAACCAACTGTACCTAATACGGATGATACTTTTCACTTTTTAATATCTTTCCTACAGAACGTCGACTGATACCATGGTTTAGTGCCAAATTTGTGGTGAAAGTTTGAGGTGATTCTTCTAAATCGATTGCAATATTTTGTTTAACAGTTTCGTTCGTTGCAATTCGCGGTCTTCCAGGTTTTAGCAAATTTTTTACCATCCCAGTAGTATTAATACGTTGTAATGTCTTAGTTACTGTTGAGCGTGATATAGGATTTCTCTCTGGATGCAAATTATTAAAAATATGACACACTTCTTCATGAGTTCTAACACGATCACCATAACCGATCATCATTAAAATTTCAATACGCTCTTTTTCACTTAATTGAACCATTCTAAATTGTGCAATTTTCGTCAATTAGAATTTGACACTTGAAGAACAAAAGACGTACTAAATAGTACTTGTTTATTTATTACTATGCATACAAACAACATCAATTAGTTTATCTAAATAGTTTTTTGCTCTAATGCAAAAAACTCAGAGGTTGGTTAAAGTGCTATATTCATCGTTTTTACAAATTTTTTTACACTAAACTCAGTATGTATGAATTCAAAATAACAAGCTGTTTCAAAATCTGTAAAAATATATAGGGTGTCCCATTTAAATTAAAGAAGTTGATGGCATTTCCAGTTAAACCGGAAGTATATTATTATCAAAAAAATGTATATCAGATGGGTTTTGTTCTATTGCACTTACCTGCAATTTTTTATAAATATCGTTCTTTTCGTTTAAAAGATATTTACGTGGTTCCCAACCCCGTATATTTTAGTGAATGCCTAGAACTTGTGGGCTATTAGAAATAACTTCAGTGGTCGACAGTACGATAGACACAACATTGACTTCTTTTAGCAACAAGTAACAAGACAGGTGGTCAGCTGTTTGGATTAAGGAATTTAGTGGCATGGCTGAGGGTAGGGACAAGGGTTACTATATATACAGATAAGGAAGGAGGTAAAAAGACAAGCAACGAAGCGGTAATCCTTAAGGATGTAGCGGAGGTTGATCAGAAAGGAATAGAAGGGATTAAGAAAGGGTCGGGGAGATGAAAGGGGAGTGGGTCGATAGATTGAGAGTTTTAAGAAACAAGGATGTGATAATTGAGACATAAAAGGGGGTTGACGTAAATAATATGCTCGGCGAAGTTAAAAGGTTTAGGGTAATAAAACTATAAAAGTGGTGGATAATAGACCCGTGGATTAAAGATGAGGAAGTAGGAAGCGAAATTAATGGGCTTGTTGGAAAGGGAATTAAGCTAATTAAGGTGGCAGAGAAGAAAAATGGGATGAAGAGAACGGTGGTTAGAGCAGAATGGAAAAATTAGGTCGATTTACTGGGGAAACATTATTTACAATTGGGTTGGAATAGCGTATCAGTTATGGAAAACAGAAAGAATAGCAAGTGTTTTGGGTGTGGGGCTATAGGCCATGAGGCAGCGGGGTGTTAGGTGGAGAGAGGAAAGGAGAAGGCTAACTACTGGTTGTGCAAGGACAAGGGTATAAACACGGTAATAGAGGAAATAAGAGTAGACAGAGAGAAAGAGCAAGGAATGGAGACGGATGGAGAATCCTATAGATAAACCTTGGAAAGTGTAGGGTTGCTCATGATATTTTGGATGAGGTGGTTTTTAGGAGAAAGGTGAATGTGGTGTGTGGATCTGTGGTGAATGCTGGTTATGTGAGGAAGCAAGGATGTATGTATGAGTTAGGGGTGATAATGACACTGCGACCTATAGGATCTATTGTGTCCCCCCTTACTTGCCATGTTCTGGTATTTTCTCAGACCTATAGCAGCTCTTCGAGTCCTATTTTCCTGAGGAAGTTTAGGACATCGTCGGGCTTCAAATCAGGTAGATCCCCCTCTTCTATTTCATGTGCTCCTAGGTATCTGGCCCTAGAATTTTGCAAGGCAGGGCATTCTGAGAGTATGTGTGTTGAGGTTTCATCCTCTTCCTCACAGAATCTGCACTTTGCTTCATCTGCTAACCCTAGTTTCTTCATGTGGCTTCTTAACCGGCAATGCCCGGTTAATATTCCCGTTAGAATTCGGAGCCTTTTTTTACTGAGGTTGAGGCAGCTAAGATATCTCTTCTGGTCATAGTTCCCCAGTAGTATCTTAGATTGCCTCAGTCCTTCCAGCTGATTCCAGTACTTGGATTTTTCTTTCTTCATTTCTTCCCTTAGTTTTCCTAAGATTACTCTACTGCTGATCCCACAAGATGGTTCTGGTCCCAAATGTGGGGTTTCAGCTCCTTTTTTTGCCAGCTTATCTGCTGTTTCATTCCCCTCTATTCCTATGTGTCCCGGGACCCATAGGAGGGTGACAGTGTTCTTCTGGCTTAGTTCATTTAGTTTGCCTAGGCATTCCCAAACCATCTTCGAACTGATTATATTTAAGCTCAGCGCTTTGATGGCTGCTTGACTATTCGACATGATCACAATCTTTTGTCTGCGGTAGTTTCTTCCAATATTGAATTCCACACATCTTTCGATGGCGCCGAATTCTGCTTGAAAGATGCTCGGGTATGTGCCCAAGCTTTCTGAGTATTTGGCTCTCGGTCCAAAAACTCCTATCCCAGTTCCCTCGTCTAGCTTGGAACCGTCCGTATACCACTTTATGGTATTCTGGTTTAAATTCTGTATGGTGTCTTCATCCCATTCAGATTTATTACTCAACTTTGTGATGAATTTTCTCACAAAGTTGAATTTCTTTGGCATATCATCTTGGGGCATTTCCCAAGTTTGATCAAAATGAAATGATCGAGGTTTTTCCCTGATAATTCCTTCTTTGATCATTCTATATATTGTTTTCTTCCTTACACTTTCTAGCAGAATGTGCAGTGGGGTCAAGTTTAAAATCACCTCCATTGCAGCAGTGGGGCAAGTTCCCACTGCTCCAGTGATACATGAACAAGCTAGTCTCTGAATCTTCGAGAGGTTTTCCTCGTCGTATTCAGATTAGCCCTTACGCCCCAAGCCACTGCCCCATATGTGATTAATGGTCTCACTATTGCAGTGTACATCCATTGCAGGATACGTGGGTTACATCCCCAGTTCTTCTCTGCAATGTTCCTACACACCATGAGGGCCTTGGTTGCTTTGTGTATTACTTCGTCTTCGTGTTTGTTCCAGAGTAACCTGCTATCTAGGATTAGTCCTAGATATTTTACCTCTGTTTTCCACTCGACGATGCTCTCCCCTATTTTTATGATTTTTAGATTAGGTTTCTTTTTTCTTGTAAAGGCTACTAGTATGGTTTTGGTGGGGTTGATGCTGAGTCCCACTGAGTCACACCATTGTTCCGCAATATTCAATCCTCTTTGAACAATATCACAGAGGACAATTTCATACTTCCCTTTTGCCAGGATAACCATGTCGTCGGAATACCCTTGACATGGTATGCCTTCCCTATTCAATTGACAGAGCAGGCTGTCCACAGTGAGACTCCACATAAGAAGCAAGGATGGATTATGGACAATACAAGAGAGGTGGGAATACGAGTGGTGGGAAGATAAAAATGGGAGGCGGTAAGAGTAGTTGAGATAATGGTTGGGAGAAAGGAATGTTGTAAAGGTTGCGAGTAGCAGGAGATAAAGAAGAGTGTGTAAGGGACCGCCACCCGTTTTGAAGTATGCTAGGGTAATAATTCCGAGATTGGGGTAACGGCGAGTTTCGAAGGAGGTTTGGTTTGTAGGTATCCCCTTGGGTATGAGTCCAACACTGTTTGGGTCCTGGATAGGTCCCATCTCAGCCCAATAAAGTGTTCATGTAAATTACTTTAAAATTTCTCATTCTTTTACCTGTATATATTATATAGCATTACATTTTAGATATTCAATTTTTTAATTTAGGTAAATTTGTCAAATTTTAAAGAAATGCAAAAAGTACAAAACAAATTAAATTATGGCACGCACAGAGGGCGCATGCGTAGTCTCCGATGAACGTGTATAGCTTGTAAGCGTTTTGTATTTTTTGCATTTCTACGTGGCAAATTGAAGAAGGTTTTGGTATATTTATTTAAATTGTTTAATAAGTGCAAAATTTTCAAAGGTGTGCTGCATTCAATTTTCAATTCAATATTTCTACTTGCATCATCTCAGGTATAGAAACCATAAATCGTTTTTATAGTTTTCTTTCATTTGCTAAACGATAGAGATGGTCAAGTGTCGACTTGGTCGATCGACATCATGTTTTCTATTGAAATGTAGGTAACCCAATGTCCAGGAAATAGTTGTTTTTTTTAGAAAATGGTCAAGCCTGGTTGGAAACGATATATGGTTTCTATACCTATCTGTTCCTCGTATTCTGAAATTTATTTTCAGTACTTCCTTGTTATACTATGAAAAACCATCTTATTCATCAGATATGGCTTCTTTCTTTTCTTTCCAGTGTTTATTCGCGTAAAGAAATCAACTCAATTTTAAAATAGAGTTTAAAACAATAAGCAACTTCCATTTTTTATTCGATAAATACATTTTTTAATGCAATAAAGGATGGAAGTTTCGTGGAACGTTTAGTTGTTTATTATTCTTATTAAGATGGACTTCCACAGAGTAAGGGTTGGTACAAAAAATTTATTGGATTATTCGTTGTAGTAACTATCGTTTCCGAAAGTGCATACTTTAAACAAAAAAAGGAAATTTTAGTAAATAACAAATACTTTTGTATGATTGAAATTTTCTTTACTTTTTTTGTGAATATCTCCCCGAAGGAGCTTTATTGATTCGTTTACGAATTTCATTTCGTAATAGTCATAACAAACTTTGATATTAAAAATTACAAACTTTATAAATATTTTTTTATACGTGTTTTGCTTGTTCTGCAAATGTGTTTCAAATTAAAGCCACAGCAATGTAAATTTCAAATTAATTAGCTTTGTAATTAGCAAAGTTAATGATTTATTTTATCTACAAAAAATTCCAAATTATTTGTCAGTGTCGAACACATTTTTAAAAATACAATTATATTTGCATTAGTACACTGGAATTCACCTATAACTTTATATGTTCCGCTTAAAAAACGAATATTTGTGAAAAATTCATATTTACAAAAACAATGGGAAACAGATACAAACAAACCTATTCCGACTCTGCGTTCTGTTCCAAAAATCCTTAACATCTAAGCTTTTAGACAATGTATTATACCCTCTCTGTGCACTATAATACAATTTATAAACAATGCGCAAACTGATCTTCCTGCTCCACTACCTATGACAGACTTAGATAATACGGAAACAATGGAGAATGTCTATTCAGAACATAGATGCAAAATATTTACTTCACTAAATAAACTTAAAAAATTTATGTTATAATATTTACTAGATAGAGAAATGCACAGAAAAAAAGGAAAAGTATTGAGTAAATTTATAAAGTGTGTCAAATGTGAGAATAAAAAAATTACTACTGCTAGATTGTAAAATACTTAACGGCCGATTTCATGAAGGATGCTTTAAAGTATATCGATTTTATAACCAACTTAAAGCATACTTTAAGCCGAAAGTGTCCTTTAAAGCCAATATTTTTCGACTTTAACTTTCTACAGTGTCATTTAGCTATAATATAAAGTCAAATTTTATATTTATGCTACAGGTACCAGCTAGTTTTGTGCTCGTTTAGTCGTTAATTATATGAATGATTTTCAAACATCGAATGCTTCTTCTGATGACAATCGTTGACAATCGTATTTTTGAGACTTGTCTGTAATTTATGAACAAATAAAATACGACGAGGATGGGATACTAATAAATATATCGATTTCCGTAGAAATTTTATTTATTCATAAATTACAGGCAAGTTCAAAAATACGATTGTCAAAAGTGACATCCATCTTTCTCCCTTGTCAAATATATTGCCATCTATCGACATTGAACTTCTTCTGGGCCCAATAGTGCTTTCACCATCTGATTCGTTCTGTTCATTTAAATTTAAATCGCCATTATCGTCTATTTTGGCTTGATTCTTGTTTTCGTTCATAATTTCTATATTCCCAATATCACCTGATTAGTTTTGGCTCTCATCAATGTCTGTATTTATTACGTTTTCTGGCTGATTGTCTGGTTCCGCATAGTATAAGATGGTATCTGTCCAGTCAACTTCAGTTTTCGCTATTTGATCTATATGTCTTCTAACCTCTGTCCCTTCCGAAAAAATTTTTGTTCCAACTTCGTTAAAAGGCAAAATTTTATAATCTGCACAAAGACGAATGGATGTGTCTTTTTTAACAATTGGCACAACAGGTGTACCCCATTCGCTGTACTCCATTTTTGAAATTATTCCTTTTTTTCAAGACGATCGAGCTCTTCTTCAACCTGTAACGCATATGGAACCTTTTTAGCTGGACAGTAAATAGGTTTGGTATTCTCTTTTAGATAGAGTTTTGCTTCATAATTTTTAATTTTACCCACTCCTTCTCTAAAAACTTCATTAAATTTTCGCATGTTCTTCCGTAATGTTTTCTTCAACCTGATGAATCGACGATTGTAAGTTAAAAAACATTTGTATCCGCTCTCTTCCGAAAATTGGCTCTACTTTGCCAGGCAGTATGTATAAATTTGCAAGCTCTTTTTGATTCTTGTAGGAAACTTTTACGGTAGCATATCCAATTGGGCAAATAACTTCGCCAGTGTAAGATCGAAGTGGTAAAACAGACGGACAAATTTTGACCTCGGGACATAGTGCAAGAAAGTCCTCATGTGACATCGATGAAACCACAAGAATTATAAGATATTTACTAGTTGTCCTGTTAGGTTTAGTTGTTATAGTTATATAAAGAATGATGGATGTCACTTTTGACAATCGTATTTTTGAGACTTGTCTGTAATTTATGAACAAATAAAATATCTACCGAAATCGGGATATTTATTAACTTTCACATAGTAAGGGTTAGTACAATACATTTTAAAATAATACTTGTTTAATATTAATTATTGTTTATTCTTACATATTTACATATACCAAAAATATTTTCTCTAAACAACATCAACATCATTTTAAGGTATACTCGTCCACTCTGCTTTTAGAAGTTTTCGAAACTGAACTGGTCATCTCTCAGATCTCTTGCACTCATTACCTTGTATCTTCCAATCCTTGGACGTGCCCGTACCATATTAGTTGTTGCCTTTCAATGTCCAATGAAATAGTTTCTTCTATTCCTATTTTCTGACGTATTTCTTCCTTTCGAATTCTGTATCTATACACCTATTGTTCTAAATACGTCCATTTCCACAGCTTCAATTTTCCATTTGTTTTTTTCTATGATCCACCAGGTTTTTGCTCCATAGAAAAAACTGCTCTATAGAAATCTTACGCTTTTTACCAATTTCGCTACTCCAGAAAATGCTGTTTATGCAGCCTATTGTTTGTCTTGCCTGAATTACTCTATTTGATATATCTCTGTCATCTGTGCCTGTCCCATCGAAGATCGTTTCAAGGTATTTATACTCACTGCATGATTCGACTTTATAATTTTCCAATTGGATGCCCGATGGTTCGTCAAATATTTTGTCTTTTGTGTATTTATTTCTAAACCCCACCTTCTATATTTCTCCTGTAGTTTCTTTGCCATATACCCCAAGTCATCGTTGTCATTGGCAATAATGACCTGGTCATCGGCAAATTGAAGGGTGTTTAAGCCAGTATTCCCTATAAATAAGGCAATGCCTTGGCATTTTCTTTTCCACTGATGTAAAGCTTTTGCCACATAAATTTTAAATAGAGTGGTGGATATACAACATCCCTGACGAAGACCCGTATTAATTACAAAAATGTAGGACAGTCTGTTTCCAACTTTCACTTGCAATTTCGATCCATCATACAGGTTTTTTATTGCTTTGATAAGACTGTGATTGATACTGGCCTCTTTTAGATCTTTCCAAAGTTGTTTAACAGACATAGAGTCATATGCTTTCTGAAGGTGGATGAATATGAGATAAGTAGTTTGATTTGTAGCTGATCTTTACTTGAGACAAAATATATTGTCTGTACAGGTTCTACCAGCTCTAAATCCCGATTGCTCTTCTTTCTCTTACGCTTTATATTCCTGCTCGAGTAGGTCACGGATGATCCGTTCATACAATCGACTTAAAGTACTTGTAACTGATAGATATTCCTCTGTAATTTGAGCAACCTAATTTACTGCCTTTTACCCTTGCCAGGCAATTGCCTACATTGTCTGGCAAGGGCAAAATTTTAATTATCTTGCTTTCCAACCAGTTGGTCTTCCGTGGTCATACGTGCAGTATGTGGACGGGAATTGTCAGACATTAACGAAAGTTTTCAAATGGGTGCACAATAGGACGAAGAATGGTATCTAAATATAATTGACCTGTTAGGAACGAGTCAGGAAAAACGAGATCGGTCCTGCCTCCTATAAGTATTCCACCCCATACCATAATTGTGCCACTTCTGTATTTGCTCACTTCCTGAATATGTCTTAGGCGTTCTACATTTACAGATCGTCGTCACACCCTAAATTCGTCACTGAATAAAACTGTAGGCTAATTTTGAGTAGCCCAATTCTGAAATTCTTGACCATTCCAGTCTTGAAGCGCTATTACCTCTAGAAAGATGTGGAAATCTCAGGAGCCGTCTACTTAACTAGTTGCCTTCATAAAGACGGTTTCGCACTGTATTTCGTTATGCGTTTTCTGTAAAGTCTTAACTAACTCTGGAGCAGTTATTGTTGATTGTTAGGTTAGGTTAGGTTAGGTTAGGTTAGGTTAGGTTAGGTTAGGTTAGGTTAGGTTAGGTTAGGTTAGGTTAGGTTAGGTTAGGTTAGGTTAGGTTAGGTTAGGTTAGGTTAGGTTAGGTTAGGTTAGGTTAGGTTAGGTTAGGTTAGGTTAGGTTAGGTTAGGTTAGGTTAGGTTAGGTTGGGTTAGGTTAGGTTAGGTTAGGTTAGGTTAGGTTAGGTTAGGTTAGGTTAGGTTAGGTTGGGTTAGGTTAGGTTAGGTTAGGTTAGGTTAGGTTAGGTTAGGTTAGGTTAGGTTAGGTTAGGTTAGGTTAGGTTAGGTTAGGTTAGGTTAGGTTAGGTTAGGTTAGGTTAGGTTAGGTTAGGTTAGGTTAGGTTGGGTTAGGTTAGGTTAGGTTAGGTTAGGTTAGGTTAGGTTAGGTTAGGTTAGGTTAGGTTAGGTTAGGTTAGGTTAGGTTAGGTTAGGTTAGGTTAGGTTAGGTTAGGTTAGGTTAGGTTAGGTTAGGTTAGGTTAGGTTAGGTTAGGTTAGGTTAGGTTAGGTTAGGTTAGGTTAGGTTAGGTTAGGTTAGGTTAGGTTAGGTTAGGTTAGGTTAGGTTAGGTTAGGTTAGGTTAGGTTAGGTTAGGTTAGGTTAGGTTAGGTTAGGTTGAGTTCGGTTAGGTTAGGTTAGGTGGAAAACAAACAGATTCAAATCAAACTTCTACAGCAAAATTAAAAACAAAATAAATAAAACTTCCTGGTATAATAGATTTCCATACAAAAATCGAAGACACCTGACAACCATAATAAGAATGAGAACTGGACACTGTGCATCTCCAGTGCATCTATTTAGAATAGGCGCGGTAAATAATCCATTTTGTGAATGTGGTCAAGTAGGATCCCTAAATCATATATGATCTTCGAATGTCCTATCAACATGGCTCCAACAATGGATATATATAAAGAATTGGTAAAAACCAACCTCCAAACATCTATTGATATTTGTACTCTTCTTTCAAATATCAATCCTAAGAGATTACACATCCTGATTAAATTCCTTAACTTAGCTAAAATAGTTCTATAATCTGATATCATTGAATCTTTGAAGTATTTTCCTACTCCGCTTTTTTTTTGTCCTGGATTCTATTACTGTCAACCGTGGTAGCCTTTCTGGGTTGTGTAAGCTTGGCTGCTGCCCCCAAGCCCCCAAGAAAAGTTTTATCCTGTGTTGTGACGTCTTACCTTTACTATGTAGCCCTAAGAAGACTTTGAGGAAATTTGACTGTAGAAATACAAACCTAAATTTACTGTGGTTAGGAGGAAGCTGGGCAAATTACCCACGGGATATTACCCAATAAAGGAGGAAGAAGAAGAATTCCAGGTTAACCAACACTTTAAAAAATCCTTAAAAGACACTTTATGGAAAGTTTAATATCAATTGTGTCACTAACCTACAGCAACAGTTACTTTAAAGGGTATAAAGTCTACTTTGACTATTCATTATGAAATCTGCATTAAAATCTATTTATGCAAAAAATATGCTAAAATATAGTATAATATGCTATAAATATTAGGTTCTAGAAACTCACAGAAAACTAATATTTTATTTTATGGACTCTGCAGTTCATTGATGAATTGGTGTATCGTTCAATACTTCAGAGAAATGGTGGTCATAAATTTGTGGAATATGAACTATAAAAGCCCACTAGATTTCCTAAAAGCCATTTCGTTAAGCTAAAGCTGCTGGAATTATGTAAAATGTACGCTCACTTCTAGTCGATATATTCTCTTTAAAAAAGTAAATCCAAATTAAAGTTTGACAGAGAAGTACTGGTTATATCACGTCGTGAGCTAGACATTTTTATATCGGAGTGAGAATCCTACAATATTTTACTAGTAGCTTTTACAATTTTAACTTCTTAATAAATATAATTAAAAAAATTTCTTAATTTCTAAAGACTCGACCAAGTATATATTTTTGATTGACGATATATAAATACCACATTCCTCATGTCCATGACCCGCCACTGATATATTAGACCAACACTATTAACATCAACGTAAATAACCCACAAAGATTTATACTCTGTATATGAACATTTACGTTTAGAACATGCTTTTAGTAGTAGCAATGTGAGTGCCCTAATTGAATTATAGATTCAAAACATGGTAAACTTAATATTTAACGAAGATCCCGGTAAAATCAACAAAGTAAGTCTGTTGTTATTAAGCTATTTGAGTTTGTGTTTTAGAAACTTTTTTTGTAATAATCAAACAATCAACGAAGTATTTCAATAATATTTCATATTGTTTACTTCGCACCATGGTAAATAGTTTGATTAGCTTAACCGCAGTAGCATACCAGATAAAATTGTGCAGTATTAAAAATTATTTTTATATTTTGAGGTTATAATACTTATTTGATAATAATAACAACAAATTGTTTATAAAAACTTTTGTAACTATTTTACCTGAATATTATGTATTTTTAAATACTGAGAAAATGTTCTATATTTATCAAGTGTTTGGAATGGTCATAAATATGGAATAAATACGAAAACAAATAACAAGTTGGAGCATTTTTGAAAAGACACTTGCACCCGTCGATTATTATTTCTAGTGCGATTGTTTTATCTTTTTTTTTATGTAGGGAGTGTCATGTGACAGTGATCAATACAAACTTGTTTTTTTAAATACAACACCCTGTATATTACATAATTTTTGTATTATTCAGAAAATTCTAGACATATTTCATGTACCTACAATGTTTTACACCCAACTTGTACTGTTTTGGCAATATAATGGTTTCAAAATTTATTGTAAAAAGTAACAATTAATTAAAGAACCTTTTAATTTACAAAATTAGTAATTGAACAAAAAAAACATTAACGACAATATGGTAAATGTTGAAAATGTTCGTCGCTTATGCCTTGGTAATATTCCAATCTTATTAAGAAGATGTAAACAATAATAAGATAGACTTTGACATAGTAAGGGTTAGTACAATAAATTTCATACCAATCTTAAACAAAAATGTCTTCTTACCTTATTTAACATATCACCCTTGACTGATCTCAAGCATTATTCGTATTTTTAAGGGCCGATTATACAATGCGAGTTCAACATCGGTTCAACATAAACCTGTGTTCGTAACGTTGTACAATACTAGTTTAGGTCCTAAACCGAGTTTATCTACGATAATAAATAAAATAAATAAATATTTAAAATAATTGGTAAATAATAAAAAAAAATTGGTAAATAATAATAAAAATAATTGATATTTGTATGGTTTATCGTTTTATTGGTTATTTATGTATTTTTTGTTAAATAGTTTTAACTTTTGGTTTATTGTATCGGTTAGTTTTACCTAGAAAATTATGGCTATGTCTGACGACGATGATTTCATGGAATTGATAGGTATTTTGCAGCAACCAGAAAGGCAACCCCAAGTATGCAGAGAAAGGGAAAATCATTTTCTAAAATGGAATAACAATAACTTTCTGCAACGATTTCGATTTTCAAAAAAGATGGGGCTCGATATATCATCAACCAAATATCCCATTTAATAACTTCTTCAACAGAAAGGTATCCACTATTTTTGCTAGTATGTAAATATTAATTTAAATAAATAAATATTTCAGAAATCATGCCTTGCTGCAAAGGAAAATAGTCATTTGTAGGCTCTCTTTATTTTATTGAAGTTAAACAAAGATACCCTTACATAATGTCTAAATTTGAAATCTGGCAACTCCTTGCTTATAGATACCAACATAACAATAATCACAAAACGTACACAATAACAGAGTTTAGCTGAGCCGACGTTAAACAAAATATGTACAATCCGTATCAATTTTTTGGACAAGTTCAACCATTTATCGAGTTCAGCTGAACCTGGGTTTAAACTTGCTTGGTAAAATCGGCCCTAAGTCATCTAAGTAGACGAGCTTAGTTTTATAAATAACATGTTTCACATATCGCCAGAAAAAAGTCTAATGGCGTAAGATCGGGAGTACAAGCTGGCCATTCCATCAATAAGCGCCTCTCTATCCATCGATTTGAAAATAGTTGACTAAGATACTGCCAGACATTGGTTTGGTAACGAAGTGTTGCTCCAGAACAATATCATAACAGAATCAAACATGCAAATTTTTATTGCACCAAAAATAAAATTACTATCCAAAAAAATGCCTATATTTTTGAATTTCATGACTGTAGAAATGGCATAAAAAAGTACAGCCGTTTGTTAACTTTTTGTTTAATTTAAATCAATATTGTAACAAATTTGGTGTATTTATAACTCCTAATTTTTTTAGTGTTCATTTTTCTCGATATCCGAAACAGAAAAAAGTTAAAGTTCATGACAGTGTTAATATTGGAATACACATTTCACCACAAACCTTTTTAATTGTTATAATAAGGAATGTATGGTAATAATTTTATGTGATTTGTCAAATATATAATAAATATATTACATAACTGCTGTACTTCTTTTGCTTAATTCAAACACAACAGTTAAACATTAGAAATTAGATTATAAATGACAATCAAATAGAAAACAGATAACAGAATGCAATCTGAACTTAAATTATTAGAATTTATCTCCAAATCTCCAAAAACAATAACAGTTTTATATACCTATCCCTTTTACAAAATATTCGAAAAACTATTGGATCCAAAAACTATCCTGTTATCGAAATTGTCTGAAACTCGGAAAATTATCCTCACATTGACAATACTCATGTAGCCACTAAAATTGATGTATATTTATAAAACCAATGGGTTATATTTTATAAATTATATTTGTAATTACTAATGTACAATAGTTAACATTGGCTCGTGATTTGCTGGTTGCGATAACCTTGCTTTTAGTTCGAATATTTTCCGTCCCTCATGTTTGCTTCTGTCGACTGTAAGTTTATTAAAGCTGAGATCATTTCATTTTGGATAAGTGCTAAATAATTTGATGAGTTATCAATGAAAAATGGGCCTATGAAACGATCTCCAATTATATTCCGGCCCAAGCATGAACCCTTTGGGGATATTATGTCTTCTAACCTCATCTAATGCGGATTTTCACAAGCCCAATAGCGGCAATTTTGATGGAAGTCAACAAGAAAACAAGACAATTGAATCACGTTTTTGTCTAACATTTATATCATTTCTCGTAAGATTCGAATAATCGATGAATGCCTCACATCGAAAATTCAAGCTCATGGAACTGCGTCTCTATTTTACTAATTGTTCCTTATGTAATCACGCCAATCTGATATTTTTTATTTATTTTCAAAATATACTTTTACAAAGCTTCTTCAATTTTAATACAATTGACGCTTGAAAAATTAATAATTTATTGAGATCGCTGTCATCTTTGGTTTTCCAAACCAATGACCATTAATTTTGCTATTAATCAGTTACCAAACTGTCAAATATGTCAAATCCAAAACATTTTCTTTCAACTTTGCAAATGGCTGTTGCAGAGACTGCAATTTGGTTTTCCATTATCATGTGTTTTTAGTCAAAATATCGTGTTACGAAATCTGTTGCTATCTATAGGTCTAACTATTATGGCACAGCTCCAATGAAACCGTTTTAGTATTATTTAAAATTATGTTTAAGTTGTTCTGAAAGTCTAACTTTTTTTGAATCAAAGTTGATTCTTTGCACCTATTTAATATGTTCGTTAAAATGTTATTAAGATTTTTCCGAATTTCTTTTAGATCGAAAAACCAGCAATCAGGCTAAAAGTGTTTTTGATGGCTCTATAAAAAGTCTTCTTTTTCTTTCCATCAATTCTATTCAATTCAATGCCAAATTCATTCATAATATATCCATCAATATGACGGCAGTAAACCTCGTTCTGAATAAAATATCCTGTTTTAAAATTTTAAATGGATTTTATCGGAATATTTTTCTTTTTTTTTCAAAAAAGAGAAGATATTCTGTTCACTAGTCAAAAATAAATGTATAACTAAATCATTTTATTCCATTTGAAAAAATGCTTATTATTTAAAGAATTAAATTCTAAAATATTTCTGTTTTATAAATATACTGATAAAATAAAGTAAGGGTATGTATGGAAGAGAAAGTCCCGAAGGAAGCATCGAAGAAAGGACCACTAGGAGCGGAAGGGCATCATAAGACAGAGGAAGCAGCGGAAGGAAAGAAGTGAACCGTTCGCATGAATACGAGGAGGCGAAAGAGGAAAGCGTGGCGCATTTTACAAAAAGAAGAAAGCGGGAAGAGTCAAAGTTTTTTTATATTTTGGTCATATGGACCAGTCCTAGGTTAAGTCTAATCAGTAGTCGTCGATAAGTTAAGGATTCGTGATTATTATGTCAGTCTGTCATTTTTTGTTTTCCTTCTTAAAGTGCCTATCCTCTGTGGATGTTGGCTATCACAATGGTCCAAACTACTCCATTCACTGCCGCTCTGAGTAGAGCTGATCGTAAATTTCGCAGCCACGATATTCATGTTCGTCCCGCTGACCTTCGACCCTCTATTTTCCCCTGTAGGATGAGTTGAAGAAAGTGGTACCATATCTCAAATGCATATATGCGCTTACATGAGACGTCGTAGTCAAACCATGTTTTTATTTTGGGAAAATCCTTCTCTACCAATTATTTTAACTCATTCCAATCTGTAGCTTCATAATGCAATACTGTGTAATTAGCAAAGCTAATAATATTTGCCTTACTTTCGATTAAAAAGAGATTGTTTAGGTAGACTATAAATAGAGGAGGCCCCAGTACGCTTCCCTAAGGTACACCACATAAGACCATCTGATCGCTGCTGGTTGTTGTCAATTAAATAATAAATTCTACTAGTTAGTTCCCTTATTGCATCTTGTGTTGATTTTCCTTCCCTGAAACCAAATTGGGCATTTTATAACAACTTATTTTTTTCAAAAAAGCCACTTATTCCATGTTTCATTATTTTTTCTAGAATTTTTCCAAGTGGAGAAACCAGAGTTTTCGGTCTGTAGTTAGATATTTCTGTTTTTCGCCATTTTTATAAATAAGAATAATAAGAGACCCTCAGAGTAATAAGTAAACATAGAGGTGCCACAACAACACAATAACATACAGTTTGTAGTCAATAGCAATGAACCTATAATTGAGAGAGATAGAGAATCTAGAGGTGTAGGTAAACACAGCCGTACAGTGGCTTGTAATTGGTTAGAGTTCACCGTAATACCTATATAAATGTTAGTTAAATAATTTAATACGCATGTTTTGGTTAGGAATTTATATCTACACTTATGGCATGGCACCATACTTCTAACATATTTTTATCGGAAGGAAATCTAAAAGGATATATGTATTTCATTATTAATTTGATTTTCTTAATTATTGTAATAAATTTTAAATGAAATTGCTAATTGTACGCCAATGAAGTGAATAACTTACCGGTGATAGGTTAGATTATCATTTTGCGAAGTACCACAAATTATACATGGTTTTCGGGGTTTCACCATTTTCAATATTGAAAATAAATAAAAACACTTTATAAAGTTCACTTAAATACACAAAAATTCAGGAAAAATCGAACAAAGCGCTAATCACCTCTAGACAATTACAAACAAAGGCACTGATGCCAAATTTTCGGTGTGGGTATTTGATACAATTGGTCTAGAGCTTTTTTATCAGTATTAAAGAAAGGTAAGAAAGTGAATATTAAAATGTATTAAAGAATATTTTCTCTGAATAAAAATCTTCTCTTAAAAGTAAAATAAAATTGTTGTAAATTATATTATTACGTTTTTGTTTCCTACTTTGTACTTACAAAACACAATGTCTGGCAATGCTCTGCTGGTTAACAAATCTGTCTCGACGACAAGAAGTAGGGAATATGCCTACTCTATGTTTACTTATTACTCTGAGGAGAGACCGCTTAAAATGGCTAGGAAAAATACCCGTAGAAAGGTTCTTATTGATAATGTTTGTGAGAGGGGCAGCTATAACATCTAAGATGATTTAATTTTTTTTAGACCAGATATTACATATTTTACTTCGGTTATGGTTGTGGAAATCAGAAATATTAAATTATTAGATACGTGCGTTCTTTCTTGATAATTGTTTGTTTTTCTAATGTTTTTCGCTAAGTTTATCCCTACATTTGTAAAAAAGTTATTAAAATCATCTGGATCTGTAATTTCTGCGTTTATTAAAACTCCATCTTTTACATTGTCTAATACCTCTTTAAAGAGATTGTAACAATATTAGTTCCTCAAAGGCGCCAATTTGTAACCCTACTCAGGGGCGCCAATTTGTTACCCTTTTTAGTCCCAAAAAGGCAGAGGGCCAATTTTTAACTAAAAAACTCTCCAAAAGAGATCCCGGCTAAGAGACCCTCTCCAGGGGGTGGTTCGACTCCAAGTTAATGCTCACTATAGGAAGGATGGGATGTATAAGTAATAAGGGCGTCACTATCTTTTGAACGCTATCGATTAAGCAAACAATCTACACAAAAACTAAGGTGAGAAAGATAGAAACACCTTGTAATTACTTTAATTAAACAACAAATAAAGAAGCTACTTGAAATAAAGACCCACCACGCTACACCCTTAAGACTTAGTCTAAGGTATATAAATGAAACTGTTTTCTTTTTAATTGATTATTTATTGAAACTGTAAGTACTTGCTGATAATGAACTGGAGTTGTAAAAAGTGGACTTAACTTTAGGTTTATGTGCTGTCTAGGAGGGCGGCTTCAGCTTCTTCGTGGAGAGATGAAAGTTTCTTTAATTGTTCTGGCTACTTGGGATGTAATAGATTTCTTAACAGCAGAAGTGGTTTGAAGGACTGTCTTCACATAAGCGGTAACTGGGCTCTAAATTAGCGATAACTTGCCTCCAACTTAGCGGTATCTTAGCGATAACTTGACTCCAACTTAGCGATAACTTAGCAATAACTTTACTCCAACTTAGCGGGTTGTACCTTTCTAAAAGCTTTATGTGTGTGAGAAGGAATCATGGAGGTATGGGCGTTGGTATTGGACAGACTTTTCAGATAGGACAGAAAATTACTAAATTTCAACAAATAAATTGTCTTATCTTGAAGTGTTCCAACACAGCGTCCATAAATATAATAAACTAATTGAAAATTTAAACAACATTGAAAATTATTAATGTACAGGACGGTGAAGCCGGTCCTGTTCTTTATAATGCAAAAAAAAAATATCAATATGCTAATGTGATTTGAATAAAAAAGGTATATATCTAACCAGTTCTAGTAAAACTTTGAAAAAATCATATATTTGTACGAAATGCATATTTGTGAAAAATTGATTTTTTATAACATTAAAAATATTACAGTGAAGTGGTTTTTGTTTAATAACTATTATTAATTGTTTGACTCTAAAGCAAGTTTTAATAGCGTGGTTGAAGACTACGCTCTAAGATTTTTATGAACTCAAAATTTGTCAATAGTTATGTTTTTAACTTACGGAAAATATAATGTCTAGCTGTTTACTGATCAATTGTTATATTTTGTCTCAAAGTAATAGCTTACCTTGAACAATTATTGAAGCCACGTGTTCGAAAGCACGCTTCTGATACATTTTATTAGTTTGAAATAGTATGTGTACAAAAATACAAAAGAATAGAAAAAAAGTCTACATACCAACAACCAAAAGGGGAAATTTCACAAGAAGAGTAACTTGAACGTTTTTTCTAACTTTTCAGATGAGCGAATTAGTTGAAAAGGATATAGAATTGTTGGGCGATTCAATAAATAGTCTAGCTCAAGGCGTGTTCGTGTCATTTGTCATAAAAGATACGTTCGGCACATTCAATTGCAAGCGAGAGACGCGTTCTTTGATTGGCTTCGTTCAAACAGATAAATAGTTAGCGTCTATAAGGGGTGTCTCGTGTACAGTAGCATTAACAGTGAATCGGGGTCGGTTTTAACGGTAATAATAGCGGTATCGTTTACGGTCGGTAATAGTGCAAAGTGACATGCCGATAGACATGTTACAAGATGTTCTGAGTACTCGTTAAATAGAAGAGGTGACAATATGCCACCCTGGCGTACCCCTCTCCTTATATTAAACCCTTCTGATATTTCGTTTTCGACTCGAACAATTGCTTTTTGTTCTAAGTATAGCTTTGATATTATATTTGTGTCTCTGTTATCAATTGCGGACTCACGTAGGATTTAAATAAGTTTATCATGTTGGACTTTATCAAAGGCTTTTTCAAAGTCTATGAAGCATGCAAAGACGTCTGCGTTGACGTCCTGTGCTCGTTGAATCAGGACCTGTACTGAGAATAATGCCTCTCGGGTGCCAAGTCTTTTGCTACCAAAAAAAATTGTCATTATTACGTGATTAATTGCCGATGTTCGTGTCAGTTTATTGTACAGTTAAGTGCATCCCCGTTAGAGCGCCTTTAGGACCCACTCAAGTGTAACCCGAACCCTTTACCTTCCTCAAGTTTCAGTCTTTGTGGAAGTGATAGCTCTCCCACCGTTGAACCGAAAAAGTTCGGCAGTTGTGCGAAGTGGCAGTAAGGAAGGTCTATCGAATGTTTTATATCTGTTATTTTTAAATTTTATTGTATTTTTTTTTTAGATAAAATACACAAAATATATTTTTTATATTATAAATAATCTCGTAAACAATTACGTAATAATTAATTGCACTCTTTCTTTTCACATATTTCTGTTAACCTAACCCAACGATTATTTTATTTCTATTTATTTTTGTTGCAAACATTTTTCTTCGTAAGATTTTTATCTGAAAATAGTCCATTCCATTCCATTAAACTTTAGACATTGATCGTGAGGTCGAACCGCAGCAGGAAATTTCATCCTGTTGCATATACCGACTACCGTTTATTCAAGTAACTGTTGCTTGTTCTCGATGCGGCTCAAGAGATCATTATGTACATATAACTCTTGATGTAAGATGTACTCGACCACATTTAGTAGGATCCTTAAATTTAGAAGTACATAAGTTAATTAATAAAGGACTAAGGGTCACCACCAGAACACAAAAAAATCCAGTTCGCAGAAAGAAGTTCAGTGATACAGTGTTAAAATAAATTCAACACTTATCTTTAATTTTTGACTAAAAATTTGGAGAGTAAACAAACTTCTGTATACTACCGACCAATGTTATTTTTAGATAATTATATAATTTAGATAATTGAAATAAGATTCAACAGTTATTTAGATAGATAGTATTGGAATAGTGGAATTAGAAACAACGGTCTCAAATTATTTAAAAATTGATTGTGTTAACCTCTACTTTTTGGAAGTTCATCTTACTAAGAACAATAAATAACTGCACAGTTAAACTAAACTTCCACTATTTATTTGAAAAATTCGCTTTAAAATCAATTACAGCTGTTTCGCTATAAAGTTATAGCGAAACAGCTGTAATTGATTTTAAAGCGAATTTTTCAAATAAATAGTGGAAGTTTAGTTTAACTGTGCAGTTATTTATTGTTCTTATTTAAAAATTATCTAACTGGAAGAAGAAATGTAGCTCAGTGGGATTAAAGATGGAGATCACATACACAGTCTACTTTTTGCCGATGATAAGGTCATTTTGGCAGAAGGCGAAGAAACCATATGCTTCGGAAATTGATAGAAGAATTAGATTTGTGGAGGTTAGAAATAAATTTGGAAAAAACAAATTATATGGTAATTGGTCTATACGTCAACATGTATACTGCATCACTTCAAATTTTTCAAAATAATTTAGATAATTTAATTAAAAAAATCATAAACAAATTGAGCAGACATTTATTCCTAAATAAAAAAAAACAAAATAATGCATAAATGACAAAAGTTTATTTTAGATTAAATTAAGTTTCTGTTAAAAAAGTTTAACAAACAACAATTAATATACAGTCGGTCCCCTTCTTGCTCTTAAACAAGCTTCTATTCTTTGGGAAACACTTTCAATGAGATTGTTTATAAGCTGCTGAGGAATATTCTCCCAAATCTCGGTAACAGCATGGGTAAGGGCAGGAAGACCCTGATTTATTGTCGAACTCTTCTTTTTAACATATCCCATGCATGTTCGATAGGATTTAGATCCGGAGACTTTGGTGGCTACTGCAAACTAACAATATCCTCGGTTTTCTTAAACTCAATATGCCATTGGGCGCGCTGTGATGGTGCGTTGTCACAAGAAATATTGCCCTACAGCACCTCTCCATAAACGAACAACTGGGTTTAACACGGAATCGATGTATACTTCAGTCAAGTTGCCAGGGATCAAAGTAAGAGGTGTCCGACCATTCCACATTAAACCTTCCCAAAACATTGCACTACCACTTTAAAATGGGACAACTTCTTGGTAATTAGTGGATTGACATCCTGGAACTCTCCAAACATGTACCCGATGATCGTCCGACACTAAACCAATCCTGGTTTCATCCGAAAACATCACATTCTGCCATTGATCCAAACCCCAGTTTTGGTGCTCACGGCACCAATTCAGGCGAGCAACCTTATTATTATTTGTTAATTTTAAAAATTTTAAAGGCCTGCGGGCCCTTAAATTAGCCTAGTATGGACCATCTTGACCTACCCCAGATTTATTATGGAAGTTATTATTACTCTATGGAATCTTGTACAATTTGGTGTTTTTCTGAAACTTCCATCTCTTTGCCATTCTTAAAAGACTTCCACAGACACATAGAATTTGTTTAGATGGTTCCTCTACTTCTTCACTGCATAGAAAAATACCTGCAAGTTTTAGGGTATTGTACATGTTTTATTTTAACAGCTACTATTCATTTTAATATCGGATCTGTTAAGAATTCTTTCTCCACTCTTAACCCTGGTGATCTTCTCCACCAATCTTTAAACGTTCTTATTGCCTATTTAGTCATCTGCAGCTTTATTGTTATTTTTACTAAGCCAAAGAATGGTACTGCTTCATTAAAAAACTGCACGGTGCATTCTCGATCTAGTAAATTAATTTCTTTCTCTTTGTACCCACTGGGGCTGGGTATTGTCGAAATCAATAAAAATAGTGGATACAACTAAATTTATAAATACCTATAACTTTAAATTAATAGAATATACAAATAACAATTAGAGTTAAACGATTAATTTCTGCAAATAAAATAGTAATTTAAACCAAATATTTTAAAACTTACCAGAGAATTCCGCATTTCAACTTAACACTTTTATCACAAAAAAATACTAATTAAGTTTTTTAAATGGAACGCTTCCTTACTTCGCAGTTTTATTAAAGTTTGAACGCCGTTTTTAATTTCAACGTAAGACGATTTTTATGCAGTCATTAAAAATATAATCTTTTACTTATTGGAATTTTTTAGTTCTACATTACTTTTTCTGTTTATTTAGCCTAGTTTTTACCATCAAGCTACAATAATTGTCTTAATTTCCACCTGAAGAGCTTATTTGTTTATCTATATATCAACAACTAAAGTAAAGTGACATAAAAATCCGAACACCCATTTTACTGAAATAAACAATTGATAAAATTTTCAGCCTTATCAGTTGAAGATTCCGGTTTTTATACTGCTTTTTTTGAAATCCAAAAATGAATATAGCCGCAGTAAAGATCCAAATTTTGCGGATTTTGGTTCTTGACATTCTTTACGATTGGTTACGATGCCTAGGGTACGGAGATCTGTACGATTTCGTCAACTTAGTGAGTTTGATAAGGGTCGTATAGTTGGACTTCGGGAAGCTGGATTTTCTTTTCGGAAATTGCAGTTAAAGTGCAAAGAAGTGTAGACATCGTGGTTAGCTGTTGTCAGGTGTGGCTTCGAGAAGGCCGTACGCAAAGAGCAAGGGGCTCTGGACGCCGCCGTAGAACAACATACCGTGATCGTCGCCTAAGATTATTGGCCTTAGGGGACCGTTCCTCCACTACCAGGTCCATTGCAAATGGATGGTTTGCAGAACACGGAAGACATATTGGCAAGTGCTTACCGACGAATAAGACGTTTTAGCTTGTTTTCATAACGACCACACTAGGTCCTTCCTTTAACTCCAGAACACCGATTAATTAATTAGGCAGAAAAGTTTATTACTATGAATATTGTGTTTTTTGTTGTTTTTCTTTTAGTATTTCGGAGATGCAACTAAATCTTTTTTCAAATCGTTTTTTCATTGTATTACTAAACCCGGTTTACTTTGATCTGTAGATATTTATATAGATATGGGAATAAAACCCTCCAGTCATTGATTTGGAACGCCGAAAAATATTTTCGTTGAAAATACAGTGACGCAATGCCACAAAAAAGTTTTAAATTACCATCACTTTAGTATCAACAATATGATAAAACATTGTAAACATTTTAGTCCAGGCAATCAAGCCTTGCAAAAATTATTTATATCATTTCTATCTAGGTTCTATCATGTAGAGACCACAAACTGCATTGCTGCAGCCAAAAATGCACTTTTTGAGAGGCCTTTCCGAAAATTTACTCGGTATTTGGAGGTTGTTGAGGCCGCTGATCATGATTATGATGTTTAAATCGACCCCCGAACACCTGCAGGTCAGGAACGCCGACGAACGTCATCTTGGTGGAACGCTTCTGGAATGTCATGGGCGAAGGACATAAAACTCGGATCTGGGGTTTTTTGGGTAGCTGAACCCAGGTCGGCGAAAACCGCACTGACATCTATCCCCAATTGTCATCCCCGAGGTTCTTCCAGACACAACTGAAAAAGACGCACTGCAAATCGTCTCATAATTTCATACCATGATAAAGGTTATTCATAAGTAAGTCTCCCTTGAGGCTTTCAAAAAAGCTGATCCAAATAAAATAAAACATGCTGCCAAGAGCTCGTCTTATACTAGGAATTGATCGACCGTTTCTTCAGTGGAATAGTGGCAACATTATCCATTCTTCTAAAGAAATAGGAGACCATTTGCTTGCTTCGTACTTCAATTTTTTGTTAGATTTGACCTAAATTGGGATACCCATACGCTGGGTTGATGTTTTGTTTACGGGTCATATGCATATGTCCATGATTCTAATTCATATTGGTATCGCCATTTTTGGGTTGCAAATTATGTTTCCTCTGATACTCAGCCATTACATTCATTCTTGTCATTAGCAAATAAGCCATCAATTTAAAAAAGTTTGATGGGTTTTTCACCTACCAAAATATGAAATTTTACGCTACAGTATTCATTAAAAGGACGGAAATTCTCATAACCCTCCCGGATTGGGGGGGAAGGGGAATATTTATCCCAAAAAGTAGTTGTTTATTCCTTTTTTATTTTATTTCCATTTTAGTGATGGAGAAGTGGTGATCTTTAATTTAAACAATCACTTTCCTAATATTTAATTCATTTGTTACTTTTTTGTAATAATCTTGTTATACAATCTTTAATTGCAAGTCAAATGTAACTGATTGTGTACATTGTTATTGCCCCTTTGGTTCAATAATTAAAAAAATGTATTTCATATCATTTCTATTTAAGTTTATCTTGTTCTGTACCATGATATCCACATCATCTGTAAACTGGGTAGGAATTTTAGAAATTTCCGATAATTTTGACATTATACTGAACAAAAATTAAAGATAATGCATCTAACAGCTGGTACATTTGTTTTATGCTAGTTTTGCATTTAAAATACTTCTTTTGAAGCATTATTTATACTGGGCTCTTTTGTTACAGACGTTCTGCGTAGTGTCGAAGAGATTTCGAAAAAACTACATCCATCGATTCACCGCTACAAGTTCTTTCTTCTATTTTAGTCCGTTTAATCCTATCAGAAAAACATGTATATATCTGTGCACCAACCAGTACTTCGATTATTTGGTTATGGCTACAATTTTGCTCAATTGCGTCTTCCTTGCCATGGCCGAAACAATTGAAGAAGCCGAGTAAGTACCTAAACAATATTTACAATTTTTCTTGTAATTAAAATTGTGTAAAGTGCAAAACATAAAGAGACTTTTAACAAAATCTATTAAAAATTGAGAATTTTAATTAGAAGTAATGGATTTTGAAATGAGCTTTGGCCTTGAAAATAGCTGCGAGGTAATGCAAGGCAACAACGCACTAAATTCATAAAGTAGAAACTATAAACATCGGTTTGGCTGTATGACAAAGCCATAGTTTAGTTAAATTATTTTAAAAATAACGATTTTATTGCAAAATATAATATAAAATTTCTAACACTAATATTTAGTTAAATAAATAATAGAAGAAAGTACAATAACCAAAAACATAGAAGGATAAAATAGGTTTTTAAACATCAGTGACAACCTAATAGAGCTCATCAGGGTAAAAAACAGAGCATAAAGAAGAGCCAACAGAACAGGATTACAACAAGACAAACGAGAAGCAAACATACTACATAAGGAAGTGGAGGAACAACTCAAAGCACACAGATCCAAAGACTGGGACAGAAGAATAAAAGAACTGAACCCAAATACACCAGGACTATAGAACCTCGCCAAGATATTACGACAAGACAAAAAGGACATTCCCCCAATCCACGGAGACAACGGAATCGTATTCACAGATGAAGAAAAAGCCGAAGCCTTCAGGAGCGCCAATTCACCAGACGAAGACATGGACTTCACAGATCAAGTAGAAGACGAAATCGAAGACTTCGACGAAGAAATAGTAGACGGACACTGGGATTCACAACAGCAGAAGAAGTAGCCTACATAAAAAAAGAAAGGAAAGCCAGAAAAGCTCTCGGATACGCCGTCATCAACAACAATGCACTGAAGCATTTACCAAGAAAAGGGATAGTATTTCTGACAGCTGTCATAAACGGAATATTAAGACCAATGGAAGGAAGCAGAAATAGTGATGCTACTAAGGAAATCGGGACAAGATCCCAAGTTCCCACAAAACTACAGACCCATCAGTCTACTACCAGCGATGAGCAAAACTGCCGAGAGAATCATCCTCAAAAAGCTAAATGAAGAAACCGAAGCAATAGGAATAGTGCCACAAGAACAGTTCGCATTCAGAAAAGAACACAGCGCACCGGACCAAGTACTTAAAATTGTAGAATACTCAACAGAGGGATACAACAGAAATCAATCTACTGGCCTAGACATCAGCAAAGCCTTCGACCGAGTATGGCACGAAGGACTGATATACAAGATGAGAGAAGCAGGATATACCAGAGAACTGACGAAATTACTACTAAGCTATCTGAAAAACAGAAGATTCAGGATAAGGATAGGAAACGCAAAATCCGAAGTAGGAACAATAGAAGCCGGAGTACCACAAGGAGCAGTTCTCTCACCAAATCTTTTGTGATGCCTTACATCTTTTTTCATGCAACTTTAGTATACCCTGGTTTATTTTTCTATTTCTCATGAAATTTATAAAGACATTTTTATAGTAACTCTAACTTTGTGGAAGTGCAATCGAGAGTTTTTATATTTATATATAAAATATTCTGAATATTTCTGCAAAGTAAGGGAGGTTAAACTAATTTTCATTAACTTTAAATCCTGTTAAATGTAATACTTGACTTAAACATGTTTGTCTCTTTTATGAAAGCTCTACAGTTTGAATTTTCTTTTCAGGTATATTTTTTTAGCTATTTATACCCTCGAGATGATAATAAAAACAATAGCAAAGGGTTTTATATTGAACAAATACACATATCTGAGGAATCCTTGGAATTGGTTGGATTTTGTGGTCATCACCAGTGGATACGCTACAATCGGCATGGCGGTGGGCAATCTTGCTGGACTCAGAACATTTCGCGTGTTGAGGGCCCTGAAGACAATATCAATATTACCAGGTAACTTCTTTTAGATGTTATTTTAATAGGTAGATGTTGTAAAAACGTTTTAAAAAGTTTCTAGTATGTGTTTCCACATTTTTCTAGTTCGTAAATAAGAGCAATATATTCTCAACGTGTCTCGTAAAGAACGCCCTAAAATTTATGGCAATATCCAAAGTTTTAAAACTGTAGCAACTACCAAAAAAGTAAAAGTTTGTTGCTCACTTGTATACGCGATAGCCGTACGAAAAAGAGGTTGTATTCGAGAACTGACAACATTTTTAACAAAAAATACCCTTTATCCACTATTAGTTTAGGGTTATTATTGCAAACCCGAATACACATCTAATTAATATGTTGGTGTAATGATATAAGCAATTTACTATTTACCAAATTAGACCAAAGAATTTGAAAATTGTTTTCATAAACGAAGTAAATCATCCATAGCTGAAATGTGACTCAACAGTGAATGGAGAAAAAACACAAAATCAATGTCAGATTTTTATTTAACAGCGACTAGTTTCGGCCTTTTAGGAGGCCATCATCAGACTCGAAGAAACAGGGGATGAGGTCAACATTACAAATTAAATCAAAACTAAAGAAAACATACCTTAAACTGAGTTATGTGTTCAAAGAACCATACTTGTCCGAACCAACATGTTTGAGTCCTAACAAAATTGTTTATGTGATAAATTATTAATGAAATAATGGTGAAAAATGAAAAGATGACTCTTTAAAATTATAATTGTATGAGTAATATCTAAAAGGTAAGCTATATAAGATCATGGAAAACTATAAACTAAATGGTTATTCTGCTAAATTAAAAGATCAAAAAATTTATGTAACAAAAGGCCTGAAATTGATTGTAACAAAAAGTAGGGTGAGAATGAAACAATCTCTTTATGTTATTATAAGAAATCGAAAAGAAAGGAAGTTAATAAAAATAAGTAAAATAAGCCGGAAACGAATGCAGTAGTAAAAATTTATTAATTGCAAATTCAGACCTTGAAGAAATCAAGGAAGGCCATTCAACTGAGCCAAACTCAGAAAATGGAATGAATAGCAAAAGAGTTATTAAACTCGACCTGCACGTCAAGGAGGTTGCGCTAATGGCCATGCTACGATTGCGCACGGCTGATGTAAACCCCGAGGTAGAAATGGGTCAACTGAGGCTGGGCCTGTGGAGGGAGGCACTCACTGCGGTGCCTCTGCTACAGGCAGCAATTGAACCCAGGTTTGTGTTTAATAAACCCTACAAAATACAAATAAAACAGAACACAGAGGCGGATGCTGCAAATGCAATACGCATATACACAGACGGCTCAAAAACCAAGGAAAGATCAGGATGATTAAATGGGGAATGGGAAAAATTACCAGCGTGGTTCAAACAGAACTGGCTGGTATCTTAATCGCCGCAAAAGAGCTAACCAGAAAAGAAGTTTCTGACAAAAACATAATAATCTGCACTGATATTAAACAAGCCCTACTAACCTTGAATAGACAACGTATTATCTCAGGGTTAGCACTATAGTGCTACCAAGATAATAATATCGTATTAAGGTGGGTGAAAGGGCACGACAGGAGCAAAGGCAACCGTATTGCTGACTCTCTGGCCAGGATGGCGGCTGGACTAAAAATTTTGGGACCAGGCGACACCCATGGTTTGACGACTTCGACAATTGTGGAACTAGCCAAACGTTACACCCGTACTCAATCCCTTAAGAGATGGGATGAAACCTAAGAATGCAGTTTTGCCAGGATTCCCTGGGCGACCCTGAGAAGCTGGATACGAATAAATATTTGGCGATGACCAGGAAGAACCTACGTTTAACAGTGGGATTTTTGACTGGACACTGTCAACTAAGGAAACACCTTCATATTATGGGGCTAGTGGACATACCTCTATGCAGGAGGTGTGAACAGGAAGATGAAACTGTCAGGCATGTCTTATGTGAATGTCCGGAGCTATCATCGATAAGAGAGTGTGTGTTCGGTGAGTCTTGGCCTACACCTGCCGACATTATGGAAATGTCCCCTGGTGACCTGTCTTCCTTCCTTGATAAGGCAGGATGGACAATGTCCTAGGAGGGCGACTCCTTGGGAGGATGTACAATGGGCCATACTGTGGCTTAAGCGCTGTGGGTCTATACTCACCCTTCCTACTCTACAGATACAGAAGGGTTATTCAAGTTTTGTAAAACATGTTGGGTTAATGTTAGAAATGTCCATAACACTAACAAACTGAATAATAATACACTGATTAATTAAACCCACACTTCAACAGGCAATGGCGGCGATCATAGAAAAGACGCTTGAAAATGGAATTCATAGAACATGAAACATTAGAAGTTGAAGCACAAAACTAGGTTACAAAGTCATGATGTCTGTGGATATAAGATTACCATAAAGACAATGTTCAGTTATTATAAAAAAGGCAAGCAAATTAGGTCGAATAACTAAAGTTAAACAATATAAACCAATAAAACTATGAAAACAATAATATACATCTAAATTACATAACTTAATTTAACAAGGGAGTTGACTAACAAATATGAAATTCCAATACATGTCATAACCAGTAAAGAAGAAGAAAAAGTTGACAGTTAAATGTATAAAATAAATGTTTAATGTGCACAGTGAAGTCATATTTGAGGAAACGATAGCGGAACTAAGTGATGGAATAGTAAATAACATAAGATTCGCGGATGACACCGTTATAATGGCAGCCAATCACAATCGTTACAAGAATTGGTAAATAGAATTAACTATTATTGTATTAGATACGGACTAAAAATAAATAAGAAAATACTAAATTTATAATTGGTTCAAAAACACACCATGAAAATGAAAGATTAATGATAGAGCAAACCCAAATAGAAAAAGTAGAGACATACAAATATCTGAGAACCTGGGTTGATTACAAAAATGACCAATACAAAGATCTTCAGTTGCCGCTCAGATTGAAGGTTCTAAGATGCTACAAATTTTCTATCTTACTATTCGCTTGGACACTGAAGAAACAACATATAACAAAAATAAAAGCGTTTGAAATGTGGTGCTACAGAAGAATATTGAAAAGGGTTCAAAGGATTACCAATGCAGAGGTACGACGACGATTAAATAAAGAGCTAGAAATAAGGAACAGTATAAAAAGAAGAAAACTGGAATATTTGGGTCACATAACCAGAGGAAAAAAAATATGAGCTGCTAAGAATTATTATGCAAGGAAGGATTCAAGAAAGAAGACGCATCTCCTGGATGAAGAAACTTAGAGAATGGTTTAACTGTAGTTCACTACAACTTTTCAGAGTAGCAGCCAACAAAGTGACCAAAGCCATTATGATATCCAACCTCCGATGGGAGATGGAACTTTAAGAAAACAAATTCAATATCTTATACTTATTTTCCAATTATACAAGGTGTTTCTATCTTTTTCACCTAAGTTTCCTTTTTGTTTAAATATACTTTCGCAAACGAATAAAAAGATAGTTGCACCCTTAAACTCTTATGACCACAAACCTGACCTATGGTGAAACAATAACTTGAGAGAGTCTCTAGCTTGGAATTGCCTTAAGGGTGTTATACAGTTACAAAATTGGCGCCCTATGCAGATAGCTTTTTATAGTTACAATTTGACAACTGCTAAAGTATCCTTAGTCTCTAAAAGATGTATCTACAAATAATTATATTTTAATTTAGTCCAGGAAAGTTAGGCAAAAAAGGTATATATTATAGATTTCCTGCAAGAGTAGCACACTATACTTTATCTACGATTAAATTAAAATTATATATTTTCAGTTTCAAATAATACATTTTACCACTTTATAACTAATTATGACTGCAACATATCAACCGGTACACTATTGACTTACATTTTTATTGATTGGAACATCAATTTTAACTTTTTTGGACAGATATCGCACGTAACTTAATATGAAAAAATAAAAGCAAGCTTGTTTATTCATTTAGCCTTGGTTTACTAAATATATGAAATCTATGGTGGTATACAGCAAAAAGTGTATCTGGACCACATTCGATTCTACTACTATTTTCTTTTGGTTTGACGTGCGGGAATGTGGAATGATATTCCACACAATTTAGTGCGTTGTAAGGAATTAACAAATTTTTTATTTCAAATAGTAGTACGCAATATGGAATTTTCTGTGTTGATCGTAGAAAAAGACTATTTCACGTTATTTATTTCCCGGTGGAAGGTATTTTGTTTTCAGATGGTGCAAAGAGTATAGATAAAGATTTTATTTATCCAGTTTGAACTCGATGCGACGTATTAAATATTGACGATAAACATGGCAGCTTTAAGAAGAAATAACGTTTGCTGCATATATTTCCTTTCCTTTAGATTCTAGATAAGAAATCATTAAGTACTTTTTTTCACTTTCAAAAACCTACAAAATTAAAGTTCGAGTATAAAAAAAATATCTAATACATCCAAAGTTTTAATAATAAACTTTCAGTTACGCCATTAAATAAATGAACAACTCAATTTATGATACAAAGGCTTGCGATTAAGCGGTATAAGACATCTAGGCGCTGTGGGTTAAATAATTTTAATATTTATAGATTTATATACAAAATATTATTTTTGTTATCATTTTTCACCCACTCAAAATTTGGCAAATACAAGAATTTTTGAAAAATATTTGCTTTGTTGTATAATTAATTATTTGTGACATTTAACTTATTTTAGTAAGTTTATTAATCCTTTTAATTTAATTAAGGAAGAAGTAGCTATGGGTAGTCTCTTAGGCCCAACATTCGCTAATGCATTTTAGGTCACTATGAAAAATTGTGGTTAAATAATAATTGCCGTATCTATTTCAAATATACTTTTTAGACGTTATTGATGATATCTTCCTTATATTCACATATAGAAGTCAAGTTATTTTTTGAATAATAAAATGAACAATATGAAATTATAAAATTTAGCTCCGAACCTGAAGGTAATAATATTTGGAATGAGTTTTTGTCGTAAGTTTTTCCGGTTTCTCTACTTCTATACACTGTAAACCAACATTTACTAGACTATATACTAACTTTGGTAGTTTTATACAATAAATGCAAAACTAATCCTATAAATTGTTTCATGAAGAATGTGAACGAATTAAAAATTATAATCATGAATGGAATAACTTAAACAATCGATTTATGAGAAAATCACTTACATACTATAGATCTATTCCAACAAATTTTATGTGCACAGATACATTTTTGCGAAGTGCGACAACACTGTAAAAATGTCTATCGTCAAATTACTACGTTTTACGTTTCAGGATTCTTCTTACCCTTTTCACAGAACATAATATTTCTTTGTTTTGATGTCATTGATTATTGTTGAATATTAAGTGGTTATAATTTCGTTTTTTCCAGTTATTTAACTTCCAAATAGTATTTAGACGTTTAGAAGTAAACTGATAATGGTTCGGACGTATTTGATTTACAAGAATAATAATAATTATTATTCAAATCCCAACATGTCATTTCACAGGTTTCAAAACTGACGTAGTTTTGACCCTCATTCTTTTTCATTTCTTGTCGCACTTTGTCGCTCTTGTACAATGGGACTGAGAATTTATAATTGACTGATTGTCTCTACGTATTTTTATAATCTATGGTTCTATTAAAAAACATTTCCAACTTTGGACATCAGATTTGCCTTCACGTTTTAAAGTTTAGGATGAATTACCTGGATAAAAGAATGTTTTACGATGTCACTTATTTTTGGATGGGATGGAATATGCTTATTAAATATAATGCCAACGAAAAATTTACAGAAATTTTAATGACATTATAAAATATAATTCAAAAACTTATCCCTAAAGTACAGTATCCGCCAAAATAAACAGTACCGAAAATAAAAATAAATATTAATTTCTTTAATGTAAGGGTTCAAAATGTTCACACCATTTCGACGCAAACAAGCTTGATATCGATTTTGTAAGTCAATAAACATATATATATATATATATAAAGTAGTTGATGGACCTGCCGAAAAATATTTTGTATTCTTTCCCGTAGTTCGGCAATATTCGCCGGCGGATTTTCCGAATGAAATATTTTTTCCTTCATTATGCCCCAAATGTATGCGTCAGGTGGCGTCAGATCAGGTGAATGAGAAGGATATTCGAAGTCTTTTCCCTGAGTAATTATTTTATTATCGAAATGCTGACGGAGTAAGTCTAAGGTGCGCACAGCTGTATGGCTCGTTGCACAATTTTGTTGGAGCCATTGTGTGCGAAACTGTAGATTTCGTGCACTGCAAAAGTTATTTAGGTCTCTCACAAAAGATATAATAATTTTCTTTCTCTCTCTCGTTCTTGGTTGACAGTAAGTAGATTCTGATTATCATCTTTAACAAAATAAGGACCAATCGTTCCATTACCAGATACCGCGCACCAAACGGTAACTCGAAGACTGTGGAGTGGTTTCTCTACAATTACATCAGGACGTTCAAATCCAAAGAATCTGGTTGTTTGTCGATTAATATAGCCGATAAGATGAACGTGACTCTCGTCTTAAAACCACATGTTTTTCAAAAATTCTGGATCTTCGTAAATTAAACTCAACATGCGACCACAGTAAATTTCTCTTGAACGTTTGTCCACAGCATTTAGTCGTTGTCCAACTTGAATACGGTATGGATAACCACCAATTGATTTGAATTTGCGACGTAAAGACGTTTCACTAATGTTGAGTTTACATGCAGTTCTTACAAGATTTTTTTGAGGTGATTGCACAACTTGGTTAAAAACACGTCCTTCATTTTCGTTAGTGCATACTGTTTTTCGACGACCTGAAGAACCTTTACGTTTACACAATACACTACCAGTGCGACGAAATTTTTCAACAACAGCTAACATCACACTTTTACTAGGATATGCTTTATTAAATTTTTGTTGATATTTTATTGACACCTGTTCTAAGCTTGGACCTTTATTGCGACCTTTTCCGTATGAACGAAAATAACACTTTTTCTTCCGTTGTTAGAACCATTTTTAAATCAAATTTAACTGTAGCGTGCTATTAATACATCAACTAATGACAATTAAGTCAAATATGACAAATCCATTTTACATAAACAACTCCACAGCACTCTCTGTTTCGGTACTGTTTATTTTGGCGGATACCGTATAATATTAATATAGCATTATTTCAGTCGGTGTTCCCCTTCACTTTAGACGAATTCGGGTGTAAATTTATTAATAACTTAATTGTGATTGACGCCTCAATATATTTAGGGTAATATTGAAATGGCAACCAAAACAAAAACATTTTCTAAAACCTTTATGGGAATTTCAACAACCGTGAGTAATTAATTGCAGGTAGCTAAAGATTCAATTAGTTAAATATGATGAAAAGCTTCTATAAATCCTTGTATTCTATTGTAAGAAAATCTGTATTAATTTTCGTTTTATCCACCTTTGTTACTACCAATAAACTCAGTTAACCCCTTTTTTACCGACCATTATCGTTTCGGGAAATTCCCTATTGAAACAAGTACAATCTTACTTAATATTTTTTTATGTGCCAGTAACAGTAACTCTCCTATAGGAATAATGGAATAGATCCCATTTCGAGACCGTTGTTTCCCAACAAATCGCCAGATTATTTTTCGTCTTTATATCGCCTTGAGTCGCGATTCCTGAATTCTAAAAAGCCTTGTCAGGAAAATGTCTCTTGCCAAACGGCGCAATAGCGCGATAAAAAAAAAGGACACCCGTTTGTTAAGTTTCTATAAAAAGAATACAAAGGAAACTAATTGGAGAACAAAATCTTCACAGGTACTTATAATGATGTAAGAAAAAACTCCATTGTCATGACGATAGAATTTTTAGTGCAGTAAATGGGGGGGGGTTAGCCTCAGAATTCTTATACCACACCTTCGATTTTCAAGAAGAATTCTTTGTTTTACCCTCTAGATCAGTGCGGTAAGCTTTTATCTAGGGGATGTAAAGTATAACATTGAAAATAACTTCGGAAATTGATTGTTTAAAAAGTTTTGTATATGCAACCCTTTACAAATAAGGAATTAATTCTTGAATCAAATTCAGTTCCACTATGATGGAATAAGGAAAAATCGAGGAATGTTGTTGTAGGTACAGCGAAACAATTTGCTAGGATCAATACATGTTTAAAGATAGAAGGTGCATATTTTGATTATGTTACTCTGGATGATTCTTACTATTAATTGTTAATGAATGCGATGATTCAACAACTATAGAATGAAATAGAGGTCCTTCGGCAAGATCGCTACGTCCACCGCGTCGAAGAAGATGCGGAAAGAATGGAAACCTTCAGCGTGGATGTCGAACGACGGGGAAGCGCAGACACTACACAGATGCGATCAACAATGAAACCTCCTATCTTCGATGGAACAACTTCGTGGTCCAACTACGTCAAGCAATTCGACGCGGCGGCCAGGGCGAACGGATGGTCATCCAGGGAAAAGGCAATATCTCTAACTATAGCGTTGCGAGGCGATGCTTTGAATGTCTTGCATTCCCTTAAGCCCGACGAAGCTGACAAATTTGAGCTACTAGTACATCGCCTGGAGATGAGGTATGGTCAGACCCACCTACAACCCGTGTACCGAACACAGCTGAAGAACCGTAAACAGAAGAGTGGAGAATCTATCCAGGAGTTCGAGGCAGAGGTAGCTAGAATGGTTCGATTTGCTTATCCGTCAGCAGCAGAAGAGTTCCTGGAGTGTCTAGCAGTCCAAACCTTTACCGATGGCCTTAGGGACCCGGAGTTACAAAGAGCTGTGCGGTTGGCCCGACCAAAAGACCTTGTCGACGCATTAACTATTGCACTTGAATTCGAAGCGGCAACGGAAGCATCACGGGGAGCACGAATAAGGGAGATGACTGCTGATGACAACAACGTGATAGCACCCGCCAGCGACGTCGATGGATTAGTGGAAGGGCTAATGAAATTATTACCCACAAGGAGACGGCGACCTATACGATGTTGGAATTGTGGAGAACTAGGGCACGTGAAAAACTCATGTCCACGCAAGGAGACGTCTTCTGCTACGGTCTCCCAACAGCAGGAAAACTAAAAACTCCTTGAGGGCGACATCGACCCCATACCATTGCAAAGCCCCTCCTACGGTCAAGGTAGTAGTGTTATGAATTTTTTGAGTTAATTTGCTCTGGTGAACATTACATAAAGAAAAGGCATGGCATATTATACATAGGTACATTGATAGCTTCATAATATTGAATACAATAAAATCTTTTAAAGGATAATAAATGCATATGACAAATACACAAATCAAAAAACTCTGGGTATAATTTTAAAAAATAATTCATTAGATAGAACAAATTTCTGTATTTATGAAATTGCATGTGGAATATATATACAGGGTGTACCAACCTTATGACAAAGTTCGTTATATGGGTGATTTTAGAAGATATCAAAAAATGTTATTAACAAAAATAGTAGATATCTTTAGGGTCCATATTTTGAAATTGCCTTAAACAATACAGAGTGTTGTATAACTCCATTACAAACCAAACATATGATTTTTTAAATGGGAATCCCTGTATATTATACCGAATTCGGACTGCTCACATTTTTTTTTAAGCTTTTGATATAAGGTTTTGATACATTATACAGCGTCCTTCAGAAGTTGTGGACACGTTTGTGTGAAAATCGTAGGTAAATCAACGCTCTGTATCTTATTGTATGTTGAAGAAAAAAAAAGTATTTTTCCTAACAGAGTTTCGTAATATGATACAATATCACCGTATTCTATTAAATATTAATTATATTCCCTTTTGTATACAGGGTGGACGATAATTCGAACCTTTCATTTTCTCTTTTCTTTCAAATGAAACACCCTGTATTTTATATCATAAATAAAATATTCGATTAGGTTACTTTAATATTTGTTAAGCATTCCAACGTTAACAGATTGAAATGCCGCTGTGATTCTCTTTTTCATGTCGTATCTCGTGGAAATCCAAATTAAATCGGGAGACCAGGCTGACCAATCATTTGAGCCCCCTCTTCCAATCCATCTGTTATGGAATTCGGTATTGAGATAGTGTTAACGGTTACCTGCCCAAACTTTCACCTTTTGAGGATACTGAATATGTATCTCACGCATCCAATGAGGATTCTCCTCCGACCAATATCTACAATTTTCTCTGTTTACTTCCCCGTTTAATGTGAATGTTGATTCATCGAAAAAAAAGTATTGTACCAACAGCTATTTCATTCCTGTTCAATTTATTCATAATTCTTTCGCAGAAATCCATTCTACGATCTGAATCGTCTTCTATTAGTTCTTGCACAAAAGTCAATTTATATGGATAAAATTTTTCTTTATGGAAACAACTTGGGACAGTTGTGTAACTCACATTATTTTGACGAGAAATTTGACCTGAACTTGACGTTGTATTCTCAACGACACTTAACATAATATCCACCTTCACATCATCTTCAACGAAGTACGGTTTTCTCTTTAATGGTTTGATATGTCCAAGTTCTCTGAATTGTGCAATCATTTTAGACACAGTACCTTGTAAAATATTAGGCAACTGAGGATACCTCTGATTAAATAAGTTTGCCACTTCAACTTGACTTCTGCAATTATCGCTGTAACCAATCATCTTTAAAATTTCAATCCGGTGAGTCTCAGTTAAATATTTTATTATTACTTCACAAGATATTAGTTTTTGATTAAGAATTTACTACTACGATATGTAAATGTCAACACATCAACAACTGACAGATATTATTTACCGATTTAGTTTAATTATATTGGCAAAGTTCGGGACAAAAAATGTAAACAAAACCCAAAATATTGGGTTAGTGAAGATAAATAATTACAAAAATTTCACCCTGAACAATTCATAATAGACCGTACATGGTATAGTTCGTTGAGAGAGTATTGTTAAGGCGCTTTTAAAAAATAAAATAAAATAGCAAAAACCGTAACCGGATTAATTTCATACAATACACGCGCAAGATTGTTTTTCACAATATTCGTGCCAGATATATATAATAAACAGTTATTTTATTATTTAATAACCGTCTATGCGCCATGCATGGCATGAATCCAAGCTGTAACTGCATCGTTGCAAAATTAATTTATATTGTACATTGTCGACCACTTAGAAGATAAACTTTAATCCTTTGGAAATTATGTTGTAAAGTTTAATTCCTTTTCGTTAGGGTTTGCATTCCAGTTAACTACAAGAAATGGATTTTGTTGGAGTTTAACTGGAAAAGATAATAATTACCTAGACCATAGTTCTCTACATAGACTGAACGTTAGTAGAACTTTTCTCTTCTGCAACATCCCACTAGAGAGAGAAGTTATACCCAATTTAACAGAATTAAAAGATTAGAACTCAGCACCGATGTTTTTAGTTTTCACTTTATGAATTTAGCGTTATTGCCTTGCATTACTACGCAGCTATTTTCAAGGCCATAGCTCATCTCAAAATCCATTAGCTCTACTTAAATATTGTTTTATTATTTAACGATTACAGATAGTTTATAACAATATATGTAACTCAGTTCTTAAACATTTTGTTCATGAACAGGATCTCTGTACTTTTTATGAATTACTAAATCTCACAATCCATACGTATTTAAGCTACCCTTGTTTACATTCAACGGTGTTAATTAAAACACGGTTATCATTTGGTATATTAACAAGTTAAAGGCGAGTATTTCCTGAACGGAAGATGTTTGCAAACATAAGGGTGTTTCATACCATTTTCCAAGTCGCGAAGAACTATCACCCCTTGAGATAATAAAGAGCTGATTTATGTTAATATATACACTACGAGAAAGCGTGGAGGTGACGTTGATTTCATTAAGCAAAATCTCCCCTTTCAAAGACTAATTTATTTTAATTAAATAATACCTAAAGAAATATTTATTTTTAAATTATATGTACGGTATCTGCCAAAATAAACAGTATTAAGAGGGCTGTGAAATTGCATGCGCAAATTGCATTTATCATATTTGGTACATTATGGTTGTTGGACGAAATAATGCATGGCCCATGTTTAAAACAAGTTTCACAAAGATATCAACAGTTAATAATTAGAATTACGGGTAGAATAAACTTTAATTGTAGTTTCTTTGTTTTCAGGTAGGTTTTTATAATTGTGTATACATTAAATTATACGTTTTTCCCGATAAACTGAATTAACCAAATAAAACTTTGTTTTTAGAAGAAACACATGCGTTTATTACTATACTAAAATACTGAGTAGTTAGTACATAAAAAAAGTAGGCAACTGAACGCAACCATTATATGATATACATTTTATTATATTATATCCCATCTGTTAATGTGTGTTGTTTGTTTTATTTGAATTAGTGCCTTGTATAAGTAGGTACAGAGAAGGATAAATTGAAAATGTTTTTACAGAAGCACCCTGAACTACAAATTAGGTGTTTTACTTCAGAATTTGCTTTTAAAAATACTTCTAGTAATGTATCAGTTTTAAGAAAAACAAATCAAAACAAAGGTGGCTGGCTGTTGTAAAAAAGCATGCACACGGGACAGGAGGAGGAGGACCAATGTAGTAGTAGACAGATAAGTGGTGTTAACATGTATTACATGTATTAACACAGTAATCAAATTCAAACTGAGTATAAAAACACATAAGCGAAAACCAAAAGTAAAACATATATAATAAAATTAATCATACAATTACAAGACAGAGAGATGGTTATGAAAGATTATTTTTCTACAACCCTATATAAAATGACCTTATTTTGTAATAGTAAACGTTCAGCGAAAACGCGATTTCCGTTGCAAGTGAGAGAATATATTTTCGTCTCTAATGACGAAAGTGACGTTTATATTTTTAACCATTTTTTTTGCGCTTGCATAGGTATATAATGTTTTTACGATTTTAAATTATTAATAAACGCAATAAAGAATTATTTTTATAATTAGAATACAACTTTTTATTTAATAAATATATAAATTAAAAAATTAAATTGGATTTAAAAACCATTTTTATCTAGTGCCCTGGTTTCATTAGTTTGACGTTTCACCATTTTTATCTAGTGCCCAGGTTTCATTAGTTTGACGTTTCTTGTGAATTGTCAGTTTGCTCTAAAAGTATTTATGTGAAATCATGAGCTTCGATTCTGAAAGTGAATTAGATTACAGTCATACACCCGAAGAAATAAAAAATCAAGCAGAGGAAACTTCATTAGATTTACTACCAATAAAATCTAAAAAAAGGTATGAAGAAATATATACAAAATTTATGGAATGGAGAATTGAAAATTCATTTTCGGAGAATGTGCTGATATACTCTGGGTTGTAGAAAAAGTATAGTGTTTTACTCGTCGAAAGTATTTTTTAAAGCTCAAGAATATTTACTGTTCTTTCGCTTCAAAAAATGCTACTTTCGTCACTCGTTAAACAATATACTATTTTTTTCCATAGCTAATGTTAAAGTGTTATTATAACAACTGTTTTGAGTGGACAAAGTATCACTGTAACCGCAAGGTTTAACAGTAAGAGTAGATAAAATGATTAAACTTTTTTTTATTCAATAAAATTTACAAATTCAAACACATTAAGGATTAAAAACAACTGAAACTTTACAATTAATATTATTAAAAATATCTATTTTTGGAACAGCACAACTTCTATTCGTCTGCTTAAACACTTGATTCGAGGTACCTACTGGATTGATTTTCAGGTCCGCCAAGTATACACTTGGATACAGCAATCTTGATTCTACAACGGATGACGATTTCCATCCACCTAAACGTTTAAGTTTTACTAAATCAGCTCCAGAATTTGCGAACATAGTACCTGATGAACGACGGAAACAATGCCCCTTGTACATTTCTGAATTTGCAAGTTTCAAAAAATCTGCAATCTTCTTGGGGATATTATATATGTTAATCCCACCGGTTGAGTAGTGCACTTTTGCTGTCGGTAATTCACAAAAAACTGTGAGGTACGTTTTTGGGGCACAAGGCAATAAATATACTTTCTCACAATTTTCAAGAAACTCACTCCACTTTTCTTGTCAGTACTGCAAAACCACCTATCCTGCTTGGTTTTAGTATCAGATAATGAAACGATTATCACCGATTTTCTGTCTTCTAATTTGTACAATTCATCGAACCTAGTCGCTCCATTCATACCAAAAATAGCAATAACCTTCATCAACAAATAGACGTCATCAGGAGCTTCTGTCAGAAATTTAATAATGTCATCTGACTCCAGGATTTTGGACTTTTTAACTTTGTATCCTTCACTCAAGTTTTTTTGTAAGGTGGTTAACTAGCTGAATTTAGAAATGTAACAATTTTTATTCATCAACAACGTACGGTTCAACATCGAATAATACGACCATAATGACGATGACATCGCTTTCTTTGACTTTTCAGAAAAATACGCCAGAAGTATTTTTTTACTCACGCCATAGATATTCTTAATGGTTTTTCACTTTTTAAAAGACTGGTATCTCATACATCATACTAGATTTTTGTGGCAACAATAAACTTTCTGCTTCCAACGCTGCATTTTCTACATCTGATGGCAGGTTTTTCTTTTCTTTTGTCAATTCTTTTCCGTATTTATTTACTTTGTACACAGCATAATCAGTTCTCGAAGATAAAGTACAATTTTGTCATCTTGTACAATAAATAATATTTTCCACTTATAATGATCTTCAATATAAAACGCATTTGCGTATAGTAATGTAACTTTAAGCACGCAAATTTTTGTTTTAAATGATTGGCGACATGAGTGGAGCATCTAATGACAAGACTATTGACAATGACATTTGGGGCTAATAGCAATTTATTAATTTTATATTGTTCTTTAAGAAAGTGTTTGTGAATATGAATATCATCTTTTACTTATATAATATATTATTATTGGTGTATTTTTCATTTAAAATATTTTTTCAACAAACGTGTTAAAAATGCCATTTTTAGCACTCCATAGAAGCCTTAAAAACGTTACTGAGTGCCTTAAAATATTTATGGCACTGCTGTCAAAAGTGAATTAGGCAATTCCTTAGAACAAAAAGAAACAGAAAGGACATGGCTAGGAATCTTATATGTAAATAAAAGTTCATTGTTATTAGTTGAGGTTCCAGCCGCAAAAAACGCTGGTGTGCTTTCATATGTCGCATCTGTTAAAGAATTTTCGTGTTTTGTGAATTTCATTGCCATTTTGTGTTTATAGTATGTCAAGTTCGGTTATTCTTTACAGTAATTTATAGTGTATAAGAATTATTTGTTACAATTCGTGATTAATTAGAGATAAAAATGGGTTTTCAATGTTGTGTTCCTGAATGCAATAACTCCGATAAAACAGGATATCAAATGCATCGAATTCCTAAAGATGAACAAGTAAGTTGAATTAAAGTATATAAAATAATAAAAGCCTTAAAATAATAACTTTTTAATATTTCACGGTTATTCAATTTTTAATTTAAATAATCCGTGAAATTTTATTTTTTAAATTAAACTTGAAAGTTTTATTAAACAGTTCTTTATTTAATGTTTATGTTTATGTCTAAAATACTTTAACTGTGATAACTTTAAGATTAATTAATAATTTTAAGAGAGAAACATCTTATAAATATTAATTGAACATTTAATTTCAGCTATGCAATCTATGGTTTTCATTAATTGGATGGTTAGATTTAAAAGAAAAACCATTGTCTAGAATTCATGAATTACATAGAGTTTGTCATGCACATGTAAATAATTTATTGAATGTAATAAATATTTCATAAAGATGTATATTTGTGTATTATTGAAGAGACCTGGAGATTTTTCCCATCAAAATATTTATCAAAACCTATTATTATTTAAATACATTTAAGTTTCCCGCTTTATCTTATAGTTCTTGGTTCCAGACGCGAGGTGCCGCGAAGATCGTTTTGGTATCGAGGTTCTAATGGCAGTTTCCGATCTATCTCAGTATATATATATCTCTTATCTATGCAGAAAGGAGTATATGCAAAATGACCTTGAGTCCAGAAAGGAGCTTGCATATGGCGGCCAAATGTCAATTTTAATTTCCGTTTCCAATGCCGTACCGTAAAAAAATTAAATTTATATTAGGGTCTTTATTTTTATTAAATTCCAACCAATCAAGTATGTGAGTACATTTAGTGTTGTAAATCATTTTGTGTTTATAAAAACCGAATGATACGCCTATGCGCTAATTTTTGACATTTATATGCAAATATTGCTTTGACAGCATACTGTAAACATTAACAATGAGTCATACAAGGAGCTTCAAGATGGCCGACTTCCGTCGCAAATTTTTCTTAAAGTTAATATATGACAGACTCCTTCCTGTTTCTTTTGGTTCTAAGGGCAATTCAAACCACATGATCCAATATGGCCGTCCTGGGCAAATATTTGTGACAGTTCAGGTAGAAAACCATCGTATCGAAAGTTTTTGCTGTGTATGGATCAATTTTTGTAGTATTTGTGTGGATGGAGAACAGTTATTTAAAGAAGCTATTACAAGAACATCCTGATATTGGTGAAAGTTAATGATGAAAACTTGCAAAATATTTTGTTTACTTATTAATGTTATTAAGATGATTGTGAGACAAAATGGTTTAATTTTGAGTGTATCAATTTAGCCACTGTTCCTAATGAACCTTGGTATTACAATACTTGCTCCAAAGCAACAACTATATTATAAACTATAAATAAAGACTTTTAATAAAACAATTTTGTTTTTTCACTTTTAATTAAAAATAGTACAAAATATCTTGAACGACTTCCACAACCAACCACAATACAAGTTGTAGGCATTTTCTACTAAACAAAACACACAAATATAAAGTCAAAAATTTCATAAAAACTAAGCTTTTTTCCTTTATCAAACACCTTCAAGAAACACGGAAACAGACCTTTGCCGTAAAATCAAACAATTTATTTATTACACACACGTTCATATACAAATAAACGTTGTTTACTTTCAATATTTGCCCTGGGACGCCATATTGGAATTTATTTAACAGGTTGTTGGATTGCCTAATTGTTTGCCTTAAAATGTTTATGACATTGCTGTCAAAAGTGAATTGTCAGATTTTGAAAGCAAACGTCAAAATATTTAGATTTTATTTATTAACATTAATATTAATAGTACAATTTGTACAATTACTTTATTTGAACGTTTGTAGAAACAATATTATATGATATACGTGTTAAAAGTACCTTTTAAGGCACTCATGAGCAATAAATAACTATTAAAACATTAATTTAAATTTTATAACTGCCAAAGTTATAAATTACATAGTGCTACCAACATACTTTTTAAAATCAAAATTTTCGTAAATTACATACAAATAATAAATTAATTTAAAAAATAATAAAATGGCCAAACATAAATAATAAACAACTTATTTCATATGGCTGTTGTGACATTCGTTCTTTAAAAAACTCATCGCTTTTTATGGAAAAATTTACAATTACAATTGATGGGACAGTCATTCTGACACATTTTGGCATTCTGTCTATGCAATTTCTTAATTATTAGTTGTTAAGTGAAAAGTAGGCCAACTTATATTATAAGAAATATTGGGATCGTAGGAAAAATCGTGTACCCTAAGCGTTGAATAGTATATTTCTTGCTCTACGCTACGCGGTTCGTGCTAAACTTTACTCGTCGGTGATATTTCACTTTCCACACTTGTTATGTAATATACTATTTTAAGTATGAGTTTTAAAAAAATCTTTACTTAAATTACGATTAAATAATCTTCGACAAAGTGTACCTACCTCAAATATTTAAAACGTGTTTTTTTTATGAAGATTTATTCTATTTTTACAATTGAACGAAAATCTTTTAAATCCTTTGAGAAATAGATAGTTTGGCTTTGATGTGTCTAAAGAAAAAAAAACAGCTATCAAGGTTACGACGTGCTACTTTTTCTTTTCCATACATTTTTCTTATCTTTCTTTTATCAGCATGCCTTCATCTTAGCAATTTTATACCGAAAATTGATAAGCAAGAAATAAAAATGTACACTTCTTTAGATGCCGCAAAAAAATGAATAAAAGATAAGCTAGAAATTGGAAAAAGTTTAAAAAACTTTGTTAAAGTTGAGTAGTTTTAAAATATAAGAAAATTATTTGAGTTGGAAAAACTAAAGCCTTATTTAACTGCTAATGGCTCTTTTAATTTAATTAGTTGGTCTAAAAATTTACAATAAATAAATATTTGTCTCTCGATAGGGTAAATGATATTAGAAAATCCATAGAATTAGTCCTTATTAACTATGTTTTTGAAAAAAACAAATTGTTGCTAGTTTATTTTAATTTTATAATAAGTTTTAAAAATCTACATCGACTTTTTGTATTTCTTATGTTTTGTTAAGACTAACTGAGATCGTATTTTAACTAAAAATATTACTTTATTCTAACTAAAAGAAAATATAAAAAAAAACAGTACAGATTTTTTTGCTGTTTCTTGAGTTTCTCGAGTAAAAAAGAACATCTTTTTAATTATTGTAAGTAATTTCTCTTAAGATCTATTCAGTTAAATTATTTAACAAATACTCCAAGATAATTACAAGTCAGAATATTAAAAATGTAGGCACATGTTGGCAGATAAACAATAAAATATACTTCAGTGACATAAAAATCCGAACACCCAGTTTAAATGATTTTATTTTAAAAAAATTTGGTGAATTTATTTATTTTACTGAAATTAACAAATGATAAAATTTTCAGCCTTATGAGTTGAAGATTCCGATTTTTATACTGCTTTTTTTGAAATCTACCAACAATTCAAAAATAAATATTCTAGCCGTAGTAAAGATTCAAATTTTGCGGATTTTGGTTTTTGACATTCTTTACGATTGGTTAGGATGCCTAGGGTACGAAGACCTGTACGATTTCGTCAACTTGGTGAGTTTGATAGGGGTCGTATAGTGGGACATCGGGAAGCTGGATTTTCTTTTCGGGAAATTGCAGTTAGAGTGCAAAGAAATGTAGACATCGTGGTGAGGTGTTGTCAGGCATGACTTCGAGAAGGCCGTACGCAAATAGCAAGGGGCTCTAGACGCCCCCGTAGAACAACAGATCGTGAAGATCGTCGCCTAAGATTATTGGCCTTAGAGGACCGTTTCTCCACTACCAGGTCCATTGCAAAGGAATGATTTGCAGAACACGGAAGACCTATTGGCATGCGAAGTGTTTACCGACGAATAAGACGTTTTGGCCTGTTTTAATACCGACCACACTTTAACTACAGAACACCGACGTAATCGCCTTGAGTGGTGCAAAGAACGGTCACTCTGGGATCAGGAATGGAACAGTATTGTCTTTAGTGACGGGTTCGATTTTGTTTAGGCATGCACGATGGTCGAGCAAGGGTTAGAAGACGACGTGGTGAAAGGAGAAATCCACGGTTTTTTGTTGAAAGGCATGTTTATCAAACTGTTGGAGTTATGGTTTGGGGTGCTATAGCTTATGGTTCGAGATCACCTTTAATCTTCATCAGAGGTAACATGAACGCGCAGCGTTATATCCAAGAAGTTTTAGAACCCCATCTTTGACCCTATCTTGACACCCTGGCAAATCCAACTTTACAACAAGATATTGCCCGACCACATGTCGCAAGAGTCACAATAGACTTCTTTTAACATAATGATATCACATTGTTACCTTGGCCACCAAGATATCCCGACTTATCCCCAATTGAGCACGTGTGGGGTATGATTGCTCAATTTGCAACGTCCTCCTCAGGCTCTAGAAGAACTTCAAGAGGAGTTGGTGGTTGCCAGGAATGAGATACCACAAGAGAACATTGATCACCTAATCAGAAGCATGTCTAGGCGCGTTGGAGATTGCGTAACACATCGGGGTGCATCCACACATTATTAAAGGTAAAAGGGCTTTAAAGCAATGCAATCATTTTGAAATTTTTATCATTTACTTATTATGCTTTAGTAAGTACTTATACAAAATTTTATAAAAATAAAATCATTTAAACTGGGTGTTTGGATTTTTATGTCACTTAGTATAACTAAAAAGGTAATACACTTAAAATTTTCCATGCGATGGTTATCCAGCTTTGTAAATTACATCATCAATTCGCCTCTGCGCCTTGAGTGGAATAACAGAAAAAAATATGAAGGAATTGAATTTTTCCAGTCTCTGTGATGGCCTGTGACGCCAGATATCCGATTATAATTCTGGGTAATTCTGTATAACTGCAGATTAAAAATTCTTTCCTTGATATAAATACGGCTTTAATGATAGTTTCATTTCTTGATCAGAGGGTCAGCATCAGTTGCGGCGTCTTGATTTTCTTTGGTCAGACTCCGGTAACGGACCAGCAACATCGATAACAATCGTTTCAAACGGGAAACCAACAATGTATTTGTGATTGGAACTTTTCTATAACCTATCACTGGCAGCAAAAGTCGCATACTTTACCTCATCTTGACACTCCAGTAATAAAGCTGTCGCTTGGAACAAGGACCTTGCAACACTTATCTGTGCCCCACTATGGATCTCTTGCAAAACTTCTGTGCGTGCGTTTCTGAGAATTACAATCTATAGTAAAATTAAAACAAAAAGCGTTGCACGTCATAAATGTGATGTTGCCATATATTAAAACTGGTAAGAGAAATTGGGATTTATCAAGTTTAATAATCAAAGAACTCATAGGGACTCATTTCAATCAGTTGTCTTGTGTCATTTCAATAGCCTTAATGTTTATTTTTAATTCAGTTGAAATTTAAAATAAAAAATACTTTTAAACCAATTCGACGATGTCCAGTAAATAAATACTATCTAGCCTAGCAGGTTTTATAAATAATGTTAATAAAACAACATATTAAGAACAAATATTTTGAGGATTACTTTGAAAATAAAAGTACTGGAAATGCTAAAGTATTTATTTTAAACATAAAGGGATTAATAAAAGTCCTTTCTCTCTCAGCTGTTAATATGTTCTTAAAAACTGTATTCGCTTACAAACAGTATGAGGAAGTTCCATTAGGCCTCTACGTGGATTGTCTTTTTTCCATTTAAAGCCAATATTATACACAAAGAAGACTCAATACCTTCTAATATTTCTTTGTCCTTAAGCAAGGAATTTACAGCTTTTAAAAGCGTCCAAATAACATTGATAATTCACTTAAAATGCACTTTTTTGTTCTGATGAGAACAGATTTTTTAATTTTGTTAACACCACAAGAAATAACCTTAAATAATTCTGAAATAGTAGTTCTATGATTGTTGATAGATACACTTTATTGTGGATCGCGCGCAATATTTTAAAGCCAAAAAAAGTCAAAACAGGAATGTGGTTTACGATAACCTAGTGAGTCTAATGACAATAACTATGAATCAGTTTTATTGGTCTCAAAAAACTGCCTCAATTTTACCTGTGTCCTGGTCTTAGGGGTAGGGTGGGCGGGTTCTATCATAGAAGAACTACGATGCTCGAATAATTGAGATTAATCTTCCTTACAGGTAAGTCGATCAATCTTACAATTATTCTTCGCGTCTCCGTTCTTCTATGATTGTTGATAGATGTTTAAAAAATAATTGAGTGTAGTTTTGAGTTCCTCTAGTTTGAGAGTGCTAATATATTCTAAAAGGTGTTCTATAAATGAAAGAAAATAGAAAATGTATAATTTTAATAACAATTGTCGGACTGTCTGACAAGACCTTAGTTTATCCATAAACCCAGATCCAACGAGATATTGATCGATTGGAATCTGTTGTGCAGCCGATCTACTATCCTCATTAATAAAGGGTTGAACTTCAAATTTTCTTTTTATCGATATTGCTTGATGAGTCGCAACAATTAACTGTGCTGCATCTGTTATTTTTTGTAGTTTTTCTTCGTCTAGTGTAACTTAATTATTTGGTAAAATCGATTTTATTTCATAGTTCATTTTGGTTGTCTGGAGAGCCGGGCAATTTGCGGGAATAGGAAATTTTTTGATTAATTATTAATTCTTGGTGCAATTCGGCTCCCATATTGCTAGGCTTGTTAGGGTTCTTTCCCAGAAATTGTAATGCTGGATCATTCTCATTCTCAGAATCCTGATGACTTGAGGATGAATAAGAATCTATCGATAAGGAATTTTTTTATATACTCGCAAACAATAATCTGCGGGATATTGCAAATAAATTAATCACATCTTTCTAGTTATTTAAGTTTACATGTATATGCAGACAATAATCTGCGGGCTATAGTGATCAAATGAATCACACCGTTCTAATTATTTAAATTTACATGCATTTGCAGACAATAATCTGCGGGTTTCTAGTAGTCAATAAACTACACCCATGCGTATGTCTATTTTCTTACTTTTATAAACTGATAAAAAAAAAGAAAATTACCTTTAGATCTGAAATTTTCTGATGTAGAAGTGTTTAAAACTTTTTCTAAACGAGACATCTTCTTCTTCAATTCCTTGATATCTTCTACAGCCTTTCTTTTTCTTGTTTTTCTTGGCATTTTCCAATTTTAGCACTCTCACTAATAATAAAACTACACGCGAAGCGCAATAAAATGAAACTGATTCATAGTTATTGTCATTAGATTCATTAGCTTATCGTAAACCACATTCCAGTTTTGACTTTTTTGGCTTTAAAATATCCACAATCATAGGAGAACGGAGACGCGAAGAATAATAACAATTTTTCGATACTAATAGTTTTATTCGTTTAATACTTGGAGAAGATGAAGAGGACAATACATCCGAGATTTTATTTCGATCTTTTTGATGGGTAACAGCGGTTTCTTGTAGAACAATGCCGCTCTAAAATAACTAAAATAACTAAATTTTAAATAAGAGAAATTTTTATTTTTTAAATATTGTGTTGTTATCACTGAGGAATGACAAGATTGAAATATATGACGTGCAACTCTTTTTGTTTTAATTTTACTATAACAATCTAGCCCATGTACAGGTTTTATTGTCCTCTTCAGTGTCCCGTCCTTTATAACACCAATTAATTTTATTGAGATCAGTAAGAATTAACTATCGTAAATTGTCTTGCTACGTTTCGGTACATTCAGATATGGACTCGCTATAATATATAACACTATTTAAATTATACAAAATACTTAAAATACAACAGTTATTGCACCTTTAACAATAACATTAAATCTTTCATGTGGAGTCTCTTTATCTTTATTATTTTGCATGTATTTTCTGCATCAAGTACTACTTCTTTTTGACAAATTAAATTACAGGACAAAAAATCCATTCACCTTTTTTAAACTGTAACTGATACCGTTAATGAGGTACCTCCATATTTTATCATTATGCTTTATTCGAGATTTTCATGAAATCCAATCAATATCAATTTACGTAATACAGATACTGGTTTCTGTAGCTCTTTATCTCCATTCAAACGCGGTTGACCAATGCGAAAACTTTTTTTAATTAATAATCAGTATGGAAATAGAAATAGATAATTTTTGATCTATTTAAAATAAGGTAATTTTCTTACGTACTAAACTATAAGAGAGAAACTATATCTAGTCTAATATTGGCAAATTTAAATTATGGAAAATTTATTACTAGACCAGTGCCGAAGCCTTCAAAAATAATAAAAAGTAAAAAAAATCACAGTAGGATAAAATCCATTAGAAAAGGAGGGAAAGTAGGAGGGGGTGAGTTTTAAGAGTAAAAATGGGTTTATATCGATTTCCGGCAAAACTACAAGTCCTATGGAAAGTTGTAGATAATAAAAAGATCTACAACATTTGTTTTGACAGTTTTTTCACATAACTTCTCAAAATGTTTGTGAAAATTCAAATAACCGAGCTTTTGGTTTTTTATTTTCATGTTTTTTAAAAAAACATTTTTTTATACGAAATTTAGTGAAAACTTTGTTTATTACGACCCCAATTTATTTATTTTAAAATATTTATTTTTTTCACCTTATTTAAAATTAATATCAAAAAAGCACTCTAATTTTTTAAACTAAAAACTCATATTTCAAAATATCAGATTCTCTACTTTCTGATGGTAAAAAAATATATAGTAAATATGTAGTAAAGTTCTCAGAAAATGAAACAAAAAATGAAAAAAGAGTGAATTCTAATTTTTTAATTATTATATATTATTTTTTATTATATACAATTTTGAGCTGTTTATTAAAATTTACACTTTAATTACTCAAAACAGATTTCATGTCACAATGATAATCGAAAAAATTGCAAATTCAAGGCTCACGACGTTTTGGCAGTCCAAATTCTCGGAAACTGTTCATATAAATGTTTTACCTGTAATTTCGGGTTACGTGACCCCAACATAATTGTTTTAAATGGGACAACCGGTATAATATTACAATTTCAACGATAACACACTTGTCATCGTTATATTGTGCAGTAATGCCAACCTGCTAAAATATGTAAACTATAGTTTTTACAAAAACTTTAGACAAAGTAGGTAATGGCGTCACCACACAAAGACACTGTACTGATTTATGTTATAGTCTTTTATAGTATGTTCTCAAGCATGTTAATCATTAATATGCTTGAAACTTGAACTTGGACTTTAATAATAAAGAATTATTATCGTAATAAACAAAATATATTTAATTTATGGGCAAAATAACCAATATTACCACCAAAAATTGGTAATTAAATATATGATATTGTATAATTGTAATTTTATATTTTAATATTTAATGTCTAACATACACCTTAATCTTTTCTTACAGGCCTGAAAACCATCATCAACGCCCTTCTGCACTCCTTCAAGCAATTAGCCGAGGTCATGACCCTCACGATCTTTTGCTTGATGGTATTTGCACTGTTCGCTCTGCAAGTATACAAAGGAGAACTCCGCAACAAATGTGTGCTTAAAATGGATGATCACAACGCTTCCTACGAAGTCTGGTATAAGTAAGTCAACGATTCTTTTTATTTTCAACTATTCTGAAGAAATAGGTCACCGTAAATACTCGCGAAAAGTATAACACGCGTTATGCTATGAGGGGTAGTATATTTTTATATTAGTGTGTTATGTTTTTTAATCACAAATATCTTGGTAACATGTGTGTCATGAATCAAAACCAATGTCCTAATATTAGTTTTATTGAGTAATTGGTTTAGGCTGTAATTTTTCAAAAATATTCAAATCGGATATCTATTCTAAACTTTCTCACACAGCAAGAAAACTTCCAAAAAATATCCTTTACGAATTGTTAAAAAAACTCCTGGAGAAAAAATAATGGCAATCATTTACTGATACAGTCAATAAATTTTAATAACTAATAATCTAAATAAAGATATAAGGGGCTAAATAAGAAGCTACAAGCCAGCGAGTTTGCTAGTAGCTTGTAAACTCGCCTCGCGTACTCATTTTTCTTACATTCTACTAATTAACTATAAGATTGTAAAAGAGCTGCGAGTAAAATAGAAAACCTAGCTATTTTATTAGCTACTCGCTGGCGTGTTGGCTTATAAACTTGTATTCTAGCCTGTGTCAAGTTTTTAACACTAAAAATGAAAAGAAATAGCAGCAAGGACCAAATAAAAAATGTTGTTAAGCCTCCAACTTTAAGGAGAAATAAATTTAAACACAAAAATATTCAAAATGGTGAAATGGGGATGCAATGTAGGGGTTGAAAACGGTTTTCTGAGATTTACCGGCAAAACGTAACCTCTCGAAAATTGTTCCACACAAAAGGAGATGGTAAAAAAACTAAAACTTTTGTAATTAACGTTTTTCGACATAACCTCAAATTACCCGTGAAAATGCCGAAAACTCGATTTTCAGTATTTAATTTATTTTCTCGTGTAAAAATAATTGAATTTGCATGGAAATTTGTAAAAGTATGTCTTTTTTCATCTTAAATAAGCATGATTTTCTCGCAGTTCAGAAGACGACTAATTTCTAAGTTATGTACATTGTTCCAAAAAAAAACACCCTTATCTTCCACAAACATGGTCATTTTAAACTTTGAAATGTCTACTTTAAAATGGTTTATGTAAGTTGGTTGCGAAAAACTGAGAAAACGTCTTTCTAAATCATGATTTATTCAATATTTTTACATAATTCAAAACTTTCAGTACCAAAATTAAAGCGAAGTTTATTTTTGCTAATTTTTTAAAATAAACGTAGACGTTTTGTTAAAAAGTTCTTTGTTTAAACGTTGTTCAGAAGTATATTTTTAATTCCTACACCACCATTAGTATCTTTAAAAAACCAAATTTTCCAAATGATTTTTTTTTCATTTGAATATATACATATACCTCGTTCAATATAAATGTGGTTGCACCTTAGAACAAAAAGAAACAGGAAGGAGTATATGCAAAATGACCTTGAGTCCAGAAAGGAGCTTGCATATGGCGGACAATTGTCAATTTTAATTTCCGTTTCCATTGACGTACCGTAAAAAAATGAAAATTGCATTAGGTTTTTTATTTTTAATAAAACTCAACCAATCAAGTGTGTGAATACAATAAGTTTTGTAAGTTATTTTGTAGTTATAACAACCGAATGATACGCCTATGCGCTCATTTTGACATTTGCATGCAAATATTGCTTTGACAGCATGCTGAAAACATAAACAATGGCGTCATAAAAGGAGCTTCAAGATGGCCGACTTCCGTCGCAAATTTTCCTCAAAGTTAATATATGACAGACTCCTTCCTGTTTCTTTTTGTTCTAAGGGTTGCACGTCATCAAAGTAAACAAATCGCTCTGTTCGTCTGACTTACTTCGTTCATTTGCTACTGTCAATCAGTATCTTTTTTTCACCGTAAACTTGGTAAATATTGAAATTCGTAGGAGACAAGCTTAGAACAAAAAGATACAGGAAGGATTATATGCAAAATGACCTTGAGTCCAGAAAGGAGCTTGCATATGGCGGCCAATTGTCACTTTTAATTTCCGTTTCCATTGACGTACCGAAAAAAAATAAAAATTATATCAAGGTTTTTATTTTTAATAAATTTCAACCAATCAAGTGTGTGAATACAATTAGTGTTCTAAATAATTTAGTGATTATAAGAACCGAATGATACGCCTATGCGTTCATTTTTGACTTTTATGTGTAAATATTGCTTTGACAGTATACTGTAAACATAAACAGTGAGTCATTCTAGGAGCTTCAAGATGGCCGACTTCCGTCGCAAATTTTCCTTAAAGTTAATATATGACCTACGAATAAATAATAAAAAGGAAGGAGTATAATACGATTTGACGATGTCCGCAATGGTTCTTGCATATGGCTGACTTGAAGTTTCCGGTTACCAGTGGTGTCACACACAGGGTATTATAAACTTATGTCTCGTATTAATTATTAAAAAAAATAACTGTTTTCCGCTTGTAATATACATTGTCATAAAGTTGTAGGAATATAAATTTAGATTAAAAACTTCTAAGCAGGTAATTATAAATAGTTGACTTAGTTGGTCTATATAAAAAATAAAGGAACGTCTATGATAACAATGTGGTTGTCATTAAAATATTTTGTTAATTTTTAATAATTCAGATAAATAGAACCCTACAGATGAAAAGTAATTCCCATTCAAGAGTTGGGTTAACTACTTAAATCAGAAAATAATATATAAAACAGCATGAAAAAACTATACATGTCAAATGTCACGATTCGAATGAGTCATATTTGGTTCTTCAATATGGCCGACTTCCGTCGTGATTATTTGCTAGATTAAAATATGACAACGTTCCTTCCTTTCTATTCTTTATTCGTAGTATATGACAGACTCCTTCCTATTTCTTTTTGTTCTAAGGAGGCAAGTTATTACAAAAAAATAAATAAATGCATTCATACATTGTAGTCAAATAAAAAGAATATGACACTTCGTTAGGCATTTATTAGATTCTAAGATTTGACAGTTGTGACGTGAAAGCAGATTTATACTGAACAAGGTATGTTTCGTTCTTCTAGGTACTTTATTTTAAATTCCGACCAATTACTCTTTTCATTTTGGCATATTTGGAAATCTGATTTATTTTTTGCCAAAACTCCTACTACTCCCACTGAATGGTCCACAAAGAGGATGCTTAAAATATGTTTTATTCTCTTTCAAAATTTTGTTTTCTGTTACTTATTACCAGATTATTTTTCTTCATTTGAGCCAATCTATTCCCAGCCTTATTTAATGTCAAAATAATTCACAAAAACCATAAAGGAAATAATAAAATAGACATCCAACATACGAGGTCTGGCTATTAAATAACGAGACTGCTAATGAAAAAGAATTTTATTTTAAAAATTATTCTACAATCGAATGCTCCCCTTCAATATACACCCCTCCCCTTTCCACACACCGTTCCATTCGTTTTTTCCATTGGTCAAAGCAATGTTGGAAGTCTTCTTTTGTAAGAGCATTTAGGAGCTCTGCCGATTTTCACATCACCTATTTCATCGACTTAAACCGGGTTCCTTTTAAGGCAGATTTGATCTTTGGAAACAGAAAAAAATCACAAGGTGCTAAATCAGGCGAGTACGGCACGTGTTCGAGCACTGGAATGCCTCTAGCGGCTAACGCTTTACAGACAGCGCGTTATGGGCAGATGCGATGTCCTGGTGCAAGATCCACGATTTGGTTTTCCACAACTCCGACCGTTTTTTACGAACTCGCTCTCGCAGCGTTGCCAAAACTTTCAAATAGTAAGTTTGGTTTTCAGCAGAGGTGGTCTTCACAGAAACTACAAAAATTATACTTTTTATTTTGGGGATCAAAAATTAGAAATAGTTAAGCATTTCACATATCTTGGCGTCGTTTTCGTATCTTCAGGTTTGTTCTCGGAAATGTCAAGGACAACTGTTGCTAAGGTTAAACAAGCTTTTGGAGCAGTTATGGATATTATGATTAAATCAAAAATGACATCATGGGATACAATAATGAAACTATATAATTCAATAATCATATCTATGCTCTCTTACTGCGTATCCATATGGGGCTTAAGATATGAAGATTTATTAGAACGCGCTCAAGTTAGTTTCTTTAAACACCTGCTCAGCCTTCTTAGAACTACACCTGATTATGCTGTGCGGCTGGAAGTATCTGCAATTAAAATTAGTTATGTTGTTTTTAAAATTGCTCTGTCCTGGCTGAATAACTTGATTTTAATGAGAGAAAACCGTTTGCCCAAAATTTGTTATCTACGCCTATTATTGGCTCTCTCTGATAACTCTGACTAAAAGTACAATTGGGTTGCACAAGTAAAATCAGTTTTTACAAATTTAAATCGTACTGATCTTTGGAGTTTGTTTATTCAGAGCAGTAAAGGGTTGGGATGTATCCGGAAAGAAATTTTAGAAACCTATAAAAATAAGTTACATGCCGATGACGAACATAGTTTAAGCTTATCCCAGTCACTTTGCTTATATAAATATATTAATAATAACAACTATTTAAAATCTTATTTGCCAACTTTTATCACCAAAATTTTAGCTCAAATAAGAACTAGCAACAAAAATTTTTTAAAATTGACGTACATTTGTAATCTGCACCTATATAGCAGAGTCATTAGAGCATATCATTTTCCAATGCCCGATTTACAATCCATTAAGATCAACGTTTTTAGTTAGTAATCAAATAAATAACCTGTCTGATGTGCTTAATACTGGTACCCCAAAACTGCAATTAGCATATTTCTTAATAAATGCAATGAAATTAAGATAGTTCATAATGAATGAGTAACTACTTTTCTTTACACTATAATTTTCTACAACATACCTAAACTAGTTATATAATATACTCAAACTTCTTGTAATGAGAAATGTATTTCTTATGTACAATAAACTATTGATTGATTGATTGGTTTACATTTTGACCCTCTGGAACCCATTCAGTCATCACGATGCCGTTGATATAGCATGGCTTTAAATTTTGATGTCGACATCCTTGCTTTTTTCATTTTCCGCGCTGCGGAGTGCTTCCAGTGCATGGATTACCGCTTAGTTTCAATATCGTATTGGAATATTCAGGTTTCATCACAAGTGATGATGTTTTTTATCAATTCAGGCTCTTCACCTAACCTCTGAAGAAAATCTGAGCAGATCTGTTGACGGACGAGCTTTTGGTCAGGGGTCAAATGTTTTGGGACCAACTTCGCACAGACTTTCTTCATGTTCAATTCGTCATGTAAAATTTTTCTGGCAGTTTCTTTATCGGCGTTTACAGTCTCAGCAATCATCCGAATGCTCATACGACGATCTCCGCGCACAATTTCATTTATTTTGGTCACTGTTTGCAGAGTTGAAACAGAGACAGGTCGACCTGGACGTTGGTCATCTTTTGACCTTCAGATATCCTTTTATACCATTCGAAAACACGCGCACGAGAGAGAGAGAGAATTCTTACCATAGGCCTGTTTCAACAACTTATAGCACTTAGTCGGAGTTTTTTTTAGTTTAACGAGAAATTTCACATTGATCCGTTGCTCGTGTTTTTCGTCATACATTGTTATCGGCATGAGAAAAAAACACATTCGTTTCTAACCTCTACAGAAAAAATACTACTACAGCGACAAAAACGGTTTTCGTACTGAAATAGACACTTCCAGTTATCTAACGCTGCATTCGTTTTCCACCCTACCCCTCTAGGACGCCTTCTGCGCGCGCAGTCTCGTTATATATATTATATATATTGTGGGGTTTAATTTTGTTAAATCTATAAAATTATATCTTCTCAAAGTATTTGTGTAATACGTGTTGCCTATAGCGGTACGCCTACGACAACAATATGATCTCCCACAATATTTTCTTAAAAAAAAATTATGACGCCAATGAAATTAAATTAAACCAAGCTGCTCAAAGCAATGAGACTCTTAAAAATTTTTATGATTAAAAACAAATAACGAAAAAGATACTTAAGTAGTTCCTCCGGTCACTGTATGACGTCACCCGCTCAGGTTACTGGTGTAGGTTCAAGTTCTGCGATTATTCCCTCTAGTCAAATTCTGTGTTTTGTGAGGTTAAAGTTCTGAGACGTTACAGCTGATTGAAGTAAATTAAGAAGTGATCGTTCTCGTTAAATAAATTTCCAGATTAATTTATGTTTGAAATAAACAGAAATTCAAAAGAGATATTTATTGTTCAATGTCGCTAAAAGAAAATGTATTAGAAAGATTCCAAAATGAATTGGGTTTACTGGTGAGTACAATTTATACTTTTATTCCTATGAAATGTACCTTAAATAAATATATAGTGTGTTCTTAGTTATAAAACCGTATTCTTTAATTGAAATGTATGGATGTGAAAATTCCTGAATATCCTGTTTTCTCTTCCAAGAACAAACTACATCAAAGTTGTAGCACGTGCTAATTTAAATAAAACCTTTATAATACGAATAAATTTTGACAATAAATATGGATCTTGTACAAATGAATTAGTGATAAAACAAAAAATTAGTATGAAATTCTACAGTTCATCGAAAATGTTAAACACTGAAATAGAGCAATAATAATTGTTGAAATTCTAGAGTTTATCGAAAATGTCTAACATTAAAATAGAACAATAATAATTGACATCACCTTAAAAATGTTCAGAATTTGGTCCATACGTGGATGTTGTGGAGTCCTGGTACTTAATTCTTGCTAAATATGTGTTGGAGCAAAATTGGCCCCACAATACCTCAAATGTAGAATCCTTACAACTGCTGTCACTTTCAAATGGACAGGAATATGTTCCTTAAGGCTTAAATAACTTGCTTGCTCTCCTGGAACTGCTGGTATTGGATGCCAATACACTTTGGCCCCAATTTCTTGTCAGGTATGTTAAATTTTTTTATGGAAATACACTTTTATATCACACTTTATCGTTTTAAGTATTTATCTTGCATTATTATGCGTTAATTGTTTAATTTTACTTATAAAAATTTTAATTTTATCAGGACAAATTTCTTACCCTCCTTTCGCTTTCAGGAACAAAAAACAAGAGAGAGATTTTAGATTCAACAGAACCATGGTTACCGAAAATTCTTTTGTTTTCCCAGCTTTCCTTTTGAACAAAAATAAATAAATTTATGTTGGCAATGAAGGCAAAGTTACTAAAAATAATATCAGTTTTTTTATGTTGGTGACTGGTAAGTTCAAATGATGTTTATTGGAACCTTGTTGTACAGGGTGATTTTATTTTAGTGAGATTTGGAATTCTAAAATTATTCCTACTGATTTTGGGAGTGATCACAAATTTGTCCTTAACATCTAGAAATTAAAACTAATCAATTATTTTCAAGGTACAATTTAAGAAATTTATAAAATTTATGGAATAATTATCTGGAATAAATTAAACTCAACTTGTAGTTTTGCTATTATCTTTCTTTCTATTAATTTAGTTGCATAAAAAAATCGAACAAAGACTTATAATGATTTTTAATTATTGTTTCCCCCCGAATGTTGTACACCAATTCAGTATCTTTTTCATAATATTTATAAATAAACATGCTCATTTGTATACTACTTCTAATGCAACCGTAACAATTTCCCTGAATTTTCTTGTAATTATTATAATTGGCTTTGTCAATCTAGAATAATTCAGGAAAATTCAAACCTAAATTTATTTTAAATTAAATCAAGTTAACAAAAATTAATTAATGTGTTTTTTTTTTTTACAGACCAGACAAATTAATAGACATTATTAACATTGCTTTACCTAAAACATTTTTTTTTTTTTTTAAATAAAACAAATTAGTTTTCCTTCTTTAACATGAGAATTTCCGTACTGTTCATGATTTTTGGTACACTTTGACTGGGTATTACTTTTTTTTTTTATTGAACATTTTACATTAAAACTTATTTATCTATCAGTATTCATAATAGAATCTTTACATACGATTCCTCTTCTCATTAATATTTCGTCATGTGTCCACACACAAACGTGACAATATTTTAAATTATATTATTATTCTCATATCTTGAAAATTTTCCTGAGATCTTTTCTCTCAGAAAAACAATTTTTCCTTAGCTCACCATATGACCTTTGACAAATATAGTGAAGTCACATTTACTTCTTTTTATTTGAGGTACTTCCTCAACATTTATAAATCTCAAAATATGTCCTTAATGACAAATACTTTGAAAATCTCTTTATCTCTTTAAGTTCATTAGAATAGAACGTTCCCACATTTCACCAGTCATGACACCTGTATCATTTTAAATTATGAAAGAAAACAGAAATTCCCTTAAAAATAATTTTAAACAGAGTAATTAACATAATTGTAATTGTAACATAACTAAATAACCATTAATAAATTTTATGTTTTAGGTAAACACACCGAATTTTCATCAGAAGGATTCACATATCTGTACAGCTGTGTAACATGGAAAATTCCTCTAGATTTCCCAGATACAGGGTGTACTAAGTGATAGCTGTTAACACCGTTTTCTGTATCAATCAAATAGGGGCCTTCGTAAAGCAATTGTAATTTCGCACATACATTCTTACTACGGTTTGGAACCCTCAACGCCTTAAGAAGTACCAATTCGCCCTTGTTAAAAGTAATATGCTTCTTAATCTTCTTGTTTCTTTTTTCTGTGTATTTTTCAGCATTTCTTTTAATTTTGTTGTAGGTCTCCTGGATTATCTGCTGGTATTCTAAATCTATTACTGAAAACCATGGTCTATCCGGAGCCTCATTCTTCATGATGACTATAGGTGCTCTTCCCGTGATGTCATGAGGTATGTCATTATAACAATTTTGTATCCTTACCAAATTTTTCTCCCATTTTGGTTGTTGATCATGAACCAATATCCTTATACATTTTGTCAGTTCCTTAATAGCCCTTTCTGCCGGATTGGCACAAGGATGTCGGATGCTAGTATACACAGGTAAAACATTAGACTTCTCTAACCATAGTTTAAAATTGTTATTATTAAAATAAGATGCATTGTCCATTAAAATCTTCCCTGGAATTCCCACTTCTAAAAAGTATTTCGTCATAAGTTGCTTGACTGTTCGTTTGTTGGTTCTTCTGCATGGATAGGCTGTTAAAAACTTAGAAAATAGGTCTAAAATTACAAAGATGTTAGAATTACCTTCTTCACTAGGTATAAGATTTGAAATAAAATCTACCGCTATCATGTTTAGAGGATGTGTAGTTACTATCGATTTTGCCAAATTTTCGTTTACCATATTCTTTTCCTTTGCAAACTGGCATACTTCACATTTTCTGAGCTCCCTTTTGACTAATGATAGATCCTTTATTGTTATGTAATTCTCTCTAAGTATTTTATGTATTTTTCTGACTCCAGTATGATTATAGATACCATGAAGCGCCCTGATGATTTTACTTGCTAACTTTTCTGTGATAACATACAGTTCCGATCCTTTTACCGTTTTGTAGTAGATGTTGTTCTTCTTTTCACATTTTTGTTTTTCTTTCTCCTCCAGATTTTTCTGGTCTTCCACTATTTCTTGTAGAGAGAAAATTCCCCTTTCTGATTTCATTATATTGATTCCTACCATCCTTTCCCTTCTGGTCTTGGCTTTTTCTCCATCCATTCTCGATATCGCATCTGGTACTGTGTTCTTAACACCAGGTATGTACTGGATATCAAAAGTGTACTCTTGCAGAAGTAACGCCCACCGATGTATTCTTGCATTACCAAATTTATTCTTTAAAATGGTAGTTAAACCTTGATTATCAGTTTCGATTATAAATTTGGACCCAAGTAAAAAAAATCTTAGCTTTTCCACACAGAATAAAATACTCGCAAGTTCTAACTCGCTCACACTGTAGTTTTTCTCAGACTTCTTTGTGATGCGCGACACAAAAGAGATTGGTATTTCTCCTCCTTCATGTTTTTGTATCAAGGTCCCAGCAAATCTGTTCTTTGAAGCGTCAGTTCTCAGTATGAATGGTTTGTTATAATCTGGATGGAAAATCTTGACGTTTTCTGTAAACTGTTCTTTAATTTCAATAAATGCCTGTTCTCTCTCTCTAGTCCATACCCATTTGACATTCTTTCTGAGTAGTTCGAGAAGTGGTAGTTCCTTTTCGGTTAGATTTGGTACTAACCGTTTGAAGTAGTGCAAAATACCCAAAAATCCTCTCAAGGTTTTGAGATTTGTTGGTCTTTTGTATTCCTTGATAACTTTGATCCTTTCTTGATCCATACTGACCCCTTCCTTATCTAACTTATATCCTAAGTAGATGACTTCTTCCTTAAAAAATTGACATTTTTTTATGTTTAGCTTTAATCCAGCTTCATCCAAAGCTTTCAAAACAGTCCCTAGGTGTTCAAGGTGTAATGTGTCATTTTCGGAGAAAATGAGGATGTCGTCTATGTAATGTACTACAAATAATTCGTATTTGTTTAAAATTTTGTGAAGAGCTTTGAGTAACGCCGATGTCGCTGACTGGGTGCCAAAAGGTACTACTCTAAAACGGTACACTACTCCATCGACTATGAAACCTGTGTAATCTCTACTTTCCTCGGCCAAAGGTATTAGCCAGAAGCTATGCTTCAGATCCAACTTGGTGAACACTTTGGCTTTGGATATTCTTCCTAAAATTGCCTCTATGGTGAGGGGTGCTTCATATTCTGGTATGCTCTTTTGATTTAGATTTCGCGCATCCAGACATATTCTTATGTCTCCGTCCTTCTTCTTAACTATCACTATGGGGTTAATGTAGGGAGTGGTGCTATACTCAATAATCTTATCCTTCAGGAGCTTGTCCAGTGCCTTTTGCATGTCGTCCCGATACTTGTATGGAATGGGGTAACTTTTGACTCGGAAACTGTCCATATCTTTTACCTTTAATGTGTGTACATAATCCTTAGCAACTCTAGATTCCTCGTTAAAAAGATTTTCATATAATTTTAGCAACTCTTCTACCTCTCTTTTCTTATTCCTGCTACAATCCAATTTCACTCTTTTCCACATGTCACTTTCATCATGATCATTGTTTAATTCCATCTCTCCCTCAAAATCTTCCATATTTTCATCTTCTTCTTCTAAAACTTGTCCTTCTATTTGAACATCATAGTTAGAATTATTAACATTATTAATCTTCACCTCCTCATGGTGAACTTCATTTAAATTTGATTCATTTTCGCTCTTCTTAACTTCATTGAAATCTACCTCAATTTCTCTAATGATTACTTTTTGGTCTTGTAGTTGATATCAGCTCCATTCCTGTGCAATTCGTCAGCTCCCATTAAAATTTCGTACTCCATGTTAGGGACTACTAGACATTGTAGTTGTAATTTCTTCCCTGTTAGATCCACTTCCAAAATTACCGACCTGTTGACATCACCAAACTTCCTTGCATTGATCCCAATTAAGCTCACCTTTGGTACTTTAATAAGTTGAGCTCCTAAATTCAGTTTATTTATGAGTGATTCATTGATTAGAGACACCTCTGATCCTGAGTCTATAAGAATATCAATTTTTTTATTTGCAACAATACCTTTTATAGTGACTAATAAATTTTCCTCTTTTTCAGGGCAGTCTACTGATTTGAGGAATTCCCTGGGATGTACATAACCGTACAGACTGCTAGTCATGACACCCTCTAATGAAAACTCGGATTTTGTGAGTGATTTGTGTCAATCACAGTAAAATTTGTATCGGTGGCATCACCTTCAGGATGTCCACCACTACCATTAGAAATTACCGCTCTAGAGGAGTTCCCCTTTCAACACTCCTGTCACACGTCTGAAAATTGACGTGTCTATTTTGAAAATTGTCTCTGTTACTATCTGAGTCGTTTCTATAACCTCGACTCAGATTAACATCAGAGCTGCTTCTTATGAAACCCCTGGATACATCATTGTTATTGGTTCGATTTCTAGAACCACTATTAGTGTCAGATTGTCGATTATGCGACTGATTATTTGTAAAATTTTGGTTATTACCATTCTGTTGAAAACGTTGGTTATTAAGATTATTGTTTCTATTGTAGTTAGAGTTGTGATAATTTGGGTTACTACCCCTAGTATTATTGTTAAAGCGATTTTGGTTTGAAGCAAAATTTGGATAGTTGGTCATGGGACTATTTCTATTGTAGTTGTAATTATATCTATTATTATTTTCATTTACTAATTGATTATAGCTTTGTCGCCTATCACCATGATTATTATTCAAATTTTGGTTCCCTGGTTATTATTGATAGTTTTATTGTTGTTATTTCGTACTAAATTTCTTTCAACCCTCATCAAGTATGAGGTCAACTGTTCAAAACTCTTTATGTTCTGAATCGCTATTGTTTCGGATATCTGGGGTCTGAACTGACGTGCGAGGTAGCTTACAATCTCCTCTTCACGCATTTCAGGTTCCAAGTGTCTAGCTTGTGAAAAAAGTTGCAATGAGTGATTGTACATGGAGTTCCTCCCCTGCTCATTGTATTGTCCATGGAATAGTCTCTTACGCACTTCATCTTGTACGATCTCACCCCAATACACTCGAAGGAAAGATCTCTCGAAATCTTCAAAATCTTGAAATTCCCCCTCTTTACTGTTGTACCATAGCTGAGGTTCCTTTCCTAAATTTTTCCTAATAATTTCTTTTATGTCCTCAAAATTATTAAGACCTCTAACTCGATTTTTAAGAATTTTTATGAATGTCTTCGGGTGGATTTTATTGCAATCTCCCTCAAATTTTATGCTCTCATCAAGGACAGCTGGATAAGGGTAGATAGGTCTCGTTCCCATCTGCCTTCGTAGGTCTTCAACTTCTTCTTCGATTTTCTTGTATTTTTCTCTCTTCTATGTTGACACCTCCATGACTACCACCTCTTCTTATCCTGTTGAATTCCTGTCCAATTTTCATAATCTTTTCCTCTAGTTCTTCTTTGTTATTAGCTACGTTTACTCCTATTTGTACCAAATTTTCGTCCTGTCCTTCTTTCAACTCCTTAATATTCCTCTCAAGTTCTTTTCGTACTCTCAAAATTTTCCTCTCTGTCTCTTCTCTGTCTTCGCTCATCTCCTTTCTTACTCCTGTCTCCAACTCCTTGATCTCCCTTATGTTTTGTTGTGTGATCCTTGTTAAAGATTTAATATCCTTTTCTGTCTCGCAACCAATTTTTTCTTGAGCCTTCTTCACAAGTACTTCTGCATTCTTTAAGAATTCTCCCTGTATGTTTTCTTGGATGAAATGTATCTTTTCCTTCTGCTTTTCCATCTCCACTTCCAAAATGTCCTGTCTTCCACTTAAATCCTCCACGTTTTTTTTAAGTTTCTCTTCTATCTCCTGGATTTTCCTTCCAATGTCATTTGTAATTTCTGCCTTCATCTCGACAAGATCTTTTTTTAAATCTATCTTGTCCTTCTTCATTTCTTCTTTTTGTTCATCCATCTTCTTATCCATCTTCTTCATGTCTTCTTTTTGTTCATCCAACTTCTTACCAATATCTTCTTTTTGTTCATCCAACTTCTTACCAATATCTTCTTTTTGTTCATCCATCTTCTTATTCATCTTCTTCATGTCTTCTTTCATCTCTCTGAAGAAATTCATCATCATCCAATTTTGGTCTTGATTGGTTGCTCCCGGTGTGGCTTCTCCACCTGCGAGTCTGTCTACCTCTTCTGCTGCGTTGTCCGAGACATCATCCCCTAAGGTTCTCATTGTCTGATTTTCTGTCTCTTCCCCTGTTTCCGAGACATCATCTTTTTCATGGTCCATCTCTTGGTTTGAGGTTCTTTCCTCCAAAAGAAATTGGAAAGTTTCTGGATCCTTTTCCTCCTCGATAAGAGCTGTCTTAAGTCTATTGAAAAGAGTTAATTTAATCCCTTCACTGCTTAAATTTCTTTTTTCCAATTCTTCTTTCAATTCCTTTACTCTCAACTGGCCTATAGTCTTACAGGACTTGTTTTGTTCCATTTTGTTAGATTAAGTTGAAATAGAGTTTTGAAATCAGTTTTAAGTTTTAATTTAAGTAATTAGACCTAGATATTACACCCAATAACAATGATGTTTCCCTATTTCAGGAATTGTACTGAGTTTTTGTATATAGTTAAATATAAAATTTTTCAAAGAAAATCTTAGAATTATTTTTCTCAAGCAATGTTAATATGATTCAAGAAAAATACAACTGAGCATTTGTTTACTAAAATTCTAATTGTCTCTGAGTAGTCTGGAACAATCTAGAATTATTACTCTTGTTTTTATTTTATGTAAACAATAATATTTAATACAATAAATCTTTAGAGATGAAATTTATATTAATTTTATAACGCCCCACGTTGGGCGCCATTAATATTGTGGGGTTTAATTTTGTTAAATCTATAAAATTATATCTTCTCAAAGTATTTGTGTAATACGTGTTGCCTATAGCGGTACGCCTACGACAACAATATGATCTCCCACAATATTTTCTTAAAAAAAAATTATGACGCCAATGAAATTAAATTAAACCAAGCTGCTCAAAGCAATGAGACTCTTAAAAATTTTTATGATTAAAAACAAATAACGAAAAAGATACTTAAGTAGTTCCTCCGGTCACTGTATGACGTCACCCGCTCAGGTTACTGGTGTAGGTTCAAGTTCTGCGATTATTCCCTCTAGTCAAATTCTGTGTTTTGTGAGGTTAAAGTTCTGAGACGTTACAGCTGATTGAAGTAAATTAAGAAGTGATCGTTCTCGTTAAATAAATTTCCAGATTAATTTATGTTTGAAATAAACAGAAATTCAAAAGAGATATTTATTGTTCAATGTCGCTAAAAGAAAATGTATTAGAAAGATTCCAAAATGAATTGGGTTTACTGGTGAGTACAATTTATACTTTTATTCCTATGAAATGTACCTTAAATAAATATATAGTGTGTTCTTAGTTATAAAACCGTATTCTTTAATTGAAATGTATGGATGTGAAAATTCCTGAATATCCTGTTTTCTCTTCCAAGAACAAACTACATCAAAGTTGTAGCACGTGCTAATTTAAATAAAACCTTTATAATACGAATAAATTTTGACAATAAATATGGATCTTGTACAAATGAATTAGTGATAAAACAAAAAATTAGTATGAAATTCTACAGTTCATCGAAAATGTTAAACACTGAAATAGAGCAATAATAATTGTTGAAATTCTAGAGTTTATCGAAAATGTCTAACATTAAAATAGAACAATAATAATTGACATCACCTTAAAAATGTTCAGAATTTGGTCCATACGTGGATGTTGTGGAGTCCTGGTACTTAATTCTTGCTAAATATGTGTTGGAGCAAAATTGGCCCCACAATACCTCAAATGTAGAATCCTTACAACTGCTGTCACTTTCAAATGGACAGGAATATGTTCCTTAAGGCTTAAATAACTTGCTTGCTCTCCTGGAACTGCTGGTATTGGATGCCAATACACTTTGGCCCCAATTTCTTGTCAGGTATGTTAAATTTTTTATGGAAATACACTTTTATATCACACTTTATCGTTTTAAGTATTTATCTTGCATTATTATGCGTTAATTGTTTAATTTTACTTATAAAAATTTTAATTTTATCAGGACAAATTTCTTACCCTCCTTTCGCTTTCAGGAACAAAAAACAAGAGAGAGATTTTAGATTCAACAGAACCATGGTTACCGAAAATTCTTTTGTTTTCCCAGCTTTCCTTTTGAACAAAAATAAATAAATTTATGTTGGCAATGAAGGCAAAGTTACTAAAAATAATATCAGTTTTTTTATGTTGGTGACTGGTAAGTTCAAATGATGTTTATTGGAACCTTGTTGTACAGGGTGATTTTATTTTAGTGAGATTTGGAATTCTAAAATTATTCCTACTGATTTTGGGAGTGATCACAAATTTGTCCTTAACATCTAGAAATTAAAACTAATCAATTATTTTCAAGGTACAATTTAAGAAATTTATAAAATTTATGGAATAATTATCTGGAATAAATTAAACTCAACTTGTAGTTTTGCTATTATCTTTCTTTCTATTAATTTAGTTGCATAAAAAAATCGAACAAAGACTTATAATGATTTTTAATTATTGTTTCCCCCCGAATGTTGTACACCAATTCAGTATCTTTTTCATAATATTTATAAATAAACATGCTCATTTGTATACTACTTCTAATGCAACCGTAACAATATAGCCAGACCTCGTATATAATTCACCTTGTATACATAAATATTTTTTGACCTACTCATTTAAAGAAATAAAATGCTTCCATTGATGGTTGCCACGAATTTCCCAAACAAATGAATGGATGAAATAGCGCATAGGTATGTAGAAGGGTCTGCTTATTGTCATTTTTTCTTAAACTTAACTTAATTTTAGCTTTGAATTGCTTATATTTATAAAGTCCCGACAAGTAGGGCAAATTAGTTGGGCTCTATAGTAATTCAAGTACAAAAGTTTTAATGTTTTCAGTAGTTTTTTATTAAAACTAAAAGGAGAAATTTAATAATCAAAATTTAATTTTAACTGTTGTTTACGGTATTTTATTTTAATTTCAAAAGTTCAAGTAGCAGCAAACAATATTTTAATAAACTGTAATTTTCCTACATTCCAATCACTCTAAATATATTGCTCAGTGTATCATTATCAAACATCTTCGTATAAATTTTGACGTCGTAATCAGCCCATTTTGATTTCTCAATTTCTAAGGACTGTCTAAGACAGCCGCGAATTGATTAATCGAACTGATGTTATATATTTCTCTATACAATCTTGAGATGACTTTATCTCTAGTTGATAGAAGGCTTTCACGTACACTATCAATATTCTCGGTAATAATAATGAACGCAAACTGATACAGAAGTGAAAATTAACGATTCCGAAATATTATAGAGAAGTGGTTAAAGTAATGGGGAATTTAACAAAACGAGTAATAAGTAGTACATATTATTGTTTTGCTATAATAATGTAAGTTTTAATTTTACTTTTTCAAGCAGTTATCTTCTGTTTTGGAAATTACCAAAATGTTAAAATGAATTAATTACTGCCGTATTAAAAAGACTTCCAATTAAATGTTATTTCTTACTTGAAGATAAGAATAACTAAGCAGGCTCCCTAATATAAAACACAAATAGTTAAGATAGAGGTAGGCAAATCTCACATATTAAGGTAATAACAATGGTATAGCACAATCGAAGTCTCACAAATGTTGCTTCTTCAACTTACAGTGGAAATGTATTAGAATGAAAGTTTTGAATCAAGCAAAAGAGGGTTGTTAAGGTTAAAGGTGCAATTAATGGTGAAACTGATAAGAAAGGAAAAATTAAAAAGTAAGTAAATACAAGGCAAAAAGAACTAGAGAAAAAAAGGAAGGAGGAGAAGAAAGGAAAAAAGGCCTTTGATGAAAAGTAACCAGATAATTATTCATTCGACATTTAACTGACATAGAAAAAACTGAAGAAGCTAATGTTAAGTGCGGATTCACAATAGGAAGGTTCCTCTGAATATTAAACTACTTAAAAAATAGTAACTTCTCGCTAATGGATTTATTTTTATTTAAAAATCAAGTTATTAACAATCTCATCACGTCGTAGCGTCTTTGAAATAATTTGAGAAGTGAAACTGGTTGACGTAATTTTAAGGGTGGGTAGCGAAGTTTTTCTGCGTTTACTGTTTGATGATAGTGTTAGTTATACCTCATCCCTAAGAGGGCGTGGGTCGTTGTATCAGTATCTACATCTCGCAAATGAGAAGGCAGTATAAAAATGTAGAATAAGTAATGTACATACAGGGTTGTAAATAGTTTTTATAATTTGGAAGGAAATAAATCCCTAATTAAACGTGAAACCTAATTTCGCACCCAAGGTGACCTTTCTTCTTGTCCCGCAAAGATTTCAGATTATAAAAGGTTATTAAAAACTTATTTGTGGCATCTATCAGAGTAATGCAAATATTTACATATTTAGTCTGGCAGCCTGTTGCGATCTTTACAAATCTATGGTATTTCTTTTTGTACTTTTAAAGCACCTCATCAGCCTTGTCCTTTATCAGGGTTGGCTTTCATAGTGACATAAGACGTGAATTGCGTTTTCCACCTCTTTCTGCATGGGTCTGGATTTCTGTCCTCAGCTTTGTTCCTTATACCACAGTCCCTGTAGCATCTTTTCCTGATCATTGCCTTGCCTACAGCTGGTTGATGCCTTACCTCGCATTAGCCTACTGTTGACCTATCCCTTCATTGAATATGAATTTGCAAAGGTGATAGATTTAATAAATTCTCTAATGTTTCCGTTGAGGTTGCTCTAATCGCTCCTGTGATGCTCAGGTATGCAAGCCTTTGAACTCTACTAAACAGATAAATAGTTCCAACTCTAAGAATTTGTCCACCAATGCCCCTCAACCATACGTAAATAATGCTCTTATGACCCTCGTTTACAACCAAATTTCATGTTTGGATTCAGTCTCCCAATCTACCAAGGGCAATTGTAGCCTTCTGTGTGATTCTGCTATGTATTTAGCTTGACCTACAAATAGAATCTCTGTCTCCTTTAGGGTTGGTGTAGGGCTCTTTTTCTAGAGAGAACATCTTGTTATGAAATAATAATTCTGATATCATACTTGATTTTGCTCTGGAATCTTTGATTATATCATTCCCCTTTGACTGGTTAATATTATATTACGTCATGCGTTGGTTAAGGAGTCAACTATGTATAAGAGGCAAAATTGTAAGCACGAGGCTGTCCACGGTGGGGAGTTGCATCCCCGCTTATATGGAGTCTCACTGTGGACAGTCTACTCTGTCAATTGACTAGGGAAGGCATTCCATGTCAAAGGTATTCCGACGACTTGGATATCCTGGCAAAAGGAAATATGAAAATGTCCTCTATGATATTGTTCAAAGAGGACTGAACATTGCAAAACAATGATGTGACTCGGTGGGACTCAGCATCAACCCCACCAAAACCACACTAGTAGCCTTTACAATGAAAAAGGAACCTAATCTAAAAATCATAAAAATAGGGGAGAACATTGTCAAGTGAAAAACAGTGGTAAAATATCCAGGGCTAATCCTAGATAGCAGGTTACTCTGGAATAAACACGAAGACGAAGTAATACAAAAAGCAAACAAGGCCCTCATAGTCTGCAGGAACATTGCAGGGAAGAACTGGGGATACAACCCACGTATTCTGCAATGGATGTACACCGCAATAGTGAGACCAATAATCACATATAGGGAAGTGACTTGGGGCGCAAGGGCTAATCTGAGTACGACGAGGAAAAATCTCTCGAATATTCAGAGACTGGCCTGTTCATGTATCACTGGAGCAATGGGAACTTTCCCCACTGCTGCGATGGAGGTGATTTTAAACTTGACCTCACTGCACAATCTGTTAGAAAGTGTAAGGAAGAAAACGATATATAGAATAATCAAAGAAGGAATTATCAGAGAAAAACCTCGATCACTTCATTTTGATCAAACTTCGGAAATGCCCCAAGATGGTATGCAGAAGAAATTCAACTTTGTGAGAAAATTCATCACAAAGTTGAGTAGGTAATAAATTTGAATGGGATGAAGACACCATACAGAATTTAAACCAGAATACCATAAAGTGGTATACAGACGGTTCCAAGCTAGACGAGGGAACTGGGATAGGAGTTTTTGGACCGAGAGCCAAATACTCAGAAAGCTTGGGCACATACCCGAGCATCTTTCAAGCATCGAAGGATGTGTGGAATTCAGTATTGGAAGAAACTACCAGATCTCTTAGCTGCCTCAACCTCAGTAAAAAAAGGCTTCGAATTTTAACGGGAATACTAACCGGGCATTGCCGGTTAAAAAGCCACATGAAGAAACGAGGGTTAGCAGATGAAGCAAAGTGCAGATTCTGTGAGGAAGAGGATGAAACCTCAATACACATACTCTCAGAATGCCTTGCCTTGCAGAATTCTATGGCCAGATACCTAGGAGCACATGAAATAGAAGAGGAGGATCTACCTGATTTGAAGCCCGACGATGTCCTAAACTTCCTAAGGAAAATAGGACTCGAAGAGCTGCCATAAATCTGAGAAAACATCAGAACTTGGCAAGTAAGGGGGGACACAATAGATCCTATGGGTCGCGGTATACTTGTCACCCCTAATTTATACATACATACAAACAAACAAGTGCCATAACGTGCTGAGGGTGTAATTTACCATAACCTACGAATAACGTACTATACTTTATCTACGATATATTAAAAACTAAGAAGGAGATTATGTACACGTTCATTTTTAACCATTTATAGAAACTTTATAATTATACACCAATTTTACGAATTTAGAAAATTTATTTTGTATTAAAGTTAATGGTAAAATGAGAACAACAATGCTTAGAGGTGTATATGAAAATTCACTGTCCGTAAAACTTATTATTGATATACATTTGAGAAAATATTATTTTTTGACATTTAATTTGGCAGGTAATAAAAAAAATAAAACCGTATAAATTTTTTGGAAAATGAAATGTTCGTACGTGGGAAGCGAACCCACGTCCTATCGCTTACAAAGCGAGAGCTCTATCTCTGACTCACCACTGATTCGAAATTTGACAGTTAATGCTATGTTCATGAATTTTAATATTAACAGGTACGTAATATACATATTATTGCATCGCTTTTACGTACCTGTTGTGTAACTATGGTATTAACCATATACTCAAGGCAATACTGATATGTACGTAGATAAAAATAATTCCTGTTATAATTTGAACAGAGTAAATGGACCGAGTAGAATACTTAATGTTCCCGCACAATATATAAAGACGTACTGGGAGATGGAATTAACTAGTATAGAGAGTGGATCTCGACAAGGAAACATTCTTTTTTTAACTAATACTGTTAAAACTTTGTACGTATTACTAGCCACTAACCCTTAACTAAGGAACACCGCTTAAGAACATAGAGCGGAGATTTCCATTTTTATTTTATCTATTAAAATACTTTGTAAAAACTGATGTAATATTAATTCCTTTCTCCAGAACATTGAGGACAAGATCCTCGTATTATTAAAGTACGTTTTTTAATCTGCAAAACGAGTGGAGTATGTACAGTAGAAAACATTGACCTTTACCCTGACGTCATACCCGCAAACCTCGCAAAATGAATAAAGTATATAAAGTTTGTGTTTACTACTGTTAGTCACGTCAAGGAAAAGGTCAATTTTTTCTACTGTAGATAATTCTAATGCCATTAGAGTGGAAAAATGAAATTTTATATTACATTTTATTTTATGTTCTTTAAAATTTAAAATCAAGTTGTTTTGGTTTGATGGAAAAATGGTTTTTCCTTAAGAAAAAGTTTATATATCAATATATATATCAAGTTGCGTGATGAATTTTATAGAATTTATATTAAAGAAAAGTTTTGGTTCTTCATCATCGAGCTGAATGCGGTGATGATATAAAATATTTTATTATTATTTATTAATTAACTTTATTGCGAGACCGAATATTTTTATTTATGTTTCTATCGAAGCAATAAAACTTTTCCAATAAAAACGTTGATGTATGAAAAGCGGTTTATTGGTATTTAAAGACTTGCTAGGACACAACGAAGCAGATGAAACCTATATCGATCTACTTTGAATGTGCCATAAGAAAAAAACCCTAAATATTTAAATTCATATTTCGATTTACCAGTGATTTATGATTACAATATCAAATATTTAAGAAGAGCATTTAACCTGTAATTATAGTAACCCCATTCTTCCGGCTTGAGGTACGAAATTATAGCCAGCGAAACATTTTGTCCGTTTCTCTATAAACGTATTATCCGTTTTATCGTTTATGTGCAGTTTATTTTGCACACAAAATTAGTTACGGTCAATGCACGTGTTTCATTCTCAAATCAACAATAGTCACAGTTGCGTAACAATGTAGATAATTATAAGGGTATAAAGAAGAGTATCGTTTTCAATGTTTTGGGCTAAAATAAAAGTTTTTTTATTTGAAAAACTTAAAAATCTGAGAGAAAATAACAGAGATTTGCTTTTAAGTTCAAGCTTTGGGATTAAAATTCATTTTTATTATTTAAAAATCTACTTTGTATGATATTTAAGGTGTAGGAGAATTATTAAAAAAATACTATTTAATGCAAGAAAGTACTCTTCGACTTCGGCAAAAAACTTACATAAAATAGATAACAGGCCAAAAGGCCCGAATATTTAGTAATATTTAACTGAAAAGGTAAGAATATGAGAAAATATTTGAAATTTATTAAAATTAAAGAATGGTTATTTTAATTACCATTTATGTTCTATGGAATCGTAATAAAACTTTTTTCTAAAAACGTCAAAAAATGACAAGGTTCGAGCAATGGCAAGAATATGGGAAGTGACCCTTTTTTTCATTTTTCTTTGTTACTATGACACCGTGGGCGAAGTAGTGTGCAAAATACTTCCTTCACACAGTGCATGTAAACTATATTATGGGATTTTTATATTTTAACCTTTATGTTCCTCAATCAAGCAAAAATCCAAGAAATCATTTGTTTATTAAAGTATAACAATAATTATTAAGGCTTTCAAATTGTGAGAAACTACCTAATTTTATTCATTATTTACAATGTTATCATTAATGGTGCAGCCAGTGCACGAACCAATATTTATTCCCAAACCAGATAAGTCAGATTCAGCCCGGGATATCCTAGTTTTGGGAGTTGGAAGACTATCCACTGCCGTAGAGGCGACAGCACTTAATCCTGTGAAATTTTACGGTCTAAAAATTTATTTGATATCTGAATTTTATTATTGATAGAATCTTCCACGTATCCTTCTGCCACAGTCGAAGATTTCCAACCTCCATGTCGCTTCAGAACACATATATCGGCCCCCGTATTAGTAAGGAGTGTGGCTGATGTTCTTCTAAAACAATGGCCCGTGTAGGCATCAGGATTTGGTAATTTTAGGTGTTTTGCTATTAAGCTAGGCATATTTCCAATAATATTTATTCCAACAACTTGGTTAAAACATCTTTTATTTTGATAATTCAAAAATAATCGGCGACTGGTAGCATAACTTGGACGAAGAGCCGCATATTTTCGGTAAATGTCAATATAATCTAAATTTGAAACTGTAAAAATTCGTTGTGTATGCGTTTTTGTATCGGGTACTTTAACAATCAAAATGGAATTTTTATCTTCTATGTCATCGACCGTCATTTTAATGAGTTCCTCACGGCGGCAAGCACCCGAAATACCCAGTATTAAAACAACCTAAAAGGAAATCAGTAATTTAAAAAACACATAAAACAATCATCAAAAATCTACCTTAACCAACAAATAGGTTTCATCATCTGCCTCTTTTATGAATTCTTCAACTTCCTCTCTAGTCAACACCTTAGATTTCTTAGGATGGTTTCCAACTGACAATTTTTTCAAATATAGAACCAACTTGGTAAATTTCTTGAAATCCACGTTTTCTTTAACATTGAGTGTTGCTTTCAACATAGAATATATTGCCCATAACGTGGAAGATTTCAGATTCTTAGACTTCTCTGCAAAATATGACAACAACACATTTTCGGATACTTTTCTGGCTTCATTTGCTTCACACCACACTTTTTAAATTGCTAATATGCGTTTTCATACTGGCGCCTTGATTTCTCTGGTAAGAGATTTGAAATTACTGAATTGGCATTTCTGTAAAGTTAGGTGGGGTACTGCTTACTTCATCGTCACTCGAAATTTCCATTATTTCACAGTTATAAATATCACGCACGAAATTGACGCAAATAAGAATTCACTCCAAAATAATGAAAATAATTATCAAGAACTGTCACTTTGAAATAATTGTCAACAAATGCGGATTTTATTTCCATTGTTACAGTACCTAATTACTTGATTTGGAAAAACACTTCAATACTTTTTTTCATATTAAGCTAAGCGTTTGTAGAAAAAGTTTTGTGTGCATCTCATGCGCGAAGACTTTGGCTGCGCCTCGTTAAAAAAAATCAGTTCTCGATCACCAAAGTAGCATTTCGCGCACTAGATACAAAAATAACTATTATAGCTCTGAAACTTTACTTTTGCTTTAGTGTAACACTGAAAACGATTTTATGATTTTATTATTTTTCAACAAAATTATAAAGATCCGAATAAATGTTCACGTTTTCGTTTCAGCTGGACTTCAGATCCGTCTAATTGGTTACGACGTAATTCGACAGGGGAGCCCTATCTATGCGGCAACGTAACCGGCTCTCGGCACTGTCCCCCGACGCACACCTGCCTTTGCACCGGCGGAAATCCCAACCATGGTTACACCAGTTTCGACAATTTCCTGTGGTCGATGCTAACTACGTTCCAGCTCATTACTCTTGACTATTGGGAAAATGTTTATAACATGGTTAGTATTATTACGCGCTTTAAGGGTTTTCTTTTCAGCAATCAAACATGTTTAAACAAATTCAGCATATGAAACAACTTTTGTTCAAATCTACAAGTTTTAGAAAAATATATTTTTTTCTCACTACATTTGCAAAATTTTGTTTTAAACAGAAGAATTTAAAGTGTCTATTTTGACATATCAACTCGCTCTCTAATGAGTTTTTTGCTTTAATAGATAGTTTCTATTTTTTTAATAAATAAAAAAAGAAGGAGAGAGTGAGTTGAAATGCAACAATCTGAATCATTAAATTTATTGTACCAACCCTTACTTTTTGGAAGTCCATTATTAAAAATAATAAAAAACTCTTCAATTGAGCGTAAATGTTGTAGTGCTCATAGAATTAATCTGTTATTTTAAAGATGATTTTTAACTTTATTCTTCACGTTTTATTTCCTCTATTTTTTGTTGGTTCCTTTTTCTTCTTTCGATGACAATGTTATAATCCCTTCGTTCTTTTTTCACGTCCTTCATTTGACCTTTTAGTTGTTTTTAAAAAATAAAATCCTTTCTTGTCCCTCTATGTTTTTCCCCCTATATGTCTTTTTTAACTATAAATTTTGTTTGTATTATTTTACCCCGTAAAAAATTTTTATATTTTTGTTATTTTATACAACCTATATTTTAATGATGTAACTTTTAGTTTTAATTTTTGTACGATTGTATCTACTTTTGCATGATAGGTAAGCTTTTCTTTTTATTTACTACTTTTATTCCTTACTCATTTTACCTTGTATATGTTGTCCAACTTTATATTTAATATTTATTTATTATTGTTGTAGTTCTTGTCCTTACCTTATTGTATCTTTTATTTTTTGTAGCCTGATGATGGTCTAAGACCGAAACTAGTCGCTAATTTGACAATTTCACCATTAAATTTGTTGTGGTTAGACTTGGTGTTTTATTGATAAAATCTAAATATTTTGACGTTTGCTTTCAAAATCTGACAATTCACTTTTGACAGCAGTGCCATAAAGTGATTTTAAGGCACTCAGCGCCTTAAAGTTACATTTTTAAGGCTTCCATGGAGTGCTAAAAATGGCATTTTTAATACGTTTGTACAAAAAATTATTTATAATTTCGGCGTATTTCGAATTAAAGAATTTAATTATTTCTGTCCATAAATTCCGATATCTTGCATCCTCTATTACCTTGTGGCAACATCCAGTTTACGATTTTTTATAAAGTATTTTAATATTTACGGAAAATTAGGAACTAGGTATCATTCGATCCGGATTATTATCCAGTATTAGGGATTTTTTACAAATTAAAAAGTCTGTAAGATAAACGCTTGGATAATATAAAATATATATCCAACACTATTTTGTTAGCAGTTTATTTTGCACAAATATAACAAATAACCACAATATCCCTTTTGAACTGTTAGTCTGGTTCACATGTACGGTTTTTTATAAATATTTTAAATATTCATGAAAAATTTAATTAAATAAATTAAAAGTTTTATAAAAAAAAGAAACAAATTAAATAAACAAATAAAAAATGATGAAACTTTTTTTAAAATCCAAAAGAATAATAGAATGTATTGTTTTTTGTTTTTTAATTTTTTTACTTGCATGTTAATTAATCAACGCATTTTTTAGCAAAAAATATATTTTTTAAGGAAACCGTCTTTGCACTAAAAATCAGAAATTGTACTACTCAATATATTACAAAAAAATGAGCTCATAAACAATGCATATTTTTACTACTTTTTTAAACAATGTTGTTAAATTGTTGAATTTTTCCAACAGAGATCTATTTGTTAACCAATTTAGAATAACTCGACGAAGTAAAAAGAATCCCAAGGCTTTAGTTCAATAATTATCGCGGTTTTTCTGTTAATATTCACTACAAAAAATTTGTTAATTAATAAAAGTATGACTAATGAAAAAATTTGGACTTTTTGGATTTTTTAACCTCGGATTATTAAATATTTTTTTAGTTAGACTACCCGTTTTTAGGACTCTGTAAACATTATTAATGTTGGAGATAGAGTTGGACTTTTTTGACGAATTAGAAAATCTTGAATATTTTTCCAGTTATTCAAAAAATTTAAAATCCTACTTTGTTTACTTTATATTATTGGTATTAACTTTTACTATTATTCACAAATACGATGTACTAGATGATTTTGAATAACTTTCAAACGAGAAGTGATGACGCGGTACTGTTTGCTCTTAATAATAAAATTAAAATTACGCAAAAATTACAAAAATTTATGAGCAGGTAGTTGAAAATATAAACTTGGAAATAAAAAGATCCGTACGGCTATCATCCTAGTTTTCCGGAAAAATTTTCATGTTAAATTTTTTTTTAGTTGTTTGCAATAATTATTTACATAATAATTTTATGAAAGAATAATTTAAACAAAAATTCTCTATAAATTTTGTCTAAAGGATTTTTTTCCAAACTGATTTTTTTTCCTACATATGAATTATTTCATTAAACTCAAATTATAATCTGCATTTTAATAATGTGCGTAACCGAAAAATTTATTAAAATAACGTAATTTGAACAGAAAAATCTCAGCTTTCACGTTATGATAATTATTTTCTTTGATGAATAAGTTATATTAGTTTAAAATTCGTTTAAATAAAAGAAAAGCAGTTATAAAAGTATCATTTATAGTTTAGGTCACTGCTTTGTTAAAAATCATTAAAAATGAAATAACTCTTGTATTTGTCTATTTCTATATCTATTCAAAATTATTATTGTAGTTTAGTTTGACACATATGTAGACGGGAAAAACATTGAATGTTTAATTTTACATACTTTTAACCTAACAATTTTACATGAGTTCCCCGTCAGTTATTTAGTAATAACTTTGGTTAGAATGTATAAAATTTAATAAGTATATTAAAGTATGACACTTTTGATACATTATGTAGTTTTACCATTGATATCAAAATTTTTAAATAACAAGCTCGTTTATAACTTCGCACTACAAGTCGTAACTCGATTCAAAGATTCTACGCAAGATTATGTTGCAGTAGAGCGGAGCCGTAGCATGGTCATCAGGGCCTTTTACTTTATATTAATAGGGGTGAGACAAAGGTTCACCTCCATCGCTCTAGTTCTCATGCCACTTGTTATGTTGGCATTCTTATTATTATAGAACAACTATATACAATTATCAAGCATGTGCCTATGACTTCCATTTGATCCTGGCTATTTAAAGTGACTTTCTGTATATAAAAAACAGCTATCCAATTCTCAGTACAGTATATTCTTTATTCTAAAGTTTTTGGTGGGTCTCTGTTTGTCTTGACAAACTTTCCTGTTAGAGTAATTTAGTTTAAAAGTAATTACCAAAATGTCAGTCCATGGAAATCCATTACAACTTACAGTGTTCATTTGCAGAAATAACAAACATTTCTGTCACAGCACATGCATCGTAAATCTAAATGCTAAAATCTTAAACTATGTAAAAACAAACTAACTTTCATAAAAGATAAACTAATTCTTTAATTATCATTTGTTTTGATGTCTTACATTTAAACATTAAAACTTTTTATGTGTGCGTTTCCCTTTTTGTTTCTTTTTATACTTATTGCTAACAAAGCTCAAAATTCTGATGTTCTGAAGTGCTCTAGATTATGCAAAACGTTCAAAGAGTAGATCGTAACCTCAATTATTACGGATTACAAAACGTTCTACATTTTTAAAAGGTTTATAATTAGATGCATCATTAAATTCTGGGGTTAATTGTGCCACAAAATTTTATCACAGTAAACCAGAAATTCCGGTAAAAATACACAGGACTGATTTAATTAGATGTTTTAAAAAACCGACCACTAACTTAAATTTAAAGCAGACATTTAAATAAATAATAAAGTATTTAAATATGTCGTTAATGGAAGACACTTTTTTCATGAATTAATAGACTTTCTATTCAAATTTTGACAAATGACATTTGAAGGGTTTAAATTAAGTGAGAAAAATTAATTATAACGCTAGTTTTTATCAAGAACCACTTTGCAGCAAAGTATTATGTCAAAAAATGTTTACAATATTTGATCACGCACATTTTTATAAAATCCGTCCTTCATGTTTTAAAATCATCATGATGACGTCACTTGTTAAGGGGTGTCCTTATTGGTCTGTTGATGTTCCATTTCCACTGGACATCCAATGATGCCAAATCACATATTAAAAACAAGTTAACCGAAAATTTGTCTTCATAAAATAGTTATCGATGCTAAAAACTCCTTCGAAATGAATACTTCATCTCATCAATAGACATAGGATACATTCCTGATGATTATCTCAGAATTAGCAGCGTGGGAGAACCATGAAATCGACTCGAACCGGGTTCCTTTTAAGGCAGATTTGATCTTCGGAAAGAGGAAAGTCACAGGGTGCTAAATCAGGAGAGTACGGCGCGTGTTCGAGCATAGGAATGCCTCTAGCCGCTATATAACGCTTCACAGACAGCGCGTTATGGGCAGGTGCGTTGTCCTGGTGCAAGATCCACGATTTGTTTTTCCACAACTCTGACCGTTTTTTACGAACGACAAAAACAATTAGCATGGCTTTAAATTTTGAATACAACATCCTTGCTTTTTCATCCTCGGCGATGCAGGAGTTTTCCAGTGCATGGATTGCCGCTTAGTTTCAACATTGTATTGGAATATTCAGGTTTCATCGCAAGTGATGATGTTTTCCATCAATTCAAGCTCTTCATCTACCTGTGAAAAAATCTGAGCAGATCTGTTGACGGACGAGCTTTTGGTCATTTAGGGGTCAAATGTTTTGGGACCAACTTCGAACAGACTTTCTTCATGTTCAATTCGTCACGTAAAATTTTCTGACAGTTTCTATATGGGCGTTTACAGTCTCAGCAATAATCTGAATGCTCATACGACAATCTCCGCGCACAATTTCATTTATTTTGGTCACTGTTTGCAGAGTTGAAACAGAGACAGGTCGACCTGAACGTTGGTCATCTTCGGTGCTCTCTCGACCTTTAGAAAACCTTTTATACCATTCGAAAACACGGCCACGAGATAGAGAATTCTCACCACAGGTCTCTTTCAACAACTTATAGCACTCAGTAGAAGTTTTTTTTAATTTAACGAGAAATTTCACATTGATCCATTGCTCGTGTTTTTCGTCACACATTGTTATCGGCACGAGAAAAAAACACGTTCGTTTCTAACCTCTACAGAAAAAATACTACTACAGTGACAAAAACCTGTTTTCGTGCTGGAATGGTAGACACTTCCAGCTATCCAACGCTGCATTCGTTTTCCACCCTACCCCTCTAGGATGCCTTCTGCGCGCGCAGTCTCGTTATTTAATAGCCAGACCTTGTAATGCAACGAAAAACTATTTCGGATATATAAAAACTACATATATAAATATAAATAAAGTATATTAAACACACCAAATTCAGAAAACGTTAATTTTTAGTCAAACAGAACTCTTCCTTTTTAAATTAAAATGTTACCTTGCAAATTTAAAAATAAATACCTGCTTTATCTACATTAACTTAACTAAAAATAATTTTAAACTATACACCCCCTAATGCGTTGATAATATAACAAACAAGCAAGGAACTGAGGGTAACCGTTAAGAATTTATTTAGGGCAACGTTACACTAACCTCGGTATGCGTATAGAATTCGTTTCATAAATAATGTGTCAACCCCATTTTCCTTCTAAACACTAACACAAACATGTAACAGTTACAACGTCATTCAATTTTCATTATATTCGAAGAAAATAGAATCTTGTCGGGAGCCTTAAACGAAATAATGTGTGTATGCTAGTCGGGAAGAATTTGGCCTTGTTGGAGTATGCGGAAACTAAAAACGATCATGTCACAGGAACAATCTTGTTTTTATTAGATTAGACCGAAGATTGAACGTTGCTCATGGGTTAAAGGCGTCTGTTACACGACCTGTTGAATCATATTATAACTTATCCAGGTCATAAAGATAAATACAACCTTGATAGTTGTTGTATGCTTTTAAAAGTTTCGATAGGATTAATTCATGAGTGATTGATCAGTATGAGGAAGCTCAGTAGATCTGTTATAGTAAAAAATTACAAAAAAAAATATTAACAAAAATTGTAGGCTGCTTTAAACTTTACATTTTAAAATTAGTTACAACCTTCTCCATAAGATGGTGGCAAACCAAACTTATGTTTTTTTAAATGGAACACCCAGTATTTTGTTTAAAATTTGGAATCTGCTTCACTTCCACATCACAACAATGTAAAGTTTTATTATGTTATACCGGGTATTTAAAAAGTTACAACCAATATTACCTGAAAATCGTATCAAGTTTAACTCCCTGTATAATTAAAAAGGAGTATGGGAACATTAAACCATTGCAACCATAGTTTTTCAATTATCGTTAAAAATTATAAAACATATTCGTTTTCATAACATTCGTTAATTCAAATACATGGTAAGTCAAAATGCAAGTACTTTATTTTCTTGGTAATTTTAAATAGAACACTATGTATTTTATATTACTTATTATCGAAAAGTTATCAGTTTTCTAGATATTTTTATTTTTCCATGAAAGTATTAATTTTGTAGATATTTTAACGTTTACCAATAATTATTGTGAGTTGGCCATGATTGGTTTGTCAGAAACTGACAGTTTCGCATTGTTCCAATCAGTTTCATTTATAAACCCATGGGCTATAAGAGCTGAAGGGTGTATCGCGTTCGGTATTAGCAGTTCATTTTTGATTAATTAATAACTTTACATTTAATTTTATACAAGGTGTTTCTATCTTTTTTATTTTAGTTTCCTTTTATTTATATTTATTGTTGTTTAACCGTAAACGAATTAAAAGATAGTGGCGTCCATCAACTCTTATATTCACCAATCCAATTTTTAAACAGCATTAACTTGGAATCGAACCATTTCTTGGGAAGAGTCTCTTAGCCTGGCTCTGCCAGCAAGACGCTATTATCGTTACACCTTGAAATACAGGGTGTCCCACATTTTGACGGCTTATTACACGAGAATGGAAAGAGATATCGACGTGCAGTTTATGCAAAACTTATTTCTTTTGTTGACATAGTTGCCAAATGTATATATTTTCCCGAAAGCGCCGAAAAAAAATGACCTCTTTTGAAGCGAAATGATCGGTGTATTTTAAATACAACACCCTATATTTTTAATGCCATATGAAAGTGCCTTCCTTCCCCCTTATTTATTCTTAAAGGAATGAATGTTTCCATAAAGTTTAACTATTAATCATAATCAAACGTGGTTAAGCAAATAAAAAAACAATTTTTCACAATAGGTACTGGATGCAATTAGAGCAACATAAATATAAATCAATTCCGAGAAAATGTAATAAAAGTTTCCCTTGTGTTTTTATTTGATATACGACCGGATATAAAAAAAATGGGAAAAATCAGCTTTTGTTTGGATCAAATAAATAATACGGACTCTATTTTTAAAATTGAGCTCATCTTGGAGTAAACAAAAAACTTGAGGATTGTTTATATTTTTCAGGTGTTGTCAGCGTGTGGGCCAATCAGCGTTACATTTTTTACAGTAGTAGTGTTTTTCGGGTCCTTCTACCTTATTAATCTAATGTTGGCTGTGGTAGCTCTTAGTTACGAAGAAGAAGCAGAGATCACTCAAGAGGTAAATATATAAAAGGATATTTTGATAATGTTATGCAATTATATTCTAACCCACAAAAAGTTGTATCAGAGATAAACTGATTTAAAACTTAAACTCAAATAAGAAATAGGCTATTGATATTTATAATTTCATTTATTTTTTAAATTATAACATGGAAAAAGACAAAACACTACATTGTAAGATTATAAAGATAAAATGTCGAATTTGACAGAAATCATTGTCCAAATCGGGTTAGGACATTTTTAAAAAACGACAATTATACCTTAATAAAAATAAGCAAAACTGACCTAAACACTAAACTTTGCGAAGAAAACAATTTTAGATGTTTTTAATCTAGTCAAGAAAAGTTTCATCAATGTCAAAATCTACCTCGCTTCCGAGCCCTTCTATATCCTCTTCAAAGTTGGTACTTGGAGTTAATTTTAAAAAGTTGTAAAATGCTCTGGCATCTTGAGGAATTCGTTTTAAAATATCTTTTAAATCTTTTATTTTTTCTTGAGATAAAGCTTTGTCGCTTGGCCACAACAATGGTAGATGTAATTCCTGTATATAACATTTGCGGTCTTTTCCACGTTTTTCAATATTAACTTCAGTATACTCTTCCTCTTTAATATTGTATCTCATGAACAAGGTCTTTGGTTGATCTTTTTTAGTAAAATTTCATGTGTTTTTAACCAACTAATATTTTGTTTATTGATATCAACATTTCTGTTCGTAACTGCCTTTATTAAGTTTATCACTGATACCATAACCTCTTTTGTCATTTTATTAACAATACATTTATTTCAGTTTCTACAGCCTTTCATAAAGTTGATATAGTCTTGATCTGTTGATTCTTTCATTGGTTTTTAAAGCACATTCAACGTCTCCAAAATGGGAATCATTGGGTAGAGGATAGTAAATTCCTACTAATTATAAACTGCTGGACAAAATTAACGCACCACTCAATTTTTTTTTTAATTTTAAGATGCTTAAGGTTACTGTGTTTTTGTTACTAATACGGATGGATGTCTGTTGATAATCTAGACACCTGCTGTCAAAATTTCGTGTGACAAGAGCATAATTGTTGTCATAATTTACATGGTCTCCAACAGTTGAGCACATTGTTGTTAGAAAAATCGTTGATTAACAAAAGATTTCATTTGCTAGAAGATGTTGTGTTGCTAGCAGTATTCGTTTTAAGAGTTTTAGTGTTAAAAAATGAATCGTCGCAGAAATTTATCGGTTAAGGACGCAGTAAAGGCATCAACTTTACTGGAAGTAGGACATTCTATGCGCTATGTTGCGAATTTGTTAGGAAGAAATCATTCGACTATAAGTCGCATGGTTCAACGCTTCAATCAGACAGGATCTTACAATCGCAGACCAGGACAAGGGCGTAAACGGTCTACGACTGCAAGAGATGGCAGCTTTCTGAGGCTATCTGCTCTTAGAAACAGGACAGTCACTGGTACAATGTTAAAAAATGAGTTGGCAATTGCTTCCAATGTCCTGATATCATCTCGAACTGCGAGAAGACGTCTAAAGGAAGCTGGATTAAGCAGTAGAAGACCAGCGAAAAAACCTAACCTAACCAGGGAACACAGAGATGCAAGACTACGTTTCGCTAGAAATCATCAAAACTGGACGGTTGATGATTGGAAGAGCGTTTTATTCTCAGATGAGACTAGAGTCAACTTAAAATCTTCGGACGGGCGTGAGCGTGTCTGGCGAAGGCAAGGAGAGATATTTTCATGATGCAATTTTACTCCAAAAATTCCATTTGGTGGTGGCACTGTTATGTTTTGGGAAGGAATTTATTTTAACGGTCGTCCAGAGTTGGTGCCTATTCGTATGAGATCCATGAATGCGAATTATTATCCCGAACATGTCATAGTTGAACATGTGATGCCATTTGCCCCCTTTGTGAAGCCTAATTTTGTATTCATCTAAGATAATGCCCGTCCCCACGTGGCTAGGCAAGTGATTGATTACTTAAATGCAGTTGATATTCAGTTAATGGAATGGCCAGCCAACAGCCCCGACTTAAATCCCATAGAGCATCTATGGGACGCTCTTAAAAAAAAAGTTCGCAGTCATAGGCCCTCACCTGTCAACCATAATCAACTGGTAGATGCAGTAATAGCAGAATGGGAGAATATCCCCCAAGATGTTATCGAAAATCTGATCTCCAGTATGCCAAGGCAAATGAATGCAGTAATAAGAAGTAGAGGAGGCCATACACGGTACTAGAATCGGTTGAAACACGCTAATTCATGTGTTTACGTGTTTTATGTGTAGTTCATGTTTTGCGAATTTGTAGCATTAGTAATAAAAAATTATAAAATTACTCCAAGTAGGATCTTTTCTTCCCAATTTCAGTTCAAAACAATTGCTCTGCTTTATTTACAAGTTTCTATAAAGCTATCAATTATATCAGTCGCATGAAAGAAAACTTGTGCGTTAATTTTGTCCATTAGTTTATTATTATGACTGTAATTCGGAACTTCGATGTGTATTGGTTCTAGTACTGTAAATAAATCACAGTTTTCATATGTATAAGGGTTATTTAAAATATTTGCTGGTATCCCTAAATGTAATTGGCGAAGGTTTTTTGGTCCAATATTATTTAGTTAGGTCATAAGTATTTAACTCTGAGATGTTTGAAATTATAATCGACTGCTTGTAATGGGATTTTATAATCGTTTTTTCTGCAAATAATCTTCTGCGGATATCTAGTGGTGGTTCTAATGCTTCAGTTCGAAGTGCTTCTACCGGAGTGGATCTCATCGCTTCTATACACAATATGAGTGCATTGTTCTGTATAATATCCAACTCTTTCAACAAACTTGGTGTTGCAGTTCCGTAAAGGGTGCATCCATAATCAATAATTAATATAACATACGCTTTATAGAAAAGTATGCATGTGTGTGGTAGGTTATGTCTTGTAAAAAATAATATTAGAATTTTCTGGAGTTATATGCAAAATACTTTCTCAAATGAGCAAAAAAAGATATAAAATTAAGATTCTTACTGGACACTGCTCTTTGGGGTATCACCTCAAAATAATGGGCAAATTGGAGAGTATTGTATTGGCATTCTAGAGTTCAAGTAGATTAAGGTAGGCACAAAAGATCTTCACAATTTAACTCCATTTTTTGGCCGAGATAAATCTTTTAAGTTACTGTAAACAACACAAATAGCGCTCGTATGTCAAATCGTTCTGAGTACGTATAACCTCAAAAATGTCCATCTTCACAATAGAACTGTCAGTTGCCAGATTGCAACACCAGGGTTGCCAAATCCCAAAATATAAAAGGCAAACCTCGTAATAACACTAAACAGCTTCTTGTTAACCAATGTTTCTATTAAAAATAACTTTAACTCCACTATAGTTTAACTATTTTTAACTGCAGTTTTGATTTTTTATTTTATTTGATGCAGTTTCACATTCAGTATTAATTATTATAAAATTTTTTATCTTATTTCTAGGAGAGAAAAAAAGAACTAGTGGATCACCGAGAGGATTCCACGTTTAGTTTCGATCCCTCGACGTTAAACGTCAAAAAATTATCGAAACAAAAAATAAAGAAGATCGACGCCAGAAAAGGAGTGCTGTTGTCGTCTTACACAAGAAAAAAGACGCGTCGCAGAAAAAGGAACAGAAGTTCGACGAACGCCACCAAAACAGGCGCAACTGAAAACAACGGCAATAAACCAGAGAGCAAAGACTCTAATATATTTAAGTTGTCTCCAAAGAAAAACAGCCGGAGGTAATGCAAAGACAATTATTTATTTAGAATTTACGACAATGAAAGCCGACTTTTATGTTTAATTTTTTGTTAATAATGTTTCTAAATATTTCTTTTTCGTTTTAACAGCAATCTTTTCACTTTTATTTTATGGATGTATACGGGGTAACAATTTGACAACTTACAATGAATATCTGAGGTAATTGTATATTTAAATAAAAACGAACAAATATAATAATATAAAACTTACTTTTATTGCTAAATATATATTCGAAGGAATGATCAATAACTCAAATGTGGCTGATATCAAATAATCTACTCCACAGGAGTTAAGGATATCAGTGTTTTCTTGGGAAAGAATATATAGGAATTCTAGAAATGCTTTTTTTCTGTTGCTAAAAAAGAAAATAACTATTTTTCATGTAAACATAAACTTTTTTGTAACTAAAAAAATAGAATTTAAAAATAAAAGATACAGTAATGCAAGGATTAAGACAAGTTGGACAACATAGTAAAATAAGTGAGACACAAAAGTAATAAAGAAAAGCTCACCTGATCATGTAAAAGTCAATGCATTTATACAATTTTATTTACAATTTTACAATTATTATTTTATTTATAATAAGTATGTATTGTCTGGAGGATGTTTCAGCTATGCAGATCCGATTTTTTGGCTAAGTACGTTATAGAACAACGTTTTCAGAATGTCCTAAGTTCTTAATATTTTAAAATGCTTTTTACGTTCATCGTTGCATTTAATGTTGAATATATTTTCCACATTGTTAAAGATTTCCATTTTTCCGGTAATTCACAAAAAACACATTTTCCGAAAAGGAATTTGTATTTTTTGTTTGTTTCTAATCAATAAAGAGTTTCTAATACTTTTCTCAGAAGCGTATGTGGCAATATACAAGACAGCGCCACCTATTTGCATAGATTTTTAACTACTATTTTTTAATATTTCTGTTAATATATTGTGGTTACAGTTTTTGAATAATAAGCAATATCTTAATCCCTAAGGGGAACGAGGATACGAATTGTATGTTCCACCCTTATTAGCCCCATTATCATAAGACTGCTTTATACATTCTTGATATCCAAGCCATCGGCAATCAATTTTTCCACGATTTCTTTTGTCCTTCACCAATTTTTTGACCGGGGAAATTGATAAAGTCAATAAAATCTTTTTTAATAATGCATTTTCTCCACGTTGGGCGCCAAAAGTGCGAACCTTGTATTGTATAATAGATATACACATCGCTTTGTTGAGGAAAGTTGTCATAAAAAAGAGAAAAGACAAATTCATTATACTAATTTATTGACAGAATGACTTTTGTCCATCACAAAAAAGAAAGAAAAACTTACGTAACGTATTATCTGAACCTTCTGCTCTTGATATGATCTTTATCTGGGGTACAATGAAATTATTGAAAAATAGGAGAGTTGGCCTATATTATGGCTTTTATTTTTTGATGGTCTTGCGGACCTTGCGTCCGTGGCCACTGCCATATTTGCCATGCCCTAGATACGGACATGACTTTTCATATTCATTCTTTACATTTCATTGTTTTAGATGGTGTATTTTTACTCTTCTGAATCACTGGAAAAATTCATGATCTATTTTATATTTTCGAATCAAAACATGACAGCAATAATTTTGACTGTTACTCAAATCACGCACCACGATGACAATCAACTGCATCAAGGCTACTTATTGCTAACCAGTGTGAGAATATTCTTGTACATCCAAATATTGTTAGATTGTTTATCGTACAAAATTTCAAACTTTCTTATGGTGTTTGCTAGATTTTTTCCAATAACATTAATGTTTGCAGTTCCCGAAAAATAAATAAAGGTCTCCCTTGTATTTCTTCCTTTTTTTGTTCCACTCTAAAGTACAATTTTTTTATATTTCACTCAAAATTAGATGCATGATAAATTAATATAATTTTTCGGCTTTCAAAATTACTTGGAACAATAATAACATTATCAAAATCTATTTAATTAACTCCGTAATCAAGTTATAAATTAATTGAAAATATTTGTTCATCGTTACTATCAATTAGATAATATTGATCTATTTTATTTTATATACAGTTAAATTTATTTAAAAAAAAGGTATAAATTTGAGAAGATTTATTTATATGGTACCCACAACAGTTTTTAGAATTTACAAAATATAATTTTTCCATGTAGTTTGTCGCTGAAACGTTGTAGAGGTAATTTTGTTTCTTGTAACTTTTAAAAGAGCGATGACAACGTAGAGACGGAAATTAGATTCAAGCGCAAATTGGAATAAATTGTAGTTTTGTGAAATTTAATAATAAACTTAATTTCCTGGTTTTTTTAAAATATATTAGTCCAGTTTTAATACTTTTAATACGTCAACATTTGCACTCAATTTGGAAAGTTTAAAAATCGAAAACCAAAAATTAATAATTTTTAAAACATAAATGTTTGTATATTGGTGTTAAAAATTACTTAGTAAAGAAAACAGAACGACTTTAAGGAAAAATAGAGAAGATTTCAACTGGAAAAAAAATATTGTTTGTTTGGTACAAGTATAAACTACAACTTGATAATTTTAATGACCTATACAGAGATATATGATGATCAAGAAAGATTTTTTTTGTCAGGTGCTAAAACAATTAAGAGGAACATAATACCCCGTCCAAATTTTGAAAAATCATATATTTCAAACCGTTAGAGATTAAAACTTCAAATTTAGGGATGTTAAAATAGGGGTATTTTCATAGGGCTATGTGTATACATAGCAATTAGTCTTTTAAAATCATTGAAGATTGTCACTTGTTTATAAAATCCATACACACAGCCAAGATAATGAAAAAGTGAATGCGTCTACTAAATTTAAGCTTTTAATTCCCATTCCTCTAGCTATAGGCATTTTTTAAAAAACAGTAAATTTAAATCCGTAATGTGGCGCCCTCCTTACTACCACTCATCAGCGTACAGTCAGAGCAATAAGCTCGCGGACAGACGTCGGGGTAGTTATTGGGGTAATATGTTGAGACTTGTTGACAGATAGAAAACATTATTTTTTATGAAATTTGTTGTTACATGCGGTTAAATGTTTTTTGAGTTTGCAGATTCTGTTTTTTCTTTCAGGTCTGTTACGCCGAGTCGGAGTCCTAGTCCGAAACATAGTACGCATAGTCAACAAAGTCAAGAATCACCTCGACCTCAAGCCTTACCTCTACCACATCCTCTTCCGAAGCACGTACAACTCAACGATCCCAAAAGAACAGATACTTTACATCCTCACAATACATTGGGTGAGTTAAAAATATATGCCAATAGCCCAGTTGTTTTCTAATTGATCGCAAAAGACAAAAGTTTGGATTTTATAGCTCTTGTGTTCTATTCAGTTTAACTAGTTTTATAATAGGAATTAATAATACGTTTGTTTAGTAATATATCTGACAGTCTTAATTATAATGACAGTAAATATCAAAAAAAAATAAAAAAGTTATTTAGCATATATAATAATTCAGCCAAAATTATCTTCAATCAACTGATACTGGTGATTATTTCGTCCACAATGTAGACATTACCCAGAAATGCCTAACTTTCGACAGTCTATTTTTGTTTGGTAATTTTGCGCCTTTGAAAATTGTGGTTGTTTATATTGCTGTTATCGTATCTTGACTTTTGACTGGAAATTCTATTTAATGAAGATGTAGGCATCTTTTCATAAAAGTCTCTATTTTGTATGTTTGTAGCTTCAATAGCTAGTGCCATCTTTACTGTTCGTTCAAAGGTAATGTTTGTTTCTTGTAATATTTTCCCACGAATTTCTTCATCTCTTAAGCCACGAATAAATTGAGCTCCTAAAAATATTTTCCTACGACCACATATGAAAGTGCTAGTTTGCACACTTATTTGTACTTAAGAAAGTAGCTAATATCAATACACATATTGAAAAGTACAATAAATGTCAAATTAATACTATTATAAATATAAATGTATGAGTTGCATTATCTATGCAACCAAAAATACACTTACCTAGGTACCTATAAGTGCAATAGGGGTGATTGGCGCATACAACAGGAGTAAAAAGTAAATGAAAATGTTCAAAATAGATACTTTACTAACACATAACATAAGAACAATTAATAACTGCACAGTTAAACTAAACTTCCACTATTTATTTGAAAAATTCGCTTTAAAATCAATTACAGCTGTTTCGCTATCACTAGTGATAGCGAAACAGCTGTAATTGATTTTAAAGCGAATTTTTCAAATAAATAGTGGAAGTTTAGTTTAACTGTGCAGTTATTAATTGTTCTTAGTAAGATGAACTTCCAAAAAGTAGAGGTTAACACAATCAATTTCAACACATAACATTTCTCAAGTTCCAAATTAATTTCACCAACTGACCATTTTACTTTTAATTTTTATAGATCCCACAAAAAAAATAAAATGTCATTTAGCTAATAAAGAATTTTGATGTGAATTTCTGAGAAAGGTGGTTATTTGATTGTAATTAATTATATTTTCATGCAATATCTAAACTCGTTAATCCTAATTTTTAACATGTGTAAAAATCGTGTACACAACGCGTTGGAAAATGTATTTCTTGCACTCGTTACGTTTCCGCAACTTTACTAGTGCGTAATACTTTACTTTCCACACTCATTATGTAATATACTATTTCATCACATCTTTTTTACAATTACCACAGGGGCTGTGGTTTCTACATTTAACTTTGATGCCACAATACTTTATTTGCTCCTTAAGAGAGGCAACAAAAGTGGAGATTGACTCATCCATATTTTGTGATTTTGATAAAAATTTGTGCTGCTCAGTGAGAACGTTCATTTTAGGTGACAAATGGCGCTGTAGTAAGACAATAAGTTCATTGTAAGTTCTAGTATTGGGAGATGTAATCAGGAGATGTAAGGCTTTATAAAATTTTATAATATTTACTTCCTAGACAATTGATATCATAACTTTTGCATCATTTGTATCTTCATCGGAATCATATATTCCTTTTAGTTTGAAATTATTTTCTAGGCGTTCCTGATAATGATTAAATGATACGGAATGTTCATCAAAAGGTTCAAAGTTTAATAATTGATGTTTAAGTGAATCCTTATTATCATTTGAAGCATTATTCGTTGGTTTTAATTTTTGGATTCATTTAGTTAAAGTTTCAACCAAAGGTGCTAATTCGGCCATCTTCCTTTATCGCTTTATATCTTATTTTCATCAATCGTTGCCAAAATTGTTGTGTTCTATTTAGTTTAACTAGTTTTATAATAGGAATTAATAAGACGTGTTTTATTAATATATCTGACTGAATTATAATGATAGTAAACATCAAAAACAAAATAAAAAATTTGTCCAGCATATATAGTAATAGCTTTAAAAAAGCTCTGGTATATTATTTTACTACTAGTCCATCTTTAAACTCACTCTTACAACAATAATAATGAAGTCATTTAAGGAGAAACACCAAGCACTACTTTAATATCTTCTAAGGTGTTAACCTATCCTTATATTTCAAACCATTTAACTTATCTAATGAGAATGAAATTTGTAAGACTCCAACTCTATAACGTTAACGTTATTCAGCAAGGAGAGACGTGTACAATGTGCAATTACCAACAGTTTGAAACTTTAGAGCACACTTTAATGCACTGTGGTTTATACAATAGTATTAGATTACTTCTACTAAAAGCCTTACTGTCATTTGATCAATTTATATAAACTGCCGAACAAAAAAATTAGTTTACTTAAAATAATTAAAAAAATTGACAATAAGATTTAAAAAAATAACACTAAAAAACAACATAATTCCTTTTTTTTTATTCTCTACATCTCTAAAATTACAAATTTAAAAATTTGATAATGATAATCATAACGACAATGGATTTAATGAAGGATTATATTCTGATTCATGTTCCTCCCTCATGGGCATTTCTTGGAGCTGGTGTAAGCCCTAGAATACGCTGCCCTGACTCATCCCAAACATGTTCGAAAAAATTCATATGTGAACTGCATATTGGCTAATCAAGCTACCGAATTTCCACATCATCTAGATATTTGTTTACTGAAAATCCTAACAGCAGGTGGTCTTGCTCGTCCATAATGATCAGAAAAAGATCTTTCAGGACCACTGTTATATATCTGTGAGCTGTTAGAAAACTGATCTGTGTAAAAACCAATTCTGAACGTGTTTCTGAAGATATACCAAATTCACGTCAATAAAAGCGAGGGCGTATATTTCGTCTGGCCTATTGAAGCAATACAGAGATCCGTCTGTAAAGATTAAAGATATTGAGCAGCAATACTCAATATTGCAATTCTGTGCTGGCGGTTAAATGTTGGCCCTGTAGCTATTTTTTTAAAAACAATCCATTAGCACGAAGCCTTCTTCAGACTGTCCAATCGCTAAGATTAACTTTTCTAATATCATGAAGCTGCAAAACTGCAGAGGATGTTCGGACAGGTTCTGGTTGTCTGGTTATCAGACCAATCTTTTGGTATTTTTGGTACACATTTTGTGCAGAACAGAGGCTCTTACTAACAGTTCTGCCAGAATCACGCTAAAATTCCTGCCACAGGATCTAGGATTTAATTGAAAAATGATCAACGCAATATGAATGTTTAATTAGTGATAAGTTTTGCAGTCGACAGAGGTGAATATGACAGACGCCAACTATGATAAATATTATCAATCCAACAATGTAAATTTCATCGCCTACTAGGTTTATAACTTCCTGATTAGTTTAACTTTTACAATTATACCTACAATTATAATTTTTTGCTCGGCAGTGTATGTACATGCTCGATACTCCTTCATAATTAAACCATTGAAGTTTTTTTTTTATGATCATTTGTCTTAAATGAATAATTACTGACTCTTTAACCTCAGGCTAAAAGTATCAAAAACTTAAACACCGGGTTATTGATTTATCTGAAAGTGTATTAACTTTAATCATTATTACGAAAAAAATAAATAAGCTTTTAGTTTGAAATCTGTGAAAAACAGTTCGTTATTGATTATTGTTTTGTTTGTGGCAGGTCCAAATCCTAATAGATTAGGTCTTCAAAGCAGGCAGGCTAGCAGTAATAGCGGAGAAGGAAATAATAGAGAATCCTCTTTGGACGATTCTGGAGTTGTTGATGATCATGAACCGGAAGGTGATGCTACGTCGGAGGAAGTTGCCTCCCATCTTACTCCAAGTAGCCGGGTCAGTATTTTTATACATAGAAAAATCCTTAATTTTTTTAGTACTTAAAGCGCTTCACTACTTATGAGTGGCGGTAAAATTAAAAAAAAACTCCAATATTTTCCGAATAAACATAATTTTGAAGAAATCTGAAACATGTAGATTTTTAACAAATTTCAAATGCATATCTTTCAAATTGTGTTCGTTAGACCCTAAATTTAAAAATTTTTGAGACGTCAATTTAAAAATGTCACGAAATGCAGGGTTAGGGGAGAGTGGCCTAAAATAATCCCCCTAATACAAAAATTATTGAGAATCGCAGGGGTGAAATAATTAACAAATAATATATTTTTTATTGGAATGTCTAGTCGATGTCCTTCAAAGGTACCAACGTATTATTTGAGAAAAAATATATCAAATATGTTTTTTATTAGTAACGTACATAACTGCAAAATTATCATTTTACCCTAAGGGGTGGGGCAAAATGATCCCCCTAGGCAGTGCTTTACCCTAGGCAGGGTAAAATGATCCCCTATTTTATGAAAAATAACAAAGAAAAAAGTTTAACAACACTTTAAAAAATAACTGCTTTATTAAACGAATTCAAATTAAAATTCTAACGTAAATAAAATTTTCAAAACACAACAGAAACTTAGGTAAAGTCTCTCTTTTTGAAATTTTACAATAAAATATATAAAAAAGCAAAATCAAGTGTTTCTTAAGCTAAAATATCACTCTACGCGCTTTTTCTATTCTTTGGTTTGCGATACACCGATCGCAGCTGTAGGGTTGGCAGTTATCATCGTCAATTCCCGCGCATGCATCATGTGCCCAGGGGATGCACTTGACACACTGCACCGATCCTTCTCCTGCAGCAGATTGCAGAACCTGTTCAGAGCAAAAGAGTCATTCCACATCTGATTCGTCATCATCTTCAACTTGTTTCTTCCTTTTTCTGCATCTGTCTACTGGTGAAGGTGGTTTCTTGTTTTTTCCTTGACCTTTCGTCAGTGCTTGCTTACTGTTAATTTTCAAAGCTTTCTTCTGTTCCTGTGCGACCTTTTTCTGTTGTTGCTCCACCAACTGGTATTTGTAAGGTGTGCTTGTGAGAATAACTGTGCTCGCAGATTTTCTGGTCTATTTTGTAAGTTGCGTTTGTGACATTCTGGGGAGAGGTTGACTCTTGGGCATATATTAAAAGAAATTAAGAGATCTAAGGTAGAATTTTCGGAAACACTGGCATCGTTGACAGCGAGAGTTGATGCGTTGTCCTGTTTACTAAAGTGTATATAAGATGTTGAAGGAATTGCCAGTTGTTCACGATGATGGACTTGCTCAGGAGGCGTTCCAGGAGCTTCCATTATGTGGTGGCCACTCGCATAATCATTTTGGGGCATGTCATCAGGCTCGACTTGCTTGGTGATTTCAGCAGCTGCAAAATCACTGTCTAACAAAACATCTGGGTTGTAAGGAACGATTCCGGCCTTTTTAAAACCATTTATGGTATTCATTGGGTTACAGGCTTTCATGTAAGATTGGTTGAAAATGCTAGATATTTGGAAAACAGTAACGACTCTCCCAGGGAGATTTGTTAGCCATTTCTCTAGTGCTTCATCATGATAGTGATTAAGCGGGTACATAAAGCTAATATCAAGAGGTTGTAACCTATGTGTAGTGTGGGGTGGCATTCATAACATAGTGACAAAATTGCTTCTAGCCGTTTCAATGACGTTCAAGTTCTTAGTGTGCGAAAGATGGCCGTCTAGAATTAAGAAAGCTGGATCTTCCGCTGTTGGTTTAACATGAAACAGAAAATTGTCAAACCATTTTGCAAAAACTTCCAGATTCATCCATCCTGAATCATTGCACATAAACGCAGTTCCTGGTGGTGCTCCGTTTTTAAGCTCTTCTTTCATTCGCTTTCGAGAAAAAATCAACATAGGTGGGATAAAGGAACCCCCTGCCCACTTGTTTCCTACTTTTCTTGGCCAGAACCTTACAAATTTTAGTTGGGAAATGTCTCATCGATATTGAAAATTCTTAATGGCTGGAATGGCGTTTTATCCAACACTACCTTAGGTAATGAAAAAAATTTAGCCACAAAAGGCCTGTTAAAAGCACGAGCACGGGCTGCTGGAGTTGCTTCAGGTGACCTCAATGCACGTTCTAGATGTCTCATACGAAAACCAGCTAACCAGTCTTTTCCTGCAAGTTTAAACTCATCGGAAAATGGATGTTAAATTTCGTTTCTAACTGCCAGCTGATATGCAATAGATCTTACATCTTTGCTGGTAAGACCATACATTCTGATCTCCATATCTAGAATATGGGCAACAAACTCTGCTTCCTGCTTTTCAGAGAAAACCTGCTTTTTGCTGCCAAGTTTCTTTAGTTGATTGACGGCTAACTTGTTTCACCCCTTACAGCGCCTCTTTAAACTCATTATTGGCACCTCAAAATTTCTGGCCGCTGTTTTGTATAGCATACCATTTCCAACTTCTTCTATGGCTTGCCGCATACGATCCTCGTCCCATCCTTGCCTTACTGCCTTTCTTTTATATTCATTCACCATTTTCTAAGTCTGCAAGACAAAAACATTTACTTACTAATAAATATTTGAAAATAAAGGCAAAATGATCCCGGGATCATATTGCCCCAACAGATGAGGGATCATTTTGCCCGAAAGTGAGTTATACGGTTCAAAACAAGCTTCTGGCCATGTTTAAATATTACAAACACATGTTAAATTGTGGCGCATAAGATGAGCTCATAGCATTGCCGTCACTATTACAAATACTGCTACAATAACAATAATGTACTTACCTTACATGAACGAGTATGAAATCCACCTTTTTGTCACTTGTTTCACCCCGTTGATCATAACACGCCTATTGTCGATTCAGGACTACTAGATCGTTTGTACTAAATCGTTATGGGCCTATAATAATTAGGAGAGTGAAAAATATCTCTCAATCGAGATCAATTTTCACTGCACAGCGCTAAAACTAATATCTCTAGCTCTTTATGCAGATTCTGGCACGAAGAAGAGGAAGCCTCTAAACATATTCTGTCAGAATGTAACGGTCTTTTAAAGACATAGATTTCTAACTATAGGCGAAGGAAAGCTTACGATTAGAAGCTAGAAGGACAAATAACTTTACAGTCTAAAGAGTCTATTAGAAAAAATCACACTATAGACAAGAGTCAAAAGGACTACCATAATAGATCAAGAGAAATTAAAAGTATGACGAAAGAATGCCGATAACGTAATTCCTTTGATGTGTAACACCCTGTATAATGAAATCTTATTACAGAAGGTAAAATATGTAAATTGAAAATATATGTAATTCAGATTTATTAAAAAAATGTTTATTCAGAAAATATTGAATGTATTTCTTTACGGACGCATTGTATAGTACGCTTAAATAAATATATACGAAAAAGTATGGATCTTTTTCTAGCGCGAGATCCATCCAGTTTTAAAAATCCCACAAGCTTCACTTGATGAATTTTAGCGAGATATTTTCCAACACCATTTTGCTCACGAAGCTTTTCACGATGGAGGCACTTATTTAAATTCCACGAAGAGTTTCCTAAGGCCTCGATTTTCTTCAAAGCAGTGGATTTTTTTGTAAACGTTGCGTTAAATTTTCATGTATCATTTTCCAGACAGAATGTAGCGTTGAGATGTAGTAAAATTGTCAGTTAATGCTTTGTGTGATTTTCCTTTGTTAACGTTCAAAATGATAAACGATATTGCAGGTGTACAGTAAATATTACTGAAAAATTAAAACCCTTGTCATTCTTTTTGATGTAGCTGCAGCAAGGGAAAACTCTTTTAAATAAATAAATCTGTTAAAACATGTAATTTTTCAGTTCAATCACTTGGAAAATTCATAATGTTTTTAAAAGCTTTTAATTTCAATAATGGTTTTGCATATAGTTTGGTTTGCTTGTAATAAAAGAGTAATAGTGGTCATATTTTGCCTTACCATCGCAACAATTTACAAAAATAAATATCTAATAGATGAAATTATCAAACTAGAACTATTGTCTACACCTTTTTTGAAGGTAACATGATTCTAATTACACGATCCAAGGTTAGATTATCTCAAATCTAAGGATGAGACAGAATTTTTGTCAGTCCAAATCCTTTGACAACGTCCTCCTCCATTTCACAATACCTGCATTCTGCCTTTTTCTCAATCTCCAGTCTATGTAGGTGTCCTTTTAGTTTACAGTGTCCCGTTAAAACACCTGAAAGAATTCTTAGGTTATTTTTGCTCAGCCCAAGAGTTTTTGGGGTTGTAACTACCTAGCAAGGCTTTTGCCGGCCTTCTCCCTGGTAGGTTCTCCCAATGTTTCATCTTTTCCATATACTCAATGCCACTGAGTTCATTGAGGATGGAACTGTAGGCTATGCCACAGAATTGTTCAGGTCCCATTAGTGACATACTTGCTGCTCTTCTGGCAAGCGTATCTGCCATTTCATTTCCTTCTATTCCCGAGTGTCCAGGAAACCATAGAAGTGTAACTGTCTTATTCATGCCCAGTTCGTTCAGTCTTTCTAGACACTCCAAGACTAATTTAGATGTTATAACGCTGGAGTTGAGTGCTTTAATTGCTGCTTGACTGTCAGACATAATAGTTATGTTCTGCTTGCAGTATTTCTTTTCAATGTTGAATTGCGCACATTTTCCAATGGCGTATATTTCTGCTTGGAAAATTGTAGGATGTAAGCCTAAACTCTAGAGGTGCTTTGTTCTAGGTCCGTAAATCCCTATCCCTGTGCCTTTTTCAGTTTTGGACCCATCAGTATACCATAAGATTATGTTCTTGCCTATCTGTAATATTACTGTGGGATCCCATTGTTCTATTGTTCTATAGTCTGAACAGTCTTATAGTGTTTTTGGTATGGCTACAAAGGTATAGACACCAAGTTTTATTAGACAGTATAAATGTTAGAGAAATAACACTGTATAGCACTCAGTGGTATGAAGAGGTGGTTCTCGCAAATTATCAGAGAAAGGAGCATCGATAGTATTCTGCTAATAGGCTTTAGACGAAAGCTGTTGCGAAAAATCTTTGGGTAGGCAGTAGAGAGAGACAGGTGAAGAACAGGAGCATAAAGAACATGTAAAAAAGACAGAAATTAAAGGAAATAAAAGCACAACGGCTTAGAGGATATGTCAGGAAAACCCAGTAGGACAGAAGCATTTAGAAATGAAAAATGATGCGAATAGTTTTCTTCATTCTACAAATAATTTAGAATATGTTTTTGTTGAGAGGATTTTAATAAAGATTAAAATAAATTAAGAGAAAGTGGAAAATTGGGAACACAACTTTCACCGCTCAAAAATAATAAACATAATCAACTTTTATTGCAACATAAAGTCCACGTTTTATTAGAAATATGAGCCGGAAGGCACTGAGACAAGAAAATATACTTATGGGAAACTAGCTCCCTCAACCTCTAAGCTGCCTAAAACTCAGTAAAAAAGAGCCCTGGAATGGGAATATTAATCGGACATTGCCGGGTTAAGTAGTCGCATAAAGGAACCGGGTTAGTAGATGAAGCAAAGTGCAGATTCTGCGAGGAAGAGGAAGAAAACTCAATACACATACTGTCGGAATGCCCTGCCTTGCAAAAGTTTAGGGCCAGATACCTAGGAAGAGGAGAAGAGAAAAATCTACCTGATTTGAAGCCTGAGGATGTCCTTAACTTTCTTAGGAAAATCGGACTAGAAGAGCTGCTTTAGGCCTGAGACCCATGGCAAGTGAAAGGGACACAATAGATCTTATAGGTTGCAGTGTACTTATCAAACATACATAGAAAATGTATAGTTCCTTTTTAACAGTTACCTCATGGGGTAATTGAGATCATTCTGTGGAAAAAGTATCAATGGAATGGAGTAATGAAATAATGGAGAACATGGCAATTATTTCTTATCTTCTACGCCCTCTGTCCTCTCTCGAAAGGGATTTCTAATTTTCGTTGTATATTATGCAATAAAACACTTCTTCGTTTTCATTTTCTTGTAAACTTTTATTCCATTTTTTCCTTGTTTTGTACTGGAACCTGTGTTGGTGTTTGTTGCCTTTGGCTGACAGTGTAAACGAAGTCATTTAAACTTTACTCAACTGCAGTTTTATGAATATTGTGACCTCAGTCTGACAGATGTGAGTTTAATTAAATATCATACTTTTAAAGATATTTTTAAATATGTCAGGAACAATAAAATAAATTCCTGCATCTTTAAATACTCTGACAGTTGTGTGACTCACATAATTTTGACATGAACTTGATGTTGGATTCTCCACAACACTTAACATAATATCCACTTTCACATCATCTTCAACGAAGTGCGGTTGTCTCTTTAATGGTTTGACATGTCCAAGTTCTCTGAATTGTGCATGAATTTTAGACATAGTACCTGTAAACTGAGGATACCTCTGACTAAATAAGTTTGCCGCTTCTGCAATTATCGCCGTAACCAATCATCATTACAATTCATAATAGACCCTACATGGTATAGTTCGTTAAAATCGTATTGTTAAGGTGCTTTAAAAATCATAAAAATATACAGGGTGTTTCATTAAAAATATATAGATGTACATTTAAATTTATGTTTAAAAAACTCACATTTGAATTTCAAAGTTGACGGGTCCCAGCGTTTTTTATAATCTTCTAAACTAACCCCACAAATAATTTTATTCCATAAGTGGTTTCCACACTGTATATCTTGGTAAAAGTTCTCCAAATTCGGTTCAGAATATTACTAAATGTTCTTATCTTGTAAATAACATTAAATATTTTATGGAGTCTGTTTTAAGCTATAAATATCGAAATTTATTTCACCTGTTACATACACATTTTGACTCTGAAGGAATGTCGTAAATATTACGGTAATCTGTAATAATATTTCACTGTTCTTGCAGAGAATTGAGGTGACACCTGTTACCGTCGCTGTTAGTCCCAAGGAAATAAAAGTCATCAAATGTAATGGAGTCGGTAGCTGTAAGAAAAAAGAAATGTATACTCTTCAACCGGATTATCTATCACATATCGTAGTTATCAGTAAGTTTTATTTACTTTCCATAGAAAAATTGGTAAAATAAATTTGTATAGATTTGTACCTTAATTAAAATATTTTTAGATCAAGAAATTCCAGATAGAAATTGTAACGGGTGCGAACAATGTTGTATTGATTACGATGGATGGTTACAATTTCAGCAAGGACTCTATCAAATTGTTAAAGATCCTTTGTTTGAACTTGCCATTACTGTTTGCATCGTACTAAATACGATGTTTCTTGCTATGGAACATCACGGCATGAGTGAATCAATTCTTAGAGCTTTAGACATTGGCAATAAGGTAATGATAAATATATTTGGAATATAAAGGAAACAGGTTTGTCTCTTTTTTAGGTTTTTACTTCCATATTCACCTTCGAATGCTGTCTCAAGATAATGGCTTTAAGTAAAGATTTTTTTCATTGCGGCTGGAATATTTTTGATCTTATTATAGTGTCAGCCAGTTTGTTGGATCTTATATTTGAACTCGTTGATGGTTTATCTGTTCTCAGAGGTTTACGTTTGGTGAGTACTTTACTAAAAACAAAAAGAATTAACTGTCAAACGTCAGTTTCAGTAACTTCTGCACTAAATTGAAAATATCTCTCTTATTTCAATAAATCAATATTTATCACCCTTTACGAGTTACATTTTTAAATTTTGTTGTTGAGATAAAAATAGAAAGAATCAAATTTTATTTCCCGAAAGACATAAAAAGCCAGAATAGCAGTATGGCTCGGATTATTTTCTGGGAAAAGTGGCTTTCGCTGTAAAAAGTATCCAGATTGTTTTAATAAAATTTTATTGAGGGCAGAACTAAACACCGCATCTACACTTTTTTATTTTTTATGATGAAACTTTAACTTTTAAAAATTCTATTCCAGCTAACTAGGATATCATATATCGAATCAATATCAGAAACAGGAAAGATATTTTGTACAAAATAAATTTTTCTTAACCCTTTTTATAAAATTACTATAATACTTGGGATAAACAGTCTCATATCTAGGATACAAAACAAAAAATTTGCTACAAAATTTGAATTTATTAACCAAAGAAGATCCCAATAATGATATATTCAATATACAAATCATCTGATACCCATCTTATGGAACTAATTCGTTTTGCTTTTAATTATGCTTCTGTTTTAAAAAAAGATAAATAAAAAAGATAGATAAAAAGGTAGATGGTGTCACGGGACCCGCGGTAAGAACTCCTTTTAAGTAACAACCAAATGATTTTAAATTATTTTTTATTATATTTTTGTTAAATATAATGTCCTTTCGTCATCTGCCAACTTTTTAATGTACCCTAGTAGGCTTTAATAAGTATTTAAAAATAAAATTATTAAACAAAATCCTTGCGCCTACTACGTGAAAATATATAGACTAGTATTTACCGACTTTTCACATACAGGGATCTGCATTACCCGTCACCCATTGCATTTAACGTCAGCATTTTTGCATCGTGACCCCTCAAATCTGACGTAAAGAAATAGAGTATTAAAAACTGTTTCTTTGAAGTATTTTTATACCTCAAACACCCTGTGTCACTGCGGGCCAAATTTGGAGAATACAGCGGATGCGGAAGTGTAATTTGTTTAATTAATTCAATTACCCACCCATGGACATGATGCATTGCCCTGGTCAAAAACTTTTTTCTTTTCTTCAGAGAGCATTTAATCCATGAGCCATATTTATCCAAAACCAGTCATTCTCCTCTTCCACTATTCCTGCCCTTTTATATGACACTTTTGTGCCGCCTGTAAAGACTCAAAGATTAATTGACAACCACACACCTATGTCCATAACTGATTCCTCCTTACGAATTCTCCTTCCCTTCACAATCACCCCCACTTCTCTCGTCCTGCTTCGTCGTTTACGAGAAATTCCACTGTTTAATCTTTTGCTACTTCTCCACAATTTTCCCATACATCTTATCCGCTCTTTTTTAACTCCGCTTTTCCTTTTGCCATACATACCAGGCACACATCCACATATATGGTAATTCCACATCCTTAGCATACAATCCCACAAACCTCGTCATATTCACACTTCCAGAGCGTCGCCGTCGGTCCCAGTACCAATCCCTGGGACACTTCCACCTCCATTCTATACCTCCTTCCTATAGAATCGACTATCACCCTCCGTCAGTTAGTCTTCTATTAAATTAACCACCCCTCTAAGCTTAAACAACGCGCTCAACACCTGCAATTCACTGACGTCTTATTTTTCTCTGGCTCTTTCCACCAAGTGCATCACTTTGCCCAGCACAGAGTGTCTATGACTTCCCGATGCTGATTTTCCTAAAACTCCCATTTTTACTAACTTCCTCCTCCTAATCTCACACGGACTGCTCTAAGACCGAGAGAGGTGTTGGAGCTGAGGTACATGGAGGGAAACCAAAGGTGGACCTGAGCCAGAACTTGGGTAACCTTTCCACAGTTTTCCAAGCGGAGGTTTTCGCAATGGAGATATGCCTGAAGGAGATGCTTAAGCGTGACTGCAGGAACAAAACTATAAAAATCATTTCCGATAGCCAGGCGGCGCTAAAGTCACTGGAATCAAATCGGATTGACTCCAAGTTAGTTTGGAAGTGCCTTCAGGATCTAATACGTCTAGGGGAAAATAACAAAGTAACCTTACTTTGGGCAACTGGGCATACCGGCATTGAATGTAACGAAAAAATGGACCTTATAGCCAGGAACGGTGCTGAAGGAATATTTATAGGCCAGAAGCCTTTCCTAGATAAAGCGAATAGTGAAGCCACAGGAACAATATCGAACTGGGTAGATCGAAGAAGACGTTCTTACTGGTTCGAACTAGAGACTTTAAGACACTCAAAAGCATTTGTTGGAGATCTCTCCAAAAAGAGGTCTCAAGAGATGCTAAAGAGCAGACAGGACCTACGAATTATAATAGGACTACTGACTGTAGACAGTCGCCCTAATGGACATATGAAAACAATTGGACTGGCAGAGAGTGCGGACTCCAGATTCTGTTAGGATGAGGATGAAACGGCGGAGTATATCTTCTGTAACTCCCGAGAGCTCGATTGACTAAGGATCAATTGATTTGAGTTACATTAACTTGAGCCTAAGGGCTTCATGGAAGTGTTGCCAACGATCCTGATGAGCTTTATCAGAGGCATAGAGCTGATAGAAGGACTATAGCCCAGGGATGAACCATAATAGATTTTTCAGGTCTCACTGGAAGGGATGTTGAATGAGCACTTACATGGAACCTAACCTAACCCGCCAAACTATTTACTCACGACACACATCAAGCTATTGGTCTATAGTATGCTGCCGCTTTTCCTCTCTAAGAAGCCGTTCTTCGCCAATACCACACTGACTGTCCTCCATACTTCGGGAACTCTTCGTCTCTTAGCCACCCACTTCTGCGGCTTTCCTTACCTTCATGCCTTTTTCACTTCTCCAACCTTATTACGTAGCTGATCTATCATCAGCGTAGTTATAACATGCTAAACGTGTCCGTCTGTCTGTCTGTCCGTCTGTCTGTCTGTCCGTCTGTCTGTCTGTCCGCACGTTAACTCGAGAACGCTTTGACGTACAGACTTCAAACTTGGTATGTACGTAGTACTCATCTAAGGCATCTCTAGGAATAACTTTGGGCCTAATCGGTTGACCCTAAGCGGGTCAAAGGTCAATGTCAAAAACTTTTTCAAATGGTAACGTAGGTCGTGTGGCATATCAATCGAAAGCTACTTTCGCCTTGACCCCGAATATTACATAAATTGCTTGACCCAAAGTGGGTCAAAGGTCAAAATCACTACTTTTTTCAAATTTTAACGTAGGTACGTCACGTGGCATATCAATCAAAAGCTACTCTCGTCGTGACTTCGAAGATGATATAAAATTGTTGACCCAAAGTGGGTCAAAGGTCAAAATCACTACTTTTTTCAATCGTATGTCTACATGAGAATACTCTATACTCGGTTATGGAACGCGCATTTGTGACATCGTTGGTTTCGTTCATTCGTGGACATACAATCGACTCCTTCAAATCGATTATCAGCTACGTTGCTACACGCGTACTTACACGCGTTTTATTCCCCTTATTGTCACTACAACCATAAAATCCAGTACCTCCCGAATCCTGTTATTTACTCCCGTAAACAGTTTCTCTCTATCCCAATCTTCCTCTAACACCACACTCTCACTTTCATCCACTCTTTTTACCGTTATCTGATACGCCTTAGCACTTGGATTGTTTTCCACTCCCCCAATGGCTCTTTCTTCCGCTTAACATCTTTTTTCGTTCTTTCTTACATTTCCTCCACGTGGTTATCTATAGATTACAAAAAAATCACACTTGAAATGCTCTAAGCAGCGCTTTAAAACGTCATTTTTTATGTATTTGATCCGCTGTAAGCAAATGATGTAAAATATGACTAACTAACCAAAAATACTAATAACCATAAATATTAACAGCCTATAGACTATACTACTAGAAACTAATTAACAGTCAAATTTGTATTTCTTTGTGTTATGTATTCATACGTATTAATACATTAAATAATTAGAAAAACGGTGTTAAAATCTTTAATGTAGTTGAAAGATACATTAATTAAAAAAATATGACATTTCCTGTCAAATAACAACTAACTGAATTTACTTAGCAACTAGTAATATTGGACACTTCCTCACGTCCATATATTCAAAATTTCACTGGTTTCCTTTTTCGGGTGGATCGACGAACGTTTAAAGGTATTTGTTCAATCATGTTACGGCTCTCAGAATTTATATTTGAAATTGTATTTGAGACACATGAATTACCCGATGATTGTTCTGGATTGTTAGCATTAGGAGTCGATGAAACATTATCATTTGTTATCTCTTCCCTTAAATCTTGATCTACCCCATCATCATTCCTTCAATAAGTTCTTCACAACCTGTATCACATTGTTCTGGTAGTGAACCTGTATGTTCAACCCTATAAGGCCTGACCGATTTTGAACAAATTGCGTCGGAATACCCCGTTGGACGTAATTGATCAACATGTCTAACGATTTTTTCTCCTTCGACCAATACTTCATAATGTAATTGACCTTGTCTTCTAATAATAATTCCAAACTTCCACTTATCATGACCATTATAAAATCTTGCTTGAACTCTATAGGTGGGTTCGAATCCCATCCTCGTCGCCAATTCTGTTATGTATTCATACGTATTAATACATTAAATAATTAGAAAAACGGTGATACAATCTTTAATGTAGTTGAAAGATACATTAATTAAAAAAATATGACATTTCCTGTCAAATAACAAATAACTGAATTTACTTAGCAACTAGTAATATTGGACACTTTGTATTTAAATTTATTATCTAATTATATTTATTTATAGTTATTTACTATATCGGCAACCATATATAACAATTTAATAAATTATCTAACACACTTGCAGGGTTCATTTAATATGTCATAATTTTTTAACAACTATTGTTATTGGGATCAGTAATTTGTTTTTATTGAATATTGTTTTTATTCAATTTTTCAGTTGAGAGTATTAAAGTTAGCTCAGTCCTGGATAACCATGAAGGTGCTGCTCAGTATAATTATAAGTACCATTGGTGCATTGGGTAACCTGACCCTAGTTTTGGCAATAGTGATTTACATTTTCGCCGTTATTGGAATGCAATTATTTGCTAAAGATTATACGGAAGAGAAGTTTTTTCCTGATCCAGTTCCAAGGTAAAGGATTAAATTTAAATAATATGAGGAAATAGCATTTTTGCTGTATGAAATTTACCTATAGTTCATTTGTTTGGAGTTGGCTTGAAGTTGGCAGCTAAGGAAAGTCATTAAATCGTAAAATGTTGTAAACAATCAGTAGTTCACTTACTTATTTATATCGGTATTGAGAAATTTCTTTTAATCATCATATTTTCATCTTATTAGGTAGGGGATAAGTAGTCATAATACGATGTTTAGAATATTTTGTTTTTCGATTTTAACGAGAATAATTGTGGTCGTTAGGGGGGTACACCCTATGTGTATAATTGCAAAAACAGGTACGTTATTGGTCTAAAAATTGAGGATTTGTTTGTATCCTAAAAGGTACATAAGAATATAGGTACTTATTAGTGTTGGTGGTTTATATTGTGATATACTTATATTTTTATTATTTTTCTCCAAGACCATTTTAGTTAGTGAAAATGGCGTCAAGTTCGAGTTTTGTTCCAGTACAAGTGGTTCATTTAAAACAAACGCCATGTAATGGGATTACTTTCGGAAAAATACGTCTTGTTACTTTAATGTATTTTTATTAATTCCATTTAAAAATTATGATAACAATAACAGAATTAAAACTAGGTTGGTAGAGTGTTTAATATTTACAATAATTCTTGCAATTTTGCAAGGTTGGGTTAGTAAAATATAATTATATAATTAATAACTTAATCTACAGGATGTTAAGAATAAGAATACTTAACTATACTATATTACACCTTCCCCGGGGGCGTTAAAAAAATTGTATATACACATACATATTCTTTTTCAGTTAACTTAAATAACGCTTAACTCTATTTTTATGAATTTCTACAATTTTATTACCTAAATTTATAACTATATTCGGACTTTTTGAAGTGACCACTTCATAGGGACCTAAATAAATTGGATCACTTTTATTGGTTGATGTATTTCTTATCAAAACTTTTTCACCACTTTTATATTCAATATTATTACTTTTTAGATTAATTTTATTTTCCCTTTTTGTTTTTAAATTAATTAGATTATTTTTAGAATCATCCCATGCCTTTTGTAATCTATATTTAAGCTCAATTGGATAGTTATCGAAATTGTACACTGGATCTATATTAGATGCTAAATTTGAGGGCAAAATACAAGTTCCTCCAAAAACAAGCTCAAATGGAGTATAACTTGTTTCTGAATGTACGATGTTATTATAAGAAAATGTCCAATACGGTATCCAATTACTCCAAGTATCAGGATTACCGGAAGAATATATCCTTAAAAAGTTTTTATGCGAGTTTTCGATCGCACCCAAGGTTTCGTGATGATAAGCAGTTGAATTTAAGCAATTTATGTTTAAAATGTTACAAGTTTCTTTAAAAATTTGTGATTTTTATTGTGATTTTTATTATAGAACAAAGTTTGTTTTCTCAAAGAGAAAAAACTATTGTTTTAAATGTTTATGATGCACCAATATATCAAGATGCATCAGCAACTGTTCGTGATGTGGTGACTAGGTGCTCCAATATGACCGGTGTTAGTGAACGAAGTATCTATCGATTTTTAAGTGAGAGAAAACAGGGAAATGTTAGTAAACCAAAAAAACACGTAGGAAAAAAGTCCATAATGGTCGATAACTTTAATAGAGATATCATTAGTACTTAAATAAAGAGATTCCGACTTTGGACAAAGTAATGACTGTTATAGCAGAAGTAGATACGATTCCCAAATTTGGACGAAATACGTTATGGAAACTCCTAAAAGAAATTGGTTTTAAGTATGAGTCGCATAAAAAACGAAAATTTTTGAATGAGACAGAAGAAATTATTTGCTGGAGAACACAATACTTAAGAAGTATTAAAAAGTTTCGGAGCGAGGAAAGAACTATCTTTTATTTAGATGAAACGTGGTTGAATGATGGACACACTGTTTCTAAGGCAGTTTACTAGTTTACTGTTAATTTTTATTGTAGTTTGAATTAAGCTTTAGTTCTACGGTCATGGGATCTATTCAGCTACCTGTTGTGACAATATTATCTACGGTTTCTATTGTATTTGGGTTAGTTAATCCCTAATTACAGTGTGGACTCTTTGAAAAATAAAAACTATGACTATGTTTCAATAGAAATGTATACTACTTTTAGTTATTTTTCATGAACCACCCTTGCTTGGGCTTTGAAGGATTTGCATTTATAATGAACACTGTGCTGTCAACTCCCTGCCATGAAAAACTAAAGCTAATGCAATTGATATGACTTCAGATCTGAAACAAGCAAGCCTGGAAAGTATAATATTAATGATAATATTTCATACAACAAAAACGATTTCTGTTTTCTTTCAAGGAATAAGAGAAAATTGGCTGAAATACGTACACACAAATCAATTTTTTTGTTATTTAATTGGTTCTAACTTATTATTAATTTTTCAGATGGAATTTCACAGATTTTTTTCATTCCTTTATGATGATTTTTCGCATTTTATGCGGAGAATGGATAGAACCACTTTGGGATTGTATGAGAGCTGAACGTGCCGAGGTATTTATATTAAGACAATAAAATTTAAATATTAATTCACCTTATCTAAATAAAATCGTCCACTAAGAGTATGTTAACATTTTTGTTTATAAATTACTTGATGAAAGGCTATAGATATTTTAGTTCTTTATACTATTGTTTTTAATTGAAATAATATTGTCGCTAAAATAGTAATTTACGTAACAAGTTCCGAAAGTGATATTTTAAAATTACTTTCGGATCATGTTACGTACAATATTTTTTCTGTGGCAGTTAATTTTTGTTGAAAAGGGTTGGATGAACATATTTGCTTATTATAAACTTTGTATTATAAATTACATATAACAATTGCTCTTAGAAATAAATATTAATAACACAATTATAGCAATTACTTATATTTATATTATTAGAGATATACACAAAAGTGGTACATTTTCCGTTTTTGTAATATACAAATAATTTACGATGTGGTGTGTTTGATGGACGTAATGACAAAGATTTTCTTTATAAAAAAATATTATTTTCTCCAATGACGATGAAGGTTCTTTCCATAATTGTTTTGGAATTGGGAATTTTAATAACTAACATGTCTATAATGTCTTCTATATCATCCAAACTTACCAAACTAATCATCAATGCAACCTAAAATATGTATAAATATATAAAAATTACTAAAAAAGAGGTATTACTTTTAATTATATTACCTTTGTTACTAGGTAGTTATTATCTTCAGCTACTGACAAGAATTTATCAATTTCTTCTTTATTCAATACTTTGGATTTTTTTAGTTTGTAACCAACGGATTTTCCTTTAAGAAATGCAATAACTTTGGGATAGCGGCTTATATCTATATTATTTTTAATGTTGAGCATTGAGTAATTGCTCCATAGGCTCGAGGGCTTCAAGACTTTTGATTTTTTCATGAAATATGCAACAATAACTTCTTCATTTATAGATTGCACTTTTTATCACTGCTCCATTTTTGAAATAAATTGTAGACCAATTCATACTCGAATTCATACCTCTCTCTTGACTTTATCGGCAATAATTCATAAATAGCTGTTTTAGCAGCTTCACTAATCTCATGTGGAATCAATTCGACTTCACTTTCACTATCCATTTCCATTTTTTTGAAATGCAAAGGCGAAAACTTTCTCAAATTATATCTGACAAGCGTTGTCATAATAAAAATACAAGTTGTTATTCTTGCCAAGGCCGCCTACTACGATACCCAAAATCCTACTGAAAGTTGTTCTTATACATCATACCGCAAGTTTTGTTTTCGGGACGGCTGCAGAAAAATCATTTTAATGTTTAATGGCTTATAGTTTCCATAAATAATTTAATAATGTAATGTAATATAATGTAAGGTAAAGTAAGGGAAGTGATATTTTGAATTATGTCCAGGGTTCCGGAACTTGCCTGGCAGTATTTCTTCCAACGCTGGTAATGGGCAACTTCATGGTGCTGAACTTGTTCTTGGCCTTGTTGCTCAACAGCTTTAATTCGGAGGAATTAAAAACGAGGAAGGAGGTATTTAGCGTTTTATCTTAAGTATGTTGCATGTTTTTCTATATGTGTTAAAGTGATTTATGTGACTAACGTTTGATTTCAAACTAAACCGAATGAAGTTAAAGCATTCTTGTGACAGTGACTTCAAAGAAAGGTTTTTCTGCGGTAGGTACGTACAAGCTTGCAAGAAAATAAATAAAGTTTGAAGGTTAATTTTACCTTATTTTATCACTATATAGACTATTATATAAATCATTCAATAAAGTAATTATTTATATTTAAGTTCGAACAAAGCAGACATAAAAATAGTTATCATATAACCAAAATGGTGTCAAAGACAAAATTTCAGGTTTTTTAGATTGTTCTAAAAAAAATACCTGTAGATCTAAAAATTATTTAAGGGCCTTATTCATAGTCGGTACTTGAAGGTGTACTAAGGCTGTGTTGTATAGGGATGCCTTAAGGTCTCCCTAAAGATTTCTATTAATAATCAATATTTAAGCCTGTCTTCACGAAGGAATCCGTTAATAGAGTATAAATAGTTTAAATGAGGATGAAACAGTTATCTCTTCATCAAAATAACATGAGTCTTTTTCTGTTATATTTACCCAAATATTTGAGCAAGGCTTGACTTAAAATGACTTTCAAAATTACTATACTTTAATTTCAATCGTATTTTTATGAATCTGTTATTTAAAGCTACATTATAAAAAAACATTCTTCACCACTTTATATTAATTGAAAAATTTCCTCCATGGAAGAGTTTATTACTTCATCTTGCAGACGGCTAACTTTACGGCCAGTAATGCTGCGATATTTAGCATCAGTGGTTAATACATTATTCCCAAAGTTAATAATAAGTTTAAGTTTTACCTATCTATTATTGATTTAAAATACCTTAGAAACGAAATATGTTATGGTAGCAATAATACCTGCTATCACACCTAGGGCATTATAAGCGGGCATTATGATAATGCCCGAAAATTTTATTGCTTATCCAATTTTATTTCTTTCATAATAAAGAATAAAGATCCATTTTATACAAAAAATAATGTTTTTTTAGATACTAAAAATTAAACTTTATTTCCAAAATAAAAATAACAATTTTGAAATGTCCCGGAAAATGTAGCTGATCCCACTATAGAATGGTCGGTGTTTTTTTATAGACCATTAACGTAGACCCTAGGGTAGAATACTTGGTCCAGAGAGAGTTCGGACTGTATTTTTCCGACTAAAAATATTAAAATTTTGTTAAACATATGTACTTATTAAAATAAAATCAACAACTTACCAGTTCCTGAAAATATGCCATTAGAACGGTTTCGGTTATATGAACAATTGCGTTGGCATCTTTCTAAATACCAAATATGCCATACTCCCGATCATACTGTTGCCTTGATTTAACTGGCAAAAGATTTTCGGTCGCTTTTATGGCCTTTTCTCTTATATTTTGTGGAATTTCTTCCATTTTAAGCAAATATTTAAACAAAAAATGCCAACTGACTAACTGACAGAAACATCAAAATCAAACTTAAATAATCACTGCAAGTCACTTGATAAATTTCTGTAGAATTATTTTTGTTCATAAAAATCAATTTTTAGGTAAAACATAAATCATTGTATGCACCACGGGCATTGTTAGACTCTAATACCCATCAGGCGGAAACCTAGCTACTATTTCCACCTTCCAGGCATTATCGTCCTACAATGCCCTTGATAGCTATTATTAAATGAAATTTTACATTTATATTAATAAGGGTAATAACTTCTTCTGATACGTCATCATAAAGATCATTATCTTCAATTCTATGATGGAAGATATGGTAGAAGGTAGTTTTAAAATTGATTTTACTATTGTATTTAAAACTAACTAATTTTGCATAGTCAAAGAAAGATATCAGAAATTAGCTTCAACTTAGTGCAGGTAAACATTTGATGCTGTCTGCATTAAGTATGTGAAGTAAGCATAATATAAATGATAATAAGTAAATTTTCTAACAGATATTAATATTGTATTGACTAGAGTAAGTTTAGTATTCATTGTGAATAAACTGTCATAGGTATAATATAACCTATTATTTTAAGACAATAATAATTACGTAGATGGATTTTCTCATAGCATAAATAAAGAATAAACTTTATCAAGGAAATCTTATTTTATTAGTTTATTTATTTTAAACGTTATTGTATAATTTATTAAAATTATTTGTTATGTAACCTACAAACAATTTAAATTGGAATGTATAAGATAAATATGAAGGTACCCGTTGAAAAAATATTAGTAGAAGAAATTTGACAGATGTAAAGCCCTATGAAGTATATAAAGACAATCCTTTGATAGAAGGGGTTATAAAGTTTTAGTCAAATATTAAGTTCTTAGTAAGAGTAACAGTCATAACAGTGTTCTGAATGTGCTCTTACCAGTTGCAATTAAGTTAAGCTGGAATACGCCGCCATTGCATGACATAAGTCATAGCATTTTATCCAAACAAACTGTGGCCTTATAGTAGTTAGTTTACATTAAAATTTTTTTGATTGTACGTTTTCTTGTTTTTTTTTATTATCGTTATGGAATAGTTTGAGTTATATTTAAAGAAGTTTTATATTTATAATATTACTTAACCTCAAAAGCAAACTTTTTCATATAAAACAAAATAAAACTTCCTTAAATACGACTCGAAATATTCCTTAACGATAATAATGTGTCTATTTAGCACTATAATAACTCATAAAAAAGAAAGTACATAATACAAAAATATTCAATGCAAATTATCTACTATAAGGCAAAAGTTTGTTTGGATAAAATGCTTTGTCTTATCTCCTACAATAGCGACAGTGCCGTTTCTAATAATGTGGCGTATTTAAAAACATATTTGGAAGAACACTGAATTTTTATACGAAACCAACGCCCATAAACGAACAATAATCATGAAACGTCAATCTTCATCTAGATTTATTCCATAGATCACCTTCAATTCTCAGTTCTATAGATCAATTACATTTTCATTAGAACGGAAATTCAACCAACGAGAAAAAAAGACTCTCCACAGTGTTAAATCAGGTTAGATACGTTAAAATGATAATTTTTATTTATTATATTAGAAAGTTTTAGTTATAATTCCATCAACAAATTAAGAATTTATTTGGTCAAGTAATTAATAAAAATCAAACTAATAGTAGTAGTAGACATACGTTTGACATTAATTATATTTTATATAGATTTCTCTTTACCAAATAAATTCCAAATAAAAAAATGTATTATTGATAATTAATTTATAGATAAAAAGATAATTAGGTTTATTCTTTATAAAAACCATGATAAATTTATTGTTAACATTAGATTTTTCTAATTTGCCTATATATCCAACAGAAACGATCCAACAGAAGTCCGTCTGAGAGATCCAAATTTCAGATATTTACTAATACAAATTAATTTCCAACTAATATAAATAAATTAAAAAAACAATCAAATTAAAAAAAATATATTATACTTTACAATAAATCTACTTAATTTGGATTACTGGAGTCAGAAAAATGATTATAACAGAATAATATTAAATGTAAAATTATATTTATTCAAAATAAAAATAATCCTATGATACGGCTATGTAATCTATAACTTGTTTTAGTCTATCCAAACCTTTTTCCATTACTCTGGGCAGCTTATCATAAAATTGTATTATCCTATGTAAATTTATGAAATTTTAAGAAATCAGTAGAACATTTTGTAACAGTATTAAAAGTGACGTTTTCCATTAGAAACTGAATTTGATTACTTTATTTTTCATTAAAATAGACTATAATACTAATTGATTATAAACAATATAGCTGCTAGTTTTTGCATGTTTCTTTTAAATAGCATCCTAATAATTATGTTGTTAACATCAAGTATTATATAAGTAAGTACAGTTCAGACTTTTTATTTATAGTTGTATTGACAATAATTGCTATTAGTGCTTTAAAAAAAAGAGTATAACTTCGACACCAATTAAATTGTACCAAAAAAATCTTTAAACTCCATGAAGTTTCCAGTTCATTTAGGTAGAATTAGTTCTTTTTAGCATTCTTAGGTTAGGTTAGGTTCTAGCTGGCTTGTGGCTCACCCCTACGTTATAGTCGTTCTATCAGCCCTATGCCTGACAAAATCTGCAGTTCGCAGTCTCTGATAGAAGGTCCCCTATTTTATTCCCCTCAATGCCGGTAGACTTGGAGTCGATCCGATTTGATTCCAGTGACTTTAGTTCCACCTGGCTATCCGAAATGATTTTTATAGCTTTGTCATTTTCAACTGTCAAATGTCATTTCAACAGTCATTTGTAATTTTTTGAACTGTCAAATGTCATTTTTCAACTCTCAAACGTCATTTTTTAAACTGTCAAACGTCATTTTTCAACTGTCAAATGCCTCTTTTCAACTGTCAAATGTCATTTTCAACTGTCAAATGCCAACTGCAATCCATCAATAGATGTTTTTTGGCAACAGATACGCAAGATACTTGAGTATCATGCACTAATGACGTCATAAGTATCAGTTTGACGTTGGATAGATACTCAAGTTCGGCAAGTGACAGTTGCTCTAACCTCGAAATCTTTTCAAGAATTACGTATTATTTATTAAGAGTAATAAAGGTTCTTTCAAGTACGTGGTTTAGGAAAATTTGACCAATCACGTTACATCAGAGAGAGAGATAGAAAGTTAACGCTTGAGTTTACCACTCTCATTCATGGGTAAACGTTTTGACAGATTAATGTATCATGCGTATCAGATATGACGTCATAGCTAAGTCGCTCGAATGCAACATTTTAGATACTCGTGATCTTGCGTATCAGCATGTATCAGTCGCCAAAAAACATCTAATGTTACTGTCAAATGTCATTTTTCAATTGTCAAATGTCACTTTTCAACTGTCAAATGTCACTTTTCAACTATCAAATGTCAAGCTAACCTAAGATAATTTAACGTAACCTAACCTAACTTGTCACTTTTCAACTGTCATTTATCACTTCAAATGTCATTTTTCGACTGTTAAATGTAATTTTAGACAGTCAAATGTAATTTTTAAACTGTCAAATGTCAAGCTAACTTAAGATAACTTGATCTAACCTAAGATAACTTAAGCTAATCTAAGATAATTTAACCAAACCTGACCTAACCTGTCAATTTTCATTTGTCATTTGTCATTTTCAACTGTCATCTGTCAAATGTTATTTTTCAATGTCAAATGTCACTTTTCAACTGTCAAATGCCATTTTTCAAATTCAATGTCACTTTTCAACTGTCAAATGTCATTTTTCGACTGCCATATGTCAAATGTCATGTTTTAACTATCATCTGTCATAACACCACTGCGTGCCGAGCGAAGCGAGGTTCGCAGCACAACATTTTTATAGTTTTGTTCCTGCAGTCACGCTTAAGCATCTTCTGCAGACACATCTCCATTGCAAAAACCTCTGCAAAAACCTAACTTGTCACTATTCAACTGGCATCTATCAAATGTCATTTCAAATATCAAATGTCACTTTTCGACTGTCAAATATCATTTCGAATGTCATTTTTCGACTGTTAAATGTAATTTTCGACAGTCAAATGTCATTTTTAAACTGTCAAATGTCATGTTTTAACTGTCATCTGTCATAACTCCACTGCGTGCTAAGCGAAGCAAAGTTTTGTTCCTGCAGTCACGCTTAAGCATCTTCTGCAGACACATCTCCATTGCAAAAACCTTTGCTTGGAACATTGTGGATAGGTTACCCTCTCTCGATCTTTGAGCCGTCCGTGTAAAACACTGGTCAGCCATTATAAGATTCGATGTATTCGTCTCCCATTCGTCCTTTCCTGGGAAAAGGACGATAAATGGCTTGTGGTAATTATATTTTAAGTTGCATTGCATCTGGTACCATCTCCAGTATCAGATGATTTTTTTAATATCTTTCCGGCCCTGGCTCAGATACCGCTCTGTCCTGCATTTTGGCATTTTACTAGCTTTCCGTATGCACCAGCCATCGCCTTCCTTTAGCATGCTTGTATCTGCTTAAATATTTGATGAACTGAATAAATTGGTATTAAGTTAATTTGAAAAACATAAATTGTGCATGGAATTATAAAAGACTTAAACAAAGGTTTCTGCATGAGAAAGTAGCTACCATAAATATCTTTATTATGTAACTTTAATTCACTCTCCCTCTACGGCAGTTTAGGTTCTAATTTTCATTAGGGTCTTGACCCTTTTCGGTGGAAAATCCAGCCACATAAAATGAGAGATTAATTAATTTTTATTTGAGTCTGATGAAAATTACTATTAGTACGAAATTTACTAAATCAAAGTTGGTAGAAATATTTTCAGTATCGTCGTCGTAAGAATTGATTGTTGGTTCGGGTCAATTAGTTTCTTCGAATTGTATCCCCCATATTCTCTATAACTTCTTCTTCGTCCTTAATTGGATTTTTGTCGATACTGAAATTAATTTTTCCCTTATACGGCATTTCTGTAGAAAATAAACCATTGTTGGAATTATCACGTGTAATACTAAGTATATTAATAAAATATTTTTAATAAAGAATTTATAAAACATATAAACACTTCGCTTCAAATTATACAAAAAAATAGGTGCTATGAAATGGCGTTCGTTCAATTTCTCTTTGAAAGATGATTGCTGATATTTAAATTCTTTTTTATTTAAAAATTTGTATTGTAATAGGAAGTCGGTGATGAATCTAAGTTGGCTCAAAGTTTTCAACGCATCAGGGATCTGGTGAGGAAACGGCGAATGGAACGAGAAAATGAAAATAATTCCAGACTCGAGCAAATTGTCAGAGAGGTTATGCAGAGACATGCGGAAGAGGAAGCATTAAGAGCAGGTAGGTAATATTTAAAGATAATAATTCAATGATTTAAGTTGCTCAAAAAATAGATATAAAATTTAAACCGTTTTATTAATTAAATTTCTCTTAAAGTTTTTAATTTTATTTTACGTTGGAAGAATTTTATATTAATTACATAAATGTGTAGAGATTTATGTAAAAAATATAAACGTTTTTAATTTTCGATGCATTTACAAACAAGAAAAAACAAAAAACTTATAAATATAAGCAAATTTGTTCAATAATTAAAATGTCATTTAATCCCAGTTCACCGGTAGGTCATAAATAATTATTTATATATTAAGAACGAAAAGTAATAATTTATTGCTTTAGAGTAATAGTTACTAAACCCGTTTACACTACCACTACACTAACACACTTAACTTCCTGACGCGCGTTTCGATAATCAAGTTATCTTCTTCAGAGACCGAAGGTAAACTAAAGCTCTATGTCTACAAACTAACTTTATATACCAAAATATTTTCGCGGTAAATCTTTAGGCGGCAAAGCCAATTTTTAAGCGCCAAAACATTTTTACAATAAGTTTTCTTCTAATAAACTATAAACTGGACTATCTGGAACAGGTCCTTTATCCTTATTTAATCTACTTTTTATAATAATTTCTATACTTTCAAACGCATTCAACAATCTATTGTTTGATACATTTTTTAACAATTTTTAAGTATCTGCATTTACCGGATGGTTTTAGGTAAAAGCATATTCGGCAATACTAGATTTTTTTATACGTCCATATTGTAGATGAGCTAAATGTTCTTTAAATCTAGTTTTACCCGATCTTTTTGTTTGTCCAACATACTTTTTATAACAATCATTACAACTTATTTCATATATACCGCTTTTTTCAGATCTTCTCTTTTATCCTTCGGATTTCCTAACAATTGTCTCAGGGTGGTACTAGTTTTATGGAACTAAACCTAATACCACCGCACCGAAAATTGTATTCAATCCTTTGGTATACTGAGGGATAAATGGTAATGAAATGAATTTCATATCGTTGTGTTCTCGCTGGAAAAAGGTGGTTTCACAAAGAGATTTCTTAAAATTATGGCGATTGATTAGCTTATGAATTAGTTTTTTATCATATCCATTAAGTACAGCTATATCCTCAATTAAATTATTTTCTTTGTTATATCTTGGTTTGTTTAAGGGAAAATTAATTAATCGATGAACCAAAAAATGAAAACTTGCCCTTTTGTGTTGACTATAGTGAAAAGAATCTACCGGAATATATCTATACGTAGCGGTGTCTTTCCTAAAAATATCAAATTCTAACTTGTTATTATTTCTAATTACTAATGTGTCCAAAAATGGTTACTGTTCATTATTTTCTAGTTCAAATGTGAATTTTATGTTATAAAATCTTCTACTGATGATTTCTTCGTATTGAAAACTGCAAAAATGTCGTCCACATATCTATGCCATATCATTGGGAAATACTCGAGCTCTTTATTAATCTGTGTTTAGAAAATTGCTCATAAAAAGGTTGGCTATAAATGGTGATAAACAATTACCCATTGCTGTTCCTTCATATTGTTGATAAAACTGATTGTTATATTAATAATAATTTTGGTTCATGCATAGTTTAGCTAATCGTAGGTAAAACCCTGATTATTCAAGATGAGTAATTTTTCTAGAAACTGTAAAGTTTGTGGAATCGGTACGCTAGGAAATAAAGAACTAACATCGAACGAGATTAAAATTTCCCCATCTTCTAAAACAACCTCTTTAACTTTCTTTATAAATTCTATTGTATTTTTAACTGAAAAACTGTTACATTTTATGGGTAGATTTTCAAACTTGTTCGATAACCATTTCGAAATCTTATAACTAGGTGTACATATAGCTGAAACAATAGGTCTCATTGCCTTCCCAGGTTTATGTATCTTAGGGCGGCAATAGAGCATTAACAATGTAGGATTACTAACAGTTAATTTATACTTTAACAAATCGGTGACAAGGTACCTACAACTTTTAAAAGTGCTCTTAAATTTTATTTAAGGACCATTCTTGATCAAGTGATCCACTCTTTCGAAATAGTCTTGTTTGTCCATTAAAATAACCTTTTTTCCTTTGTCAGCTTTTAAGTAAAAACATTCTTTCTGTCTCAAACTTTTGACAATATTAAGGATAATAAAAAACTCTTCGTTTTAACAAAACTTCCAATATTTATTTAAAAATTGCTTTTTTAAAAGACTCAATGACAGCTGTTTCGCTATGAAGCATCGTCAGATTGACATTTAAGTTACATTTTGTTTGTTTGTAGCTAGGTACCTGATGTTTAGGTAGTATTAAGGCTAGACCAAGTATGGAAGTAATAAGACATAACAATATTAAAGCCTAGATGTTATTAGCCCTAAGGGATTATCCTGGATGTATTTCCCTCTAAGATCAGTATAACTGTGCAATGATATAGAAAAACCAGGAAAAAACTATATCATGCTGATCTTTACAATAACTTAATATATTTGTGTTACAATTACGTCTTATCTATGTATAAAATGAAGACTCAATCAAAGCAAACACTTTAAAAGTGGAGAACTTCCCAGATTTATTTGTTCATTAACAACTTTAAATTGTGGATCTGCTAGATGTCTTTTTATTTCAAGTTCTTCAAGGAAATCTAAATTTTGTTATTTATTACAAATGTGTAGTATTTGGATGTCATTGGTGTGAAAGAGTGAGGTTGGATGTTCAAGTAGGTGTTTTGCATAATTTGACTTATCTGGTTGTTTTAATCTATATGCTCTTAAATGTTCGTTAAATCTTACTTCAAAATTTCTTTGTGTTTGACCTATATATACAGCATTACACTTTGGACAATTAATTTTGTAAACACCAGATTTTTTTAATTTAGGTAATTTTGTTTTTACATTTAACAATTTTGTACCAACATTATTTTGTGTTTTAAATGATATTATTGCTGATGTTGCCGAAGATATTATTTTTGATATTTTATTGGAAATACTTCCACAATATGTAATATTTTTATAACTTTTAATTTCTTTAGTTTGTTTAGGAAATATTAGTTGTAGTGCCACTTTCTGTTCTTTTTTATTAATTAATGTATTTATCAAATAAATTGGGTAGCCATTAGATGTAGCTATTTGTTTTATGATATAAATTTCTTTATCAAAGTTAATTTTGTCCATTCGAATTGAAAATGCCCTATGTATCATAGAATTATAAGCTGCTAATTTATATGTTATAGGATGATTTGAATTATATGGTATAACACATAAATTAGCAGCTTATAATTCTATGATACATAGGGCATTTTCAATTCGAATGGACAAAATTAACTTTGATAAAGAAATTAATATCATAAAACAAATAGCTACATCTAATGGCTACCCAATTGAAATAAAAAGACATCTAGCAGATCCACAATTTAAAGTTGTTAATGAACAAATAAATCTGGGAAGTTCTCCACTTTTAAAGTGTTTGCTTTGATTGAGTCTTCATTTTATACATAGATAAGACGTAATTGTAACACAAATATATTAAGTTATTGTAAAGATCAGCATGATATAGTTTTTTTCTGGTTTTTCTATATCATTGCACAGTTATACTGATCTTAGAGGGAAATACATCCAGGATAATCCCTTAGGGCTAATAACATCTAGGCTTTAATATTGTTATGTCTTATTACTTCCATACTTGGTCTAGCCTTAATACTACCTAAACATCAGGTACCTAGCTACAAACAAACAAAATGTAACTTAAATGTCAATCTGACGATGCTTCATAGCGAAACAGCTGTCATTGAGTCTTTTAAAAAAGCAATTTTTAAATAAATATTGGAAGTTTTGTTAAAACGAAGAGTTTTTTATTATCCTTAATAAGATCGACTTCCAAAAAGTAAGGGTTAGTACAATCAATTTAATTTTGACAATATTCCTAGTTTTCTTAATTCCCGGTACATTTTTGTTTTTATTTGAAATGTTTTTGGAAATTTGATTCTTACCAGCCTCCCGAACGTAGACCCTGGCGTCATGAGAGAGATAGTGAACAGAACTTTCAATATGTCCAATCAATTCACCTAGTTCCCCACGAGAAGGCACAACAATATTAATAGATTCCGAAGAAACCGTTTTGTTTACTTAACTTAACTGTTAATTTTTTGTAAATCCCATATGCCTTTATTTCAAGCATACTTCGTTTACTGTAATAGTGTCCTTTTATGCTTGTAATACATACAACATTTTTTCTACAATCACCTAATAAAATGAAAGAATTTTAACATCATTTACTTTATTGTAACTATATAAAAAACCATTAATTTTATAACTAGTTGAACAAATATTAATAGTAGTTCACTTTGTAATTTGGAAATTTAATCCAGTGAGTACAGTAAATTTGCAAGTTAAAATTTTTGTTTGAAATATTTTTTCATTAAATGATTATTTAAATAATTATTTTTTTATTTTAATGTTTATACTACCACCGGTTAGTAAATTTTTAGCTTATTTTGTAATTTTTTTTCCCTCGAATGGCTTCACTTACTGGATTATTGGGTTTAAAGAACTAAAATGTTTGTGTTTTGAGATGCGTTTTACAGCTTCACGATCCCTGATAGAAAACAGATAACAGTTACACTTAAAATTAATGGTTTCAGCTGAAAAGACATCAAAATCATCTCCTCAGACAATTGTCGGTTTCCCAAGAGACAAACGCAGTTATCAGGAAGCTATGAACAGACCCATTTCTATAATAAGTTACGATCCTCCAGAATATCAGGCAAGTAGTTCGATAAACCGTCATAAACATGAAAATTTATGATTTTAGTAATAGTAATTCTGAAATTTATTAAAGTTTAACATCGATCTACCCAATATAACCCTTAATTAAAACTTGATGATGAATTTTTTCAGGAAAGAATTCCAGAAGGTGAACGAAGCAACAGATCCTCGAAAATGTGTTCGGGACTAACAAATACCTCCGGTGAATCAGGTACGCTAAGAAATGAAAAAAGATCAAAGGAATCTAAGCTATTACAAAATACTTCTTCAGGTTTGGGAACAACTAACAACAGCAAAGGTATTTTAAGCATTACTTTATAATTAAATATTTTAAATTAACATTTTTTGTTGGTTTTCTATTAAAAAATTTAAACATTAAAAAGGTAACTTTTAAAGACCGTCATTAATTTTACTATTTTAGAAGAATCCAGTCAAATTAACCCGAGCGTTAACAACCAATGCGCGTCAGTCGATTCCGAAAACGAAAGCACGCGGACACCTAAACAAAAAAATGCAGATAATCCCTTTGACGGGGGTGATAAACCCTGGCAAACTTTGGTATCTTACGTGGACGAACTAACAGTTGGCGGCAGAAGAAACTCCAAAGGACAATACATCGATGGTATGGGTAGTTTTCCGGGGTTTGGAAAAAAGAAACCTCCCAGAGTTGCTCCTGACTGTTTTCCCAGCAATATTTACGAAAAGTAAGTGTTCATAAATAAGTCAATATACAAAATGTATACAGGGTATTTCATTAAGAATTATCTATGGAGGTATAAACATAGATGGACTTATTTATTTACATAGAATTATTTCAATTGAAGGGGTTAGTATACAAATGGTACAAGTTCCTATTTTTTATAAAATGAAAAATATGTACTGAAAACTAGATGCAATAATTTATTGGAATCCAAGTGAATTTTGCAACTCCTAATGCCACCTTTTGCGTACTAGAAAAAGTATGTACCCTTTGTATTCTTACTTAATCAGGATTGACACAGGTGCTAACTGGGCATGGGTCAATAGCAGGATATCTCCACAAGATTGGGAAAAGAAAAACTGGAGTGTGTGAACGGAGTGAAATGGAGGACGCGTTTGGATGCTGGAAGAATGAAGAACTTGGAGGAAAGACTCGGAGAGGGGGCGTATTATTAAAATATGGCGGAGATAATGTTGAGAGGTGAGCGCAAATGGATGGAGGTGAGTATGGTTAGGAGAAGGTAAGGTTTGTGAGTGGCAAAGAAGCAAAGGCGGTCTTTATACCCAAACCTGGAAGATACCCATCTCAAGCCAAATCATACAGACTAATAAACCTTTCATCATGTATGCCAAAAATGCTGGTAGAGAAGCATGTAAGACCTTAAGGTAAGGCCTCTGCATGAAAACCGACATGCTTTCCAACCTTCACCAGCTGGTGACAGCGCTAGAAAGCACACTAGCAGCCTTCCTTGACATAGAAGGAGCCACACCTCCTCCAAATCAACAATCAGAGCGGCCAGGGAACATGGCATAAAAGACACCATCTGTAAGTGGATCATGCCCATGCTACACCACAGGTCAATATGCTCGTCCCTCATGGGATGCACCATAAGAATCTCAGTAACAAAGGGATGCCCGCAGGGATGGAACCTAGTTGTAGACGATCTCTTAAGCAAACTAAACGACCAGGGAATCTTTCCCAGGGTTACGCTGAAACTTATTGGAATACAACTGGTACAAGTGAATGTTTCTCATTTTTTTATGGAAAAAAGCTTTAAATTTTTAAACTACTAATGACAGGAGATATAATTTGTCCTATGGGAAATTCTAAAGCTTTTTAAATGTTGATTTTACTGTAACAAATTAAGTTTAAAGCCAGTTTACTCAAAATATTGGAATTAGTAATTATACCCTTTGTATTCTAACCCCTTCAATTATTATCAATTGCTAATACATAAAATAAAATTCGCAGCATTTTCATTTTATTACCATGATTCTTGTTGAGTTTTATCAATATTACAATGGTAACAACAAAGGTTTCTCCATTTACTATATGGATAATTCTTAATTAGGTAAACATCCTGTATATCCGTGAGCCAAATCCGGCCCTTTGGGCTTGTCAATCCGGCCCGTGGCACGGTTTTGAAAACCCCTTATAATTAGACATAGTGCAAAATATAAATAACAGTGTCCTTCTCAATCCAATCAATCACATGAACGCAATATCACCAACGTAATAGGCGGAGGACTGTAGTATATGTCTGTCTTTAAATGCAATGTAGCTACAAACAAACAAAATGTAACTTCAATATGTCAATCTGACGATGCTAATTCTATAGCGAAACGGCCGTCATTGCATTTAAAGTATTTTACGAATAAATAGTGTTTAATTCAAACTTTTAGTTGTTTACTGTTCTTAATGAGATGGACTTTCACGTAGTAAGGGTTAGTACAATAAATTTCGTATTTAAGGAATTTAATCTTGCCTGACACTTCATGACCAAACATAACAACGCCACTTATGGAAAAAGTAGGAGCCCTACGTAAAAATCTAAATGGTCAAAAAAATATGTTTAAAAAACAAAGCTGCTCTCAAAAGTAAGCTACACATGCTGCTAGTTACGTTGTAGCATACAATATTGCAATACAATATTGTATAAACTTGGATGCTTAAATATGTGGCATTTTGTGACCTGAAAAAGTAAAGGACTTTTATACAGTAAGTTTTTCTTGAAAAACAATTACTTCTAGAGTTGAAGTAATTAATGAGCAGCTTGTTTTATAATTAGAGTCGAAGATAAACAAGTTTAAATTCTGTTCTTTTGCTTTGGATGAGAGTACAGACCTAGCTGACACAACTCAGTTACTGATATTTATACGAGGTATTGATGCCCACTATTTTTAGGCATATTTAAAGAATCATTTCCTGAAAACGAAGTTGTGTTTCTTTATTGTGTCATACATCTAGAAGCTCTTTGTAAATCTGCTCTAGACATGAAACGTACTTGATATTATTATTAAGCTTGTTAATAGCATTCGTTTACGAGCACTCAATAGTCTGATCTACTTTACTACACTAAATTAAAGTAGCTCAGTGCTGGACGAGTTTGGGATCTAAAAAGTGAAATAATTTCTTTCATGGAAGAAAAAAACATGGACGAATGTGAACATTTGAAAGACAGTGAATGGCTTTCGGAACGGGCATTTTTTACAGATCTTCTCAGTCACATCAACAAATTGAACATAAAACTCCAGGGAAAAAATCAATTAATTCATGATATTTGGAATCATATCAGGGGTTTCAAAATGCAATTGAGTTCCACACAGCTAGCCAAGAAAGACCTTACTTATTTCCCAAGACTAAAAACTATTGCAGTTGTGGAATACAAACTTAAGAGCTGTGAGAAAAGAGTGAAATGTCTTCATGACGAATTTGAACGAAGATTCCATGACTTCAAAACTATTGAACAGGACCTGCACATTTTTAGTATGCTATTTAATATGAACTGTGAATTAGTCAAACCAGAATTGCAGCTCGAACTAATTGAGTTGCAATGTAACACTGAAATGAAGCAAATATTTCTCAATGTTCCTAAAGTTGAGTTCTACAAGGCCATATTAAGCTTAAGCCTCCCGAACCTAAAATTCAATGTTTGCATCTTCCTATATTTGTGAACAGGTGTTTTCTACCATGAAGCTGCGAAAGAACAGCGTTAGAAACCGATTGGCCGAAGACCATTTGGCTTCCCTGTTGCGAATCAGCTCATCATCGTTTGGACCAGGCTATGAACAACTATTAAAATCTCAGTCACATACGCTTTCACACACTACTAAAAATTATTAAATTGTTCTAAAAACTATCTAAGTTTAGTATTGTCAGTATAGCCTTATTTGTGAATGATGTAAATATAAAGTTTACCATTTATAAAAATATTTTTTTAAATTTTTGCGGCCCGCCTAGATTAATTGCTATTTTATCTGGCCCTCCCCTTAAAAAGTTTGCCCATGTCTGCTGGTAACCACTTCTAGAATAAAATTAATCTTGCTTTTAGTTTCCGGTAGCTTAAAAGCACCCCTATGTTTTATTTTAAAAATCTACTAGATTAACTAAATTCAACTACCTAATTTAATAAATACAGGGCAAAATTTTATCATTTCTCTCTGAAAAGCAGGACAAATGTTAAATGTAGTCTATGATAAATCTCCCCCCTAACTTTATGTAGAGTCTCTTGTGAAATGTTTTTTATTTCTGTTATGTGTAAGTAAGTAAGTAACGTTGACCCATCTAACATTTTTATTATTTTTTCATTAATTTTTCCCATATCTACCACATTTGGGAAAAAGTTGGTCAAAACTGGAAAAACTTATCTATTAACATATTTAAATAGGTACCATAGGCTATGGTAAAGAAATTGACAAGTCTACGGAATCAAACGTATTTTTGATAAAAACTGTTTTTCTTATTTAAAACTAAAAAATCAAGATTCTAATGATTTAACTAATCTATAAAATAAAAATGACAATCAAATAAAAAAGTCTGTTTTATTTTTTAGATGTGTATGTCTAAACAAATGTGCAAACTCGAAGGTGGGAGTAAAATGGTCGAAGCTAAGACAATACGTTATGAGTATAGTTGACACAGCAGGATTCGAATGGTTCATCCTAGTATTGATATTTGCTTCGAGTGTGACGTTATGCTTTGAAGATATTCACTTAGATGAAAATCCCGACCTCAAACTGGTTTTATACTGGACCAATCTTACTTTTTCTATCATTTTTATTATTGAAATGTTCCTCAAGTGGATCGCGTTGGGTTTCCATAAATATTTTACAAGTTTTTGGACATTATTGGATTTTTTAATAGTTTTTGTAAGTATTATTCAGCAGTTTTTAAATATTATTGTTCGACTAAACCATAGACGATTAAGAAAATAATATATTTGAACTTCAATTTGGTATCAAAACGTTAGCATCGCCCAAAACTTAACGAGAAACTTAAAAACTATAAAATAATAGTAAAAGTTCCTAACCTAACCTTATTTCTACTCCATGGATTACAAATATTATCCATTTCAATCGAAATACAAAAGAAGGTTTAGTATAGCAATGGTTTAATTATGTTTTTAGAAGTTATAAGTAAACAGCCCAAATTACTATTTTTGTCTTATAGGAAGGATATAAATCAAATAATATTCTCTATAGCCAATGCCGTGGGAACTTTATCGTATAATAACCGATACATTGTAACTCGGCAAATTACGGGATACGTTATCGGTTAATAACGTAAATTCATATTTTGTAGCTAATGCGCATGTGCACATTAACGTATAGCGTGACACATACGTTAAATAGGTGGCTCAAAAACTTCCTATTTCCTAAGCTGACGGTATGGTTTAACGGCAGGAGCTACGCCTTTATTTGACAAAATATAAAGTGTCAATGTCAAAACGAAAATACCCAAGGTAAAATTACGTTGACTTATCGGTATACGTAAAGAATTACGTATATGCGTTATTAGAGATATTTTTAGCAACATAAAATTTTGACATACGTTACACGCTAAACGTTACATAGAGCAAGCGCAGTCTCTCTAAAATAGCGGATGACATTTTCAAATATTTTAGTTTTGGAAACCGTAACCCGTGAACTACGTTACACGTTAAACGTTATTTTGTTGTTTTGTTGTTGACGTTTGAAATCAGCGTTGTTAACAAAAGTTAAACATTCAAGGATGTTTATAGTACATTTTAAAATCCAAAATATAAAAAAGTTATCTATTTAAAAATATTTGTGGATACTTTCAATACATTTTAAATAGTTGTCCATATTACTTTTTTATTCAATAAAATAAATATTATACAGTTAAGAATAATAAAAAAAACTCTTCGTTTTAACAAAACTTCCACTATTTATTTAAAAAATTGCTTTTTTAACCTCAATGACTACTTAATCAACATTAGGTACCTAGCTACAAACAAACAAAATGTAACTTCAATATGTCAATCTGACGATGCTAAGTCTAGCGAAACGGCTGTCATTGAGGTTAAAAAAGCAATTTTTTAAATAAATATTGGAAGTTTTGTTAAAACGAAGAGTTTTTATTATTCTTAGTAAGATGGACTTCCGAAAAGTAAGGGTTAGTACAATCAATTTTATTATACAGTTGGCAATTATGTTAAAACCTTACCGCCTAATAAAGTTTCGTTTATTTCGACGTAAGTAACGAAGTACGTTATCGCTTATTAAGTTGATCGGTTATTTTTTAACTAATGTACATAAGCAAAATAACCGATAACGTATAACGTCAATCAAATAAAATCTTAAAATCTCTCCAATTAAAAATAGCCCAGAACGTAATTAGCGTATCCCGCTATAATCGCGTTTGCCAGTTCTCCCTAATGTAACGAGTGCTAAGCGGGAAGCAGATATTTTTTAAGGAAATCTAAATAATAATAATTTCATATTTTTGCTCTATTAACGCTCAGGAAGTAGTTCTATCATTATTTACAATAAATCTTTATACTTTTTGTTTGAATAACGTAAAAGCGTTTATTTCGTAAAAGTATAATTTCACATCTCCAGAAGAAATTCAAGAAGGTTTTAGATTTTTTTCTGCTTTTTTCGTGAAAAACAGTGTTGTGTTTTGCTTGCTTATTCCAGGGCGATGCTTCAGTAAATAAGCGTTCATTTTCAGTCATAATTATGTTGATAATAATTAAAAGCTGCAGCTTAAAACATCCAAAAAGTTTTGTAATTGCTATTTAAAAAACAAAACAAAGAAGAAAATCACAGTCTTCTTTGAACGATTTTAATTTTCTTCTAGATGATTAAAAATAAATGATCGAAACTGGAATTTAATATACTTTTGTAAATTACTGGCTGTCTTAAAATATATATAAGAAAACAAAAAGGAAAGATTAATTCTCAGCCAGGCAATAATAATGATTATTATAACAATACAACCTGATTACTTTTAATTACAATATTTTAATAAAATAAAATAATTACTTTTTTATTCTTGTGTCGAGAAAACTACCTTTTCTATGGTTAGCCAAGAAAATTAATTTTACGATCCCAAGCCCGAATTGACAAATAAATAACATTATTAAACGTCAGATCAAAATAAGTTGTTAACAAGTTTTGCTTCTTGTTTTATTTTCTCATTGATTACGCAGTATAATTTTGAATATTGATATTCACAAATATGAGTTTCGACTTCACGTGCTTGCTTGGTTGGTTGTTTATGTGTTGCTCCAGGAAAAGGTGGCTTGTTTAATAGCAATCTGTTTTTTAGAAATAGTTTCTTTCATTAAACAAGAGTCTAGTCGTCTAAATAATTGATAAAATAATAGAGTTGTCAGAGTTAAGCTGGTGAGCTATCTGTAAATTTCTTTGTGTCCGTTTTTTAAAATTGTTTTTTGAAAATAGCTGAAACTGTTGCAACTGCTTTTCAGAAAATATTAACAACAATTATTGTGTAGGATTAAAAATTATGTGTAAACCATGGCAGTAAAGTGTTCTTTTCAGGCCTCAAAATGTGACCAGACTCTTTACCGCTTAGGTATACAATAATTATATAATGTATACTCAACTGCAATAAGATTGAAACTTGACTCGTTTGCATCATTTTTAGGTATCATTATTTAGTTTGTTGATAGAAGAAAATGAAAATCTCAAAGTACTACGGTCTTTACGAACTTTAAGAGCTTTAAGACCACTAAGAGCTATCAGTCGATGGCAGGGCATGAGGATTGTCGTAAACGCACTCATGTATGCCATACCAAGCATCTTCAATGTATTATTAGTATGCCTGGTATTTTGGTTGATATTCTCGATTATGGGGGTGCAATTTTTTAGCGGAAAATTTTACAAATGTGTAGACGACGAAGGAGAAAGAATTGATGCTTCCGTAAGTATCATATTTATTTTAAATTAGCAATGTTTGCATTAAAAGTTATAAGATAATTAAAAAGTATATAAAAAAGGAACATAAACCAAAACATAGCTACTCGTAAAAATCAAAGAATCTGAATTAAATTTTAAAAAATCCAAATCGTAACAAATCTGAAAACGAGAAGTTTTTTTATTCATTGTTTATACCTGTGAATGTGTTTTATTTTAGTTGGTGGATACAAAATGGGATTGTTTAAAACAAAATTTGACTTGGATGAATTCCAAAATTTCTTTTGACCATGTGGGTATTGCTTATTTGGCGTTATTCCAAGTGGTAAGTATTTTAAATTGATTTATTTATCTCTTAATTTTTTCCTGATCAAAACGTTTTAAAAATTATTCATAATAAATTACTGTTGGTAATTCTCAAATAAACATGCTCGCCACTTTAAAAACTTTTCATAAACACATTCGTACTTGTGCCGTAATTTTTGTGGTAGAAGATTTTCTACTGCAGTCGTTGCAATATTGCGAATGTCAGGTGGCGTAAAGGACATCTCCTTCTCTTCTGTCGACATTTTCTTCAGTCACAGTCACAAAAAACTACCTTAAAACCCACGAATTTCACTTTGTACGTTTTTGCTGCCAATTGTGTGATTTTGTTTGTTTGAATTTTTGGTTATGTCACCATAGCAACTGAAAGCTGTTGCCAACGTAATGGGGAAAATATAAAAATCCCAATATGTCCGATCCTCATTCAAGTTGATAAAAGTTCCTGTCAATCTTAGATAAAATATATTATATATAGTTAAATACTGATTTTATATTCTTTTGTGATAATTTTTGCAATAAATTTAAAAACAAAAACATTTTTGGATATAGAAAGAATTAATTCCATTTGGCTTTTCCACACTGCATATAACACCACCATCTTCCTCTTCCTTTGTCTTTATTATTTTAGCACCAGAGTCTATTAGCATCTAGTAGTTTTTGCAACTCTGTTCATCATTCATTAATAAAAAACTTGACCCTGCACAAAAAATAACAGCCTGGATTGCCCAACTGACAAGTATCTTTATGAAAATACGGGGACTACACACTGACAAAAATATTACCAACAATTTGCAAATTCATTAAACCAATTCTTTGTTCTAGGCCACTTTCGAAGGATGGATGGAAGTTATGGCAGATGCTGTAGATGCGAGGGGCGTAGATCTGCAACCGCAAAGAGAAGCCAACCTCTATTCATACATTTATTTCGTAATTTTTATAGTGTGCGGATCTTTTTTCACTCTAAACCTATTTATAGGAGTTATCATCGATAATTTTAATATGCTCAAGAAAAAGGTAAATGCAAGATTTTCCTTTAAAATATTTACAAATACCTAAATCATGTAAAATGTTAAACAGTTACTTAAAAAGAGTATTAATTGTGTAACTTATGTTTACACTGGACCAAATAAATGAGATTTATCTTGAATTATTCTCTATATTCTAGTATGAGGGAGGTGTGCTGGAAATGTTTCTCACAGAAAGTCAGAAGCATTATTATACTGCGATGAAAAAGCTGGGAAGGAAAAAACCGCAGAAAGTAATAAAGAGACCTATGAACCAATGCTTGGCCATGTTCTATGACCTGTCGAATTCTCGCCGGTTCGAGATTGCAATATTCGTTTTAATTTTTCTAAATATGCTCAGTATGGGTATCGAACATTACGGTCAACCGCATTCTGTGTTCTTTGTTCTAGAAGTTAGCAATGCGTTTTTTACGACTGTTTTTGGATTAGGTAAGTAAAACATCAATTAATCCATATTTTCTTTTAAAATATCTTTCATCTATTAGACCAACGAAAAAATTATCTTATTAGAAAAATAATCAGCTATAACTGCTTCCGGTAAATTCGTTTTTATTAGCAAAATCCCCTTCCCTCTTAACCAGTAACCGATCTTCCATAACAACGAGTTTAGTTGACCCGAATTCGGTTCCACTTCCAGTACGGCCACATCATCAGCGTAATCTAGTCATTGGTTACCCGCAGGCGTCTCCATGCTCAGGAGAAGATCGTAGAATACATTTAGCAGAGTCAGACCCATAACAGAATCCTGCTAAATCCCCAACGTTACCTCTTCCCGTAAGCTAATAAAATCTTCCCACTCTGGTCCAACCATCCAACGACACCTCCACCATCCCACCTAAACAGTCCTACGCTGCGTCCGTAAGATCCATCACCCAAACCACACGTCGGAGCTCCAGCCCCACCCTCTCAAATGCGAGTTCACATTACTGGCACGTCTCTGTAAGTCAGGTACGTCCAGCAACTCCCATCTCCCAAAAACCCATTAAATCTACCTCCCCAAGACCCAAAATCCCCAATCGCATTTAAACCTACAACCTAAGAAACATCCCCAACGACCTGATATTATTTCTAAGGCCACGGGGCTTCCTACCTCTCTGATGAGGATCATCACCTCATTAGAAGACACTTTCCATAAATGCGTTGCCAAAGGCTTAAAATTTCATGGACTTATACCTACACCCGTGTACACATCAAACCAAACAAGCCTGCCGACAGTACAAAAGTAATGTCTAAAATGCAGTCAACTGGGCCATTTGTCCGCCGAGTGCAAATCCAATACACTAATTTGCCCTACATGCGGCACCAATACCCATAAGGCCGAAACATGTTCTAAAACGGCCACTCCTGTTTGCAGAAACTGCCAAGGCCCTCATCCAAGCGTCTGGAAACCACACATTTATCTTTATCCCAACTCCTTAGTAGTAAAATCAAATCTCCACCAAAATTCTAATACATATTCCCTCTCCCTCTTAACGAAGATTTTAACTGAGATTTTCTGTAATTGTAATACCGAGAAGAATTAACTTTGCCAAGAAGTTGACCGTTGATAAAGTAAGAAAAACGCGGATTATTTTTTCCCAGATGCAATACAACACATTTATTTGTACCAAGAGGTAGAATCCAATCTGTGCACCATTTGAAAATCGAGATTAAATCACTTTGAAGAATGGCATGCTTTGAAAGCGGATATGAAACTACTTTTTTATCATCTGCGTAAAAAGCATACTTAGATTTAATATGGAATTGAAGATCACTCCCGTACAGAACAAATAGCAATGGACCCAAGACGGATCCCTGTAGTACACCACTTAACACTTCTCGTTCGGATGATCACGAGTTTCCAGCTCTAATACAAAACTTTCTATCGGTCACAAAAGCGCTAATCCATTCTAAAAGATTTCCACGGATGCTATGGAGTTCAAGTTTATATAGCAGTAGATTGATTGGTACTCGATCAAATGCTTTAGCAAAGTCCAAGTGAATGTCATCAACAGGTTGCTTTCCATCCAAGGCTGTAGACCATTCTTTAACATACCAGACAAGATTAGTCAATGTTGACCGACCTTGTACAAAACCATCTTTTTGTTGAGGAATAATTGATTGCTCAAGAAAAAATTTCGAAATAAATTTGGTAATAATAGATTCCATTACTTTACACAATAATAGTAGTGAGACTGATCGGACGATAATTATTCGGATCAAGCTTGTTCCCTTTCTTGGATAGGGGTGTAACTGCAGCATTTTTTCAGATTCGTGGTAATATATGAGAGTTAATGAAGTCATTATTAGTGATAATGGAAAGGCAAGAGCTTCAGAACAGTTTTTCAAAAGTAATAGTGTAATTTGATAAGTTATTTTTTAATTTAAGTAAATGATGTTTAACAATATCAGTTGAAAACTCGATATTATTAAATGCATTAACAACTCTTATGTGGTGAATATCTGGAAGTGGATTTTGAGAGTTTTCCGGGGTAAAAATACTAGAAAAAGTGCTAGCAAGGATATTAGCCACTTCAAAAGTGTTCCATCATTTTTTCTTAAAACCGGAACTGTGACCTTGTATTTATATTTTTATTTATAAAGCTTCTTAGAGTTGTTACACTTGCTATCTACTCTTCAGCTCTAGATTCACCAAACATTTTTTTACTTCTTTGGTGAAATTTTTATGTATTTGCAAGTCATGTAAACTATTTGTACGTCTATATTTTCGCCACAACTTTTGTTTATGCCTGATTAGACTGATCATTTCACTGTTAATCCATGGCCTCACCTTATTTCTATAAACAGATCTTTGTGACGTATTCCGTTTCTTGTATTCATCCAGATTGTCTTGGTTTTGTAAGATTTCAGCCCAGTTAACACTACATAACTGACGATTAACACAAATCTTGGAAGTTCTCCACTATTAAACAGTTTACTTTAATTGGGTCTTTATTTTATACATAGATAAGACGTTATTGTAACACAAACATATTAAGTTATTGTAAAGATCAGTATGATATAGTTTTTTTCTGGTTTTTCTATATCATTGCACAGTTATACTGATCTTAGAGGAAAAACATACATATAAGACATTGTTATGTCTTACTACTTCCGTACTTGGTCTAGTCTTAAGACTACTTAATCAATATCAGGTAGTTACCTTAAAAAACAAAATGTAACTTCAATATCTGATTATGCCAGTTTTTAGCGAGATAGCTGTTTTGTTAAAAAGTTTTATTTTTAATGTTTTTAATAAATGTGTGATTTAATTACTTTTTTTTATTTTTAGAAGCAATAGTGAAAATAATAGGATTAAGATACCACTACTTTACAGTTCCATGGAATGTTTTCGATTTTTTATTAGTTTTGGCTTCCATTCTTGGCATTCTCATGGAAGATATTATGATAGACTTCCCTGTGTCTCCAACACTTCTTAGGGTAGTTAGAGTATTTAGGATAGGAAGAATTTTACGATTGATTAAAGTAAGTATGACTCGTTTTCATTTTTAACGTTTAAGTCAAAATCTCTTTTATTTTGTTTAATATTTCCTCTTATGAGTCAATTTAATTAGCTGTATAGTTGATGAACAACTCTATATAAATAAAGCATAAAGCAGGAAGTAGTAAACAAAAATATGATTAACTATTTACTATACACTTCTTCATAACTTTGCTTACCGGTCTACTTTAGACATTTGTAAGTATAACCGTTTAGGTATACCATCCCAGGGTTGTGGTCAGTATGTTTTTAAATTATCTGGAATGTAATCCCCTCTTGACCATTGTTATGTTTGTGTTGTATGATATACGTGTTATATAATAACTTTGTTATCTTCACATTCCCACCATGTTAAAAAAAACTGCTAAACCTGAATATTTGTTCGTATGTGTCATCTAGGTACATCAAAATTTGCTATTAGTCCGGGTGCCACAGGAGGGTGTTCGTTGTCGATGGAGGACTCTGGTTCCACCCAAGATTTTATTTATGTAGTTTGACCTCCTGAATCTGAATTTCAAAGATGGACAGCTGTAAAATAGGACCGCTAATGGTTATAAATAATTTAGTTGTTTAAACAATCAGAATTTTTTTGTTTATAAAGATAGAGATGTGCACTGAGGCTCATATTATTCCTTTTTTTAATATAGAAACTTTTATCTAAAATATTTATTTCTTACTTCTAGAAAAAGTTATAAACAAAAAACCAAACCAAATTGAACGAACCAAATATTAAATTAAGGCTACAACTTATTGCGTTTTGCAACTTTTAAATTGTTAATAAAGTTTTGTTAAAAATTTCATACCTCTACGTTGTAACCAATAAAATTCATTTATTTTCTCTAGTTACCATGGTAATTAAAAACTTTCCTGACATTTTTTTTGTGATAGATGTCAGATTGAATTAATTATTATTTTCCAAATTATGGTGTGAAGTTGTCTTACCAAATACCACGCAATCTTAAATTATTCCTGGAAATTTTCTATCAAGTACAAATATTTTAAGAAAATTATTAAATTTTTCAAAATATTCGTGCCCTCAAAAAAAAATTCCGGAAATAATTTAAGCTCTTGGGGCTTGGCCAATCTCAATAAAAACTCTATAAGTTGTTGTAAGAAAACTAAAGATTAATACAAACTTTGATTTTTTTAATTGGTTCATTTTTCACGGAGTTAGAACAAAAATATGATAAAGTTTACCGCATGATGTTACGTGGTTCAAGTTTAAATAATTAATCTCTACGTTTCATACAACAACTTATGCAGTTTTTAGGTTGAGTATTAATTGCTTAAAAACCCTTGTAAACAAATTAGTCTAGAAATATTTTCACTAACAATATCACAAGAGCTTTCCGGAAATTTTTTTGAGGGTATGAATATTTTGAAAATTATCCCGAGTAGTGAGTTTTAAAGATTATTTTTCAATTACTTGTTATTATTTTCTCATAGATGTAATAGTTTTGCAGTGGCGTGGAACAAAACATATATTTAAAATAGATAAAATAGATTAAAATTGTTATATTTATTAAATAAATATGTTTTAAAATGATTGTTGATTTTTTTTGGAGCAGTACATATTTAAAGACTTTTTTAACTTAGAGAAATATAACATATTTTTATTTGTCCGTGGTCTGTACGTTGAGGTTTCAACGTTTTATGTCGTTGTAGCTTTCAAAAAATTTTCACTTAAATATCATGGCGCTACGAAAAAATTTCCGGATATTTTTTAAACTGCCATGGTAACGAGTAAAAATTAAAACATTTTATTGGTAAAAAGGTAGAGGTGTGAAATTTTCTACAAAATTTAACTAAATTAACAATTTATATGTTACAAATCGCAATAAGTTGTAATAAACTTTAAGAGATTATAGTATACGTATGTAGCTTTAATTTAAGCGCTGGTTTGCTCAATTTGGTTAAATAGAAAAGAAAATATAAACAAAATAGTGAGCGCGCGCAACCCTTGCTGAAGGTTACAAGCGCGTAGAACGGTTTTTTGTTTATAACTTTATCTAGAAGCAAGATAGACAAAAATATATTATTGATAAAAGTTTCTAAATTAAAAAAGAAAAAATGTTTATAAACAAAAAGTTCTGATTGTTAATCAATTGCACTGTTGAAAACAATTAGAGGACTCATTTGACAACTGCCCACCGTCGAAATTCGGATTCAGGAGGTCAAAATACATAAAAAAATTGGGTGGTACCGGAAGCGAGTTTACAAAATATACCCTGTTTCAGCACAAACTCGACCTCCTGAAATACGTCATGCTTCGCTAGTGAGTAATTTCCAAAATATACCCGATGTCAGCACGTTTTACTAAATATACCCGATCTCAGCACATTCACGACAACGTCTTTCGTCATACATGATTTTCTTATTTCTTATGTCCTACCAAACTCAATATTAACACAATACATAATACTATAATACTACGATAATTTATTGTGCCTACCTATATAGCTGGCGATGTTAGACAAGCTTATTTTCGTTTGTTTTGTTGTGTATAAAGAGTTAGGTAGTTAGTTTATGATTGCTTAAAAGCAATAGGCTCAACCAAATACACAGATATTATACAAGATTTAAAATCGGAATTCCCTAGAATAGTGAACTTAACTGAACAAAGTAGGTATTAATACAGAAAACAAAAACGTTATAGTAAGATTCATACAGTCCCTCAAGCGAATAAAACTCTATCGCAATTAACTCAATTTTTTGGCCGACGAAAAAGACGACCTGGTTTGAAAGCTGGAACACGCCGCATAATAGCAGGCCGACCAACAACCCATAAAGAAGGAGAGAACTCTAGAAAACGGAAAAGATCAAAAATTAATCATTTGCTCATCGAAAACATCAATAAAAATCGACCTAATGCTAAAACACATTAATTAATTTACTTGATTTCCTCTGTCCTCAATCAATGAACGAATCTTTTTTTACTATTAATATCGAAAAAGTTTGCTATAGTGCCCTTGTTTGATAAAATTGTCCAATATAATAATAGTTATTATTACTTATTTCATTAAATGCTTTCCATAATAAACCGTTTTTTAAAAATTATTTTTAAGTGAGCTTAATGTTCACTTTGTGTCATAACAGGTAGATAAGTAATATCGTGGATTTTGCGAGATGTGCTGGGATCGGGTATATTTAGTAAAATGTGCTGACATCGGGTATATTTTGGAAACGTACTCACTAGCGAAGCATGACGTACTTCAGGAGGTGGAGCTTGAGCTGAGACAGGGTATGTTTTGTAAACTCGCGTACCGGAACCCCCGATCGGCCGCGAACATCCTCGCTGTGGCACCCGGACTATAGGTGAAAGCTAGACTGTTTTGTGGGTAGGTACGATTTTTTGGTGTTTTTGTTTCCCAAATTAGTTAATCCAAACTGTAATTAATACACTAGTCGACAATTAAAATCTTGTATACCTTTTAGTGTTACAACCTTGTTCTAAAACATATGGCCTCAAATTTTATAGTTTTATTCATAACTTTGATAGAGGCGTATAAGATGGTTTTAGAGTTTATAATACAGTTTCAAGTTTTACTGCTGTAACCGGAAACTATAAATTTAACTTTATTTCCGACACATTAATAATATTGAATGTAGTCTTAAAAAATGTATCTATAGATAAAAATGATTCTTGTTATTAGTTTTACAAGTAGGTAGCAGTTTTTGTAGAAATAAAAAAGGCTCTTTTTAGACTTTGTCTTAAAAAATGTTTATTATCAAGACTCCTTTGATAAAGGAAACATTGAAAGGAGTATTATTGTCGTTTTAAAAGGCTGTTTTTGGATAATCCGAAAAAGTAGTTTTTTATTTGGAAAACATTCTAAAATGTGAGAGAAAAAAACAGTAATTGTTTTTAAAATTCAAGTTATGGGCTTAAAATTTATTTCTATTATTTTAAAACCTACTTTATGTGATATTTAACGTGTAGGAGAATTATTAAAAAAAAACTATTTAATGCAAGAAAGAACTCAAGAAACTTATCCTAACATAAAATATATTATTGATAATCTTAATACGACTGTCTGTCTAAAAGGCCCGAATATTTAATTGAAAAATGTAATGACTTTGCCATTTACTAAAATCTAAATTAGTGAAATACATTCTTGTCGTGGCATCTGCGCATGTTTTGGATACGTCACATCACAAACACAAATCAGGATCACAGATACATAAAATTCTATGGTTAAATGGTTAAGCAAGTAAGTACATAGTTAGGCAACACATTTTGCAATACAGAAATAACACTCTAACTAACGTTTGGATACCGAAACCGTTTACTCTACCACTACACAACACACACTTTTAACTGCCTGACACGCGTTTCGATAACCAAGTTATCTTCTTCAGAGAAGTAAGTTTACCTTCGGTTTACCTTGGTTATCGAAACGCGCGTCAGGCAGTTAAAAGTGTGTGTTGGTGTAGTGGTAGTGTAAACGGTTTCGGTATCAGTTTCGCCAACGGTTCCAGATTCAACATTTTAGCGTTTGGATTTTGCAAAGCTTTTGCCAGATACTCATTGTGATTTTGTAATATCGAGTAATTAAAAAGTTTTAAGAAAGTTTGTTCCAAGTCTAATATTTAGAGAATTGCATTTTTGATTATTTGTAAGTAAGTTGTTTGAACAATTTTTTCATTGGGTCTATAGAAATAAAAATAAAAACTTTAGATTTCACAAAATAGTACTACTTGTAAACAAAATAACAAACACAATATCATTTTTATTGGAATATATTTCATATTTCCCAAGAAATACTGCTTATAATAAATTAAAACACGTTGACTAGTGTTATCATTCCTAGCAAATGTACATTTTCATTTATCCAATGTGTCATTGATTGTTCAAAAATGTTTCATTATCATTTAAATTTTCTTCATTGTCTTCCAAGTCATACGCATTATTGACTTTGCGTATTCTTCCTAATGGTGCTTTCTATGATGTGTATAAGGTGCACGATTTGATCGATCTGTCATTTTATCAGTTAAAACAAAAAACTATAATTTTTATTTAATAATTGTTATAAACTAATGAAAGTAATGTTTACTTCAACTAGATTCATTAAAGCAGCAAATTCGGTGACATACGCAGTGAATAAACCTTAGACTTCAAATAAAAGATACGTTCCCTTCATAAAACCGCGTTTGTTTATACAAAGATACATGTTTTAATGTGAGTAATGAGTGAAAAAGAATGTTTAACATTTTTTTTATAATTCGCGTTTACAATAGACTTCATTGTAACACTCAACGGAGTGTGGAAATGAGTTTACAATAGACTTCATTGTAACACTCAATTGAGTGTGGAAATGAAAACTCTTTCCACACTCGTCTAGTTATTTTTTGTGTTACAGTTGGTAATTGTGTGCATTTTATTAGACAATTTTGAAATTAGGCAATCCAAACCACGTGATCCAATATGGCCGTCCAGGGCAAATATTTGTGACAGAAAACCATTATGTATTTGTGTGAGATTTGTTGGCTATAAGACGAATTTTTTTTTTGCAAATTAATTTAGTACAAGCTTAATTTAGTCAAGCTTGGTATAGAAACTTTTAAGTTTCTTTACCTTGGGTGCAGGTAGAAACAATTTTCTACTTTTCATTTTTACCATTGACTGCACCTTGTATCTGAAATTATTTTCAGTATTTGTTTACATTATTTTTATTTTTTATATCTCTGCTGCCAACGTTATTTACTAAACAACCTATAGACGTTCTACGGCCATGTTAATGTTTTATAGAAAAAAAAAACATCTCTGTATTGGAAAGTAAACTAAATTGACAAAGTGAGGTTGGCGGGAGATTTAAACTAAAAGATAACTACAAAAAGCAGTTATGCAGAGAATTGAAAACAATAAAACATTCGCATCAGCTTCTTCTATTTATTTATTTATTAAACTACATTTTTATACGAATTGTCGCTTCGCTCGGCACGCAGCACCAAATCAATCTGAACTAATTAAAAAATCATTTTTTCTAACCAAATTATTTTTAAAATCTGTATTATTATAAATTTTTGACCGCATAATTAAAATATGTTTATAAATTAGTTATAATTAATTTGGTGCTGCTAACCTCGCTTCGCTCGGCGCGCAGGGATAGATTTATAATAATACCAAATCAATTTTAACTAATTTAAAAACTATTTTTGCCGCCTCAATTATGTTTCAATTTGGTATTATCATAAATTAATCACTGCATGCCGAGCGAAGCGAGGTTCGCAGGACCAAATCAATCTGAACTAATTCAAAAATCATTTTTTCTAACTCAATTATTTCTTAAATCTATATTATTATAAATTAATGACCGCGTGATTAAAACATATTTATAAATTAGTTATAATTAATTTGGAATATAAATGTCAATGAAGTAGATGTTCAAAATGCTCACCGTGAACGTCTTGGCAACATCCTAACCATTCGCAACCGAACTATTCGCAAGCCTTATTCGTTCTCTTAAGTCATCTAAATTATGTGGTTTAGTTTTGTAAACAGTATTTTTAATACAGTCCCAATAAAAAATTCTGATGGAGCAAGATCAGGTGATCTTGCTGGACATCCTATTGAACCTAGCCTTCCTATCCAGTGATTTAGAAATGTTAAGTTGGGGTACAGACTGACATTGAGTTGGTAATGTGGAGGTGCTCCATCTTGCTGGAACCATATGGTATTTGCTGGAACTGGAGGGCTTTCTGGAACAGGATATAAATTTGTCAAACTTTGCACCACATCATTTTGTAGTAGTTCTAAATAATTATCGCCATTCAAGTCCCCCTCAACGAAAAAGGGACCAATAATATGGTTTCCAACAATCCCTGTCCAAAATTTAACCTTTTGAGGGTATTGTATATGGTCCTCTATCATCCATGAGGATTTTCCGTTGACCAGTAGCGGCAATTTTGACGAATAATATGACCGTTAACGGAAAAAGTGCACTCATTAAAAAACAACGTTTTATAATTGGATGGTATTGTTATTCAACATTCCCATCATTTGTTCGCAAACATTTATCTATCAAAATCGTCTTCCATGAGTTTTACTGCATTCCGAATTTCACAAGGAATTCAAAAATGTATAAATATACAGCGTGTTCTATTTAAAATAATAATATCTTTTGGATCCTTGGATCTTTTTAGAAGGGGATGAGTAATTTCATTTAAAACTATTAAACCGTTGAAGAGATACTTAGGGGGTTCCATGCTTTATGCTAACCCTGTATATATGTATGAAGTAAATATTTCACAATATTTATTCACTCTGTTTGAGGCAGTATTGTATAGATTTTCACTGCTGCTTTAACGAATATAATAATTTCATTAAAGGTTTATGTAATTACAAATAATATCACGTTTTCTGACTTTATCCATTTAAACTGAAGTTAGATTTAAATAAGATTTACCTAAAAGAAACAACAAAAATATTTTTGAACGTTTGCCGTAGTTTGTATAATTGACTAAATACATTTTTTTATTTTAACTGATTGTTTTAACTGGTGTAGATGGAATGAACCAAAAATTATCGCGAACTAAACGTACACACGTATTAATAATACGTTTATAAATTTTTAAGGATATTTCAATTTACTTATAAAAGATATTGAAATATGGATACTGTAAATGTAGATTGAGATTGAAATAAAGTTTGATAAAATTTGAAGATTTTTTTTAAATATATAGGTACCTAGTAGATTTTAAATAATATAATATTAAAAATTAGAAATTACTAGGCGACTACAGAAAAACTAATTGCCAAGATGTCAAAATAACAGAAATAACTATCTTCTGTATTTTCGCTGTGGTATATTCATTTTCTTTTGTTAATTTTATGGGGAATTAAACCACAATAATTTTTATATGTTTTTATTTCGACGTTTCGGTAGCTTTCTAGCTACCTTTATCAAGAACTTTATAGTTTTTAAATGACCTAAAAAAACTAAAGTCTAAAAAGCACATGGAGTAAACTACTGAAATTTATTTATTTATTATACGCTTTTACTTCAAAATGAGAAAAACTAACAGTTTTTAACAACCCACAGGTTTACCTGTCGTTAATGTGGTTCTGAGGAATGCAACAAATGACTGGCCCAATAGTGTGGTAGTAAATAAAAATTTAGATTTAAACCATGAAATTCTATTTAACATATATTTATGCCACACTCTGAAAATGTGTATGGATCTAGTAATAATAATAATTATTGTACTATATGCAATACAGTAAAACACCCCATTGATGATCCAAATGGTTATGGTCTCAAAAACTTAACCTCTTTTATTCTTCCGTTAGTAGATGTTAATTTGATTTTAGAGAAATATTATTTCTTAAACACTTTTTTGCTTGTACTGTCATCTTAGTTACAAGCTTTGTATTGCATGAATTTGTTATTATTGATAATGTACAGTTTATTATTAATTTACCATCACTACCCCCAAAGACAACCGATTTTAGGCTAAGAGTTTACGGGATCGAACAAAATCTGTAAAAATGCTCGGACAATGTTACATTTCAGTTGTTCTAGAGTCTCTGGAATAGGAGTATAATCTTTGATAAAAGACCATATAAAAAAGTCTAGAAAAGTCTGGTGAGTGAGCAGGCCACTCAATTGGTCCAGCTCTCCCAATCCACCTATCTCCAAATGTTTCTGTTAAAGAATTTCTAGCCACAAGTGAATAGTGTGGTAGTGCATCGTCTTGCTGAAGGTTAACTGAATTTATGGTGCCATCTTGTTCCAGTTGTGGATATAGGTAATTTTGTATCATATCTGTGTAGACATTATCAGTAATTGTAGTTTCTTGAAAGAAGAACGGTCTATATATTTTTTCTTTAGAGACACCATAAAAGTTTAACTTTGGTGAATCTCTTTCGTATTCCTCAATTACCCTTGGATTTTCTGATCCCCATATGCGACAATTATGCTTATTACATCTCCCGTTTAAATGAAATCCAGCCTCATCTGACATTATAAGTAAAGCATCAGGAACTTTTCTAAATAAATCTAGTAATGTCTCCAAAAAAACAATTCTGGTTTGAAAATCCCCTTCATATATTTTTTGGTGTATCTGTATTTTATAAGGAGTTAACTACAATATCTTCATACATCTCTCAACTTCGGATTTTTAAATTCCAGTTGTGGATGATACTTTGCGAAGAGATATTCCATTTTTATGTTCTTGTAATGTTTCCTGAATAAGTAAGAGTCTGTTTAAAAAATATCACCATTACGTGTTTGATATTTCTTCCTTTCCATAGATCCATTTTGTAGAAATGCAGTGTACCATTTTTTAATGCTGTTTTTTAAAGGTGAATATTTCCTAAATACCTGACGAAATCTTCTTTTGGTAGTAACAACTGATTCATACTTAGCATACAATAACACAGTTTTTGATTTTTCACGTGAACTAAATCGCACCATTATTGAAAATAAGTCGAAAACAATTCTCAATGAATTAGTTTGACAGTTCGTTGTGTCAGTTTGTTGAATCTATAAAAATCCCAAAGCCTACTTTTACATTCAAATCCGTAGATGACTACATAACAGCCTATCCTAAAAAATCAAATAACTCACTTATTTTCTTCAAAACTTTAACAAATTCTACATTTTCTCAAAGAGAAAGAATTCGTCTTTCAGATAGAATAAAAATATTTATTTATTTATTTATTTATTCCAAACAGGTTTATAATCCCAAAAAATAAAAAATCGCAAAAAAGTAAGCCTATCATCTAAATTATTGCGTTATTTTATACCCATTCAGTATACATTTCTCATCTCTAATGTGAGTTAAATTTGTAAATATTTTATTCCATTTTAAACTGAAATCAACAAACATTCTTATCAGTAATAACAACAAAAAAGTTGTAAATGGCTACTATTGAAACTGTTTAATTTTTTGGGATATGCAAAATATTGAAAAGCTGTCCATGAACGTAAAATTAATATTATCAAGAAAAATTAAATAAAAAAATTAAGAAAGATCGTCTTTAGAGTCAATTTTTTTTATTTCATTTCCAACCTTAAGAAAAACACTTCCTCCATTGCTCCATGCTTGTTTCTTACCATGAATTCTCCTAGCTTCGGAAAGTAGTAAATATTTGTGTTTGGTTAAATTCTCGTTGACGAAAATGTTTGTTGATTTCAATTCACCCCTAGCCTTCATAATAGCATTTCTTTTCAGTACTGACACAAACTCGATTATTACAGTTCTATTTTTAACATTACCATCAATAATTTTTCCTAGCCTGTATAAGTTACCAATGTCTGCTTCATAACATTTCACCTTCATTGTATTGTTTAATATATTCAGCATAATCGACATCAAGCTCTCGCCGCAAGTTTCAGCAATGCCATCAAATCTTAGAGTTTTTCTTTTATGATAGGTGTCAATCTCATCCAATTTCTTAGATATCATTGTTATCTTGCCTTCGTGATCGACTGTAGTGTTATTTACTTCGGTGAGTTTCTTCGACATATCTGTAATTCTTTTCTCCATTTTGTTTATCATTGCAGTAATTTTGATCTCTATTTTTTCGATACTCTTATCGAACTTTTCCTCTATTTTTTGCCACACTTTCGACGCTAGTTGATCTACTGCCCCTTCATCCAAAGATTGATTTGTGTTTCTTGTTTTGGACATATTTTTATTTTAATTTACACTCTAAGAAAACAACGTGTGTGGAACGCAATTCTATTACACACAATTGGTAAATTATAATTTCCTTTGAAATTCGAGGTCTTTTTTGACTTTTTACAAACACAACCTCTTGTTATTACTTTATAACTTAACTGAGATAAATCCACCAAATTAATACTCAAACAATTACTTCAATTTGAATTAATTTCAGGAGCACTCACGAATAGGTCTATACACGGCAAGTGATCATACTATATATATAGGGTGTTGCATTAAAAAAATCGACGATATTTGCATTTAAAAACACCTTTTTTTAAAACACCCATATAAGAATTGACAAATTAAACATATATACTGAAAAAATCTTTATATAAAAAGAAATTGTTCCTCGAAAACCGCACCTCTCTATGGTTTTTAAGTTCCGATATATTTGCAGTTAAAATGGGTCAGATACTTCTGGGACACTACTTAGAAGCTTCAATTGACCCAACCAATGTGAAGTAGTGTTTTATGCGCGGTATATTTGAAAATATATCTAGTGGTCTATCATTGGCCGGGGTCTATAATAGGCACATTTCCCCCTAAAAAGATTTCCTCTTAATAAGATTGAAATTATAGCTAATAAACTACACTAAATAAAAGTATCCATAAAATATTTTTTATAGGTCATTGAATATCCAGTAAATATTCAGTTTTAGTAGTTTATTTATAAAAACTTGTTTTTTTTAGGCTGCCAAAGGTATAAGGAAGCTGCTCTTCGCTCTAATAGTATCTCTTCCTGCATTGTTTAATATAGGAGCTCTCCTTGCTCTTATTACTTTCATTTACGCCATAATCGGCATGTTTCTTTTTGGCCATGTGCGCCAACAAGGAGCGCTGGACGACATGGTTAACTTTGAAACGTTTGGAAGGTCTATGCATCTCCTTTTTCGGCTGATTACATCAGCAGGTACTTAACTATTTCTTAATTAACTAATGTATGTAAATTATTTAACAAAATTGATTTGTTTTAGGCTGGAATGATGTTTTAGAATCTTTAATGATCGAGTATCCAGACTGTGATCCACATTATAAAAATCAGAGTAACGGTGACTGTGGTTATCCACTATTAGCAATAATATATTTTACTAGTTTTATTATTATAAATTATATGATAGTTATCAACATGTACATTGCTATTATCCTTGAAAACTTTAATCAAGCTCATCAGGAGGAAGAAATCGGCATTGTGGAAGACGATTTGGAAATGTTCTACATAAGATGGAGCAAGTAAGCGAACAAACCGTTACACTCTTTTGCTAACAAATCCAACAGATTCTGTTTAAATTGTATTTTTTAATTTTTCGTTAATTTCTTTTTCCTACATCCTTACTAGATTTCTAGATTTCTTATGTCCATGGTAATACCCTAAGTAATATAATTAATTTCAATTTTATAGAATTTTTAAAAGAAATAAGACAATTATAGTATTTATACTTTATTATATATTTATAGTTATTCATTATTTATCTAATGTAGAAAAAACAGAGTATGCAACTCTAATGTAATGGTTATTACAACATGATCGTTGTATAGCATACTATTACAAATCTTCGCGAGGTTTTACTTCGCTGTTTATTCCCTTCATTCGTGTCAGTATGATTTCTAAAAAGTTTTTATAGAGAAGCAGATTAGAGGCTCTCATCTCCATGACAGTTACCAAAAATTGAACAAAAAGTTTAATCCAGAAACATTCAAGTGCTTGTTTAAAAGTAACTTAACAAATAAAATCCATAAAAAAATTATTTCAATTGTTTTGCAAATGAAAGGGAATTCATACTATTCACTTTGACTTGTGCCGTAATGAGTATAGTGTGTTCAACAATATAGTGCCTACAATAAAAGGGGAGTGATGGTGATAATAAACTTCTTAGGTACTTTTATCTCAGGCATTGGCAAGTTTGGATAAAGAATGCAGGTCAGGATTAAATGTGCAAAAATAATTTTTTAATAGAAACGCACAATAAAATTTAATAAAAATTTAAATATGTTAATATATCAATACAGTTTCACTATCACTATCGTCGTCTACATTAATTATAAGGAGTTCTATGAAATGCCCTGTATGAATCCTCCACTTTTATAACATGGTTTATTGTTCTTTTCCAACAATCAGCGTCTGGGTCATCTCTATTTTTGCCGGATTAATGCAATCACAGAAGGATATAATGTAGGTATAATATTTTGGGTCCGCACTTTGTTCTTTAGTTTTCTCCGCATAAGCTCAATCGGGTTGAATACGCAGTAGTAAGGAGGAAGACGAAAAACTGTATGCAATTGTGTCACATACATATGTCTTCTGTATGTTAAATGTCCTTAGAACCTCTAAAAGCTTCTTCAAAGTACATGTTGTTTTGGAGCATAAATTCCTGGATTTCCGCTTTTGTATTTGAAGAGCCTGGAACCTTCTTCAATTGGCGACTATGGTAACTGGCATTGTCCATAACTATGACACTATGTGAGGGAATATTTGGTAGTAAATTGTTTTCGAACCAATCTTCGAACAATTCGGCTGTAGTATCTTGGTGGAAATCCAACGACGAATCTTGAATCTTCTTCGCCGAAAGTCCCAAACTGTTTTCTTCGTACATAGAGTAGATAGTTCTTCTTGTTGTTTCCCTTATTGTTTCGTTTGTTCTTAAATGACATCATTTGCTCCTTGGACTCAGGTAGATTGATTTATGCTGATGATATGAAATTATATCTTTCTGTTTCGGACGTGACTGATTGTTTGTTATTGCAGTGCAATTTGGATAAGTTATCTAGCTTGTATTCCGCAAACAGATTGACACTGAATGTTTCAAAGTGTAAAACGGTATCGTACTGTAGGAGAAATAACGTAATTGATTTTGATTACAGGATCAACGGAAATATTCTGTCTAGACATACCTCTATCAAGTATCTAGGAATAATATTTGATTCGCACTTAAGCTTTGTTGAACATATCGAATCATAGGTATCCAATGCATTTAGGTTATATGGTTTTATGGTGAGAAATTGTCAGGGATTTAGAGATGTAAGTGCTTTAAAAGCACTCTATTTCTCTTATATTCGTTCCAAGATGGAATACTGTTCGATTATTTGGTATCCATATTATGACATTCATATAACTAGAGTCGAACTTATCCGTCAAGAGGTATCAGCTATCAGTCTCTTCTAGAAAATTTTGACTTTGATAGCTTGTCTTTTCGTAGAATTATATCATCACTATCCCTTTTATATAAATTAATTCATGGTGTAGTTATTTGTCCAGACATTCTAGCCAAGATTAATTTTAACGTGCCCAGATATAACAATGGGCAGCATTTACCCTTTTATTGTGATCTACCAAGAACGAATTTGTTATTTAAATCGCCGATAAATATTATGTGTAGTAATCTTAATGATTTGTGTAAATCCTGTGATTTGTTTGTCAATAACCTAAATGTTATAACAAAGTGTGCACGTTTAAATTATCTGAGTTAGTGGAGTGAGTTCAAATTAGTATTTATATTTTTTTATATTTTTTATCTACACTTATTTATATTTTATTTATATATTCTTATTGATATGTTTTTTTTTTAATTTTTTTACATCCCTTTTTTATATTGAATCTTTTATTATGTACTGTAATGTATTGTATTGCTCTGTAATGGGATTTTATATCTGTTGGGCAATAAAATCATTGAAGAGAATTTTATTCTAATGCACGATACGCTCGCCCGCACGTTGCCAGAATAACAATGGAATACCTTCAAGAGGTTGGTATCCAAGTTTTAGATTCTCCAGCAGTTAGTTCATACCTAAACCCAATTGAACATATTTGGTACTACCTGGACGGGCGCATAAGAACTCGTAATATCGCTCCAGACAACCTTGATGAGCTGGAAAATATTTTAATAGAAGAATGGGAAAATTTGGATTTGGATAAAAGTGACCTGATAAGAAGCCTTCCACGGAGAATGAGAGATGTTATTAGAGCCAGAGGTGGCAATACCAGATACTAAAATGTTAAATTTATCGTTTAATTTTTTTATTTTGTTACTTTGTATTATTTGATTTTTCTAGAATAATTGTTATTTTCATTATGTATGCTCATTACTTTTTGGTTTTTAATTTTAAATAAATAAACTAGTTTGAAACATAATTCCAAATTCATTTCGTATCATTTCCCAAAAAAATGAAAAAAAAAATAATAAAAACTTTTTTCATAAATCATTTATGCGAGACTTTTTGTGGCGAATGTAGTTCACTTTTTATAATTTTTTTATGAGAAAAAGGCATTTGTGTCCCTTTTCCATAAAATACTAAGATTCTGTTAGTTACCAAATTTTCAAGTTTGGGTGACATCTTTTCAGATACGATCCTCACGCCGCGCAATTTATCCGCTTCTCTCAGTTGTCGGATTTCATAGCATCTCTGGATCCTCCATTGGGTATATCCAAACCGAATACGGTTGCCTTAGTAAGTTTTAACTTACCGATCGCGAAAGGCAATAAAATACATTGTCTGGACATTCTACACGCGTTAGTAAAACACGTACTAGGACACGTCGAAGAGACTGAAAACTTTCGCCAGCTGCAAGAACAGATGAGCATCAAATTCAAGAAACAGTTCCCAACCAGAAAAGAACTGGAAATCGTGTCATCTACCAGAATATGGAAGAGGCAGGACAAAGCTGCTAGACTCATACAAAAGACATACAAAGATTATCAAAAGTAAGTGAAACATATTAATATAATTATCGCGCCTGTTATTAAAATTAAAATTTTTTGTAGGCGCAAAAAGGAACGAGAAAGGGAACAGGAAGACGAAACGACGCAAACGTCATCGCCTGGTACTGGTTGGCAGGGTCGGTTATCTGCCTTCTTGCATGTGCATCGAGGGAGTCGCGCCTCCTCTCGCAAGTCCTCTAGGGCGTCTGACGCTAGTGATCTCAGTGAACTTGGCGGCCCCTGGCTGAATTTACCGTTGCTGCTGCTCTCAAGCGCCACCAACATGTCCCCCGAGGAATTGGATTTGACGCGCGACACCGCCGATGTAAGCATCAAAGTCAGCGAAGCAACCCCAGAATCCGGTAAATACATATCAAACAACAATTCTATAAAAAATTAAGCGCTAGATATTCGAATCTTGTACGGAACAATCAGCAGATAAAAGTAATAAAACAGTATCCCCTACGCATATTCCTATAACAATGTTAAACAATAAGTCCTATTGTAACTTCTTATATAATCGAGTTAATTTTTTTCGTGTGTTAATGAAATTTATTGTGCAGTAGTTAACAGAAGCAAACATGAGCCCTAGGTGGGCCGGCAATAAAAATTGCATCCTACTTTACACATAACAATGAATTTATTTCTTTCAATATTATACTGACATAAAATCAGTATTTACAACCTTTAAGGTTAAAAGAACACTAATATAATAGGTTATGTTCGAACCTATTTCCCGCAACGCTATCAAAAATTGCAGCTATTAAACTAAAGCGCATACGTGCAATGAAAATTGCTGCAATTTTTTCTAGAATTGCGAAGTCTTAGAAGAGGACCAGCTTTCGCAACTGCGTCCTGGATTGACGAGCAGCTAATAAGCTTATTGTGCACCATCTTTTCCAGGACATCATTCTCCATCAAATCCCAGGTCCTAACTAAACCATAAGATCTTAATGATGATGCTTTCCTGCTGATCCCCGTGATGATTTTTCCACTTAAAACCAAGGGTTTTATATCGCCTGTCATCAAGTGCCAGGCATATAAATACTATATGTTGTGCGGTTTCTTCATCCTCACCGCATTTCCTTCATAAGAGATTCGGGATCGGTATTTCCATCTTATTCAGATGACTTCTAAATTGCCAGTGACTAGTAATAAAACCGATCACTCTTATCAATTCCCTTCTGTACATCTCTAGGACATCTGATGCCATTGCTGCGCAAGACGTCCGCATAATTCTCTTAGACTGAATATATCCCTCTGTTTCTTCCTAGCGCTTGAAGTGTTCTTTTTCCACCAACTGGTAAACAGTTTTCTACGCGCAAGGTAGTATGCCACCCACACGTTGGTTCTGAGCCTACAAAAGGACTTTCAGCACCTTTATTGGCCCTCATCTTGTCCGCCCCCTCATTACTGTCAACCCTTCTGTGCCCTGGAACCCACAGCCGTGTTACCCTGTTGGTTTTCTTCAGATTTTTCAGTTCCTTACTGCCTTTGAGGTGAAGTCGTACCTGCTTTGGCCATCAGTGCTGCCTTGCTGTCTGAGTATATATAAATAGTTTAACTACGTGGGCCTCTATCTATACACACTTTCGTGTACACAGCCATAGCCGTAACTTCCGCCTGAAACACTGTGGCTGGCCAGCTTCCCCAAGCTTATGCTAAATTGCACTTTGGGTCTGACCCCAAAGATTCCTGCCCCAGTTCCCGTTGGATTTTTAGAACCATCAATGTGCCAGGTGATCTTACTTTTCGTATATTCAGGTTCATCTTTTTCTCATTCATTTCTGCTAGGAATATCTACCTGATATAGTTTTTCCAAGTCGGTGATTTTAGACATCCTGTCGGACATCATCTCTAGTAGGTCGGTCTGTATGATGTCATCAATCCTTCTGTGTTTACTGGAAATATTATACTGCCAATTCCCACTGCATCCTAGTCAGTAGGCTGTCATCCTCGTCTCACCTTTAATAAATATGTCTAGCGGAGGAAGGTTCAGTACTACTTCCATTGATGTAGTTGATTTTCCTTTCATGGCTACTGTTTATCCCAAGCATCCCACACGCTGTGTCTTTTGTAGGGTCCTCACAGCCGTAGCTGGACTTTGGCCACCACCCCAACGCTTCGTACGCTACCATTGGTCTCACCACTGCGGTGTAGAGCTAGCTGCTCTTTTTGGGTGATAGCTCCCAAGTGCATCCCACAGCCTGCCTCGCAATTATTAGTGTGGTCTGAGTGCGGCCTCCAACATCCGTGAGGTGGCTATTCCAGTCATCCAATCTTACCCCTAGATACTTGAATTCTTTCTCCACCTGAATTTCATGTCTTGAGTTTTGGTTTTCTGATATCAACTTTTCTCTTTCTATTTTATATGAACGGAATGCTAACCCAAGACAGTTATTGCTTTATATTGCTAAATAAGAGATTACAGATTACAAATTTGGCTAGCTTGACAGTCTGATACACTGCTATACTTGCAGATCTATTGTGCTGCCCTTGCACATTAAAGCATTCAGCCCTGCCCTTCAACAACCTTGATAGATCATTCGGTTTACGGGTAGCCCTAAAACTCGGTCTGCTTTTAGCTCCTGGTACAACCTTTCCTGGTCACTACCTTGCCCACAGTTTATTGAAGCCTGAGCTTCAACCTGTTGGGTTTTTGTCCACCAAACTCCTGAACCATAGGTCAACATTAGTCTTATGACGCTGGTGTAATAACCAAAGTTTTATTTTTGGGTTTAATCCCATGTTCTCCAACAGAACTGTCTACATTCCCCAAGCGCAATTGTAGCTTTTTGTGGATTTTTTGGATTTGTGGATTTTATATTACTAGCTTCTGGTTAAAAGAAAAGGTAAAGTACGTTTCATAATAATTCGTTGACTTGGTACCTGCTCTTAACTGCTCTTAAGGGATTACTAATAAAAGGTGGTTAATATTTCTTCGAACATTTACAGAAAGGTATTATTTATTTTTGTCTAGGAAGATATATTTTGGATTTTTTATGTTTCAGGTAAAATTTTAAATTATTATTACTGACCATCAATAGTAAATCATTAGTAAATGATTTTTGATTTTCTTAATCATCTTGGAAGAGAAAGTGGGAGTTTCGGGGTAATTTGTTTTTAAAATTCTCTCCTACAATTTTAGTTTGTACTAAACATTATACTCTGAAAGTAATCTTGTGTTTATAACTAAGTATGTGGCGTCCTTGGGCAAAAAAAGTGCATTTATCGCCGGATGCGAAACAAATTGTGAAAAATGTGTTTGAAACATTGAATAATCGAGGTTATAGTGTAACCGATGCAGCAGAAGAAACATGTAAGTTAACCAAAACCCCAATATCCACAGTAAAAGATATTATCAATAAGCCAATAAGTAAACGAAAAAAACGAAGTGACGTTAATAATACCAAATGTGTTGATGAAATACAAAAAGATATAATCCGACGAACGATATACAGGGTGTTTCTTAAGTAATCTAAAATATTATATGGGGCGCTTCGTTACTCAATTTTAAGACGAAAAGTTCATATAAACATGTGTGATAGGTGTTGTCGTTTATGAGATACAGGGTGTTGAATTTATTGTAATAAGTCAGTTCTGATTGTACGTGAAATTAATTTTTCCCGGTGACGCTACTGGTTTTTAGAAGTAATACGCAAAAACATGCTTATTCTAAGTGGCCTTTGAATTAATGTTGACAAGTGTCAAATTTGAAAACCAACGCAAAAATCGTACATTTTTATTTGATTGACTCTGTGTTTAGTTAATAACTATGCCAGTGTTTACTAATGTTGAAATGGCTAATATGCATTTTTTGTACGGATTAGCGAATGGTAATGCCTTAGAAGCTAGACGTACGTATGCCCAGCGTTATCCAAATAATCGTTTACCATGTTCAGATACGTTTACTAAGTTACATATTCGTTTACAAGAAACTGGAACTTTTGATAAATCGAAGAATATTATTGGACGACCCAGAACTGTGAGAAATCCCCAATTGGAAAACCAGATTCTTCAAATTATTGACCAACATCCAGAAACGAGTACAAGAAAAGTTGCAGATGAAGTAAATGTTAGTAACAAAACTGTTTGGAATATTCTAAAAGATAATTTATTGTATCCATATCACGTTCAACGTGTTCAACATTTGTTACCTACTGACTATCCATTACGCATACAGTATTGTCAATGGATTTTACGTGAAATCGCGAAAAATCCGAATTTTGTGGCCAATATTCTATTTACGGATTAAGCCAACTTTTCTAGACATGGGATTATGAATTTTCATAATGACCACATATGGGCAGATGTAAATCCACATACCATAAGTGTAAAACGATTTCAACAAACATTTTCGGTCAATGTTTGGCTTGGCATTATCGATAGTAGATGTACTATGAGAGTTCTAACTCAGTCAAGGAGTGGGGGTACCTCCGTATATACAGCATAGGAGTTCTGGAACGGTTCTGAACTGTCGGACTGTGGTTCTGAATTGTGGACCAGTTGTTTATTTGGAATAGTTTTGTTATATTATGATGATTAAATAATTGAGCGACTGGAACGAATTTTATTGGAATTATTAAAGAAGTGTACGAGTTTGTGTTGTATTGCGGGTTGCCTGCTGGTTTGAAAAAAAGTTGGCCGCTGATGGGACTCGAACCTACGTCCCGTCGGATGAAATTTATAATTTAAGCGCCCTTACCCACTGGGCTGCTAACGAAGGATTATATATGTTAAGAATGGGTATTTAAACTCGCGTCGCGTATTGTGATCGTTTTCATCGAATTTGGTCTGTGCTTGTAATCTAATCATATACAGGGTATGTCGGGATACTAAACAACTTTTTTGTATTTAAAATATCAATTTGATGATATGGTACGGGTTAGATACGGGATATATACAGGGTTTGTCGCGATGAATTAGATCGTCGAAATATCGAATTATGATCATTCTTAATACGCAAAAATGGCAAAAATGTCGATACGGGGATATGGTCGTTAATTAAAAATGTCAATTCGATCATTCGTATATTATGATGTGGGTAAAAGATAATTTCGAGTGTACAGAGTATATCGCGAAGATCATTCGTAAAGGAGATGTCAATTTTTCATACGGGATATACAGGGTTTGTCGAAATATCGGATTATGATCATTCTTAATACGGAAACGGTTACGTGGCAAATAAAAATGTTTATATACGTGGTGGGTATGACGGTTCTCCATTTTCTGATTGAACACTAATTCTCTCTTTATATGGGAATGAATTAGGATGTAAAGTTACGACACAACGATTGTCAAAAGGGTACCAGTAATACGATGCTATGACGTCATCACACATATTTTACAAGGGTCATACGATCGTCAACGGCCAGTTACATTATGTCTTCAGAAGAGCACAGTCATGGAATTGAAGACATTGCTTTTTATGAAGATAAGAGTAAGGTTATGAAACAAACTAGGGAAGCAAGAACAACGTGGAGCAGTCTAAACTGGGATTGCCGTAAATTACCGAAAACTACTTATCCGTTAAGACGTATTCAACCATGTTTAATAGAACAGAAGAAGAAGGCATAAAAAAAGAAATTAATAATGTTTTTGCTATGTCATGTATAATTTTAGCATCTGTCTTTGTTTTAATTTTAAAAATTATTTTAAAAATTGTTAAACGTAAATTTGAATCTTCGTGTAATATAAGAGTTGAGGAATAAACAACTTGTTTTATTTCTAAGTAGTGGTGTATAAAATAAAAACTCATTTGTGGTTAAGGTTTATTTATTTTATGGTAATACAGTATTCAAAAACCAGTGGCGGAGACGTTGTACATTTCGTTCGGTGCACGAATATAGTCCAGAGGTGTGACAGGGGTTTGGATCCTTGGCAAAGTTTACTGTTGCACACGGTGTACCATCGAACTTGCCGACTTCGCAAATGTGAGGAAAAACGTTGAAAATGTTACATTTATTTTGCAGAAACTTGGCTTTTTGTTGACCACGAACGTAAATGTAGTCTGCAGCATACAATAGCTTGCTTTCCAATATTTCATTAACTTTAGAATATTCTACATCTCCTGAAGAGTATCGAATTCCGTGCACATTTTTTTCCAAGTAGGTTGCAGTCTTTTTATCCTCATTACTTAATGTAGAAAACGGTTGAGGTGGTAAAAACATGTAATGTGAACTTTTGAAACCAATTTCTATCGTTAGTTCTTTGACAACGAAAAATCCATCTACGACAAAGCCTTGAATGTCTACAAAAGCTATTCTCATGTTGACGTCTGCTCGAACACTAACTCTAATCAACGTCTAGTTTAAACTTTTAACAATTTTGGTGAGGGGGAAGTATTCCATTACACAATCATGAATTATGATGCAATAGACTTTGGTATTTTCGGGAAAGCCTATGTTTGCTTCAATATCAAGTTTCACATCGACTGTGGACGCCTTCATGCTTTCTTCCTGTTTGGAACAATCGATAACAAACAATGCTCGTTTCTTGAAAGAGGAATAATCCAGCAGGGGGCGCTTCTGTGTGGAGTTCGCGTAGTTGGGATAGAATTCAGTATAGTTAAAATATGCTTCATTGTAGTCAGTTTTACTAAAATCCAATTGCATTCTTTCATTGGGCCAAAATTCACCATTAAGTGACAGTCTTATACTTTGTACATCTGCATTGTCAATAGCGCTTTTCATTGATAACAATTTAAATTGGTATACCCATATTCAATAGGTAACGTTTCTTCAAAAATATCCTCTCTAATTAGGGCCATTAAAAGAATGGGAGATTTATCTAAAAAACTGCGTATTTAATATACTATGCACACATTCAAAGTAATTTAATATATTTATTATCAGCTTGGTTCTCTACAACAAAAAATAATATAAATTGTATATATAAATTACAAAATAAAGCTTTAAAAAACCCTTTTTAGGTTACCATGTTTCCAACCAAAATTGCTATTTATATAACTAGTTGCATATAGTGAAGAGATATCAAAAGGCCTCCTTTTTTTTTTTTTTTTCCTGCGGCACTCGTTATCCCCCTTTAGGGAAGACATCGAGCACCGCCGGCCTCAATTCCAGTGACCTACCTGCTAAAAACACCTCCTCTTCCACCAGTTGTACCTAGGACTGCTTTTTCAGCGTTACATCAAAAGACCTCCTAATTACAATTATTTGTGCTTCGATTTACATAAAATTATATATAGTACGTGAAGTTCTGAAAGGTCTCTGTATCAAATAGGAAGAAGATATAATTTACTTCATACCGGAAGGCTACTGATTATCTTTCATATAATTGACATCACTTGCAGAAATCGAATTTCAACACGTTAAGAGGCCACAGGAAAAAATCGCACGGAATGGTTCCACCAGAAGAACAGTGCAGGCCACAATATCTTAAATCATTATTGTAGCTATTACCATAACTTGTGATTAAAATATATGTAAAATTGAGGATAAAATAAAGATTATAAGAAGAGGCCACAGGCGGTTCTTTAATAGCCATCAGGCGACAATTTCCCAGAAACAGAAAATACTATACGTACTCAACTCAATGGGTGACAGCTGGGTTTGTAAGCCAGACTAACAGACACCTTAAGTTATAGTACTTCTCCCACATTGTGGTACCTGTCGTATTTCTGTGTAGAAAAAGTCGACCGCCCCTTTTATACCATAAGGAACCTTAGACTTAGACGAAATTGAGCCAGATTTACAAATACTGGGACCATAATAAAGTAACTCAAAAAATTATGCATAATATATTTATCGGGTCTAAAAAATGCCAAAATATTATTATTATTTTTAAGAAAAGTTTAATAATAACCTAGAAAACTCAACTTTCCTGAAAAATTCCGAAATACTATTTTGGGGCCCCCTATATCACAGCTCTTGTAACCCTCGAGATACGGCATATGGGGGTTGAAAACAGTGTTGAGGGGGAAAGGACAAGGTCCCCTATTTCTTTATATTCTTTTATTGTCAATATACTGGTGAGAACATGAAGATTTTGAAAAAAATATCCATTTTTCATGAATATACATTTAACCGGAATTTTAATTGGACAAAAATTAATTTTGTACTCACCCTGATAATAAACGACGTTAGTCAGTGCAAGCACTGACCAAGTGGCCGTTTTGAACCGCCCTTTAGCTACACTGAAATCATCTGCCTCAAAAACAAACATCAGAAATATCGGGCTGTCTTTTCTTCACTATTTTCTTCGAATTTTCAATTGTTTGTCAAATCTATCAATCATTTAGTAAGTATCTGCCAACTGTTTAACCTGAAATAATCTTTCAAATTATTCTCGTTTAATTTTTTCATAACAAACCAAACAATTTCTGTATGTAACCTTCAAAGAGTTGTATACTTTGGATTTAAAACTTCTGCAAACAATATATATGTGTATACTAAAATGTAAAGCAGTTACCTCCTGAAAAACAGTCTTAAGAATTAGTTTCTTAACAGTGCCTGTAATAACTCAAAAGTTTATAATAATGAAAAATATTGCGATTACATAAATATTGCAACAAATAATATATATACAAAGTATTAGAAATACTATCCCAATGCTACATAAGTACATGCTTCCTCAATTATATATTTTCCCAATCCAGATTAGTACCCACCATAACATTCCCGCATCACTCCAAGCTCCACAATACCATTTTTAAACTTATCAAAGCAGAAAAACATGCGTTTAAAAAAAATTAATAATAAATTTGTTAACAAGTACTTATAGAATGGCGATGTGTATTCAATTTCAAAAATGTTGGTTTCTGTGGTACATTTGTAAAAAATGGTCTGCATTTATCTTGTACTTAGTTTCATCTGAATATCTTCCATATTTATATCTGCAACTGATAAAAACAACAAAAATAATTTAATATCTTTCCATTTTATTTGGTGAAACCTTTAGATTTGTTACCTTGTATAGAAATATAAAGATTTTTTCATATAGACTTATGTTCTTGATACCTAAAAATATCTTTCATGTTCTTTATAATAGACCTGTAATTAATAAATCAAAACAATTATTTGCAATGTCTTATCATCATATAAAAATGTAAAAACCTACAATAAAAAAGTTACCTTTTATAGAACAATCATTCTTCTTTTAAAACCTAAATTTCTTGATACCTAATAACTTACAATGTTTTAAAAATTAAAGAAATCACCAGACGATGAAGTAGACCAGAGTCACATGTCTGGATATATCCAATCAAAGACGTTCCTGTAAAATTCTAGAAAGCTGTTTTACAAATTAATATATAAGATCAATAAAAAATGTAATTTTTAACTTGATATTACCTGAAGCATTGTCCCAACAGCACTCCTATGATACCTAGCAGGAATATTACTCAATGATTCTGCCTCATGTTGTTTTCGATGTCTTAGTCCCAATCCAATTTTCTTTTCGCAGGATATAACAGAATCTCCAATTTTCTTTCTTGCTTTCATAATCTGCAAACATTTTTTCACTTTAGATTATCACCCAGAAAAGTCTTTGTTTATTACCTTTTGCAAAATAAGTCTCCAAATGATGTTCAGATTCTACCAGAGAATATTGTTTGGAAGATGTTGTGGGGTAAAATGAAGTTAAGTTTTGATATTTTTAGGGAATAGATTTTGATGTATGGTAACCTAAGGTTTTTGTAGACTAAATATACTTTGTATGTAAAATAAAGGGTAAAATAAAGGATAAAATAAAGATTATAAGAAGAAGCCACAGGCGGTTCTTTAATAGCCATCAGGCGACAATTTCCCAGAAACAGAAAATACTATACGTACTCAACTCAATGGGTGACTGCTGGGTTTGTAAGCCAGACTAACAGACACCTTAAGTTATAGTACTTCTCCCACAATGTGGTACCTGTCGTATTTCTGTGTAGAAAAAGTCGACCGCCCCTATGGAAGATCACGAGTGGAGGGATGAACTGCCCAAGCTGTAGAAATGATCCAGTTAAAAATGCTCGTGCATACGAGAGCTTAAAGTTTACAAGCTGTTCAAGTTTACTGAATCTTTAAATTAAAGAGATGCTTCTAGTTTACTGAATTATATTCCAACTGTATATGACAGTAAACCAGTAGAAGAAATGAGATTGGGAATAATTCAGATTCTACCAGAAGAAGTATGGATAACTTGCAGATTGGGTTCATCTTAAGAGGCGGAGGAAATGAGTTTTATGAGGAATAATCCTGCAGTTCGGGTGTGAATAGATTTTCAGTTTGAAAGGGTGAGTTTTTCTTAGGACAAAATTAATGCTGATGATGGTCGACCAAGTGATATTGTCGTAAGAGATAATGGTGATGTGCTACTTAGATTTAGAGGACACTTTTTAATGATCAAATTGAAACTATTACGAAAAAGAATTTATGCTGCCAAAGCATTGATAGTTTGCAAAAAATTTTGTAATAGATTATTTCAATTTTTTTATTTCCGTATTATCATTATTGCTAATTTGTTTGACATTAAAAAATATGAACAATTATTATTAATATGTTCGTAAAAAAATTTCCAAGTTTTAAAAATTTTGTTCATAATTTGACAGCGTTATTGTTGTATCAAAAATGTAAAAATTAATTAAAAAATTATATAAAACAATAAAGGAAATTGTTTTTTTAATGTTGTGTTTGTATAATATTTTGTTATAAAAGATACGTTATATAAATAATAATTTTAAAAAAGCCATAATGGATTTTCTTTATAAAATGAAATTTACAACATTTTCAAAGACATTATTTTTTAATTGTTTCCACCTTGTATACAAGGTGTATATTTATATATTTTATAAAAATATCCTTTTTTATACAGATTATTAAAATGTTTCAAAATTTGAATTTAAATATGAAATATATCATTTATATAAAAACTTCATTAATCTCCAAGTAAAAATTAAATTTCATAATATTTTTTTCTAAAATATTCTTTTAACTCTATTAAAAAAATATCTCAAGTAAAATAATAATATAAAAAAACCCTAAAATAATTTTTTTATAAATTAACTCATATTAAACATATTTACGCAATAAAAAACATTTTAAATAAAAATAATCACAGATAATCATTAAAATTCCCATTTTAATGCACTTACCTTTCGAAAATCAAATTCTGGAGATGATCTCGAAGTAAATCAATACAGATAGAAATTTTTTTTAAATACTAACGTTTCATGAATAATTTGATAGCGCTATTACTATATCAGAATTGTAAAAATTAATATTGATCTAGCTATATTCACAAAATTATATAGAACATTAAATAAAACGTAATTTTTTTAATATTGGTTATTAAAATGCTTCAAAAATTAAACATAAAGATAAAATATTTCATTAATAAAACAAAATTAATCCGTTAAATAAAGATTAAATTTCAAAATATTTTTTTCTAAAATGTAAGTTTTACTCTATTTAAAAAATACTTTAAGTGAACTAATAATTTTAGAAAACGCACAACATATTTTCTTTATAAATTACCTTAAAATAATTATTTTTAAACAAATTTACTTTGTAAACAATCAACCTTTTCCAAAGGTCTTATTTTTTAATTGATCAAAAATTTCTGTTTATAAAAAAAAACTTTCACCGCATTTTTAAACTGTTTTTTACAGCCTGCCAACTATTAATATACGGAAATGTACAAAATTATTGCAGTAAAAATAACAACAGAAAGTCAATTATATCATTTGAGTTCCCATTTAATTGCACCTACCTTTTGAAAATCAAATTCTAATGACGATCTTGAAGTACATCGTAAATCGATACAGATAGAAAGTGTTTTTAAAGACTCACCCTGTAACAAAAGAAAGAAATAATTAGTTTATTCGAGTTAAGATTTAAGTACTGTTATTATAGATTGTTGTGAATTAGTTTTGAGGTACTTTAAAAAAAATAATTTTACTATTTTTTCCAAATTTAATAACTGTGGGTTGAAATGTTTTGAATGGGCTACTTAATAAAAATGTATCAGTTTAAATTTGGATAAAATCAATCTAACTAAATAATTTTTAAAATATTATAAAACCGATAGTAATTTGTTTAAATAGAAAATTATTTCGTTTATTTTTGACCACAGCGTATTTATTTTACTATTAAAAACTTGCTGGTTATAATTTTAACAGTGTATCTCATTTATAAAATATATATTTATGTCACTTACCCCTTTTATTATTAAAAATAAGCCCAACTGATGATCGTGGAGAACGCCCTTTGAAGATCTGACGAAAGTTTCTTCAATACTCACCTGTAAAAAATAGGAACTGATAATTAAAACTTATAATAATAATAATTTTGTTTCAATATATACAAGGTGTCCTAAATTATATCAGGAATGTATGTTTTGCAAGGTTTTTAACAGAGATATATTTAAAGTAAAATTAGCAAAATTTTAAAATATAAAAAGTGTAGGTACCATTTTTAAAATAAACAAGTTGGTATTACATTTATTTGATGAGATAACCTTGTTTTGTAACAAAAAGAAATTATTTTATAATATAACATTTTTCAATAATCACTCTGTATGTCGCTAAGGCGAGAAATTTATTTGACTGGGAAAATGTAACTTAAAAGAAAAAGGGAAAACTTGAAATCTTAACTACTTATACAGTATGATGCAAATGTATGGAATAAATTCATTATTTCAGAAACGGACGACTTTTAAAAAAAATCTAAAACACGACAATTTTAATTTTTGAATGGCCATCAACTGCTATAGATGAGTTGGACATTACATCATTAGTGATGGCGTAATGACGTCATTGACGATTTTTTTAAATACAAACGGAGGTCACGTGACAGCTTATTTGAAAGTTCTCCTTATCGCCTTTGCCACAATGTAATCATTTAAATATTTATTTCTACAGGGTTAAACAAAATTATGAACTTTGTTAAGTAACATGGAATTACAATAAATATTCATTCACTGAACTAAAATACACTAAGGACCGCCACTGGGAATAAAACAAAATAGTGTTTATTGTTGGTTTCAAAAAAACTACATTGATAAAAACAATGCTACTCGGAATTATTTTTACAAAAATATTTAAATCAGTATTGTCATTGACTCGTCTTTATTCGTCAATGATCTGTGAATCTGTCAAGTTTTTTGCCGACGTTAATAACAGCATTTACAAAAATGAAACAGAAACAGAACGAATCGAGATTTTAACCATGATTGGTTATGGAGATAGAGTGAGGACTCAAGCAGAAGTTCGTAATTTATTTAATGCTAAATACCCCAATCGCGATCCAATTACTCAATCAACAGTAAGTAAAATTGAAAAAAAATAGAGAAACGGGCCATGTTAAAGATCTTCCCAGAAGTGGTAGAATATCAATATCCTAAGCCAAAAAACTGGACGTTGTACTGGTGTTTCAAGAAAATCCTCATACAGACATGTCGATATTGGGAGAAGGTGAATGTTTGTGCCGGCATTATAAACAATCAAATGGTAGGGTCATATTTTTTTGAGGAAAACCTAACTGCTGCTAGTTATCTAGAATTTCTTTAAAATTATCTGTTGCCACAGCTGAATCATCTATTTCCAAATAGAAATGATTTATGGTACCAACAGGATGGAGCTCCTCCACACTATGGCGTTGAGGTACGAAATTACCTTAATAACGTTTTCCCAGGAAGGTGGATAGGTAGAAGGGGGCCTATCGAATGGCCACCAAGATATCCAGAATTGACTCCGTTAGACTTTTTTTGAGGGATATTTAAAGAGCAGAGTAATCAAAATCGACCGAATAATGTAGAGGAGTTGAAGGAGCGAATCCGAACGGAAATTGCACAAATAACACCTGAAGTCCTCGAAAACGTTAGGAAAGAATTTACTGCTCGTCTTTCTCATTGTATCATTGCTGAAAGTCGGCAATTTGAACATTTGTTGTAATTTAATTGTATTTAAGTAAACATTTATTCTAAGTTAATTGTATTAATAAACCAACAGTTTTGGTTAACCCTGTAGAAATAAATATTCAAATAATTACATTGTTGCAAAGACGATAAGGAGACCTTTCAAATGAGCTGTCCATGGCGTCATTACACCGTCACCAATGACGTAATGTCCAACACATCTATAGCAGCTGATGGCCATTCAAAAATTAAAATTGACATGTTTTAAGATTTTTTTAAAAGTCGTCTGTTTCTGAAATGTATTCCATACATTTGCATCATACTGTATACGAAGATAACTCACTCTTATATTATTTTACTGTAATTTTATGTATAATTATTGCAGAAAAAAATATATAAGATTAGTTACTATATTTTAAACAAACAAAATATGACCAGTCCACCTGCTGAGGAAATAACCCTCTATGTGCGATAGATGCATAGTTTGCTCAATACGTATCATATACGTTACTTATCAAATAAGAAATTTATAATATATTTATTTTAAAACGAGTTTAATAAATGAAATGTGCAACTATAAAAAGACAATAGTCGATATTGAAGGTTTTTTAATACATTTTATGGAATTTTTACCTCTAATAAAAAAAGAATGGTTATATTCTAAGTAATAAGGTTTTTAACCATACAAATATATTAATTTGAAAATAATTGTTTTATACCGGTAAATCAGTAACTTATAATTAAGAATAGTTTATGCAATCATTAATTTTTCCAACTCTTAAATCTAGAAAATTAATTTGAATTAATTTCTTCAATTTCTAACGGAAAATGTACTCCACATTATTTCAAACAAAAACCGGCTTATAAAACGATCTTTTTTCTCTTAAATAAATAAAAAATAATAAATTAAATAAACTCACCGATTGGCCAGTCATCATCTGCTTTTCAACCATCACTTTTTGAACTGCCATTGTCAACATTCACATATTTCAGTTTTAAAAAACACTAACACTGTAGTTGGTAAAAGTTCGGTATAGCGGTTTTCGCTATTATAAGAGATTTTTCAAAAATTCTTTTTCAGGGCGTTTCTATAGGTCGATTATGACACAAATCTGTGTGCGCGTTTTCAAAAATTCATTTCTATAATTTATTATTAATAAAAACATACTTACGGGACGGTGGAGTGAATAGGGGTGCTGGGTGGGGACGAAACAATAGAAATCCTACATTAAACACCAAAAAACAGTATTTCAGAGTACACACCGCACTTTCTGTTCACAAAAATGTTCAAGAAATTGTTTAAAAAAATAAAAATAAATAATAATTAATACAATAATACCGCCATGGCTGTCACGACTGTCACTGCATAAAAAAGAAGAGTGCAATAGAACTGTCAATGTGTTGTCAAATAGAGTGAAAAAGTCTTAATAGCTGAAAAAAAAGGAACATACAGGACAAAATTGATATGAAAAATTAAGTTATTCCTTCTTCCTATTATAATTTGTAGAGAAAAAAGGAACATACCTAAACATAAAGAAGGAGGCATTTCTACAAAAAATACTACTGCTTCTATCAAGCCTGTCATTTTAATAATGACGAACTTCATGTTATCAGCTGATCAAAATAATGGCGAACGCGATTTGTCATGTGTGGGATAGTTTTTCGAAAAATTTAATACTTTTCAAAATTAATTTACATTTTTCATGTGCCCCGAGTGCAGTGTATTAGTGTTTTCTTGTGTTTGACGTTGGATTTCTACTGTTTCGTTCCCACCCAGCACCCCTATTCACTCCACCGTCCCGTAAGTATGTTTTTATTAATAATAAATTATAGAAATGAATTTTTGAAAACGCGCACACAGATTTGTGTCATAATCGACCTATAGAAACGCCCTGAAAAAGAATTTTTGCAAAATCTCTTATAATAGCGAAAACCGCTATACCGAACTTTTACCCTGTAGTTTTTCAATAACCGGCACTTTTTTCCCGCACAAACACTATTTAGAAGAAAAATCTGTATATATACGCGCACTTAAATCCGTAAAAATACATTTTTATTAAATGTATACCGGCTAAAATCACTAACGACTAATTTCCGATTGTCCTCTGTATACATCCGACCCGACCGAGAATACAGAAGGTACTGAAATACTAATTGACCTATGAGTAAATGATAAGAAACTGAAATTACCAACCGAACCAGTTGATTAATCACATCATATCGTCGACAAAATGATAAATCAAATAAATACTTTCTTAATAAATAAATTATTCTACGTGGTATTTAAAAATTAGGCCCCAAAGAGACTATAAAAAAACTAAAAATTATTTATTTATTATTATTTGATTTTGTGTTCCTTAGAATTTTTGTAAGAACTATAATGGTTTGTTTCAAAGAAAGAAAAGAGCACAGAAAGAAAAAAGCGTTTCAAAAAACTTGTGACGATACAATAAACGGTGCACAATTCAGTTCCAACAGCAAAAAGTACATACAACATGTCACATACATATGTCTTTTGTATGTTAAATGTCCTTAGAACCTCTAAAAGCTGCGTTTTTTATATATTCTTCTTCAAAGTACATGTTGTTTTGGAGCATAAATTAAATTTATGGATTTCCGCTTTTGTATTTGAAGAACCTGGAACCTGGATGCGGGGGAATATTTGGCAGTAAAGTGTTTTCGAACCAATCTTCGAACAATTCGGCTGTAGTATCTTGGTGGTAATCCAACGACGAATTTTGAATGTTCTTCGCAGAAAGTCCCAAACTGTTTGGAATCCAACCATCTTCTGATCCAGCATGAATAATCGTGATACGTTTTCCTTTGTTCGATGGAACTTTTGATTGACATCGCACTGTTCCATCGGTCCATCCTTTTGCCGGCGTATCGTGGGTATCATACCAGGTCTCATCCAAATAGATTATTGGTCTTTGTAAAGACCTGTAATCACTTATGGCAGTCAAATATTCACAACGCCATTGCCTAATCCGTTGGGATTCCATAATAACTTGCCTCTTGTCAATTTTGCAGTATTTGAAACCTAGTTTGGATAAAAGTGTCCATAGATTTCCAATTGATATCCTTATCTTAGTGGAACTCCTTAGTCTTGTTTGCAATGATCTGATAGTTTTCTTCGTACATGTATGTATGTATGAGTTAGGGGTGATAATTACACTGCGACCTATAGGATCTATTGTGTCCACCCTTACTTGCCTTGTTCTGATATTTTCTCAGACCTATAGCAGCTCTTCGAGTCCTATTTTCCTGAGGAAGTTTAGGACATCGTCGGGCATCAAATCAGGTAGATCCCTTCCTCTATTTCATGTGCTCCTAGATATCTAGCCCTAGAATTTTGCAAGGCATGGCATTCTGAGAGTATGTGTATTGAGGTTTCATCCTCTTCCTCACATAATCTGCACTTTGCTTCATCTGCTAACCCTAGTTTCTTCATGTGTCTCCTTAACCGGCAATGCCCGGTTAATATTCCCGTTAAAATTCGGAGCCTTTTTACTGAGGTTGAGGCAGCTAAGAGATCTCTTCTGGTCATAGTTCCCCAGTAGTATCTTAGATTGCCTCAGTCCTTCCAGCTGATTCCAGTACTTGGATTTTTCCTTCTCCATTTCTTCCCTTAGTTTTCCTAAGATTACTCTACTACTGATCGCACAAGATGGTTCTGGTCCCAAATGTGGGGTTTCAGCTCCTTTTTTTGCCAGCTTATCTGCTGTTTCATTCCCCTCTATTCCTATGTGTCCCGGGACCCATAGGAGGGTGACAGTGTTCTGGCCTAGTTCATTTAGTTTGCCTAGGCATTCCCAAACCATCTTCGAACTGATTATATTTGAGCTCAGCGCTTTGATGGCTGCTTGACTATCCGACATGATCATACAATCTCTTGTCTGCGGTAGTTTCTTCCAATATTTCCACACATCTTTCGATGGCGCGGACTTCTGCTTAAAAGATGCTCGGATATGTGCCCAAGCTTTCTGAGTATTTGGCTCTCGGTCCAAAAACTCCTATCCCAGTTCCCTCGTCTAGCTTGGAACCATCCGTATACCACTTTATGGCATTCTGGTTTAAATTCTGTATGGTGTCTTCATCCCATTCAGATTTATTACTTAACTTTGTGATGAGTTTTCTCACAAAGTTGAATTTCTTTGGCATATCATCTTGGGGCATTTCCCAAGTTTGATCAAATTGAAGTGATCGAGGTTTTTCCCTGATAATTCCTTCTTTGATCATTCTATATATTGTTTTCTATCCCAACTACGCGAACTCCACACAGAAGCGCCCCCTGCTGGATTATTCCTCTTTCAAGAAACGGGCATTGTTTGTTATCGATTGTTCCAAACAGGAAGAAAGTATGAAGGCGTCCACAGTCGATGTGAAACTTGATATTGAAGCAAACATAGGCTTTCCCGAAAATACCAAGCTAAGCATATTTTAACTATACTGAATTCTATCCCAACTACGCGAACTCCACACAGAAGCGCCCCCTGCTGGATTATTCCTTTTTCAAGAAACGGGCATTGTTTGTTATCGATTGTTCCAAACAGGAAGAAAGCATGAAGGCGTCCACAGTCGATGTGAAACTTGATATTGAAGCAAACATAGGCTTTCCCGAAAATACCAAAGTCTATTGCATCATAATTCATGATTGTGTAATGGAATACTTCCCCCTCACCGAAATTGTTAAAAGTTTAAACTAGACGTTGATTAGAGTTAGTGTTCGAGCAGACGTCAACATGAGAATAGCTTTTGTAGACATTCAAGGCTTTGTCGTAGATGGATTTTTCGTTGTCAAAGAACTAACGATAGAAATTGGTTTCAAAAGTTCACATTACATGTTTTTACCACCTCAACCGTTTTCTACATTAAGTAATGAGGATAAAAAGACTGCAACCTACTTGGAAAAAAATGTGCACGGAATTCGATACTCTTCAGGAGATGTAGAATATTCTAAAGTTAATGAAATATTGGAAAGCAAGCTATTGTATGCTGCAGACTACATTTATGTTCGTGATCAACAAAAAGCCAAGTTTCTGCAAAATAAATGTAACATTTTCAACGTTTTTCCTCACATTTGCGAAGTCGGCAAGTTCGATGGTACACCGTGTGCAACAGTAAACTTTGCCAAGGATCCAAACCCCTGTCACACCTCTGGACTATATTCGTGCACCGAACGAAACGTACAACGTCTCCGCCACTGGTTTTTGAATACTGTATTACCATAAAATAAATAAACCTTAACCACAAATGAGTTTTTATTTTATACACCACTACTTAGAAATAAAACAAGTTGTTTATTCATCAACTTTTATATTACACGAAGATTTAAATTTACGTTTAACAATTTTTAAAATAATTTTTAAAATTAAAACAAAGACAGATGCTAAAATTATACATGACATGGCAAAAACATTATTAATTTTATTTTTTATGCTCTCTTCTTCTTCAGTTCTATTAAACATGGTTGAATACGTCTTAACGGATAAGTAGTTTTCGGTAATTTACGACAATCCCAGTTTAGACTGCTCCACGTTGTTCTTGCTTCCCTAGTTTGTTTCATAACCTTACTCTTATCTTCATAAAAAGCAATGTCTTCAATTCCATGACTGTGCTCTTCTGAAGACATAATGTAACTGGTCGTTGTCGATCGCATGACCCTTGTAAAATATGTGTGATGACGTCATAGCATCGAATAATTGGTACCCTTTTGACAATCGTTGTGTCACAACTTTACATCATAATTCATTCCCGTATAAAGAGAGAATTACTGTTCGATCAGAAAATGGAGAACCGTCATACCCCCCACGTATATAAACATTTTTATTTGCCACGTAACCGTTTCCGTATTAAGAATGATCATAATCCGATATTTCGACAAACCCTGTATATCCCGTATGAAAAATTGACATCTCCCTTACGAATGATATTCGCGATATACCCTGTACACTCGAAATTATCTTTTACCCACATCATAATATACGAATGATCGAATTGACATTTTTAATTAACGACCATACCCCCGTACCGACATTTTTGCCATTTTTGCGTATTAAGAATGATCATAATTCGATATTTCGACGATCTAATTCGCGACAAACCCTGTATATATCCCGTATCTAACCCGTACCATATCATCAAATTGATATTTTAAATACAAAAAAGTTGTTTAGTATCCCGACATACCCTGTATATGATTACAAGATATCTATCACAGACCAAATTCCATGAAAACCATCAAAATACGCGACGCGAGTTTAAATACCCATTCATAACATTATATAATCCTTCGTTAGCAGCCCAGTGGGTAAGGGCGCTTAAATTGTAAAAATTCTAACGACGGTCCGTGGTTCAAATCCCACCAGCGGCCGCCACGCAGTCCCTTTTTTTCAAACCAGCAGGCAACCCGCAATACAACACAAACTCGTTTAATTCTTTAATAATTCCAATAAAATTCGTTCCAGTCGCTCAATTATTTAATCATCATAATATAACACAACTATTCCAAATAAACAACTGGTCCACAATTCAGAACCACAGTCCGACAGTTCAGAACCGTTCCAGAACTCCTATGCTGTATATACGGAGGTACCCCCACTCCTTCACTGAGTTAGAACTCTCATAGTACATCTACTATCGATGATTATTTAATTGGACCATTTTTCCTTCCTGTACGGTTAACCGGTGAGACATACCAACATTTTCTAGAAAATGAACTTCCACTTCTTTTGGAAGATGTACCTATTATTATTAGAAGGCGCATGTGGTTCATGCATGACGGAGCTCCTCCACATTTTTCAGTGATTGTACGCGAGTTTTTAAATAATGTTTTTCCAGGCCATTGGATCGGACGAGGATCTCCACATCCGTGGCCCCCTAGATCACCTGGACACAATCCTCTGGATTTTTGTGTGTGGGGATATTTGAAATCGCTTGTTTACACAACACTGATATTAAACGTACAAGATCTTCAAAATCGTATCATAGACGGCTATAATGTTATTCGTAACAATCCTGGTATCTTCGAACGTATTCGACAATCCATTAGACATCGAGCGGATTCTTGCATTTTAGCTGGAGGTGGACATTTTGAACATTTGCTCTGAAATGTATTATTTTTTCTTTATGTTTAACACGACATGTTGCTTGTAATAAAATAATAAAAAATATAAATCAGTAGCGTCACCAAGAAAAATTAATTTCACTTACAACACCCTGTATCTCATAAACGACAACACCTATCACACATGTTTAAATGAACTTTTCGTCTTAAAATTGAGTAACGAAGCGCCCCATATAATATTTTAGATTACTTAAGAAACACCCTGTATGTCCTATACCAAGAACAAATGATACCAACCCTAGATTGTATAAAAAAACGGTTACTTAAAGAGGACACGGGAATTATTTGTAGCCGTACAAGTTTATGGAGAATTATTTCTCAAATGGGATTTAAATATTGTACCATTAATAAAAGACAAGTGATAATGAAGTCATATCGTTTACGAATGTGGCGTTGTCATTACTTACAAGCTATTCAAAAATATAGAAGTGAAAACCTTTCAATCATCTACCTCGACGAGATATGATATGACACCCATGATACTCCAACGAAGGGTTTTGTTGATTCATCGGGAAATTGCAAAACAAAGGCTCCATCAAATAGAGGACAAAGAATTACAATAATACATGCCGGATCAGAAACAGGTTGGGTTCCAAACGCTTTATTGTTATCAGCAAAGAATATTAAAGATTCAAGTTTAGATTATCACGAAGATACGACAGCAGAACTTTTTGAAGATTGGTTTAAGAATTATTTATTGCCGAATATACCGGAAAAAAGTATAATTGTAATGGACAATGCAACTTATCATAGCCGTCAATTAAATAAAGTACCAAATAGCAACAACAATAAATGGGAAATTCAAGAGTATTTGTTAAAAAATGACCTTTATTTTGAAAAATCGTACACAAAACGTGATCTCTTACGAGTTGTAGCAGCGTTCGGTATTGAAATAGAATACGTTTGTGATACTATTGCTAAAAATATGGGCCACACAGTGTTACGGCTTCCCCCATATTATTGCATGTTCATTCCTATAGAACACATGTGGCATCAGCTAAAATCCAAAGTTAGATCGGAAAACGTTTCACCTACATTAAACTCAAGTGTTATAGAGTTAATCATAAATGTGACAAGTAATATTCCCATTGATAGCTGAAAAAATTCGATTCAGCATGTTATTAAGGTTGAAGGTACATATCGAAATGTTAATGTAACTGTAGCACCCTTAGTTATTAATTTAAATGAAGACGATAGTGATACTGAACTACATTTAGATTAAATAGTTGTAAATAATGTAGAATTAGTTCATTTGTTTAATCGCAATTAATAAATAAAGTTAAAATTTGTTTTTAAAAAATTTCGTGATTTTTTTTAAAAAAATAAATTTAAGTTTTAGTAAATGTTAACTTAGTTTTATTTAAATCAATTTTTTGGGATACCCTGTAGTACAAAATATTTTTAAAATGTGGCCATGATTAAACTACATCTTTTTTATTTGAAACATTTTTGACAACATCTGCCAATTAGATGAAATAGACCAAAGCGTATACATATACGTAAGTTTCAACAGTTTTGTTTAATTTCAATTAATAAATAAACTTAAAATTTGTTTGTTTGTTTTTAAAAAATTTTGTGATTTTTTTTACAAAATAAATTTAAGTTTTAGTAAATGTTACTGAGTTTTATTTAAATCTATTTTGAAAACCGGATTACGTATCTGTTAATGTTTACTGTACAGTGAGAAATTTATAACCTTTCTTTACTAATCCCCTAAGGTCAGGTACCGAGTCAACGAATTATTGTGAAACGTACTTTATAAGAGATAAGAGATAAGAATATTGACATATGTCAAATTGACGATGCTCGTTTTTAGCGAAACAGTCATAATTGAATTTAAAAACGTATTTTTCGAATAAATAGTGGAAGTTTAGTTCAACCTTTTAGTTATTTACTGTTCTTATTCAATAAATATTACGCTTATAAGAAAGAGTAGCCTGTGTTAGTAGATCGGTCAATATTCTCTTAACCTTAGAGCAACAGTAATTTGCTGTCCTTTTTTCCGTCTCATAAACATCCCGGAGTACGCAGCGTTCTTTTGCATTAATAATCACCCTGTAACGTTCTACATTCACAGAAATGAGCTATGAAACTTAGTTCCGTTTCCCTTTTTTTGCGTTAAAAATAGCACAGCTAAGTTTAGTCAAGTCATTCATCGAAAATATGGAAGTGTTAAAGTTTCTTTTTTACTACAAAAGCTTTTAAAACTTTGAAACTGTTAAAAACGTCGACGGTTGTCTCAACGCATCAGACACCTATGCAAGTTTAATGTAGGAAACTTGTGAAAACTGTCGTAGCTGATGCTAAATGGATTCATTTATCTGCAGTTTCTATTATTCGAGCTTTAAAAGTGCATTTTATTTATTATTAAAATATCATAAAGTAAGAATAATCAAAAAACTATACGTTTTAACGTAACTTCCAAGTTTTGACAGTTGACAGCTGTTATTATTATTTTTTCAAATAAACTTGGAAGTTACGTTAAAACGAAGAGTTTTTCATTATTCTTAATAAGATGGACTTCCAAAAAGTAAGGGTTGGTACAATAAATTTAATCATAAAGTTAATTTATTATCAATTATGTGCTGCTGATCGTTCTACGGATAGTTCAATTCGTTGTTTTATATTTATTTGTGATTAAATATTATAATAAAATAATTTTAACAATGTTTAAAATGTGATAGAAAGCTTGGAATGCATGCATATATCCATACATTGTTAGAAAATGTAGAACAAATTTCCACAATTAGGTATTGTTTTATCACGCAGTAAGTTAACTAAATGTTTTCTGGAAATTTGCCCTTAATACCTTCCCTTCTCATGATTTCCCTTCGTTACAAAATATTCTATACCTTTAAACTCTAAATATTAAACCTTCATATTTTTTCGAAATATTGAGCGATAAGTTCATGGTGGTTACTTACACATAACCTCAAAATTATGAAGTTAAAATAGTTAAGTATTTTAAACTACAACTATAATAACTGAAATTCAAAAGTTATTTTTTGTTATTTGCCATAATGATTTTTTAAACAGTTTGAACAATATTTAGAGTGGATATTCTTTGTTAATGGTCCAATTATTAAATAAAATCCATTTATAATCCTACGAATTATCAAACATATAGTTTTGGGAAAATTATTTGATATCTACCAGTGAAATCCGCTTAAATTTTCGAAAAAAACTATGGAAATTGTTACATTATTGCTTTTATTGAACCATAAATAAAACGTTTTCAGTACCTACTTAACAAATTATACATATTTTCTTCAATTTATTTATAACCACAACTCCTAGATGCTTTTTAAACAGATATGTCTATCACTTTCTTAAATTGAGTGGCTCTTATTAATCTTTGAAATGCTTATGTTTAGCTGCTTACGTTGCTTTTGCTTTTATAATGCTTTGCAAATTTGCTACACAATTTTCATTCACATATAAACTAAAAGGTTTACCACTGACATAACCACAAGAACGACTAGCTTTAATCGTCTGAAGATGATTTTAAAATGTCTTCTCTTAGTCTTCTAGGCATAATCTACAAAAAATGTCTATCACTGCACTGCTCAAGAATTCATATTTTAATGGAAACATTAATTTAATAAATAGAAATAAAAAATCTGTTTATACGAACAACTTGCTGAAAAATACAGATATAATGTCCCTGCTTTAATCATTATTTTTGTCTCTTTATCTTTTCTGCATCTTTTTTCTGTTCTATTACACTTTACAAAACATTTTCTACATGTATATATTTGTCAAATCCGTTTTGGCATTGACATAATTATATGTTCGGTTGCATAAACGCTTGTCAAATCTCTGTTACTTTACAACATGTTAACTCTATTTTAAATTGGTAAAGAATTTTTAAGAATAATTTGATTAGTCGACGAGAGAGGTAAAATTTTATTTTTAGGCTACGTTGTCACATTGCTTAGAGTGAAAAGTAGACTAGACTTTGGAAAGACGCAAATTATATATGTTTTGAAATTTAAAGGGACTTCGTTACTGAGTTAACTAGATTGACATAATGCTATTTAAAAAGATATTTTAAATTATTTTAACGGTTTATTGGTTTTGATCTAATGAGTAAATGACAGTTAGTTTTTCAAAATTACAGATTACCAATAAAACAAGAGATTTTTATTTACTAATTATCTAACTATTCGGTTTCAGGGAAAAATTATTTAAACCTACAACACTGCACCGTTAACTTCATCTAAAAATCAATAAATTTGAAATGCCCGCGTGCGCGCTATCGTTGCACACACACTTGTCAAAAAATAACAGAATCTTAGCTAGCAGAGGTTTGACAAGCGTTTATACAACCGATCCTTTAATGTGCGAACTAATTACAAGTATCAAAAAAAGGAAGCTGCAATACCTTTGTCAATTACTCAGAGGAGATTTAATAAAAAAAATAAATGGAATAAATGGAATGGCTGAGAAATTTGAGGAAATGGTTTCAAAGCTGTTCATTAGAACTAATCAGGATTAAACAAGGATTGTCATGATCATCTTACATCCAGGAGGCAGTACTCTAGGAAGAGGATACCTTTTATTAATTTAAATCTATTCTAGCTTAGTGTTTTTTAAACACAACTATCCTATATGTTGCACTTTTTCTAAATGTTTGCTTATAAACCTCTGAAACCTCTGAAGTCAATCTAATTTTATTTTCGTATCCTTTTCATTTCAAGCTTTTTGTACTTTTCTCTTCTGTTACCTTATAGTTTCTTCTGTTTTTCAGTTACTTAGCTTGAATTATTATTCGCTGTGTTTTGGTACAATAAATAAACAATTAATTCTCAGAAAACGTTCATCGACTGTTTTTCAAAAGTATTGTGAATCATTTTAACACTGACCGACAAATGAAACAATTACACTTAATTTTGCTTCTAGGTACAACTCCCACAATTCCTTGTCCCTCGTCCCAACCCCGGCGTAGAAGTATTTACAGTTTCCCTTTCTTTTTACGTCATCAAGACGCTGTAGAAAAACCCGACGATAAGTCATCTTCTCCCCTTCTCGGTAATAAAGAATTGAAAGCTTCCCAAACTCTTCACCCCACTACAGCTGAAGAAGTTAAGCCCAAAAGAGGCAGTATTATTCGAAGGAAAAGAGCTGGTTCCGTGAAATCTCGGCCTACGTCGATGACGGGCGGAGGGTGCCAAAGGACGCAGTCGGAAAAATGTACTAGGTAAGTATATGTATGTTGTGATATGTAAAAAATATTGAAAACCTTACGAAAAATACAGAACAACAAATACCTACTCTCAAATATTAATATATACCTACGGGAGGTCGGAGAGGATTGAAACCACCTCTACACTTTATGATAACCAGTGGCGGCTGGTTCTAAAGGACACAAGGGCGCATGTTTACTCAATAACCAATCTCCAAGAAAAATATAAATACATTTACCACGGAAAAAAAACGATTTTCATACCTATTCTACAAGTATGGCACAATTGGCGCCTAACGTGAGGAAAATATGGTTTTAAAGTGTATTTTATTGACTTTTAAATTAGGGGGCGTTGTTTAGTATATAGCGACGGGCGCAATAGTAACTAGATACGGCTTTGTTAATTTTGCAAAAAATTTAGAAAGGATCTTGTCAAAACTACACTCACCGACATAAAATTCAATCCATTGATTTATTTAAAAATCCTCTAACTTCTGAACGCAGGGGCTGGTTTCTTTGAATTTTTTGCAATTTGTAGATAAAAAACTGTTCTTTTAAGTTTATTATTCTGACGTCACAAAATAATTTCAGACTCCCCTCATATACAGGGGAGAAAAGAAAACAATGTTTTCCTCTACTTTTTACTCACCCTGTAGGTTAATTCTGCTAGTATATGTGCATATATTGAAACTTTATCAAGATGTCTGATTTGTTTCCAACAATTCGTTTTTTTATTTACCCAGATATTTTGACTTGTTTGTGAAATGTGGTTTAAAGAAAATGAAAAATTTTTAATTTTTTTATTCAATTTACACAGAGTAATACTAATTTTATAAACAAATTATTAACAATAATAAGCAAATCATTAAAAAAAATTATAAATTCGAATATTAACACCAGGTATTTCCCCCACGAACGCGAATAACCGCCTTAATACGTCGTGGCATACCGTCTATTAAATGTCGAATCTCCATCTGGTCAATATGATTCCATTCATGGACCAAAGCATCCTTAAATTGAGTTAAATTAGTTGGAGTAGGGACTCGTTACGGACTTGTCTACCCATCATATCCCAGACGTGTTCAATTGGATTGAGGTCTGGGCTACGTGATGGCCAGTTCATCCTTTGAATTTATGTTTCGTCCAAATATAGATATACAGTCCTTGCAATATGTGGACGAGCGTTGTCATGCATAAACATGAGTTCATTTCCTACAAATGGTGCAAATGGAATGACATATGTACAAGTACGAGCGTCCATGCTTATGCCGCCCCCTACCATTACCGATCCTCCTCCATAACTAAGTCTTTTGCTTGATCGAACCGTTCGCCTTTTCTTCGGTATAACAAAACCTTGACTCGACAGAAAATAAAATCTCACTCCAGTCATCTACATTCTAATATTGATGCTCCCTGGCAAATCGAAGAACTGTTCTGTGATTTCTAAGTACCTCCGGACCAGTTGCAGGTCTGGAGCGTAATCCATTTTCTCTTAATCGCCTTCGGATAGTTATTTCGTTAACAGCTACTTGACGTACTTCTTCTTAATGATTTCGAGCCATGATAGCAGTAGTATTTCTTTCTCGCAAAACATAATATTGAGACCTACCGTCTTGTACTAGAGCAACTGCTCGTGCTGCATCAGTAGTCGTTAAATCCATGATATGGAGGCAGCAATTGTTGCCAAAAAATGAATATTTGTTATGTAGACAACTAAACTACAATTGACAAGTAATAAATATTGACCGTTATCAAATTGTGAGTTGGCCACAGCACTCTACTAGCATTTTGTAGTTTATTCTCTACAGTCATTTAAATAATGATCGTATCTGAAATGTTTCATATTCTGTAAACCGTCACATTTCACAAACAAATTCACCGAATTACACTCGAGCTTTTTTGTGTCGAAGAAAACTTGACATTTATGTATCGAGTTTAGTTGCCTTCCGGCAAATTGACTCAAAACTTGAGTTGCCAGGCAATAAATACTTATAAAAATGTCAAGTTTACTTGGACAAAAAAAGCTCTCGTGTAATTACAAGTGAAAAAAACACGACAGATTACTGACCTTAAAATAAACCACATGTCCAAAAGTAGGTAGGGAGTAATAACCGAACTTACAAGAGTATTTAACAGGAATAGTTTTGAAAAATACTAGTGGACGTGCGGATGTTCAATAACAAACAGATATTATGTCGTTGACGGTTTTTATAGCTGGACAAATAGGAGAAAGGAGTTTATGTACAAAAAATAGGTAATATTTTTTATTTTACTCGTGCGCCGCCACTGATGAGTACAGTAACGTAGAGGTTCAGAGGGATGACTATCGGCACTACACGAAGTAAGGTACGAAGAGGTATGTCAAGCCCTATCAAACTTCTCTGGTCTCTCCTATAAACAACAGACTAACAATGTTAAATTTTTATTTTGAATTTATATCATTCTTCCCATTTTATAACTGTTTGATTAATTTAAATCAATTCAGATAAATCTAGATTTACATTAAAAAATAATTTGTTTAAAATAATAATTCGTTAACTTAGTCTAGAAAATATAAATAAAGTAGAGTATCTAAATGTTTTCCAAAATAAAATCATAAAAAAATCTAAAAATACAACAATAATTGGGAAACATTTACCTTGGAGATCTTTATTGTATATTATATCTTAAAAAAAAGGAGATTGGACAAATTTCTTTCATAGAATCTAAACTAAAATTATTATGATAAAGCACACTTTATAAAATTATATACTACCACTGCACTCATGCACAACACTGCACAGCAAACACGCTATAGGTACTATCGGCTTCAGAATAGCATATACATTTTCAAACTCAAATCGCTTACAATGAGTTAATTTTAAGGACGGTCTATTTATTGTGTATAACCAATCACGGTTTAAATAATAATAAATTTGAAATCAGTTAAACAGTTGTCCACGCCCACATCTTTAATGTTTGCAGCATAAGGTATTTTATTGACAAATTGCCTGTCCCTCTGTCCCTTGTAAATAAACTTAATCCCCAAAAACCATTTATTGTAGGCGTTTAAAGGGCGTTTTTATAACTTCGGTAGGTAAACGAAATTCACATTTAACATGTATTTGCTATTCTAAAGCCGACTATACATGAAATACTATTTATATTATACAAATCTCGCACATTTGGCGCCCAACGTGTGGAAACTTCAGTATTAAAGTATGTTTTATTGGCTTAATAAATATGCATCGCTGTTAAGTATATTGCCACAGGAGCAAATGTACCTAGATAGGGCTCTGAGAAGGACCAACAACAAATAGTCATTAGCTGCTATCTATTTAATGAGATGTGTGAGAACTCGGTTGGTTTTATAAATTTCTCCGAACATTGCCGACGAACAAATTATCTTTCAGAGATGCGTATTCACTTGCGCAAATCACTCCGAATAAACCAAAGGCGTGGTGTGCACGCTGAAACAAATTCTTCTAGTCAGTAGTTCTTCGTCGGTATTCAGCGGATACGGTGTTTGATCTGTTTGCCGTGTTTCTACTGTTTGTTGACGGACAAAATGGACGGGGGCAGGAAAAAATGCCGGAATTAATAGACAAATTTGAAATGCACCCTGATTTGTGTTATCCCTTTAATACTAGTGCATCACAAGTTTCCATAATTTTAACGCCAATTGGTTGCTTGGAAATTTTAAATAAATGTTGCAAACCTGTACGAGTCTTTTGTGGTTAAAAACCCAGTGTAACAGGCAGATGGTATTGAATGGAAACCTCCATACACAATTGTTCGTTATTTTGTTTTATTTCCGGTTGTTAAAGCCCTATAATTAAAAATAAGGCGCCAACAACTACTAGTACATCATCTTTATTCATTTTAAAACTCTGATTATTTGTAGGAACACAATAACAAACACTACAAACAGAACAAACAGCTCGAATAACCCGCGAAAAATGTTTGTCTCAGCGCGCGGCGCGTTTGGTTTTGTTGGGAGTGTTTTGCGCAAGTGAATACGCACCTTATCACTCAGAATTGAACGACAGACAACCATTTGCTTCGCCACGGTTTTGTGTGCAAGCAACTTTTCTTGTTTTTATCTCTACAATTATACTAGGATTAAAAGTTGTATTATTACTTAAAAGTTCATGACATATCAACTGGATCGGATTAAATATCAATTGTGAATGGTAGAAAAAATTAAAGGTCAAAAAAATTGTACAGTCAGCCGTCACACTTAGGGTTGTAGAGCTATAGGGAAATTCCATTTGCGGTAGATGGCGCTCCGACGTCAACAAAAATAGCGGAGAAGACCTGATGATTATTTAAAGTTTAACACCCATTCGCATATTGGTTAGTCTAGTGTTACTGAATTTCTGAATTTCCTCCAAATATTTATCAAATAAACTAACCCAAATTAAAAAGTAGACATTATTATAAATTATAATGCTATTTATCGTGAGAAATATTTCATGGTAAAAACTTTTGGTGCATACCCTCTACCAATTCTATATCAAGTTCCGTTTGGTTTTTGTTGACTTTTTTTGCTTCTAGCTATTTAAAAGACAAAAAATCATTCATATGATAAATTCATTATTTAGTTTCACTTTAAGTTGTGATAGGTTTTAAATTTTAAAATTTAAACAATGAATGTTGATGTATTGGGTAGAAGGCAGATCCGTAGGGTGTACCTCAATGAATTTCAAGTTGCTAGAGCAGTGGCATTGATCGAAGTGGGATATTCCAGGCGTCTTGTAGCCCAAATGCTTAATGTAAGTCATTCTGCGGTTTCCAGAGCTTGGAATCGCTACCAAATTTACGGCGCGGTAAGAAGAGCCCCTTATCCTAATCGAAAAAGGGCAACAACCCAGAGAGAAGATCGTCTTTTACGACTGGCAATTAGGGGTCGTACCGCTACTGCTAGAATACTGTAGGAGCGCGAATTTCGGACCAAAAGATACGTAACAGACTTCACGAAGGACAACTCCGTGCAAGACGACCCGCTAGAGCCTCTAGATTAACTCCAGTTCATCGAAGAAACCGAAGAAACTTTTGTCAAGATCATCTTGGTTGGACTTCACAGCAGTGGGCCAATGTAATATTTACAGATGAAAAAAAATCACGTTATTTAATAATGATGGACGTGTCAAGTATGGAGACGTGTCGATGAAAGATATTTGGATGACTGTGTTCAAGAATTTGTTTCGTTTGGAGGAGGATCCATAATGCTATGGGCTGATATAACTTTAAGAGGGCGCACGGAGCTTGTGGTATTTCGGGAAGGGACTTTAACGGCTATCCGGTACATAGAGGATATATTGGAACCTCTAAATCCTATTGAGCATCTCTGGAATGAACTGGAAAGACGTTTGAAGGATCATCAACCCTTCCAAAATTTGATGCAGATGATTTGGCGATTTATGAACAGTTACCACAACAAGTAATTCAAAATTTGGTAGAAAGCATGCCTCGTCGTTGTGCCGAAGTTATTAGAGCCAGAGGTGGACGTACTCATTATTAATGTTCATTATTAATAATTATTATTTAATTTTTTTCTTAAATACATTTTTTTTTGAAACTTTACTTTGCATTTTTTTAATCGTATTCCCAACACTATTTTGAACAAAATATAAGAAGGGCATGTTATAAACTATATTAAAACTTAAAATGTTTGACAAAATAATACATATTGCGTTACTAATTGTCATTTATTGAATTTTACTCTGTATTTATTTTGAGTAGATTATATCAAATTCGATAGTATTATATAAATTACACATAAAACAATTATGTACACTTGTCTCATTGATTCATTTCGTAGAGTTTGTAGGTATGACGTCAGGGTAGAGGTAAATTTTTCTACTCTCTGATTTTTTACTTCTTTGTATAATAATCCACGGTCGAACATTGTTTTTTCTGTCACTTTCAACTTAATGCGTCATAATGCGTTAGAGAGAATTCGATAAACTATGAAGCACTGAAAAGAGTTTGGTTGGATCTATATATACCACACTTAATATATTAAAAAATGAATGTTTTAGTTTCAGTTCTGATGTGAGCATCTTGGTAACAGAAGCTTCCCCCGAGAGCCAATTGATGAGGCCACCTTTAAACAGACAAAATAGTGAATCAACCGTAGTACAAGTCTTGGTGCATAGAGAAAGTGAAGAATACAATAATGAAGAGGAAACAGGCAACAGCTGTCAGTTAACATCCGATGACGCTAATCCGCCTGCAAATGAACAAGAATCGACTGATGTAGTTGTAGACTTAAATGACATAGAATCGTGTAGCTGATCTTTACTGAATGAACCAGAATCGGAAAATTGAATCGTAAATAAAATATCCGAGAGCATTTGATCTACAGAAATTATGTATTTAACTTTAAATCCTTCTAAAACTATTAATCTACATTTATCGGATCTTCCCTTCTTTAAAGTCTTCCCTTTACTCTGCATATCACTGATTTAAAGAAATTTCAGTGTTAACGCTTGTCTGTTTTTAAGTTTAAATCAAAAGATTCTTCCGCAATATTTTTCGTTATCTGGTTGTTATGAAGTTCCTCAGTTTGTTTCTACATATACAAACTTTAGCACTTTACCAAATTAAGCTTAAAAAAAACTTAAAAAAGGTGCATCTCTTTTAATTATTGTCGCTATACTTAAAATTCTATTACCTTTTTAAGAACAAATCATTATCAAATGTTAAGGATATTTTTGCAGTGGTAATTCCGATACATTTGTAAAATAACAAAGTAAAAAAAAGAGCATATTGTATTTCTGTAAACTTGTTTCCAAAATGACAATCAGTAGAAAATTATAGGTATTATTCTGATGCAAGATTTAGAACAGAATACTGGTAGACAATATTTTATTCCTTCAATGACTTTCTAAATTTTTCATATTTATCTCTTAAATCAGCTTTTCTATATAAAATTATTGACATTCAGCATATTTCTATACACTTTGGGTCCAAATTTCGATACTAATAGCTTTGAATAAATACTACATGGAGGAAGTAGGTAAGTTAAAAATGTATGTTTTTGTTAAATATCTTAAATAATATCGACAAAATCAAAAAGTTAAATAAAAGAACGAAAGTATTTTTATTTTAAACCAACAAAGCTAGAAGTTAATTTCTTAGAAACACAAAGTTCGATAAAAAATGTTGGGGTCTTTTAACAATGAAAATGTAGCTAAAATAAACTGTACAGGGTTACTCATTATAAATGTCCCAGTCCTTATCATAGTTATTATTGCATAAACGAAAAAATTTTTAAAATAAAAGTTGTGTGATTATAAACTAATTTTATCTTCTCCTATTAAATTATACATTAATTATTCAACTGCTTTTGAGGAATTAATAGTATCCATAAACAAAAAGCGTGAGTTATAATAACTCTCTAGTGAGTTATTACACCATACTATCACAGTAACTATATAGGTACTGCCTCGGAATCAATGGCGGTTCGATCCCCTTTGCCTACCAAACCTTTTCTTAATTTTGTTCATTGTGTTCATTTTTTACATAAATGTCTACTCAATTCATAGAATTAATACACAATCATAGATTAGAAAGAAGTTTAATCACAATTTAAAAACCGAATACCAAAGGTGGCTGTAGAATCTACATTCTAAAAAGCCGATTCGATGAAACGGAATAGTCCATTATTGTAACTGAGGGGAGTAATGTCAGTTGATATTTTTAAAAAGATATTTTGACGTTTTCAAATCTGTTAAATATTATAAAGGTGTTAAGAAAGGTGAATTCAGAGAGTGAAGATGAATTATTATGTACACCTCCAGAATTGAGGCAAGTAGCTAATGCTACAGTACAACATTTATTACCCGAAAAGTCACAAAACAAAGCGGTCAACAAACATTTTCAAAATTGGTGTATCAGTAAGAATGTAAACTCTTTTAAGTACAGAAAATGTTCTTTAGGTATATTTAAAAGAACTGAGCAGTAAGTATAAAGCATCTCTATACTGAGAAGTACACTCAATTTAAATAATTAAATAAATGTAGAAAATTATTGGAAATTACTTACATTTCTTAAACGTCAATCAGAGAAGCATGTAGCTAAAAAGGCAAATCATTTACACCAGAACAACAATAATTTCATAAAAAATATCTGGCGACAAAGGTACCTATCTAATAGTTTTCACAATAATTCAAACGTTTTAATCATCTATTTATTGTTAAAGTCGTAGATAAAGTATAGTATTCAACTTGCGGTAATGGTCATAACTCACTTGATGAATTACAGCACTCGCCTGCACTTCATCTGCGTAAGTTATGACCTACATTACCGCTCGTTAAATAATATACTATTATTATAACATGAACCAAAGTACAGTGGCGTGCTAGTTTAGGGGACACAAAAAAATTATTCGCTTTTTTAAATGAGACACCCTTTATATTATGTAATTTTTTAAAATATGTTTTTCTTCTGATTTTAAAAATATACCATATCATACCCCTGTCTTACACCGTCCTAAAGATATTAAATAAAAGGTCAAGATTTAATTAAAATTACAAATAATAGATAACGAATAAAATAAAATAAAATAAAATAAAAATAAATAAATTAGTATGTTTCGAGATATGGGCGCCACATGTAAACCTATTTTATTTTTTCAATCCAAAACCGTATGTCTAACGAAAAAAAGTCAGGATTCTTTTTGTTAGCAACTAATAAGAGATTAAAAAGCTGATTTTTATTTTGATAAAAAACAGTAGCGTGCCATTTTTTTTTAATGTAATAAAATTATATTTTGGTCAATATCAACGGTTCAAAAAAAGGTAGATGATTAATTTTTTTCATTTCATTTTAGAAAAATACATCCTCTTTTAAAATATATAAAAATGAATATACCATTACTTTTGATTTTTTGAAAAAAACTCAAAAATTGGCTACCACTTCAGTTAACGCCATCTAGCGGCGAAGACGAAAATCAAAAGTCAAAATTATATAAGCGTTTTGTAGTCTAAACTATGCTCTTTCATATGAGCCCAAATTTGTTGAGATCGGTCAAGCGAAACGTGAGAAATCTTGGTTTGTTTAAAAAAACAATTAAACCTTCCCCACCGCTTTATTTTGATAGATAGAACAAAACGTTTTAGACAAAAAATATTCATTTCATTATACAAAATTCTATACAAATCCTATTTTTCTACTTGGTATTGGTTATTACGCCCTCTAGCGGACGTCTGACAAAATCGAAAATAATTTACAGCAATTTCTCTTGGCCACTTTTATCATGATTTTTTTTTCTCAAATATATACGATCAATATGTTATGAGATATGGCCGCTCGCTACCCTTAACTGATCACCCTGTGCATGTGGATCATTTACTTTCATCTAGTTTTGTTTAGATTCGTGTTTCTATGAAATTTACTATAATATAGTCTACATTTATCTATATAAAAACTTAATAATTATTATCTAGGTACTGAAATAGTACATACCTATCACTGGCATTAAGAGTTTGATGTTGTGGGTTTTATTTACACTTAATTTTCATTTAAAGATGTCAGATCTTGCATTTAGTAAACTAAACAGTGTCAAAGTGATTTATTTATACCTACTATTTAGGATATACATAAACAAAAACGTATATAGATAATAACAACTCCTTTTCCTCTTTTATAAATATACTGCTTAAATAAGCTTGTAAATATTCAGAAAATACCCTCAACTTCCAAGTAGTGGTAAATTAGATAATATGTTGTACAATATGCTCTACGATTAGCAGGAAGTAGATTTGGCGCAAGAGACAATGCTATTTCGACAAGTGACAATTAAGAAAGCTAATCAGATTTTTTTTAAATTGTTAGTCCAATGTATAATTCTACTTATTTCTATCTTAAATTACTGTAGTAAATTGTGTCCTTATATCAAAACTTTTATTTTTGTCCTTGTTCGTATAAACATTGTGTTTCTATCTTGTACCAATCGTACTCCTACCTGATTTTTTATAAATAGAAGTAGCTGTTTTAGTTTCATTTTAAAACGGTTTCGCGTTCGCCGAAAATAATCTGGGTAGATTTTGAAAAATACGCCTTGTAGATTTTTAAATTCCATTATATTTAATAATAAATTTTAATATGATAGTTTTCAACGAATGCGATTAGTTGATTTAAGTTGATTTGTAAAAAGCAGTAGGTTAAATTCTAAAAAGTAAAACATATGCCGAGTGGTGCAGTCAAAGATTTATGTATGTATAGAAAAAGTTTTAAATCGTTGCTAGATGATAGTTCATATTTTATAAGTTGTTTGTTTTTAATTTAGTACATTTAAATGGAATACTTTAAAACTGAAAGCAGTTTGGAAGATAATTCTTTGGAAGGTAAAAAAAAATAAAATGTGGGTAAATACAATTGTAAAAACAACCTACGGTCCTCGGAAATCCTGGTCAATTTCGAGTCAACTACATATTTAAAATTAAACCATAAATCAACCAAATAAAAATGGATCAATGCGTTAAACTTCATTAATTTGTTAAAAAATTTACTCACTGTTCACATATTATGTCTTAAAAGTTAACAAATTTTTTATTTAAATGTACTAATATTCGAGTTGTTAAAATATATCATATAGATACAGGTTATTATAAGGTCAATTATTATAAAAAAAAGAAAATATTGTTAATTTATATGAATTATAAAAAAATGTACCTATATACAATCATAAAAGTATTAGAATAGATAATTAAAAACTTAAATAAAAATAGTATTTTAATTATTCTTGTCTTTTTATCGTTATAACATTATATAGTATGCTTCGTTTTTTACAATTTGTTTTAATTATATTATATGAAAGTGACAAATAAAAATATAATTAAGTTACTAAGATTTCAAATTATTTAAAAACCTGCCACCCACACAATTCCAAATCAGAAGGATCAACATAACACGCACATCGGAAAAGTCTAAAGGTGCGGCCACGCTTGCGAGCGATTTATCGCGAGAGATAAATCGTGAACGACTGAACGACAAAAAAAATTCAAACCCATTGAATTTTATTGGAGTCGCCATACCTACAAGAACAAGATGAATTTATATGGTGAAAATATTAAGTTGGCTAAATATTTTCTAGGGACTCTAATCTATGTTTTTCAAAATTTCTCCATATTAATGACCCCACTCTACCCCTTAGACGGCTTGCGATTCCATAAAATTCATGGAGGTTTTTAAGAACAAGATGAAGTAATATGGTGAAAATATTAACTTGGCTAAATATTTTCTAGGGACTCTAATCTATGTTTTTCAAAATTTCTCCATATTAATGACCCCACTCTACCCCTTAGACGGCTTGCGATTCCATAAAATTCATGGAGGAGGTTTTTAAGAACAAGATGAAGTTATATGGTGAAAATATTAAGTTGGCTAAATATTTTCTAGGGACTCTAATCTATGTTTTTCAAAATTTCTCCATATTAATGACCCCACTCTACCCCTTAGACGGGGTCTATAAAATTCATGGAGGAGGTTTTTAAGAACAAGATGAAATGATGGTGAAAATATTAATTTGGCTAAATTATTCCTAAGGGCCCTAATATACATTTTTGTACTTTTTTGTCATTTAACTTTTTTCCGCTTTTCTCACTTCGTCTTACATATTAACACAGATGGCTTTTTATGATAATTTAGTTCATAAACCTTTCTTTATTAAAAGTTTTTACACAAAATTATACGAAGATTTCATTTAATCAATTTTTCTTTATTTTTATATATTAAATATATACATCCGACGCCACTGGTCATTTGGCGGCTGGACTGAAAGCGGCTGCTAGAAATTGGCCGCTAACTTTACACCAGTTTTAAAGCTTACCTTTAGACATTGAGTCATTGTTCTGTACTTCATAAACAAAAAAAGTATTTAAACACAATGGGTAAATATAGATTTATTTAATAATGTCGCACATTAAAAGTGGTATAAACGGATTAGAATATCTAATGTGTAAAGCTAGAAGGCATGGAATAAAAACTATAAATGTTAACCCAATGAACCATTTTTTATTTGTTTATACTCTGTATAAGCAAACAGATTTTTGTTCAAATGGCATAATGTCAAATTCTAATTTACTACATATTTTGCTTATTCCATACCAAACTGAATACAATAAAGATTACATTCTAAGGAATGATTTATCACTTTTAAAATATAACTTAAACATAAGGGTTTAGAAATATTTATCAGTCAATAAGAAAGTGCTGTATATAATTAAATTGTATATTATTAAGACTTTTTTAAATTGAAAAATAACTCCCAATTTTTTATCATTATTATTTTTATTCAGTAATTTTAATTTATGAAAATTCTTTTTCTAAACCCTGAACAATAGATTGGTTTAATTAGCTAAAGATCTAGGTACATTACGATTGAATATTAACAATAAATATATATTCTTAAAAAATAACAGTAGTAGTGGTTTAAAGATGTAATTCAACAGTTCTCGATCTATCACAGTTAATAAAGAGAATTTCTTAATGCATATGGACATAGAATACCAGACAACAAAAAACCGAACAGCAACAATTTCCATCATTATCCCAATGATGAATTGGCAATTCAGTCTGAATATACAATCGCCTTTTACTAAATTTTACTTATATCTAAAGCAACTTTAATAAGTTTTGGTTCTTGGACTATAAAAATGAATATAATCACAGAAATTTGGAAAATCAAAAAAAAGTATAAAGAAAACAAATCAAAGCAATACTAATAATACAGGTAAATGTAAACAGTTAAAGAAATAGCTACTTTGATAAAATAAATCTCTTATTTGCGTTATATTATTAACAGCAATGTTACTTAACCCATATGGTTAGTAAATGTTGAGTATTTGAATAATACTAACAATATTTAAATATTTTCTTACAAAACAGAAAAATCCCGGAACATAAATAATAATCACAAATCTGGAACTTATATATTATTTATATCAGTTAACTATAGCTATCAAAATATTTGTCTTTAAAGATAATCTGATATCATTTTTTGTCTTTATATTAAAAGAACCTCTCACTTTTCTTGTACATAATGACTTTCCGTTTTTTGGAAAAATTAGCGCGAAAAATCAGAAGTGGAGGTTCCTTTGTGTTATTTATTTATAAAAAATCTATACAAATTGTCTATTATCGTGCTAAACAAAATCATGTTTAATTTTACGAATTAACATATGATAAAGACCGTTTAGGAAAGATATAAAAAATTAAAATAGAAGTAAAGAAAAATGTAAGTTTCCTTAATTACTTATGTGGGAATTGATTGTTGACTTTAACATGAAGATTCTATTTATATATTATAACAGACATTGTGTTAAAAAATGAGGTAGATTCGCCCTTGGTTGTATGAGAGTATCATCAATTATTATAGTGATTATTTATTAGTAAAATAGTAAAGCTGCTTAATAATTTCTTACAGATTAAAGTAAAATGTATTCCAATAAGAAATCTTTCCTATTCGCTCTTTAATTCTTATTTTACACAGTTGATTTCTTAAAATTATTTTCCTAATCATTTTAAAATTACAAGTCAACGTAACACATATAACATGCGTATTGAATGCAAATTAATAAAAGGTTCTTTTTTATGCAATTTTCAAAAATCAAGTCCCAAAGCAAGGTAAAGACCGAAGTCAGTTATCTTAGGTTCTTGAAAGACTTTTACTACCAAGAATATATTATGAGGCTCACAACAAAAAGAATACTCTACAATACAGCAAGTCCGCAGAATATCCCAAAAGATAAGTCCTGGAAGATAAGTAATGCTGAACTGCTACCTTCTTAGATATCATTCAGGTTTTCGACAAAGTTGGGCATCTACAATATGAGGAAGTTTCGTCCAATCATATCTCGATGACAAGGAATTCAGAAGTAGAGTTAACCTGACAGTGTCCTTATAAAAATAAATGTACCCCAAGGGTACACGCATACAAGGATCATTGTTATATAACCTATACATTGTGACCTACCAGTTAACAACAAAACTAATATAAGCACATAGTACTTTCCAGCCACGATAATTCAGTAAGAGCTTCTGCAGTCCTTCAAGACTATCTGAAAGTTATATAAACACGAATGAAACCAAGTTGGTTAAGATAACATTCACATTAACAATGAGAAAAGAAAATTACCTTCCAGTTTTCTTAAACAACATCCAATTTCCTCACTTGTCTAGTACAAAATACCTAAGAATCAATCTTTATGTAAAACTTACCTGACATATTGTCAAAGTACTAAAGTAAAGACCTAAAATATACTGACTAATGGGCAGGAAATTCAAACTATCATTTGAAAAGAAAATTCTTTACAAACCGATTATATAACTTTTTTTCTGGATGTAAGGCTCTAATATCTGGGGATGTGCTGGAAAATCAAACATTGCAATAATCCAGCACAGCCACTCTAAAATATTAGGAATGATACCAGGTGCACCACAACATAGAACATAGAACTATGGTTTTAATTGCTAATAATGTATGATAAAATCTGTAAGACTGGGATTCGTTAAGATCAGAAGAAGCAGCCAATATGCTAAAGAAAATCCCTCCAGTAAAGATCTATCATATGCGCTAGTAGTTGGATTAAGTGCTAGGTGATTTGAGGACAATGCGGGTGACTATATAGAGCTTCACGGTCAAAGACCTGAAGAACAAACTATCTTTTTAACATTTCTGAATAGATTTTTTCGATGTTTATTGATTTGTAATTTTACTGATAAATTAAATTAACTAGAACTAGAACAATATTATTACATGAATTGTTTTAAAAAACATATTGTAGTTGTATGCAATAAGATGTTTGACTGTTTTCAATAGATACTAAAATATACTCTTTAGTCTTAATCTTTAGTCTTGGTTATCAAAAGTCTTTGTAGGTGGTATTTTTTCTCGTGAGCTATTAGTAACAAATACATCAAGCATTAACAGGCATCATATCTTGTTTTTTAATTTTTCATAAGATCAATGCTTAGAACTTAGAATGTCACAAAATTAGAACTTAAATTAAATAGTTTGGAGAAACAGAAATAACCATTATAGAACGCTGATAAAGCTTGATGGATTTAGAAATAATTCTAATTCCCAAAACCAGTTCTTCTTTTTAGTAAAATTAGTCATACAATAATACTTCTCTGGCAAAAAAAAATCCTGAGCGGATAAGGAATGAACACAAAAAATTCCAGTTGCTACAAATTATACATATAATGTATATATTCGAGAAATAATAGTAACAAAAAGTAAAATTAATATTATGATATTTTTACTTTAAGAAACAAACCGACAAAAGATTATCCCAAAATATTTTTAAAAATGATTGCAAACAAATATGTCAATTATAGAATGTGTTTGAAAAATGTATCAATGAGGAATCTTTACAACAAAAATACAATAAATCAAAAAGTCTATTCCCAAAACTTTAAGAACCAGTCGTTCAACAAAAGATAATCCCAACATATTTTTAACAATGGAATAAAATCACTAACATTGTATTACAGATTGTATAATTCAATTCATTTTTTTGCCCAACAGAAAGGCAAGAATCAAAAAATTGAAATTTAAATTACTTTATACTATCACTTTGATAAAATTCCAAATTGTTTATAAATTATAATATTTGGCAACAAATTCATTGACTCACAAAGTTTTTGAGAGAGTACGCAACATTTTTTGGGCGCAATTCTATTGGTAATGAAAATTTGGTTACCGAATATTCACCCACGGAAGTGGTAGCGATTTTACGCTGTACGCCAATATATGACGCTATTCAAAATTCAAATCAAATATATATTGCAACTATGCTTTGCGCATTTTGAATAGCGTCACCTATTGGCCTCCAATATTGCTACCACTTTCTTGGGCACTCTGTACATGTTGATTGATTTAAAAATGGTTGAAAATAAGAATATATTTGGTTGGTTAAAGTATTAGTGTGGAATCTTTAGGTGTTTTTGATGTTTCTAAAGAAACATTTATTAAATATTCATTCACAAATTTTCATGATCGATCATAAAACTGGCTCTTGGTGTATTGTAAGAATGAACTGATATCGCATTAGTATATCCTCAATGCAAAACACGTTTCTGTACCTCAGAGGCTAACTATGTTAAGTCCAAAATTGACCAAATTGAGATTTTTATGGTGTCACTAAGCAAACATCACACTTGCATTTGTTTTTATCATAAAAATTCTATCCATAACCGTTTTTAAAATAGCTCACAATAAAGTATGTTAAGTCCGTGAATAGAGTAGTATCTAACAATGTTAAATCCACTTAACATCGTCTGCCTCGAGAAATTTCAAAGTACGCCATATGTCAAGTGCTCAACATAACCTAAGAACTCAACCCGGAACATTCACCGCCCTTGTGCTAGTGTTCTGGAAATTGAAAATTGCCACTATCAGACGAAAAGTGAGTAGATATCGGAAAATGTCATCCAGAGGTAGGAAAATAGTGGAGCTAACTTCAGGTGCTAATGCAAAAATCCAGACTTGTGAAATAATCAACAACAATACAGAAGGTAATTATGTTGTATTGTATACATTTACCTTTGTAAAAACGGATTTGTGTTTTCTTTGACTAAAATAATTGTCATTGCTTAATTTTAAATATCAAAGTTTCTATCAGATTGAATGATAGTACATCTGTTCTAAGAATCTGACCTCTATTTTAGCAGATGAACCTCAAGCGATGAAATGCTCAACAATAATGTAATTCTAGAAGCTGAAGAATGCACACTGGGGCAAGATGAGGCACAATAAAATGAAGCAAAAGCAGCAGTGCATATAACGGCGGATGGAACAACCTTTGGCAATGTACATCGCACGACCTAGCTGACCCAGATTATATAATGAGTGAGGAAGAAAATTATGAACAAAATGTTGCAACAGAGGCTGTTGATGAGGCAAGTGGTGAACGTCAAGACAAACGACAATTCACCAATCGCTATTCTTTTGAAGTAAATGGCCATAAGGTACCAGTTTTGCAAGACTTTTTTTTTAAATACCTACTGTATCTCACAACAAACTGTTGACACTGCACTACAAAAAAAAACGAGATGGTGGGCTTGTAAATCCGGACAAAAAGAGTAATAAAATTTCTGAAGTTGTCCGAAATGGAGTTAGAAGACATATCTCTCAATTTCCAGCATATGAGTCGCATTACAGCCGCGAAAAAACAAAGAAGAAGTACTTGGGTAATTACTTGAATATCTAAAGAATGTATCAGCTTTATTTGGAAGAATGTAGGGATAATAGGATGCCTAATGAAAGTATAGCAAATGAATGGCTTTACGCAGACATTTTCATCTATGAAAAGCCCAGATACGGATACTTGCGATAAATGTGATCAATTCCAGTTACAACTTCAGAGTGCATCTATGATTGAAGAAGAGTCCTGTAGGAAGACTATGATAGGCATTTAGCAGATGCAACCAAGAGATATGCACTTAAATCTGAAGATAAGCAACGATCACGTCAGAATAATTCTAAAAAGTTATTATGATCGATCTTCAAAAATGTTTACCCACACCTGAATTGCATAACTCTCAAAGCTTCTACTCGCTAAAGCTTTGGACCTACAACCTGACAATTCACGACTCAACACATCGTGCTTATTGAAATTTGTGAGCACCTCTGTTACTGACGAAATTGAGCAACTTACAACTTGGTCTGATAATTGTCCTTCCCAAAACCGGAACGCACAGTTGATAATGTGCTATATTTGGATACTTAAATTAAAACCAAATCTGAAAGTAATCGATCATAAGTTTTTGGTCAGAGGACATACTCACTTAGAAACAGATGCCGATCATTCAGTAATTGAAAGGGAACGGAAAAAATTCCTCAGTTGCGCATTGTCACACCTTGGGATTGGCACCAGGTGGTAAGATTATGCAGTGTCAAAAATCCGTTTACTGTCGTTAATATGGAAGTAGAAGACTTCAAGGATTTCAAACCATTGCGTGAGGGACCACGAGCACCTTTTGTAATGAAAAAACATTGACAATGAGGACTTTTTGATATCAAAACTAGTTCACTTTTAAGTCAGACAAGACAGTCCAGGAGTGGTGTGCTTCAAAACTGGGTTTGATGAAATCACTTTTCGAAAACTGGATCTGAATCGAAGAAGCAAACGAAATGCTCCAAATATTCCTGAAAATTTAAACCAAATACGCAATAGCACCAGGCCGATTTCTACAAAATCGCGATGACGGCGAAGAAAACGACTAATGTTGTTATAGTATACCTGTTGTACAATGATTTTTTGCTCGAAGTATTTTTTATGTTTCTTACAAGAGTATAAGTTGTCCGTTAGGAATATTTTTCAACTTTCCAAAATTTTTTTGTTATACCTACTTTTGTACCTATTCAAAATATGCTATCAATAATACCATTATAATCACTCACATCACATGTATTTAAAGAAATAGGTATTATTCAGGACAACATTTTTTGCCTTAAAATAATTGTCGTGCTGATGGACTTGACTTGATAGCAAGTCCGTTGACTTGTGTGTTTTCTGGAGGAAAAAAGTCCAGTTTTTTGTTTTTAATAATTGATTTTCCAAAAATTATACTGGTACAGAATGACTTTAAAGTGCTCTCCTGAAATATAAACCTTTTTGACTTAACATAGTTTGCCTCTGAGGTACAGATTTATTTAATATTTATTTATTTATATATTTTTATATATTTTTAAATCTTAAGTTTAAGTTTAGCAAAACATGTCAACAAAATAAAAATAACCAATAAATCAAAATTCATTTACCTAGGAGGCAATATTTTTAGATACGAACTTCAATTCATAAAGATTAAATCAATCATTAATAAGCGGTTCTTAAAGAATTACTTCAGGAAGGAATGTATTAGGCTTTGGTAAAATTATTATTAACGCCACAGCCATGAGAATATGCCAAAAACTATGTAAATATTTATAGTTGTTTTCTGTTTGCAGAAATGCGTAACACACCAAACCGACTGCTACCAAAGTCACTCCTAGAGGTATTTGATAATATAAATAACGCCTATTGGCAAATCTTTGTTTAACCTTACGGTATTTCATAAACCAACTTATTGCTACTATTATTAAACCCGTAACAACTGGTAGGGCGAATACCCATAAAGAAGTCTTATTAATCGTTGTACAAAACGCTAAAATTATCGCTCCCACCATATGGCACATAGACGCGAACAATTGCGGAATATCTGCTATAGCTATAAGTGTTACCCATATAGCTAATATGGCGCAAAAAAAGTCACCGAATTGTAAAGCTGAAAGTCGAACGAGGCAGAAATTAATCAAATTTTCACCGGCATCACAAGCGTGGTAAAATATTGAAAAGAAACATATGAAGAAATACGTGACTGCTTCAATGTAATATTTTCGTTTGTAGGCAACGTACACAGCTGGCAGAAACATTAAGTTACTGAATACTAGAAGTAATAATTCGATTACTACCATAGAATAAGGAGTTGCTTGAGAGCTATCAGAACAATCCCAACCTAAAAAAATCACATTAAAGTCAATTACGAAAATGTATAACATATTTTTTTTTAAACACTACAACTTGAACTATTTTTTAATACTTTGTTGCTAATATTTTAATTACACCTATAAATTTAGAACTATTTTTAAAGACTAGAACCACTGGTTAAAGACCAGGATTTGGATTCCATTGCCGTGGTAAAGGCAATCATAAGGAAGATTGCTTATAAATTATAACATTCCTTTGATCTATATTAGTTTAATGACTACGTGAATTACAACAAGCATTCAAAATGTTTGAAAAGCAGCACAATGATATACAGTGTGGAAACCACTTATGGAATAATAGTATATTATTACACGAGCAAGTAGAAAAGGTTTTTATCCACGAAAATGAAAGTTGCAGCACGAGCCGCAGGCGAGTGCATGTAATCATTTGAGTGGATAAAAACCTTTGCTTGCGAGTATAATACTATACTTTATCTACGATCAAGTATATAAAAACTTTTCATAAACACATTCGTACTTGTGCCGTGATTTTTGTGGTAGAAGATTTTCTATTGCAGTCGTTGCAATATTGCGAATGTCAGGTGGCGTACAGGACATCTCGTTCTCTTCTGTCGACATTTTCTTCAGTCACAGTCACAAAAAACTACCTTAAAACCCACGAATTTCACTTTGTACATTTTTGCTGTCAATTGTGTGATTTTGTTTGTTGAAATTTTTGGTTATGTCACCGTAGCAACTGAAAGCTGTTGCCAACGTAATAATGGGGAAAATATAAAAATCCCAATATGTCCGGTCCTCATTCCAGTGGATAAAAGTTCCTGTCAATTTCACCCACAGCTGAGAACCAATCAAAGCTCTCCATTAGGTTATCGATGAGTAAAATGAAAATTTACAGTGGGGTCTCACATCAATAAAGTTTGTATTATGCTATGATTAAAATTATTTATGGGGTTAGTTCATAAGATTATAAAAAACGCTGGGACCCGTCCACTTTGAAATTCAAATGTGAGCTTGATAACCCCACAGAAAAAAATCCAAGGGCGTAAGGTACGGTGATCTAGCTGGCCACTCGATAGTATCTCTTTGTCCAATCCATTTATTGGGGAAAATTTCATTCAAGTAATTTCTTACAATTAAAACATAATGCTCTGTCCTGCTGGAACCAAATATCTTCATCCGGTAGGTTCGGATCTATTGCGTTGGGATATAAATTAGCCATCTCTGGAACAACTTCGTCTCTAATCATGCTTAAATATTTTTCAGCTGTCAAATATCTATCTACAAAAATAGGAACAATAATATGATCACTTATGATACCTGCCCAAGGGTTCAACTTTTGAGGATACTAAGTATGTGGCTTACGCATCCAATGAGGATTCTCCTCTGACCAATATCTACAGTTTGTCTGTTTACTTCCCCGTTCAGTGTGAATGTTGATTCATCGGAAAAAAGAATTGTACCAACAGCTATTTAATTTCGGTTCAATCTATTCATATTTCTTTTGCTGAAATCCATTCTACGATCTGAATCGTCTTCTATTAGTTCTTGCACAAAAGTCAATTTATATGAATGAAGTTTTTCTTTATAGAAACACTTTAAGACAGTTGTGTGACTCACATTATTTTGACGAGAAATTTGACGTGAACTTGACGTTGGATTCTCCACGACACTTAACATAATATCCACTTTCACATCATCTTCAACGAAGTGCGGTTTTCTCTTTAATGGTCCAAGTTCTCTGAATTGTGCATGAATTTTAGACACAGTACCTTGTGAAATATTAGGAAACTGAGTATACCTCTGATTAAATAAGTTTGTCACTTCAACTTGACTTCTGCAATTATCGCCGTAACCAATCATCACTAAAATTTCAATCCGGTTAATCTCAGTTAAATATTTCATTATTACTTTGCAAGATATTAGTTTTTGATTAAGAATTAACAACTACGATATTTAAATGTCAACACATCAACAACTGACAGACATTTTTTACCGATTTAGTTTAATTATATTGGCATAGTTATAGTCCAAGAGCCAGTGACCAATTTTGGGTGGTCATTTCCAAAGTCACGAAACTTTTCCTGGTAAATCCTCTATACCTATTGTAAATTAAAAGCCACTTCTGGCAGCCCTCTGTGGCCGGGGTAAACTACCCTAAAAGGGTAAGAAATAAATTTCATTTTAGTCAAAGTATCAGTCATAAAATTTTAGGAAAGTACTTTTAACAGTATTTTGTTTTTATAGAATTTTTGCCAGAACATTTACACCCCTCCTAATTGTTGACAGAACCCAACAAACACAAAGTTACATGAAAGATATTAAAACTTCAAAAAACGTTGTCAAGACTTATACATAAGTAACTTATTAAGACTAATATCTAGAGTGTCTTTTAAAACTTTATTTAGTTTTACAAACCATTTTATATAATGCATAAATGTAATACATTTATAATTAGTCATAATAACGTCTTAAAAAGGTTATATGCTTGAAATTTAAAACTGTTATAATTGTACGATTTAGTAATGACTATAAGACTTCTTTTAGACTTTAATTATGTTGGTTGTTAAACTATATAATTTTTATAAATTATGACAATAATTGTACTAATTATGACTGTCGTGAAAGAGTCAACTGTTTGTTTTATTCAATAGAGTTTTATATTGTAAAAATTGTGTTGTGTTGTTGCTTTTGTGGTTAAGTTTACATTTTTATTAAAGTTTTGTTTTATACTTAATTTAACTATATAATTTAATATTATGTCCAAAAATTGGAAATAAATAAGAACAAAAATCCTTACAAATATAGATAGGTCTCAGTTTTGTAGGCAGTTAAAAAATTATGTTAACCAACCAGTTAAAACACAAAAAATTGTTTTAAAAACCCACCCAGCTGCATCATTGGTGTATTAGTATCAGCAGCAGTTAGTAAATGATATCAATCAATCTGATTTAAATTCCTTCTTAACAGTGCATCAATCCTCATGCAGTCGGCCACCCGATCTTAATGATGCAATAAGTCAATTTCTTTTAGCTTCAGAAAAGAGCACCATCATCGATGATGTCGAGAGCGATGATGAGATTTTACAAGATTTTGAAACAAAAAAGTGTGAGCAAAAATTGAGCGAAAGCTCTTTCCATGATAACTTAAGATTATGGGATTTCCATCCTCGACCGTTTTTACAACAAAATACTTATCTATACAGTTATTTGTTACACCAAGTACCTATTACTACCTATCAATTTGTTTATTTTATTTTAAGGTTATGAGTGACTGACATTTCAATAGCTGCGTTCCTGAGTGACAATTAAAAAGTTTTAATGTTGTCATTACAACTGAAATGAGACCATTAAATACATCATACTTAAATGGGTTATATTGTAGTATTTTGTAACCTTTTAATAACTGTATAATTCTTACAATTGTATAATTACAGAAAATATTACGCAATCTCCTATAATTTGTAATTTCAATTTTCGTATATGTCTACTGTAGTAGTTGCTATAGTATATTTTGTAGGGTATTGCAACTTAACAATTTAAGACAATATGGACACCTTCTACAGATTTAGCCATTAAAATGATGTCCGCCATTGTTACACAAAATTATATTTTGGGTTACAGTATCCTTATTTATAGTAAAGACATGCTCAAATTATATTGAAATTGTTGCAAAATGTGTTTTTTTTTCATTTGAAGATTAATTAAAGTGAAATCATAATATGAATATTTTAATTATTAATTATTTTTTTTCTTAATATGCTTTAATCATGTGGGGTATCAATTTTTCATTAGGTAGAAACAACACATTTACAGTAAAAAGTTAATTGCTTTCTAAATTTGTGTATGCAAAAGGTTATAATTCCTATTTTTAGTATGCGGTATCTATGCATTATTAAAAGTATAAGTTCTTTAAACATATTATTCCAATGTTGTTCTTTTTTGTTTTTATATAATATAATTTATAATAAAAAATATATAACAAAAAGTTGTTATGTTAAAAGGTCTGGACATAAGGTTTTATTGCCGTAATAATCATTATCGTAGTAAAAATAACCCGACAGTTATATTAGACTATAGTATATGGTTGTATATACACTTATACATCGTTTTTAACAATTACAAATTTTTCCCCAAATTGGTGGTTTTAAACGTAGTGCTGTAGTGATTTACCACGTTTATACATAAGTTAGTCAGTTTTAAACAAAGTTATATATACATTACTCCGACTAATATGAAACTGGTCTGTGTTTCTTGGGAACGCTTTAATTATTTATAAAAAAAAATGCATTTTCGTCATTTTATCAGTTTTCAAATTTTAACAGAATAAATAAAATACATAAATAATAAAAAATATACAATGCCAGAACGAAATTCCATCACCAACAATCTGACAGAGCAAAAAACATATTGTTGCGACTGCGAGTAAGATAGGGATATGGAAACCTGCGAGTTAGAGAGAGCGCGTTAATGGGGCATCTATGGGCTTCATTAGATGTAGATATGATATGTAGAAGTTAAATATATACCATAAAAAAAAGTTTTATTATACTAATTAAAAAGTACTAAATTTATATTTTTTGAAAAATTAATAAGTCTAATAGTCTTCATCCTCGTGTGCATTATCGTATTGGTCATCGTGATCCTCAACGAATACAGGTAAGAGCAATGGACCTTCTACAAAATGTCCACCGTAAAAGAAAAGAATACCTAGAATAGTACGTGTTTCATCGTTTTAACTTTTTTTTGAAATGACCACCCAAAATTGGTCACTGGCTCTTCCTCTATTATCTATATAGTTTTTACCTATTCGTGACAAAAAATGTAAACAAAACCCAAAATATTGATACTTAGTGAAGAAATATGAGGTCTGCATTCAGCTAATTAAAAATAAAACCATTATTTAAAGTGTGAAACATTATTATTTTCACAAGTTTATGTATTTACTATCTTGAACAAAATTATAAATAATTTCAAAATTTCACCCTGTACAATTCATAATAGACCCTACATAGTATAGCCGTTGGGATCGTTTTTATGCTTTTAAAAGTATAAAAACATACAGGGTGTTTCATTAAAAATATAGATCTTGGACGGTGCCAGACTTGCGTGTATCATCCTGTACATTTAAATTTATGTTTAAAAAGCTCACATTTTAATTTCAAAGTTGACGGGTCCCAGCGTTTTTTATAATCTTCTAAACTAACCCCACAAATAATTTTATTCCATAACTGGTTTCCACACTGTATGTGCCCGACAGTCAGCAGCTATAATCAAAATATAAAACTTTTCTGTATAATTTTCAAATTTCAAGCCATTTAAAAATAGTTTGCTGTTATTTCATATTCCACAACGGTTACTAGTAAATAAACTAAGCATGAGTCTGAAGGGGCAGTTTCTCAGTCTAAATCTGTAGAAAATGCCTTAAGTACTGTGAACAGTATTATTTATTACATACTTTTTGTCTATAACTGTTTTATAGAAGTGTATTTACTAGGCAAAAAAGGCAATATCCGCCCTGATCCACAGACGGCTCAAAACCGCCGGAGTAATTGGGAGGAGACAAGGGATAGCATTCCCATTAAGTTTATCAAAAAATGTCACGATTTTCTAAGTGAAAATTACCGCAATCCTCTGTGTAGAAGAAATTAAAATTCTGGAAAGAACATACTGTCATATTTTCATAGCCATCTTTAGAGACAGTCAAGCAGTATAAATGCACTAAATTCTGTAGACTAGTTTGGGATTGAGTGCTGCTCTGAATACTCTGGGAGACTGTGGTAGAGTTATGGTAGCCTGCTTATGCTTATCAATGCCATTCATTGGACCAGAACGTTCCTGTGGCACTTCAAAAACCAAAAACAGTTACAAAAACTTGGCTTGCTCATAAATTACTTTTATGGTGAAGTAATTCACCAGCACAGAGGCAAGTGAAACAGTTTAAAACAGAACATTCGCAAGCAAAAGTTCACAGTAGACTTAATGAGCAAAGATAAAAAAACGACCTAAATTGTAGTAAGTCTACTAATAGGACATTGTAAGCTGAATAGATATCTTAAGCTAATGGGATTGATGGACACAGACATGTGTAGATTCTGTCATCTAGAAGAGGAAACCCCTGAACAAATGTCGGTGTGGCAAAATTAAGGTTCTTGACAAGAGGAGAGGAAAATCCATCAGCAACGATTTTTATGAAATATGCAGTCTGTAAGCTGGTAGATTTCGTTAGGAAAGTCGAGCTTAGGGATGTAATCTAGTTTTCAGAGGACCACATTAGATCTGAAAAGGTTGAAGTGGAATAGGCTAATGGACACCAAAAAATGCTTACAGCAAAGAAATGTTACTGTCAAGCTTAGCAAGGTGCTAAAAGTTGCTTGTTATAGCCTTGATCAGTACATATTGTAATGCGAGTCCTATTTTAAGAAATTGAGACCGCCGCCACTGGAAGTTGTTTACGCTACGAAGTCACGTTCCGGAACACACGAGAACAATGGCGTATGTATAAATACTGTTGTGCAGAGAAGCAGTTTTAGTTCTGACGTTATACAAATAAATTATGCGTTTATATAAATCAGTATAAGTGAAACAAAATTGTATTATAAATCAGTTAGGTCTTTTAGTGCATAAATAAATTAAATATTAGACTGTTAAAATAAATAAACATTACAATATTGAGTCAAGGGATAGCATGGGTTTGTATAGCTTAGAATCATAACATGATTCCTCACTGGGCTTGCATCAGGGAAACCTGAATAAAATGAAGCTGCTTTATGAAGACAAAGTTACAGTCCTTGTGGCAAAAAACCTGAAACATCTTGTACAACTAATAGTGGGATTCTGAGCACATCTGTAAGCAAAAATCTGTACAAATTAACATGGTAAACCCTATACCTTACAGATTCAGTAGCTTATAAGAAATGTTCAGAATTTCACCATAAAACTCTTTACTACAGACAGCAAATAATATTTGAGAATAACAAACATATAGTTCGGCCTTGATCTGTACATTAGTAATAGGTTCCACAATTCTGAAATATATATCCTAAATAAATGGAAGATTTCCAATAAGCTACCGTCAAACGGGGTAAAAAGGATCATATGGGGTAAAACGGACCATTCAGACAATTTTTCATTTAAAATTCGATCTACCTTATGTTCCGCTACTGAACCTCCTGTCGAATGAACTGTCAGTCATAATGTTGCGTCGATCAAAATAATACACGTGTTTGGGAAATATTCTTTAAAGTTTATCGGTTTTTTGCGGTATTTTCGACGTTGAGATTTGGTAAGTATTTAGATTTGTTTGATATTTCTTACTAAATGAGTTTATAACCTCACTTTTGATATTTACCGGTTATTTATGCGTACACTAATTATTTGTTAAAATATTGTAACTCTGTAGGGTAAAGGGGATCACTTTGACCTTATTATTAATTGGGGCCTTCTTTTCAGATACTAACATGTCGCGCGTATACAAAAAAAAATAGGGCCACGCGGCAATCGCAAATACAATCAAGACTTCCTGCGTAGAGCAGTGGCGGCGGTTAAAAGGGGTTCTTTAAGCATTCGACAAGCATCGGAAAATTATGCGGTCCCGTATAAAATAAAATAGATGGGTAAAAACTTGTAGTAAAGCGTGGAGTAAACATGCTCACAGAATACTGGATACAACTAAATTTAGCGTCATGTTCGCTATATCAGCAGATGGGACATTGCTACCGCCGCATGTGGTGTACAAAGCGAGACATTTGTATCCCGGATGGACTGAAGGTGGTTTCCAAGGTCCAAGATATAACCGCACGGTAAGTGGTTGGTTCGATTCCTGCACATTCGAAGATTGGTATCTGACAATTATGTTGCCGGTGCGGACTTTAGAAGGGCAAAAAGTAATTATTGGGGACAATAATTTATGCAGGCATCGATTATATATCGCTAAAGTAGAATCCGAAAACATCAGTAAATATAAAGTTAACACACTGAGAAAAAAAGCAGGTTCAAAGCAGACCGTTTTTATCTACCCCAATGTCTCTCAGACTATAAAAAAGTCTCAGAGCGTAAGGAAAGTTTTTGGACATGCTAACAGAAGAGGACAACTTATTTTCAATAACATTGACGAGTTTTCTCTTGAATGAATGACATTTTTGACCAAATTATGACCAAAAAATTATGATTTATTTTTTATTTCGTTTAAATTTGTCGTATTTACCAAATAATGTTATTTTTGTTGATAAAACTTTAAAACAAAGTCTTTATCTTATTTTATTCAATCCTACCTTAGATAATCTTTTGTTTTTTATTTTTTTAGTATCACTTTTATTTTTTAAAACTTGCATTTTGATCCGCTTTACCCATTTATATCCTAAAGTGATTTTACAAGCAAAAATAACCAGTGATCCGCTTTAACCCATTGTATGGGGTAAAACAGATTACCCTTTGATAAAAAAATTGGAGTTGTCATAGGTCCTCATGTTCAAATTGGAACGTAAATGACCCCTGATATGCTGCAGAATATTATATATTTTTTGCGATTTTTTTGTTTAACTGTTTGATGTTGAAAACTTAAAAACCTAAAAAATTGATCCGCTTTACCCCTTTTGACGGTATGTGACTGCTGTAAGATATGATGGATTTTATAAGGACCATAAAATAATTTAGTACATGATACTATATGAAGCATTTCTATTTTCCAGTGTTAATAGTAATTAAGTTTGACTTACCTCTATATTTATTCATACAGGAACATGTAGAAAACACCACTCCATCAGAAACAACAAACATACACCTTCCATTCCTTGAACATTGTCCAAAAATACAGGCATGGGATCCAATATCAAAAATAAGACTGGTGTTGCACATAGAATTTTCATTTTTCAAACAAGGTCCCTCACAATCACAGCCTTTGCATTCATCAAGATCTATAATATTATTGCTGCAGTTGGTAGTACATTGTTTGCACTCTCCAGGCCCTGGACATGAGAGTTCACAATCAATGACACATTGTTCATACTGTTTTTGGCAGGAATCTGTACATTTACAAGGCACACATTCACCACAAAAAAGTTTAAATGTGGCATACCAAATACCGCTTTCGGGGTATGGTATTAAAATAGTTGAATTTTCAACTGTTTTGTTTAAGATGATTTGTGATGGACTTTCTATACCATTAAATACACATTTATTGGGCCATGTTGGTATTTCTATACCCTCTTTTCTTATGCAAGCTACAATTATGTGGTTCTTAGGTTCATTTTCAAAACCAAGATACTGATTTTTCAGTATTCTTGGTTTAAAGGCTAAAATAAATTGTAAGGTTCCACCAACATCTGTTCCTTCACGGATTTTAAATTTCATCAATGAAAAATGTGAGCTTGTTACATTTATGGGAATTGCTATTTTGGATTCCAATTCTTGTTCCAATTCAAAAGAGAATAAAAATGTTTCTGAAGTAGCTTCTCTAATTAATTCATATTGTTTGTAGGGGATCAAATCGGTAATCCTATAATTATGAAAAGTTTTTGAAAGTGAATTATTGAAGTATGTTTCATTTTGCAGAAATTCATAAAAAATTGAATCTTCTGGTAGTTCATTAGAAATAAATTTTAATTTGAATGTAAAATTACCACTGGCTGCTTCATCATCTCCTTCAAATTTATACTCAACATAATGCCAAGAATCAGGACTAGTAGAAAAAAAAACTGTACTATAAGTTGTGTTAGAATAAACAATTTCCTTTTTGTGGTGAACCTCTTCAGATGGAGGTTTATTAACTTCAATTCTAACCAATAATTTGTTGGCATTGTCTGGAAAAATTATATCTTGGATATAAAGTACACCTTGGTCATTGATACTAGGTACATAAAATTTAAAATAACGGCTTTCGTTAGAATGAGCTATCAATTGAAACATGCTGTCATCTGTTATCATCAATGGATTGTCTACTTTATTGACAAAAAGGGTTGCTTCAACATTAGAATAACAGTCTGCACGTAATCCTAAAAACATTTTTTATTTAAGATCAAAATCAAATTTTGAAATATCTAGTCAAAAAAGACAAAATAATTTAAAGGGTTACCTTTGGTAAAATAGGACATTGAATAAGGAAAGGCATGGGTTCTGTTTATTTACAATAAAGTAATCAGATTAATCCTAAAAAAATGTAAGGAGTATTTATTAAATTACTACAAAAGATTATTATATTAAACAAAGCATGATAAAATGGTGAAAAATATAATTAACTCACCTTGTTGGCTAATTGCATTATATTTGGGATCCTGATAAGCCAAAAAAGCAATTACAAAATATGAACCAGGTTCTGGTGAAGTAATATTTATAAACTTTTCTTTTTTGTTTGTCTGTACTTCAGTGTTATAAGTAGGACTTCTGGTTATATTTTTGAATGTTTTAGGAAATGGTGACCCATCAGGGTTAACAACTGGAGGAGCACCATGTTTGATGTATAAAGAAACATTTCTAGTTTTGCAGGCTAAAATAAAAATGTCTATTAAACACATCAATAACAAATGGATATTGGGTTTGTTGTAAATAAAATTGCCAATTAAATGATATAAATGAAGTCAAATACTGTTACAAAATGCAGTAGTCAAAAGTTGTTAATAGTAAAGTGTCTTACGAAAGATGGACATTCTTGTTTCATCTGCAGTAAACTTAAATGAAGCAAACAATGTGTCTTGAGGTACTTTCAAATGTATCATAATTATGTCTTTGTAGGACTTGTACTGTTCTAAATAAGATGTAACTGTTCTTGAAGTGATGGTAATATTAGAACTTGAAGTTTTATAAATGAAAATAGTTAAAATACATGATATAACATACTTTCCCATCACACCCATTATTGTAAAACTAAAAAATAGAATTTATTAGTTGTTCATATAAAGTAAATGACCAACATCCTACGTTTCTCAATTGGAAAATAACTTAAACGATTTTCATGTCTTTGACATTTAACAGAACTGATCAATATTTTTATGTAAAATAATTCGTAAGTAAATTGCATTTAAGTGTGTTCTTATCTATTGTAGATAAAGTCATTATTGGGAAATTACACAATTTCTTAAACTTGTTATTGATTGTTTGTAACAGTTGTTGGTTGTAACTCCAATATCACAGATCATATAACTCATAGATAAGGACAGATATAACTGCTATAAAAATAACTACAATATCAGATCAAAGTGTCTTGTCAGTCGAAACTATTGTAAATTAGATGATTATATTAATTATTTATCTATGGTACAAAATCTGCAATCCCACAATTTACTGTTTATTTCTGTTATAAATATATATAAATAAAACAATAATTCAAAATATTAATTTAAAAACAATCCGTTCTGTTCTGTGTACAAGACAGTAGACAGTACATGGTACAAATGTGTAGGTTGTTGTGGGTTGTTGGTTGCATGAAAAGGATTCCTTTTAAAGGAAGACGATTATAACCTCTTATTAAATAGAGGTTATTGTACACATTTATTTATATGTATTTGTTTAAACTATTATAGTAAAAATAAAATGAATTCAGTTATTATTGTTAGTAATAGATTAAAAAGATCCATCTTTAGTCAGATGAAAAGTATTTATTTTGATATTGTTTAAGAACCATGTCACTATTATTATTGTTTTTAGGATATCTATCAGATGATATCAAACAACAAAATGATATTTTTAACATTGAACAATCACGACAAAAGGAAGCAATTGGACGAATAGAAAAAATAGAAATAACTTATGAAGGCATCCCAAAGAATGAAGTACTTATAATGAATAAGAATATCTCCACTCCTGATGATTGTGTCAAACGTAAATATACTGTTTCACATTAATAAATTTGATTACTTGATTTATTTTATAGATCTTGGCGATCAATTGCGTAATAAAGCAGTTGTTGGTTTATTAAATGGTGAGACCTTATGGCATATGCACAAACCATTACCTGACTCTTGTAGATTGGACTTTCTCCATTATCATTCACAAAATCCAACATTAGTTAATAAAACATTTTGGAGGAGTTGTAGTTTTTTAATGGGGGCAATAGCATCACAAGCCTTCAAAGATAATGTTAAAGTTTGTTTGCATAGTTTTCCTAGTCCAAATGGTAAGTTGGATTAGTTTTCAATTAAAATTTAACTAACATTATTATTCTAGTAAAGTCTGGTAGCTTTGTGTATGATGTACAATTAGAGTTAGATGATTGGAAACCAACTACAGCAGAATTAAAAGTTTTGTCAATAGAATTGATCAAATTTTGCCAGCAAGAATACGCCTTAGAGTGTTTGGATGTTTCAACAGATCTTGCATTTGATATTTTCAAAAATAATCCTCACAAAAGTCAACAAATACCTAATATAGCAGAACACAATAATGGTAAAGTAACATTATTTAGAGCTGGTACCCATATAGATATCTCCAAAGGACCTATGATACCAAATACCAATCAAATTGGCAGAATAACCATTGCCAATGTAATTAAATTAGATACTGATTTTCCTGGAGGACCAATTTACAGGTTTCAAGGTGTAGCATTACCAAAAATACTTGTATTAAACCATTTTGCATATGGTATACTTGAAGACAGAGCTAAATTATTGGTACGTATTTCTAGACATTTTTATTTCTTAGCTTTTTTTAACTTTCTGTCTTATACCTATATTTATTTATTATTCATTTTTAATTTCAGAACCAAGCAAGAATCCCTGGATCACAAACTATAGATGATGAAGATAATACCTTTGTAGCTAATATTACTGCTTAAAAATAAAAAGTATTTTTAGTTGTTTTGTTCTTTTAATTCAGTCAAAAGATTATATTTTTTAATGTATAGGTTTTTAGTGAACAATAACATAAAAATAACTCAACATATCAAAACTTAATTTAAAAAAAGTAAAAATTGTATATGTACATTATGCAATGAGCATTTAGTGGTTATACCCTTTTCTTCTATTAAATAATATAAATTAAATTTATTGTACCAACCCTTACTTTTGGAAGTCCATCTTATTAAGAATAATAAAAAACTCTTCAATTGACCGTAATTTCCAAGTTTATTTGAAAAATTTATGTTTTAAATTGCAATGACGGCCGTTTCGCTGATTAACATTGTCAGATTGACATTTAAGTTACATTTTGTTTGTAGCTAGGTACCTGATGTTGTTTAGGTAGTATTAAGGCTAGACCAAGTATGGAAGTAATAAGACATAACAATATTAAAGCCTAGATGCTAATAGCCCTAAGAGATTATCCTGGACGTTCTTCCCTCTAAGATCAGTATTTGTAAAGATCACCCTAAACATTTATATATATATATACTATTTATTTATATTACACGAGGGTCATTAATAAAACAATATAATAAATTTTTCGTACTTTACTGAAAATCACTAAAAAATGTATGTAATATCATTTAAAACATTTAAGTATTCATTACAATTAAATAATTTTTACTTTACTTATAAAAATAATAGAGAGCGTTGAATAAGACCATGTTGTAAAATCTACAATGAAAATGTGTTCTACTATTTACATAGTTACATATGTTGGTGTCGTCATCACCCCACAATTGTTATCTTTTGATGACATTAATACGTATCCATCATTTCCCCAATAAGTTGACCAACTATTTTTAACCAACCAGTAGTTTTTACCATTAATACTTCCATACCCTACTGCAAGCACAGCATGATCCAAATTTTCTTCTTTGTTGCCACTAAAAAACAAATATAACAAATAACTAGGAAATAAATAAAATACCTAGAGTTCAAAAAAGTTTATAAAATTTAAATTTTACCAAAAAAATATCCATAATTACACTTAAATCTTAATCTAAAATAATCTTACCATGCTGCTTCGTAATAAATGCCGTTGGAATAAAAACTGAATGTTTTATGACTGGCGTCAATAGCAACACTGATAGGTCCGTGAAGATATAAAGCCAAACGCAAAGCATTTTCATCACCTGAAGTTACATTTACCCAACCTGTAATTTTAGCCGTTTTTGGTAAACTAGCTGCATGACAATATCCATCCTAAAAGTTATCAATATTATTCTAAAACAATTTTAATTGTTCATTCAATTACTTGTCCTAAGTATGGACCATAATCTTCTTCAGTTGGTAAGCCTCCATGTTTAAGCATCCACTGGTACGCCCTAAAATCTTCCCCTCCATCACATCCATTATTACCATACCTAAAATATAAATTACTTCCAGATCCAGTCTAATAACGGCAAGTTGTTTCATGAAAGAGTTCTTATTAACAGAACTTGTATTAAATAATGATTATATAAAAGTGTAAACATAAAAAAGTTATATCTTACCCCCATGAACAATCGATAAGTGCTTGTTGGGAAAATCTAACCAGATTTCCACCGGTTTTTAAAAAGTATGCTCCCTCTATCGCTCCTACTGTTCCAAATGACCAACATGAACCACAGACAGATTGATCTAAAACAAGAATATACAATATTTGATTTCATTTAGACCACATTATAAAAATTATCGAAATCAAAAATATCTACCAAACTGGTAAAGTGTTCAGTCTGGGACTTGCCTTAACCAGCTGACCTAGTGAAAGAGAACCATAATGAAAATCCACTTAAAGCAAAAGCCAAATACTGCATGTTTAGTTTAAATCCAATTGTCCAAACATAATAGAGAAATGGTACCAGAAGAAAAAACTCAAGATAAAACAATTTACCATTCCCCCGAAGATATAGGTTTTATGTGAGTGGTCGTTCATCGTCCCTTCCACTGCCACCAGAAAGATCTATGGTGACTAACCCCTAGGTTACAGTCGTTCTATGAGCCCTATGCCTCTGATGAAGTTTATCAGGGTCGTTGTCTACACTTCCATGTAGTCCTTATCATCATTCGTAGGACCTGTCTGCTCATATTCAGCAGCTCTTGAGACCTCTTTTTAGAGGCCTTTGAGAGTCTTAAACTCCATCTCGAACCAGTAAGAATGTCTTCTTCGATCTACCCAGTTCGATATTGTTCCACTGGCTCCAAAAATATGTAAAATAATCATTCTGTTATTGTGCCGAAAATTAGATTTTTCTCTTACTCGAAAAAAATGCGTGACCGAAAGGGTGATACATGATCCACCTTTAATTTTTTAACTGGTGTATAATCACACGTTATTTTTTTAAATTCCATATTCTATTCACTCTTTCAACATATTCTAATAGACCGTTTATACTATTCAAAAACACGCCAAAAACATCAACTTAAACACACCATCAAAGAAATCCTAGGCTCACCTCTTCAATTTCCTCATCTCTTTAGATATTTACGAGATACTCAACTGTATGACAAAATATAAAACTTGGACTTGCCTATAGTGATATAGTAGTGATCAAAAATTAAAACTGTTAATTATCTGTGTATCTTATCATATATGTAACTAACTAAGATATTATATTGTATTTGTGTCAATGATCTTGTAATCGAGACACGTTAATTGTAATAAAAAAAAGCTTTCACCTTTATCGAAAACTTTCGCTAATCGACTTTTTCTTACTAAACTATCAAAACACCATTAACTAAATACCTATTCATTATGACAGTTTCTTAATTTCTTGTTATTTAATGGGTCATTATTATAACGACAAAAATAACCATAAATAAGGTTACTATTCATAAATAGATTTATATAAATATAAAATGCTTTAATAGTATATTATTTAACGAGCGGTAATGTAGGTCATAACTCACGCAGATGAAGTTTGCAGCACGAGCCGCAGGCGAGTGCTGTAATTCATCAAGCGAGTTATGACCATTACCGCAAGTTGAATACTATACTTTATCTACGACTTTAACAATAAATAGATGATTAAAACGTTTGAATTATTGTGAAATCTATTAGATAGGTACCTTTGTCGTCAGATATTTTTCATGAAATTATTAAGTTCTGGTGTAAATGTTTTTGCCTTTTTAGCTACATGCTTCTCTGATTGACGTTTAATAAACGCAAGTAATTTCCAATAATTTTCTATATTTATTTCATTATTTAAATTGAGTGTGATTCTCAGCATAGAGTAGAAAGTCCACAGAGATGCTTTATACTTACTGCTCAGTTCTTTAAAATATACCTAAAGAACATTTTCTGTAAAAGAGTTTACATTCTTACTGATACATCAATTTTGAAAATTTTTGTTGACCGCTTTGTTTTGTGACTTTTCGGGTAATTAATTTTATACTGTAGCATTAGCTACTTGCCTCAATTCTGGAGGTGTACATAATAATTCATCTTCACTCTCTGAATTCATCTTTCTTAACACCTTTATAATTTTTAACAGATTTGAAAACGTCAAAATATCTTTTTAAAAATATCAACTGACATTACTCCCCTCAATTACAATAATGAACTATTCCGTTTCATCGAATCGGCTTTTTAGAATGTAGATTCTACAGCCACCTTTGGTATTCGGTTCTTTAATTGTGATTTAGAATTAAAATTTAATTAATTCTATGGATTGAGTAGACATTTATGTAAAAAATAAACACAATGAATAACATTTAAAAAAATGGTTTGGTAGGCACAGGGGATCGAACCGCCATTGATTCCGTGGCAGTATATAGTTACTGTGACAGTACGGTGTAATAACTCACTAGAGAGTTATTATAACTCACGCTTTTTGTTTATGGATACTATTAATTCCTCAAAAGCAGTTGAATAATTAATGTATAATTTAATAGGAGTAGATAAAAATGGTTTATTTATAAATATCTACTATACCGAAACAAATAATGTTATTCCCTTAAATATGACAAGCTGAATAATCCCTAGCCTATTGTTATACCAATAGCAGATAACAAAATTTTACGATAGTCCGTATGATGTGGCAAATTTTCTATCTAAATAGTAGAACCCAATGTAGAATAAGCTAAAATATTGACGTTGTACGAAAAGAATAATTTTTTTTCTGAGAATTTACTCCGCCTTATTTTTCAAACGTGCTATAACTCATAGATAAATGTTTATGGATGTTAAAATATTTATACCAACCTTTTACGGGAGTAACGGCACCCAGTATTCTCCAATCAAACTGGTCAGGAACCTGATCTTGTCCGGTTGTTTTATGGGGAAAAGGTTTTCCACCATTGTAGACGCCTGAGTAAGTTTTGCCACGTAGAGCTTTTAATTCGTTTTCAGTTTTATCAGCGAGATGATTTACAGTTAAAGTATAGCCTTAAATAAATAAATTCACTCTAAATAAATGTTGGTTTGACAGAAACATAAATTACTTCAACTACATAACTTTCACAAAATATACCAAATTTGTGAATGATGAATTAAAGTTTAAGATGTTGTTTTTACATTTACCTTTATTTTGTCTGTTGACTGAATAGATGAATCGAATGTTCTGTGAAAATATTGATTTACGCATGGCGTGTTCTTTGTCGTCAGCATACTGTCTTCTATGTTTATGTATAAATTTACTGAATTCAAAATCAAGATGTCCGGTATATTCAGGTTTAACAAATTCAGCCATGGGGTTGAATGTGTAAATGTGTTTGTCGCCTGGTCCAGGGAATGAACCACAAATCATATCTAAAAAAAACATAAATCGTCATAGAATTTTCGTAGTAACTAAAGTTGTATGAAACAATCAAATATTTAATAAAAATAATAGATTTCTTCTTGATTATAAATACAATATCAAGAGTTGATAATGAGCTACAAAAATTAATCACTTACCATTAGGTACAGTAAATACTTCTTTTGGAATAGGACTAGTGTCATAGAATACATAATCTAAATAATAGTGATCATAGTGACTGCCTAAAAGAGAGTTAAATCCCTTCATTTCATATCTAAAATAAGAAAAAAAAAACCATAAAGCATTATATTACTCTATGTATATCAGATATTGGAAAGACTTCCATGGTAAACAAAAAGAAGATTAGGTTTTCTGGTTTTTGACTTCTACTTTGGAATAATTATCAAAAAAAATAATTCATACAAAGGAATTTCATACAAACTATGATCTTTATCTTTTGTGTTTCACAAAACCAATCTGGTAAAACTGGTTTAGATATTAGCAGATCGGGGATTTACTTATTGTGTCGGTCTCACTTTTAATATATGGAGGGATTATTCGATTTTCTAAAAGCCGAATGGGAATGGGAAATTTATGAGACAATGGAAGTAGATTTTGTCTGCAAAAGAAAAATATTTAAATGAAAATCATTGGGTAAGGGAAAAAACATCATCAAAACATTAGATTTAATTATTTTTTCGGAAGATTGTTTAGGTAAACTAATGGTTTGTAGGGGTCAATTTCCTTTTGTCCCAGAAGACACGCATCATCCAGCTTTGGAAATTGTACTTAATTTTGAATCAGGAAACAATTATCAGACAGAAGTCAAAATGTTGCCTAATAATTTTAATTTTAAAAAGGCCATCTTGGAATAATGTAATTACCAAAACCGAAGTTAATGAGGCATTGGAAAACTTTTATGGTATAATTAATAATATTTTTAATCAGTGTGTTCCAACATATAAAGTTCTTAAAAACTACACTAAATTTCCTAGTTGGTTCACTCCTGAAATTAAAAAACTATTAAAAGAAAAAAATGCATTAAGAAAAATTAAAACAATTAAAAATTATCACAGTATAAAGATTAAGGAAATAAGGCAAAATATTAAAATGTTATTAAAAATTGAACATAAAAAGTAGTTAAAAAACTTTGAAGAAAGCTTACAATCAGATATCAATACGTTTTGGAATTTTGTAAATAAAAATAAAAGTAATGCTAACCAAATATAGTCTTATAAATTAGAGGGAGTCGAAGTGCCTCTTGATGAAGTAACCGAAAAATTTGCCAAATTCTATGCTTCGGTATACAGTCAAGAAAAATCAAATTATGATTTAAATTTTAACAGTATCTTACCCATAAAATATTCAGTTTATTTAAAATAAATGTGGTAGATTATAACATAGCATTAAAAAAATCGAGTGGTGTGGACAATATTCCACCTTACATTCTCAAGGGGTGTGGAGAATGGCTAGAAGTTCCATTACTTCATATATTTAATTTAATAATTAGTACATCTACGTTTCCAGAAAAATGGAAATTATCAAGTTACACACCAATACATAAATCTGGTGAAAATGATAAAATTGAAAATTACAGGTGTGTAGCGATTATGTGCGCCCCGGCAAAACTTTTTGAACAAATTGTGTTTATGAATTTATATAATTTTGTACGTGGCTCACTGATTAAAGAACAACACGGGTTTGTTTCTGGGAAATCTGTTATTACAATGTTGCTGTTCTCAGAGCATGCTACTCAAGCGCTAGACAATAAAGTACAGTTAGACACTATTTATACAGATTTAACAAAAGCGTTTGATAGGGTTAATCATGATCTCCTGTTTGAGAAGTTATATACTGTTGGGGTGGATGTTAACTGGTTAAAATTATTTAGAAGCTATTTACAAAACAGGAAATTTGTTGTTAAGTATAACGGAAACACATCAGGAAAATATTATGCGAATTCTGGAGTACCACAGGGATCTAATTTGGTACCTCTACTATTCTTAATTTTTATAAATGATATGCCGTCCAGTATTAAAAACAGTACATTCTTAATTTTTGCAGACGATTTTATGATGTTTAGAAAAGTTCAGACAGTGAGAGATTGTGTAGTACTCCAGAAGGACATTGATAGTATCAACCAGTGGTCTGAAGCTAACAAACTTCAATTCAACATAAAAAAATGTTGTGTTATGTCCATATTTTGCAAAAGGGATCCAATTATCTTTGATTATATGATAAATGGAGAACCCTTAGGTAGGTGCAATGAAGTAAAAGATCTTGGTTTAACTTACAATTCACAGTTATCATTTGCAACTCACCTTAACAATACTGTTACAAGTGCAAATAAATTAATAGGATTCATTTTTCGACAAACACATTCGTTTCATAATATTAAAACCATTTTAACCCTGTACCAAACATTAGTTAGATCTAAACTTGAATTTGCTTCAGTTATCTGGGCACAATGATATCTATATTTTAAAAGACATTTTGTGTGGCCTGACTATAATGTGGTAAGAACAACAGCTTTAAGGATTGAGTTTAATATTTCCTCATTACATTCCAGGCGCAAACAGACAATGATGTTACTGCTATATAAGATACTAAACAATCAGGCGTCCTCCAGTGATTTATTATCGTTGATACCATTTAAAGTGCCTTCAAAATATACACATATTATGTTTGGGCCTTTTCGGAGTAATATAAACTCACTTCTAGAAGTAGTTCTCAAATATCAATATCTCAATTATTTGTGCATAGTTGGGAAGATTTAAAAATACTCTCAAATCATATCTTATGTTGGATATATAGATCGCTCATCCTTCGAATTCCCTCCGTTTTTGTAATTGAACCATGTCCAATTATTGTTATATTAGTAGGTACCTATATCATGTCCATTATTAGTTAAGCTTTAATGAAATTCTTTGTTTATTTTTTCTTTTTCTTAACTATCCATGTAATTAGGTGAAAAACCTGTATGGATTTTTACAAAATAAATAAATAAATTTGCCTCAAAAGAGTATTTATTGAGGCAAAGGAATAACCTGGTTCACACGTTTTATAGCCCTAGGTGACTGGAGAAAAAAAGGCTGAGCATTAAAGTAAAATGTGAAAAATATTATTGATGTTATAACAGATATGGAAATGAATTAAGTGGTAGGGAAAATATAAAGGAAGATCATGGGGAAAGAGGAAGTGGAAAGGGTGCATTAGGGTTGGCTCAATCCTAACCCTTTAATATGAGGAGGAGGGAAGATAGGAAGAGAATCCCACACTACTGGGGAAGCTAGAGCAATGCCCTGGAGCAGGTTTCCCTTTCTAATACTCTTTAAAATAATTCCTAAGTGGGAGACAAAACATTGGGATAAAAATTCTTCTGACTGCAGTTTTTTCAGAAAACCTATTCTTCAAACCAGAGATTAATAATGAATAAGATGAATGGTTATAGCAAGGAATAGGAAAATTAATCCTCTACAAATGCATTCCATCTTTTAACACACTCTTGGTTCATTTCATCTCCAAAGATAAAATTAAAACTTTCTTAAATATATATAATACAAGCAATTATAGTTTGTCAACTAACCTTACTGGTACTCCATCAGATTTAATCCACATACTATATTTATTTACTTTGTGACCAATAATATCAACTAGTACCCATTTATCTGTTTCAAATCCATTTATTACCTCAGTTCCTGCAAAATTATAAAAATATAATAGTTTTTTAAATACTTCTTAAAGTATTTAAAATGTTCCCAATTTCTAATATTTTCAAACTTAGTTATAGTAATTATTTACAAAACACATACACTTACCATCTTTTTTAAATTGTGTGAGATCTGGCAAAACACTCTGAGGAGTAATTTGATAAGCTTCTGAGCCATTAACTTGTAAACAGGTCCTAACATTTTCTTCTGTTTCTGTTGTAATAGGTGCTATTTTTATGCTGGTTCCATAACCTTTCCCACCTAATTGATAAGTCTGTACCATGTCTCCATAATAATCAATTCGAGACTGTTTTGAAGGTTCATCATACCTAGAAATGTTACAATAAAACATAAATAAATATCGTAACACAAAACTAAGAATAATAAAAAACCTCTTCATTTTAACAAAACTTCCACTATTTATTTAAAAAATTGCTTTTTTAAACTCGCTAGAATTAGCATCATCAGATTTTTTAAATAAAGAGTGGAAGTTTTGTTAAAATGAAGAGTTTTTTATTATTCTTAGTAAGATGGACTTCCAAAAAGTAAGGGTTAGAACAATAAATTTATTATTATAATTTCATAACACGAAACATCATAAACATAGCATTACCCTAATGATAGACTCCTATAGAATTTTGTCTGCACAATTAATAAATAAAATCAAATGTAGATATTCCGGCGCTTGTTGCCTCTTTAACCCTATTTGAAGTACTTAACAACGAGGCTAACTAACCCAGAGGGACCTGCGGCTTAACGTGTCCTCAGCGATGGTTTTGGTATTAGAAAATAAGTTGTTTGTAAATGGAAATTGAACCCACACCCCTTGCTTACAAGGAGAGCGCTCTACCGCTGATCTACCACCACAAATCAAAAATTAATGAATTAACAAATGAGCTAATTTCCTTTGTTTTTTCAAAAACATACACATACATGTCATAATCATATTTACATGAACATTTTTACTCAGACTAAGTCTGTTCAAACAATAGTCTGTATCATGTGGACCCACCATAATATTGAGCAATTATTGTTTGCAATTTAATTAGTTGTTTCATAATATTACAAAAGAATGACTAAATAGTAATTTGCTGACATAGACTGAAGTACATATTTATAATAGGTTATTTTTTAAACAACCTATAGGTACATTATTTATTACCAGAAAATATTTATAATTTATTTCACAAATGTTCAAAATTACCTTAATAAAATTGTCAACTTTCCTTTAATATAAATAAATGGATAATAAAAAAGCATTCAATGGTCTGTTTTTTTTTAATATTTTTGTATTTATATAAACTAAACCATTAAAAAATGTATTTGTTTAAAATTGATTTTGTTTATCAAATAATCAATGGATAAATGTGTTCCAGGATTAAAAATTTTATTATAACACTGACTATGTAGATGTAAATTTTGGACAACAAAGGTATCGATACAAATATGATGATAATAAAGTTTAAAGTTCAGCTATAATTAAAAAAAAAGAACTATACAATGATAAAAACTTTTATATTTTTTTACAGTGGCAGATAAATATTTTGGAATTTTTTAAAACAAGAATTAATAATTTAACAATTCAAATGTTATATTCAATAGGTTAACCAAAATATAATAAATTACTTTTACTCATTTAGAGAAAAAATAATTACCAATACTTTTTGGCAATAAAAATAAAATGAATAACATACCAAACTGAAAATGGTTCTTGTATCTCTGCATATGGAATATTTAAAACTCCTTTCACAGAGTAAGTTGTCTTCCAAACAGGAGCTGAGGAATTTGATGTCGCCAAACCTAAAATATATTATGTTGATGAGCTTATTTAGAATTACACTAAACAGGTTATGTGATAAAAATTAGAATAGCAAAATTATATAAAATAATTTGCAAAGGAATTACCTGAAGAAATGAAGGTCGTAATTAATAGCAAAAAAGTTTGTGAATTCATATTGTGGTCTAAAATAGCTGCATTTAAATACTAAACCTATAAACAAAAATGTTAGTGGAATATTGGTATATCAGAATAAAAATATTGAATATGATCTTTGCACTGCTAACTGCTATTTAAACAAAACAAATCAGTTTGTTTATTATTTTGTGGTCAAAGTTCTATAAAATATACTCAGCACATTTATATACTTATTTTGTACTACATGTAAACACATTGGCGTCCTAGAAAATGTTTTCCAATGTTTTCAATAGATTGAAATTAGTCATAGTAAAATATATAGGTACCCAACAATAACATTAAAAAACAACAATAATATTTATAAAAATTGAAATATTAAAATATCTACATACCTAACTACTTAATACTTATGGAAGAGATAAAATGATTACTACGTCTATGACTATAATTACGATCAATTATTATAATATTATTATATTATTTATACAATCTTCATTTTATAATTATACCTAATTTCATTATGTATTTCTTTTTGTGGTTATGAATTTAAATACAAATCATGTTAAATAAATTATCGGCAACGAATAACACAGATGTAAGGTGAATTGCATACCTATTAGGATTCAATCCTTATAATTCATAAATTTATAGAACCAAATGGAATTATTATTATGGAAAAGTACATGCAATGATAATTTTTTATGTATTTTCAATGTAGGTTTATACATAATATTTCTTTGCTTAAAAATATTTTAGAGTATTTTTCACTGAATAGCTACAAACCATAAAGGCCAACAACTGGAAGATTATAGTTGACATTGACATAATGACAATAGGTTTTCGTTGAAGTTTCATTTTCTGTTTATTCATGGTCTTTGTCGGCTAACCAATAATTATAAGTATTGAATAGTGTTGTTTTTAAGAATATTAGATTAAAAATGAGTTTAGCAGAAATTTGTGGTTTGTCGGATTATGATTTCAATGAGAATACATTATATAAAAATGACTTACACCAGTTCTGTAACAACTTCACCAGTAATATGAATCTGGAAGTACCTCCATTTAATGATGTAAAAAATCAGGAAAGTATTAGTTTCATAAAGACTCTAATTATGTTTCATTTTAGCCAGCCACCACCTTATCACAATTCACAAAAGATGAAACTGGTCGTGAATTGAAAATTAACTTTGATCATGGTACCACTACTCTAGGATTCATGTACCAAGGAGGTGTAGTTCTTGCAGTAGACTCGAGAGCTACTGGAGGACAATTTATTGGTTCACAAACTATGAAAAAAATTGTAGAAATTAATGATTTCTTATTGGGCAAGTTAAAAATTTTTAATTGCAATTTTTTATTTGATTTATAATTTTTTTATACAGGAACTTTAGCTGGAGGTGCAGCAGACTGTGTTTATTGGGATAGAGTACTAGCAAAACAATGCAGAATGTATGAACTTAGAAATAGGGAACGCATTTCTGTTGCTGCTGCTTCTAAATTAATGGCTAATATGGTCTACAACTATAAAGGAATGGGATTATCTATGGGTATGATGTTAGCAGGATGGGATAAAAGAGTAAATTTTTTATTTAATAAAAAATGTCTTTGATTACAATTTTTTTTCTTTTTAGGGCCCACAACTTTATTATGTTGATTCAGAGGGCCTTAGAACTGCTGGTAAAGTATTCAGTGTTGGATCTGGTTCAATATATGCTTTTGGTGTTTTGGATTCTGGTTACAAATGGGATTTAAAAGATGAAGAAGCTTATGATTTAGCCCGTAGATCAATCTACCATGCTACACATAGAGATGCATACTCTGGTGGTACAATAAGGGTTTATCACATGAAAGAAACTGGTTGGGTTCACATTGATAACAATGATTGTAATGATTTACATTATAAGTTTTTGGAAGAGAAGAAACAGTTGGAAAGTGAGAATTAAGTTGTTTGGTATAATGTAACTTGTATTTTTAAGAAATTTCAAATAAAAGTTTAATTTACTTCTTTTTGTTTGATTTAAATTAAAACTGTGTTTGAATTCTAAAGGTGAGACTTATCTGGAACAGAAGGTAGTGGCCCTACACTCACAGTACACCTATCCTTTTATAGTTCTAAGAAAACTTGTCAAATTATTAATATTAACTGCTATATATGTCTTTACTTCTAGAAGATTCATATCCCTGGAGATATGTAGTTCATATAAGATCAGTCAGTGAGATATGTTTTATAATTTTTTCTACGCCCATGTCTAAACGTCAAAAATCGACCTGTTGAAATTCCATATAAGTGACATTTAACAATAACATGCACATAATGAAATTTCATAACATACACGTGTGTTTAAATAAGAAAACTTGAACTTCTTTTTTATTTTAATCAAATTGTAATAAAATTTTTATCTAGGTATTTGGTCTATATTACATAAAAACTTTTACTATTAGCATTGTACAATGCTATTATATTATAAGAATAATGCCCCTAAATGTCGGCAACACATTATAGAAATATGAGTTACAAGTCTTGTTAATTTACTATTTTTAATAAAATCAGTAATAGGAAACTAATTTATATATTTTTTAAATCAGCGATTGTCTATTCTTCATAGGCGCAACTAGAGTCGTTTTTTTGGGGGGGCTTAAGCCCCAAGGCTATATATGGAATAAAAATAGAACCCAAACAGCCCGCCATTTTTTCAGGTGGCAAATTTTTGTTTAGGTGCCACGCCCAAACTACCCCAAAATCACTAAAAAAATTAACCACATAGCTTTTCGTATAAAAAACATTGTCACCCACTACGTCTAACCAGCCACCATACTAATCTCAGATCTCAGTAGAGTTTTGAAAAAAAAATACCAATGACATGCATGTTACATTTTTAGTAAAGGATTACATAGTGTAATTATTATATTAAGTTAATTAATAAAAATAATAAGAGTCTAGACATGGCACTTTGTCCCGTTTCATTGCGAATCACCCCAATAAAAAAATGTTGAAACTTAATTTGTTTTAATTAATATTTTAACGAAGAATCAGTGCAAAATTTAACAAATTTTATTCAGGGTGACTCGAATACATGTATTTTTTAATTTAAAGTTAACTTTAACTTTCTTTGTTTCTTTGAAAGATCGTCTACAACTAAATCTAAACAAATGTCTCTTTCAATTTACAACATAGCCATATTAATCAAATTATTAAAACTGCGACACCGATATTCACATAGATTGAGCTTTCGTGCCGGTGATAGTGTATGTAAGCGCCGCGCCGTACCAGCGCTGAAGTCGCGGGATGGCCGGCTGATAGAAATGTCCAAATTTCAGTACATTGTGGCGCCAATATCTGGTAGCAATTTCGTAGTATCAGATATTGGCGGATGATACTGCTTGATTTCTATTCTAAAGTTTAATTTTATATTTTTAAAATGATTTCAACACAATATTTAGCTGTACAATCTGGTCAAAAAATTTAAAATTTCAAGGGGGGGCTAATGGTGAGCTAGGGGGGGCTAAGCCCCCCCTAGCCCCCCCCTAGTTGCGCCTATGCTATTCTTATTCTATTTATTTTGTGTAAAATGTAAACTGGTATATAAAGATCTTTTTTATTGATTAATTAGCATGATTTAATTTTCAATGTACTCGTATGTAGGCATTTGTTCAGTTCACTGTAATACAATGTATGTATGTATAAATTAGGGGTGACAAGTACCCTGCGACCTATTGTGTCCCCCCTTACTTGCCAAGTTCTAATGTTTTCTCAGATTTATAGCAGCTCTTCGAGTCCTATTTTCCTGAGAAAGTTTAGGACATCGTCGGGATTCAAATAATGTATTTCTTGTATTTAATGTGCTCCTAGAATTCTGCAAGGCAGAGCATTCTGAGAGTATGTGTATTGAGGTTTCATCCTCTTCTACACAGAATCTGCACTTTGCTTGATCTGCTAACCCTAGTTTCTTCAAGTGGCTTTTTAACCGGCAATGCCCGGTTAGTATTCCCGTTAAAATTCGGAGCCTTTTTTTACTGAGGTTGAGGCAGCTAAGAGATCTTTTCTGGTCATAGTTCCCCAGTAGTATCTTAGATTGCCTCAGTCCTTCTAGCTGATTCCAGTACTTGGATTTTTCCTTCTTCATTTCTTCCCTTAGTTTTCCGAAGAGTACTCTTGCTGATCCCACCGGATGGTTCTGGTCCCAAATGAGGGTTTCAGCTCCTTTTTTTGCCAGCTTGTCTGCTGTTTCGTTCCCCTCTATTCCTATGTGTCCCGGGACGTATAGGAGGGTGACAGTGTTCTTCTGGCCTAGTTCATTTAGTTTGCCTAGGCATTTCCAAACCATCTTCAAACTGATTATATTTGAGCTCAGCGCTTTGATGGCTGCTTGACTATCCGACATGATCACAATCTCTTGTCTGCGGTAGTTTCTTCCAATATTGAATTCCACACATCTTTCGATGGCGCGGACTTCGGCTTGAAAGATGCTCGGGTATGTGCCCAAGCTTTCTGAGTATTTGGCTCTTGGTCCAAAAACTCCTATCCCAGTTCCCTTGTCTAGCTTGGAACCGTCCGTATACCACTTTATGGTATTCTGGTTTAAAGTGTCTGTATGGTGTTTTCATCCCATTCAGATTTATTACTCAACTTTGTGATGAATTTTCTCACAAAGTTGAATTTCTTTGGCATATTATCTTGGGGCATTTCCCAAGTTTGATCAAAATGAAGTGTGATCGAGGTTTTCCCCTGATAATTCCTTCTTTGATCATTCTATATATCGTTTTCTTTCTTACACTTTCTAACAGAATGTGCAGTGGGGTCAAGTTTAAAATCACCTCCATTGCAGCAGTGGGGCAAGTTCCCATGCAGTGATACATGAACAAGTCTCTGAATCTTCGAGAGATTTTTCCTCGTCGTACTCAGATTATGGCTCTTGCATCCCAAGCCACTGCCCCATATGTGATTATTGGTCTCACTATTCTGTGTACATCCACTGCAGAATACGTGGGTTGCATCCCCAGTTCTTCCCTGCAATGTTCCTGCACACCATGAGGGCCTTGGTTGCTTTGTGTATTACTTTCGTCTTCCGTGTTTTTTTCCAGAGTAACCTGCTATCTAGGATTAGCCCTAGATATTTTACCTCTGTTTTCCACTCGACGATGTTCTTCCCTATTTTTATAATTTTTAGATTAGGTTCCTTTTTCCTTGTAAACGCTACTAGTGTAGTTTTGGTGGGGTTGATGCTGAGTCCCACCGAGTCACACCATTGTTTTGCAATATTCAGTCCTCTTTGAACAATATCACAGAGGACATTTTCAAACTTCCCTTTTGCCAGGATAACCATGTCGTCGGAATACCCTTGACATGCCTTCCCTAGTCAATTGACAGAGTAGACTGTCCACAGTGAGACTCCACATAAGCAGGGACGCAACTCCCCCCTGTGGACAGCCTCTGGTCACCTTAATGAAGATAATGCCTTGTCCTGTCTCCATTTCTGCGATTCTTGTAGTTAGCAGTTGCGATATCCAGATGGAAGTCGAACAGCTTTTTAAATCGTTTTGAGAAAAAACGATGTGAGGCTGATCGGTCTAAGGGATATGCATATGTGTTTTGCCATTGCAGTGTCTTCTCTGGTAGGTCTTTTAGCTATCTCACTTGTTTTTCCCGAAGGGACTATTCCTCCGGGAAAGTGAGTTTCTAACAGGAGCAGAGTTCGTTCTTTTTCGCCTTCTGTGAAGCTTCCATCTGGCTTCCGTAATGCCATTACTTTTCCTTTTGCCAAGACTTTGTGTAGCCTTGCTGCAGAGGGTGTAGCGTCTATTTCTTCGCAGAATGTTCTGAAGCTGTTTCTTTTAGCTTTTCTCGGTGTAGTTCTGCCAATCAGCATTACGTTTGGCTCTGTTGAAGAGCTGTCGCGTCTCGTATCTTAAGTTTGACAGATGACTATTCCACCATATCGCATCTTTTGCTTTTCTAGTCCTTTGGAGAGGACAACTGGATTCATAGTCATTGAGTATTGCCTCGTTTAGTTCTAGAGATCATTTTCTACTGCCAGGTGATTCCTGGCATTTCTTTTAGTCTTGAGACTTGCAAGATTTATGTTCAGGCTAGTGTTGTAATTTTCCCAGTTAGTTTTCCTGGGGTTTCTCCTGAGTGCTGGCTCAGGAGGATTACACTCTAATCTGAACGTAATCATTCTATGATCAAAAAGGGATGGTTCGTTCGATACTCTCCAATCTTTCACCCTATCCTTAAGATTCGGTGTACTTAGTGTTATAGGTATCTAGTATTTCCTTTCTTGTTCTGGTTACAAAAGTAGGGGTATTCCCTATATTCTGTATGACAAGATTCTTATTAAATATAAAGTCTAAAATTTTCTCACCTCTGTAATACAATAGAATTTGGGGTTTTCGGGTTGATGCTTTCCTTATTTAAGCGTTACAACTAATAAAAATAAATTATATTATGTTTTTAATTTTTATGCTAAATTCGTGATATTTTATATATTTTGAAGTTCAAAATTGTTTGCAGTAATAAACTGCATATTATGATCAAATATTTAATACTTTTAAACATATGGGAGAAGAGATATGTTTTTATTACTTACTTGGTTCATATTTTTTACAAAAGGTAGGTATATTAGATATACATAAAAAATCGTTAATATAATTGAATAGCACAGTTACTACAATTATGGTAGATTTTCAATTTGTAATTTAACAACAAATTATTTATTATGTACCTACCTACCTACCTTTTAAAGAAAGGTGTAAAATATCCTGTAAATTTTTATTTATAGTTAGCTGTGAAAAAACAATAAATGAGCATCCGAATTGGAAATATTTTCCATTAGAAGATTGTGGTCAAACAATTTATCAAACAATTAATGCTCGAATAGTTGGAGGTACCGAAGCAAAAATAGGACAATTCCCGTGGATAGTGCGATTGGGATGTTTTACCGAGGATTATCCAGACGAACCATTTTTTACCTGTGCAGGAACTTTAATTACATCATATTACGTGTTAACGGCTGGACATTGTGGATTTAATAACTCAATGTAAGTTCCAATAATACATAAAAGTCATTTAATTTTTGTAATGATAAGGGTTTGGTAGGTATAGATACTGTTGTAATAAAATGAAATATAGTGAAAAGCTGCAGGATTTTAATCGTATTAAAACAATATAATGTTTTTTTTAACAAAAAATTAATGCAACAAATAATAGTATATTAAACAACGCATTTCATATGGAATTCTGTTATGACACGAGTTCAAGTTTAAAAAACGAATCGCGAAGCGATGAGTTTTTTAAAGAACGAGTGTCACAACAGCCATATGAAATAAGTTGTTTATAATATTTTTTATATTTTGCTATTTTATCATTTTTTAAATTAATTTATTAATTTTACGTAATACCGAAAATTTTGATTTTAAAAAGTATGTCGGTAGCACTGTGTTATTTATAACATTTGACAGATCTTGACAGTTTTGACATTTAAATTATGAAATGTTAATGTTTTAAAATATTTTAAAATGACTAATACACCAATAATACTTAATATATTATATAAGTAAAAAATGATATTCATATTCACAAATACTTTCTTAAAGAACAATATAAAATTAATAAATTTCTATTAGCCACAAATGTCAATGTCAATAGTCTTGCCTTTAGATACTTCACTCATGTCGCCAAACATTTAAAACAAAAATTTGCGTGCGCAAAAGTTACATTACGATACGCAAATGCGTTTTATAATGAAGATTTTTATAAGTGCAAATTATAAAAATAATATTTTTCTGTTGAAACTTTTAAATTTTTTGCTATCTGCCCAATAAACAAAAAATTCAAATCAAGTTCAATATGCTGTTGAAAGTTCCAATAGAATGCTAAAACAAGTTGACAAATTTCCTGACTATTCAGTAACTATTGATTGTTACAATAATTGTACCCTGTTACTTTTGACCCCGGTCTACTCTACTCTTCGTACTAAATTTGGTAAATATGTAGAATCCGTTAAGCTCTTTTATAAAAAAATTGTCAATAATCTAGTACATTAAGATGATTATGAAAATGAAGTTTTTTTTCGCGGAAACACCTAGAAATAGTAAAAATTTCTAAAAATTTTGGTTACAAATAAAACCTAGATTGTTATAAATATGTGACAATATTATATTAAATTTGACACATTTGATTTAGATAAACACTTTAAAGAGAATTTTACATTAAATAAATATCATATTATAGTGTTTGGAAAAGCATTCTTGTTAATTTTATTCTACAAAATTTTTAAACTGTATTTGTTTATTTTAACAAGCTGTTAATATTGTTAAAAATTTAAAAAATATGAAAATACATTTATACTCTATTTTTTATGTTTATTTTCATCTATTTTTGTTTTTTTTTGGATAAAATAAAGATTTAAGACTTTTTCCTTTGGTCCTTTGGCTTATTTTATTTCAGATATTAAGGTGAACAATAATAATTTTTGATATACTTTGATCTGTATCAGTTGGCCGGGAAGAGGACTTAAATTTAAATTGTAGAAAATATTGTAGGTATTAAGAAACCGTTTCCGTCTATATTGATTGTAATTATCGTATTTACAAAAGGTATGTGTAAGTTTATGTTTATTTTAAGTCCAAATATTTAGTAATTTTTGCTATTTCTAGATGGAAAAAAACTTTATTTTAAAATTATCATAGTGTCCTAGACCCTTGATAAAATTTTTATAAAAATCGGAGAGTTCACAGGATTCTACATTTCCCCCCCTATATTATTAATAGAGTATATTTAAATTAAAAAGTAATGGGTAAACACAAGAAGAATATTACTTTGTTATGTACATATTTCACTCAATATTTTTTTAAATCATCTTTTTATAGAGCTAGATTGGGTGAGTATGATTCGAACACGGAAATTGATTGCGACGAAGAAGAAGAGTATTGTTCCACCTATCAAGATATTAATATCGCTGAATATGTGTTCAATTATTATAACAAAGCTAATAATCAACATGATATTAGTTTACTTCGTTTAGAAAAAGAAGCTGTAATCAATGGTAGGTAAAATTTTATCATTTTGATAATTTTCATTTATAATCCTTGAATTTCTACAGATTTCGTTAGGCCCATTTGCTTACCTCGTGGAGATATAATTACTGAAGATTTGACTGGTAAAAAAGTTGAAATTGCTGGTTGGGGTTATGTAGATAGTAGCAGCTATAGCACATCTAATATATTAATGTATATTACTTTACCTATAAGAGACAGAAGCGAATGTAATGCAATATACCGACATAACCTTACTACTTCTCAATTGTGTATAGGAACTGCAGGTATTGCTAGCTACTTATGTATTTTTATATTTTTTTATTAGGTATACCTAATACTCTTGTTATGTATTTAATTTTAGGAAAAGATTCTTGTAATGGTGACTCTGGAGGTGGGGTTATAAAGTTAATGAAACTAGACCACGTTTTCCGTTTTTATTTACTTGGTCTTGTTTCGTATGGAAAGAAGAATTGTGGAAAAGGTCCAGCTGTTTATACTTATGTCACTGAATATTTGGAAGACATTTTAAACGCCGTAACTCAATAAAATGTCTTTTTTTACTTCCTACAGATTGACATGATTGTATTACAGACACTATTGTATACATATTTATAAAATTATAATTATATATTATATTATTATATAGTTTACAAAAATTATGCAACATTTTTTAATATTGTCATAATATATTTTTAAGAGAATATAAAACTATATAAAGTTTATTGTACTAAACCTTACTTTATGTAAGTCAGGGCCGGTTTATCAATAGCACTTTATCTGTCAGTTAATGCTTAACTTCCAGTTATTTTGGAAAGGTCGATTTATCAACAACAGGTTAACTATGTCCGACACTTAAAATCAAATATTTATCTGTATTTTTCAACTGGCGGTTAGGTCGATTACTGGAGGTTAAGGTCTATTATATAACCTCACTTTATGCAGAAGAGTTGGTTCGTTTTGATTCCGAAGTTTTTTAGTGTGTCTAATTTACTTAGGTTTGATCAAAGTGAAAAATGGAAAGTACTAGTACGACTAAGAACAGATAATGCAATTTCACAGCAGATGAGAGAAATTTGCTTTTAAAAATTGCAAATAAACATAAAGATGTCATCGAGAATAAAAAAACGGATGGGGCAACCTGGAAATCGAAAATCGCCTCCCTATCAGTGCAAAACTCAAGTGATCCTCAATGAGTTCTAACATTGACAGAACAGTCTCTTTTGTCATCCTAAATCTTGCATGAAAATCCTGGTCATCCCACTTTTCGAATTGGTTTACACTTTCCCTAATTGTATACGGCTTTCTTTGGTACTCAAAAACTTGCACAATATCCTCGTCCTCGTTGCTATCCAGAATATAATCATCCAAAAAATGCATGTTAATCAACAATCAAAAACTCTTCAGAAAGTAAAAACACAAACTTTTGCAAGAACAAAATAATCAACAATAACCTAACAAAACGGTCGTGACATCTCCATTAATGTGACATCACCTTGTTCTTGTAACAACCAATGAGATTGCTTACATTCATCCATCAGCATTGCCAACTTTCATTATCTATCAGTTAACTAACTAGAGGATAAAAACTAGTTGATAAATCGCTTCCGAACAAACTGGAGCTATGTCTGCTAGTTAGTTTTATCTGACGGATACCTAACTGATGGATAATATTGGCAATTGATAAACCGGCCCTCAATCAAGTTCATCATATTCAGAAGTTCTGTTTCAAAACTATTTGCTTAGTGTTCTAAATCAAAATATATAATTTATAGTAGATTAGATTAGATTTTCTTGGGTCGTATAAGCCCGTTAGATTTCTCTGCACTTCTACCTACGAAGATGTTTGTGCCTACCTTAATCTACTTGAACTCTACAATGCCAATACTTCTTGCGAAGCTTTCTAGGTGGCAAATTCCTAATTTCATAAGGAGTCAGAGCATAAGGAGACAGTTTTTAATTTCCGGTTTGCTCATTATTTGCCCAGGTAATACCTGAAAGGGCAGTGTGTCAATATATTTTTTGGCTCATTTCGAGAGGGCATTTTGCTCTTTCAGGTGATATATCTACAAACCTTTTAGGTTGCCACAGTCCTGGCAAATTCCTCTAGTGAGATCGTAGTCGATCCTCCTCCCAGGAACTGAGTTTCTTTTTGATGTGGCTTTTTGTGGCCTTGTTGATTCTTGCCAGTTTCTTACGGGATTGTTTATATCTCCAGACTAGCTTTGTTTCATAAATAAAATAATTCAGTGCCTTTAAAGCTGCCTGACTGTCTGTAAGAATATAGATATTTGCCCTTCGAGTGCCTCTACATAGACACTTTTGGACACTAGTATCTATAGCGCATATCGGCACCTGAAAGATGGTTTGGGCGGAAGGAATTTGAAAAACCAAAAATTTGGTCTCATTACACCCACTCCAATCCTTTCATCTATCTTGGACCCATCTGTGTACCACACCACTGATAGAGAAACTGTTTGATAGACACGCGGTCTTTTGTAAAGATTTTTGTAAGATTTTCGCCTCTTATGTAATGAAACTATTAGTTTTTCCATAATTTTGAGGGAAAAACAGGTTAAGCTTATGGGGCGATAAGATTTTGGATCATCCTTGAGACGTCTTCCTATCTTGGGTATAAAAGCCACTTGCGCCTTCCTCCAGGCTTTGGTATGTATCCGAGGATAAGGTTGGCTTAGAAAAGCCGTTGTAAATACGGCTGTTATTGAATTAACCCATTTTGGAGTAAAGCTGTAAAAATTCCATCATTATCCGGCGATTTAAAAGGTTTGAAATTCTTAATTACCCCTTTCATTTTGTTAATTGAAAATATTTTATATATTCTAGATGCCTGTTCACCCTGTTGAGTCTATTGCGAGACTTGGTTGGATTATCTTCTGATTTTGCCTGAGATTCAGGAAAGTAAGTCTCTAATAGCACTCTGCTTGGTCTTCAGTGCAGTTTTAAGTAAGTGTGGTCTTTTGCTATTACTTTTTGTAAACGCTGTGCTGGGGCTAATTCCGTTACCCCTTCGCACAACTTCCTCCAAGATGTCCTATTAGACTTTCAGAGTTCTTTGTTGTACTCAACCAGAGCTTTTTTGTAGTCCCAGGTTCCTATACTTTTAGCCCTTTGAGGAGCTGCCTAGCTCTTCTTCTGAGTTTGACTAGCTCTTTGTTCCACCAAGGCACATCCCTTTTGGTTGCCTTTTGTTTTAAGTGGCAGCTCATTTCATATGCCGTAATGAAATCAATTAATTACATTTTGAAATTGCTACGAGGCTCTCTCAAGAACTACTTCGATGTCGAGTGGTAGTGTGTTTAACAATATAGTGCCTACAATAAAAGGGGACTGATGGTAATAAACCACTTTTATTGCGTTCGTCTGTCACGGTTTATTGCTTATGGTCAAAATTTGTACACAGGATCGGTTGGGTTGAGTATTATAATTTATATTTGTATTCCCGTAGTTAGTCTGTGCTGCTTAATAATTTTTGTGATAAATGTTTCGTCCTTGGGAAACTGCATCAGCGGCGCCCTGTGTTACTGTTCCTGTTCGACGACGAGTTTTATCCATTGATGCCAAAGAAATCGTCAGACATGTTCATCAGAAGCTGGTCCAAAGCGGTTGGGCTTTTACTCCTGCTGTAAGAGAAACCAGCGATTTGACAGGGATACCGGAATTATCAGTGAGAGTTCACATTTCGAGGCCAATTCATCCGAGACGAAAAAGAAACGATAGTGGTGTTTCCAGAACCACTGATGACGGTGATAAACACTTGATAAGAAGAACTATCTACTCTATGTACGAAGAAAACTTGGTGCCTACTATCAGATCATTGAAAACAAGACTAAGGAGCTCCACTGAGATAAGGATATCAATTGGAAACCTATGGACACTATTATCCAAACTAGGTTTCAAATACTAGAAAATTGACAAAAGGCAAGTTATTATGGAATCCCAACGGATTAGGCAATGGCGTTTTGAATATTTGATTGCCATAAGATTACAAAGACCAATAATCTATTTGGATGAGACCCACGATACTCCGGCAAAAGAATGGATCGATGGAACAGTGCGATGCCAATCAAAAGCTCCATCGAACATAGGAAAACGGATCACGATTATTCATGCTGGATCAGAAGATGGTTGGATTCCAAACAGTTTGGAACTTTCGGCGAAGAACATTCGAGATTCGTCGTTGGATTACCACCAAGATACTACAGCCGAATTGTTCGAAGATTGGTTCGAAAACACTTTACTGCCAAATATTCCCCCGCATAGTGTAATAGTTATGGACAATGCCAGTTACCATAGTCGCCAATTGAAGGTTTTAGGCTCTTCAAATACAAAAGCGGAAATCCAGGAATTTATGCTCCAAAACAACATGTAGGTAATTTATTGTCCTAACCCTTACTATGTGAAAGTTCATCTTATTCAAAACAATAAACAACTAAAAGGTTGAATTAACTTTCACTATTTATTCGTTAAATACTTTAAATGTAATGACAGCCGTTTCGCTATCGAAATAGCATAGTCAGAAAGTTAATTCAACCTTTTAGTTGTTAATTGTTCTGAATAACATGTAGGTACTTTGAAGAAGGATATAAAAAAACCGCAGCTTTAGAGGTTCTAAGGATATTTAACATACAGAAGACATATGTATGTTACTACTGCGTATTCAACCCGATTAAGCATATGTGGAAAAAACTAAAGAACAAAGTGCGGACTCAAAGTACCATACCTACATTATGTCCTTCTGTAATTGCATTAATCCGGCAAAATATAGATGACCCAGACGCTGATTGTTGGAAAAGCACAATAAACCATGTTATAAAAGTGGAGGATTCATATAGGGCATTTCATACTAACATTGAACCCCTTATAATTAATGTAGACGACGATAGTGATAGTGAAACTGAATTGATATATTAACATATTTAAATTTTTATTAAATTTTATTGTGAATATCCTTTAATATGCGTTTCTATTAAAAAATTATTTTTGAAAATTTAATCCTGACCTGCATTCTTTACCCAAACTTGCCAATACCTGAGATAAAAGTACCTAAGAAGTTTATTTTCACCATCAGTGTCCTTTTATTGTAGGTACTATATTGTTGAACACACTTTAAGTCTAATCCTTCAATCTCCTTTTCGAGATGTTCCTTGTAAACATCCCATTCAGTTGATTTAGGAATCCTATACTCCTCGATGACTGACTCCAATGAGCCTAAGTCGAATCATCTGCCGGTGATCCGACTCGATTGGAGGCTCTTGACTTTATAAGATGTGAGGTCTATATTATTCGCAATATTCACCTGGATACCCGTACCTCAAAGGCGGTGATTCTGTAAGACTCAGCTTCCTTAATAGTCCAAGCTTCAGAAGTATATACCTACTGAATGTACTAGATTTTCTAGATTTCAATTATTTTGGTAAGTATATGAGTTAAACCATGAGCAGCGCTGGAATGTATTCAGGATGTGTTTCTTTAAGATTTTCATAACCTCTTATCCCCATATACCAATTTTTATAAATATCATATGGGCTAACATCCATCGTAAAACACCCTGTATATTTCTGGTACAAGAATTATATTATAAAATCTTTACATACTGTATATAAAATAAATATTTTTGTTCCATAAAGGTTTACTTGCCATTAATACTTAAGAGTACTCTGCTTTGAACTATTCTGTGTTCAGGAAACATTTGAGAATAGTTTAATTTTTCCCTTTAAAAGAAATCCTTGTGCCGCGCCTGGCTAATAAATGAAGCAGTTGTTCAAATTCATAAACATGTTATTATATACTAATAAAATTTATAATAGACAATAGTTAATATCTAAAATACACATCATATGCTGACTAGTAAGTGTACTTCAAGCAAATATTATACGTCACATAAAATTACGTACTCTCTCGAGTTTCCTGCGAAGCCACTACCTCAGACGCTGGTGTTTGGTATTTCCAAGGCTGGCTGGGTAACTAACGTTTAACTGAAAGATCAACATGGGTCATCAGCAAATCAACTTTTAAACTTGTTCAGTGTTTTCTTTAATTTTGATTCGGATGTATTTACAATAGATTTGTGATTTTTTATTATTAGTTAGAATGTATTGCGATTCGCATATTTTACCAATTCTCGTAGCTTTATTTGGATTATTTAGTATTTCTTTAGCACGTAAGTATATTTGTATTTTTCTATTACTTTTAATTCATTTTTAATGTGATATTTTAGATGTATATTTATCATTTGGTTTTGATTCCTTGACCTCTAGTGATGATAGTAACTACTGTAAAAAAATATTTTATTTGTCAATCAATTTGTATAATCCATAAGTGTATATTTTTTAAAATAAAATATTTGGTAAATATCGCCATATTTACAATATAAAGAGGGGTTGCGGATTAAATTGAGGTTAAAAATTTCAAAACTACTTAGTTTTACTTATTGGTCGAATTTACTATTATTGTCCGCATTAAATAAACATAAAAACAAAATGAGTAATTAATAACAACTTATTTTTCATTTGAATTTCTTTTTTTATTTAATTTTTTTTAAAATTGCCAAACGAAAAATGATATCTAGCTCAATTTAATTAATCTACTTTAATTAGAATAGTAATAACCTTGCAATTAAACTAGATGAATATTAACGACGTATATTGTGTGTTGATTTTTTCTCAGAAAACATTGTTTTTATAGATGTCGGTAATTTTCTTCTGTTTTACAACTCACAAAATTATGTCAAATTAGTATTCCACCACTTTCATTTTTCTAACCTTTTAATTATTTCAACAAACAGGATTTTTGATCTAAATCACCTTAACAGTATCGCATGTTACAGTTTATTATACAGAGTGTGTCAAAATGATGAATATCATATAACAAAATATGAAATCCACAAGTGAATCGGATTTATGGGTAGAACTAGAAAACATGTAATTTTAAATTGAAAGTTTTTTAATATATATAGTGCGGTCAATATGTATGGAATAAATTCATTTGTAGCGTTATTATGTACTATATGAAAAAAACCTGAAACAGGTCGATTTTTATTCTTAAATTGACAATTTACAGTATGAAAATATTATCCCCCTCCAGCACCCCTTCGGAATTATAAGCACCCCCTCGAAAATTTTAAATTACAAAGGGGGTCGTGTGGCACCTCGTTGGAAAGGGATTTTAGTCCTCTGTTCAGCAATATAAAGTTTTTTAAGTTTGGTGCAATCATAACTGAGAAAATTGATTTTTAAGATGTAAAATTTTTATAATGTCTCTAACACAAAACTTTACGTAGAATGAAGATAATAATGCCACATAATGATTAGAATGTGTTTTTCAATGTATTTGACACTTAAATTAAATGTTCAAAATGACCACCATTCACTTCTTGACAATAACCGAGGCGATATTGGAATTCTCGTACAACATTTTGTATGACCTCGGGGGTTATTTTGTTAATTTCTTCCGTTATCCTAACTTTTAAATCAGCAATATTGTTTGGTCTATTAAAATATACTTTAGATTTTAAATAACCCCATAAGAAGTAATCGAGAGGAGTCAAATCGGGGGATCTAGCCGGCCATTCGATCGCCCCACGTCTTCCAATCCACCTATTGGGAAAAACCTCGTTTAATTTCTAACAGTACGTGCAAAATGCGGTGGAGCTCCGTCTTGTTGGTAGTAAATAGATCGATCTATCTCATTTGGATGATTAACATCAGGAAAAACTCTTTGTAATGTAGGCACTAAAAAGTTAATCAAAAAATCTAGATAAACCTCACCAGTAAATGTGCCCTCAAAAAATAAGGGCCAATAATTTTATTGTTAATGATACCAGCCCAAACGTTTACTTTTTTAGGATATTGAGTGTGAGCCTCACACATCCATTGTCGGCGGCAAGTTCTCGAGTTGTCTTATGCGGATTTTCCTCAATCTCTAAAAGTACATCTAACTTTTTTTCATCAGTAAATTGAACATTTCTACCCGGTTTTTCAATATTTTTTACATGTCCAGTTTCACGAAACTTTTTTTCAATTTTGCTAACTGTAGACTGCGAAACGTGTTGACCAGGGTATTTATTATTAAAAATTTCACAAACCTCCTTTTGAGTTCTGGTTTTATAACCACAACCAATCATAATTAAAATGTCTATTCTTAGAGTCTCCGACAAATGAACCATAATTAAATTTAATACGCGCACAAATATTATACTGACGTCTTTTAGTAACTTTAAATACCTAAATGACAGCAGCCTACTAGATTTATATCAATTGTTTATTTAGTTTTTTGACTATTATTTTAATATCTTCAAAGTTTTTTCCTAATATTTAGCAGAACAGATACGAAAATACCTGATTATTTCTAAAGTTATTTTAATAGACCAAACAATATCGCCTTGGTTATTGTCAAGAAGTGAATGGTGGTCATTTTTAACATTTAATTTAATTCATTCTACGTAAAGTTTTGTGTTAGAGACATTATCAAAATTTTACATCTTAAAAATCAATTTTCTCAGTTATGATTGCACCAAACTTAAAAAACTTTATATTGCTGAACAGAGGACTAAAATCCCTTTCCAACGAGGTGCCACACGACCCCCTTTGTAATTTAAAATTTTCGAGGGGATGCTTATAATTCCGAAGGGGTGCTGGAGGGGGATAATATTTTCATACTGTAAATTGTCAATTTAAGAATAAAAATCGACCTGTTTCAGGTTTTTTTCATATAGTACATAATAACCCTACAAATGAATTTATTCCATACATATGGACCGCACTGTATATCTACAGCTCATAAAAACTAGACCATCTTTCTGGTTCTAAATAAGGTAACTAAAAAAGGGGGAGCCCGAAAGAGTTTGGAGTCATAGAGTCTTTGTTTAATTGGATACTATACTAAAAATAAAAGTTATTTTAGTTACAAGAATTGCTTTAGTTGACAGAGGTGTTGCTTTGGGATACGGAATGGATCAAAACACTTTACGAAATTATATAACAGACAGCTTCAAATTTAATATACCGATCAGCGTGGTTAAAGGTAGAGAATTTTATGGAGAAAAGCAAGATGTTTCTTTGATTTCTTTCGGATTTAATCATGATTTGATTACCTTCAACATCTACTGTACTATACGCCAGTAACAGTATATAATATCAGCGCGTCAGTTTTCATGAATGAAACTGAGGAATTTGTAGCTAATACACCATTAATTTTGATTGAGTAGAAATCTGAGCGGTAAATTGCAATATTAAGACAATCTCAATCTCAAGATCTGGATATGACAACGGTAGATTTTGATCGTCGACAAAATTAAAAAAATAGTTTTGCCACAAATGATCAAACGATTAGTTGTTTATTCTTCTTAGTAATATGAACTTCCACAGAGTAAGGGTTAGCACAATAAATTTAACGTCAAATGATAATGATAATGTAACACCATCTTTATTATGCGTCCTAGTAATACCTAACAACCAAAACATGTATCTTGCCATAGCCATAATTACCAATTTGTTAGAAGAGTAAGATTTTCAACCAATGTGTTGTGCTTGTCCTAACTTATGGTGCTGTTAACCAAGAAGACTGAAAGATAGAAAATTAAAGGGCTAGAGATGGGCAAACATGAGAAGCAGTTGCAACAGTTTCAGCTATTTTCAAAAAAACAGTTTTAAAAAACAGATACAAAAAGTTACAGATAGTTCACAAGCTTAACTGTATCCACCATTTTATCAATTATTTAGGCGCCTATGCAATTAAACGTTTATTATACTACGTTAATGCTTTTCGATGTTTAATGAAAGAAACTGTTTAAAATAAACTGATTGCTACTTCACAACAGTCCTCTACTAGGAGCAACACATAACCAACCAACCAACCAACCAACCCATATAATATGTCTATATCAATTTATGAACAATTTTATATAACGTTTAAATATAATATATCATTCAAAATTATACCGTTTAATCAATGACAAAATAAAACAAGACGAAATGATGATAATTTCGTTTTATTCGAGTGACATAAATCCGAACACCCAGTTTAAATGATTTTATTTTAATAAAATTTGTTGAACTTATTTATTTTACTGAAATAAACAATTCATAAAATTTTCAGCCTTATCAGTTGAAGATTCCGGTTTTTATACTGCTTTTTTTTGAAATCCACTAACAATCAAAAAATGAATATTGTAGCCGTAGTAAAGATCCAAATTTTGCGGATTTTGGTTCTTGACATTCTTTACGATTGGTTACGATGCCTAGGGTGCAGAGACCTGTACGATTTCGTCAGTTTGATAGGGGTCGTATAGTGGGACTTCGGGAAGCTGGATTTCTTTTCGGGAAATTGCAGTTAGAGTGCAAAGAAGTGTAGACACCGTGGTTAGGTGTTGTCAGGCATGGCTTCGAGAAGGCTGTACGCAAAGAGCAAGGGGCTATGGACGCTCCCGTAGAACAACAGACCGTGAAGATCGCCGCCTAAGAGTATTGGCCTTAGGGGACCGTTCCTCCACTACCAGGTCCATTGCAAATGAATGGTTTGCAGAACACGGAAGACCTATTGGCATGCGAAGTGTTTACCGACGAATAAGACGTTTGGGCCTGTTCATACCGACCACACTGGGTCCTCTCTTTAACATCAGAACACCGACGTAATCGCCTTGTGTGGTGCAGAGAACGGTCACTCTGGCATCAGGAATGGAACAGTATTGTCTTGAGTGACAATGCTCGATTTGGTTTAGGCATGCACGATGGTCGAGCGAGACTTAGAAGACGACGTGGTGAAAGAAGAAATCCACGGATTTTTGTTGAAAGGCATGTTCATCAAACGGAGTTATGGTTTGGGGTGCTATAGCTTATGGTTCGAGATCACATTTAATCTTCATCAGAGGTAACATGAACGCGCAGCGTTATATCCAAGAAGTTTTAGAACCCCATCTTTTACCCTATCTTGACACTCTGGCAAATCCAACTTTCCAACAAGATAATGCCCGACCCCATGACGCAAGAGTCACAATAGACTTCTTTCAACATTATGATATCACATTGTTACCTTGGCCACCAAGATCTCCCGACTTATCCCCAATTGAGCACGGGTGGGATATGATAGGTACGAGATTGCTCAATTTGCAACGTCCTCCTCCTTAGGCTCTAGAAGAACTTCGAGAGGAGTTGGTGGTTGCCTGGAATGAGATACTACAGGAGGACATTGACCACCTGATCAGAAGAATGCCTGCGCGTTGGAAAATGCGTAACAGATCGGGGTGCATCAACACATTATTAAAGGTAAAAGGGCTTTAAAGCAATGCAGTCATTTTGAAATTTTTATCATTTACTTATTATGCTTCAGAAAGTCCTTATACAAAATTTTATAAAAATAAAATCATTAAAACTGGGTGTGCGGATTTTTATGTCACTTAGTATAGTGTTTATTTGTCAATTGAAGCGTCAGCTATCGTGGAAACATAAAATTTATCTCGTCTAGCCGACGACGTACATTTGCCGATTCCTCCATTTTCCTTAAATTAGTTACTATAAAAATTTTCTAAATGGTTTAATTTATATATTAGTATATTAAAAAGCTAGAAGATTTAATAAATAAAATAAATTCTTTTATAAACTATTGAACGCTAATAAAAGAATATCCGTGTTATTAAAATAATTCTCTAGTGGCTACACCTTGTATATCCGATGTTTACATAATTATTTATTCATTATACAAAGTAATTGGAAGATCGTATACCGAACGAGGGGAAATACCTTGCCGTTTCCTTACGGACAAGTTTAATAATTATAAAAAGTTAACAACAAGATGGAATTTCCATATAAGTTTATAACTTGAGTTTAGGAACGTATTTTATATGTATGATTGTTTAAATATTCTCTGATTTTCTAACTTTCCACAATTAAAATAATTTTTAATAAAAGACAATACATTTTGATTGTTATGTTAAAGTTAAATCAGCGATTTACGACATTTTATAGTATCTGGAAGATAAAATATGTTGTTGTAAGTGTTTTTTTCGTTTTGGTCTACTGAATCACATTTCTAGCCGAAATTGTACCTTTATTACAGCATATTTCTTATTTACAGTAATTTAAAATAGTTTGTTTACCGATTTTTTAGAAATTGATCCATGTTCAAATCCTCCACATGGACAAACAGGTGACTGCAAAGTACTAACTGAGTGTGAAAGTTTGTTCCATATATTAAAAGTTAGACCTATTAAGGCTGCAGATGCAAACATTTTAAGACAATCGCAATGTGGTTTTGAAGGTACATTGCCTAAGGTATGTTGTCCTCTTAATGACAAGCCTTCAACAAACACTCAAGAACAAGTGAATTACGAAAATGGTGAGTTATTTATTAAAATAATTATTTAAAAGAGTATGCTTTGGATATTTGGGTATTGGGTTAAATTTCTTGTTATTTAAAAATTGTTATCTAAAATAATTCCGTATCATTCTTTTGATGAAGAGGATTCCCATTTTTTATATGATTTATGAAAAATTCCAATTCCCGTGCGGTTGAAGTTTTTTATTTATTATGGAATTTTATAAATTCCTGGGAGTCCTTGTTAAAATTATCCATAAATAAGAGTTGAGTTTACAATTTGATAAAGTATCAAAAACATTCTTAAATGTTTTTTTATATTTTGCACTTTAGAAATATTTATTATAAAACGCATTTGCATATCGTAATGTAACTTTTACGCACGCAAATTTTTGTTTTAAATGATAACATAATGCCAATCAGTATCCCAAAATCATAACTAGATAACAAGGAAAAAATATCTTGGATATTTTTAGCGAAGCCTGCAGATAGCAATCTTTTACCATCCACGGATGTCTGTGGAATAGCTAATTTCGATGACAGAATTTATGGAGGAAACGCCACAAGCATCGACGAATTCCCTTGGATGTGCTTGGTGGAATATGAAAGAGGTAAAAGTATTAAAAGCATATAATGTTATTGGACTGCTAAAGTTATTCTCTCTTAAAAATCTAAACATGGAATTATTCAATTAATTTAACTATAGTTCATTTGTTTGGAGTTGGCAGCCAAGAAAAGTCATTAAATCTTAAAATGTTGTAAACAATACCCTAAATCAGTAGCGCACGTACTTGCTTATATCGGTATTAAGAAATTTCTTTAAATCATCATATTTTAATCTTCTTAGGTAAGGGTTAACTAGTCATAATACGATATTTAGAATATTTTGTTAATAATTGTGGTAGTTAGGGGTGTTAAGGGATTAAGGTAACCCTATGTGTATAATTGCAAAAACAGGTACGTTATTAGTTTATAAATTGAGGATTTGTTTATAACCTAATACATAAGAATATATGTACTCGTTAGTGTTGGTGGTTTACCCCAAGAACATTTTCGGTAGTGAAAATGGAGTTTCGTTCCAGTACAAGTGGCTCATTTAAAACAAAGTGCGTTTTCTCAAACAGAAAGAACTATTGTTTTAAATGTTCATGATGCCCTAATATATCAAGATGCATCAGCAACTGTTCGTGATGTGGTTAGTAGGTGCTCCAATATGACCGGTGTTAGTGAACGAAGTATCTGTCGATTTTTAAGTGAGACAAAACAGGGAAATCTTAGTGAACCAAAAAAAAAACAGAGGAAAAAAGTCCATTATGGTCGATAACTTTAATAGAGATATCATTAGACGACAAGTCCATTCTTTGTACCTACTTAAATAAAGATATTCGGAAGAACTATCTTTTATTTAGATGAAAGATGGTTAAATGAAGGACTCAGTGTTTCTAAAGCATGGATGGACACCAATATTTCAAATTCCTGTCAGGCATTTTTGGAGGAATATTCAACAGGATTAAATGCTCCTCCAGGAAAAGATTGCAGACTAATAATCGCACACATTGGCAGTGAACATGGTTTTGTAGGAAATGGGTTATTAGACTTTGTATCTAAGTCAACCAAAAATTACCACGAGGAAATGACCTCTGATGTTTTTGAAGATTATTTTTCCCAGCTATTGGGAAACTTTTAAATTGAATGACGTTAGACAACTTTTGATAAATTTTTTTGGAAAATTGGACCAATGCCATAAATCATGTGAAAAAGGAAGAAGAACGATTGTGGAGTGTTAATATCATTATTGAAGGACTGTTCGAACCCATTGTAATTCCTATCGGACTAGGCAACGATTCTGACTCATCGTCGGATGAATACGACGAAATGGAAGCCGATATTCAAAGGAGTAAGTGCTTTTTGCATTAATTTATATTTATTTCTTACTTTTTTAATATGTAGCATATTTTTATTTTACTTTTAATTTATTTAAATTATGCATTAATAAAATTTCGGTTCTACGGTCATGGGATCGATTCAGCTACCTGTTCTGACAATATTATCTACGGTTTCTATTGTGTTTGGGTTAGTTAATCCCTAATTACAAGGTGGACTCGAAAAATAACAGCTACTATATTTCAATAAAAATGTATACTACTTTTAGTTATTTTTCATGAACCACCTTTGCTTGGACTTTGAAGGATTTGCATTTATAATGAATTCACTGTGCTGCCAACTCCAAACAAATGAACCATAACCTAGTGTATTCTGTTTACAAGATCAGCTAGAAATATTTATTTTTTAGATAATGGAAAACACGGCTTCTACTGTGGAGGTGTACTTATCAGCAGCAGATACATTTTGACTGCAGCTCACTGCTTAAAAGGAAAAGATCTTCCCAAATCATGGAAACTGTGAGTTGTTTTGTTTATATTTATTGTTTACTACATTATAGAAAAATATTATTAGCACGCAATTCTATTTTTATGAAATATAATTATAATACCAGTATAATTATTTATAATCAGCGAAGCATAGTATTTAGTTATACTGGACCACATAAGCGTGTATCATCGGTATTTGTAATACTGATGTTTTTATGCTATCATTTTTTATAATCAAATATACCTAATTTCTTTACGGCGAAAATATTGTTTTACAGTTTTACGTTTATTTAAATAACAATTATGGTAGTTTTTATTAATTTATTTTATTTTAAAAGTTTCCTACTACAACAAATACCTACCTAATAACTTGATTTCTTTAATGTCATATTTATTAAATAATGTAATTTTCATTCATTTCTTATTCCATTGATTGTTTTCTATACAGGAGGTTTACTTTATTCTCACATAAGAGTAGTGAAAAAGGAATTTTAAATTATTGTATTTGCTATTTTGGCCAGAGAAAAAAATATTTTAATTTGTAGGTCAATAATATAAATTTTAATCTTTTTACATATTTATTGCTAATGTCACATTATTTAGCAGCAGAATTGTTGTTTGTTGTGTAATCTAAACAGGGTGATGTATTATTTACTTTAAAATATTCGATCTGAACCATCTCGCCTTAATAAAATATTAATAAGGAAGATACAGGGTGGTAAAGGTTAAATCTGAATACTTATTTTATAATATTAGCTTTTACGTTTTATACAGTGTGAAAAAGCCAAATGGAATAAATTTATTATTTCGGGTACTGTACACACTCGTATTTATAGAAAATCCCGAAACATGTCCAATTTAATTTCTTCTTTAAAGTAAAAATTTGATCCCTACCTTCAACCCCCTTTGAGTGACAGTTACAACCCCCAATTTTTTAAATATGATGTATGGACTTGTGATATATGCTTTGAAAGGTTTCTTTATTGTCTATCCAAAAATGTTTTTAAAAATGTTGCAAAAACATAAAAAAATTAGACAGGTCATCCATCTCAAATGTGGTTGAATCCAATAGAAAAGATCCAATAAAACTCAAAGTCAAAACCACAGACTTTTATTCAGGTAATTTAAAATTATCGCAACTAGTTTCGGTCTAGATCAGACAGACCAGATCATCAGGCAGACTCACAAGAGTAGAAATTGAGGGTGTTAAATTGATGCTAAGAGTGATAATTAATATTTTGTGTGGTTTTAAAAAAATAAAAATAAAAATGTTTTAAAGATGTTAAGAATATGAAATGTGGGGATTTTTAGGGGGAATTCTACTAGATGGAGTAAGAAACTAAAAGTAGAGAGGAATTTAATATTTCCCTACTTGATGGAGTAAAAAACCATAAGTAGGGTTGGGGTTAAGGAATCGAAGGGAAGGAAGGAGTATGTCCCACTAGATGGAATAAAAAACCAACAGTAGGACGAAGGAGAGGGTGAGGGGTTCCCACTAATTGGAATAAAAAACCAATCGTGGGAAGGGATTTAAGGATAAAAGTTTAATGTTGGGGAGGGAATAATCAAGATGTAGGGAAAGATGATAGTCAAAAGGAACACAACATAAAAAAATATCTGATCTGTAATACTTAACTGTTCATATCGTAAAAAATATGAATGTCAATGAAGTAGATGTTCAAAATGCTCATCGCAAACGTCTTGGCGACATCCTAGTTTTAAATAAAAATGTCTTCTAACTTTAATTAACATATCATGTGGTTTAGTTTTGTAAACAATATTTTTGTTATAGGCCTATAAAAAAAAGTTCATTAAGGTAAGATCAGGTGATCTTGCTGGCCATTCTATTGATCCTCACCTCCCTATTCAGCGACTTGGAAAAGTTAAGTTGCGGTTCTAGCGGACATTGGAGGTGCTCTATCTTGCTAGAATCATATGGTATTTGCTGCAATCTGAGGGTTTCCTGGATCATGAAATAAATTTACAAACTTGGCACCCCATCATTTAGTAGTAGTGCCAAATAATTATTGCCATTCAAATTTCCCTCAACGCAATAGGGAATAATTATATGGTTTTCAACAATCCCCGCCCAAACATTAACCTTTTGAGGGTATTTGTTCTCCTATCAAAATCGTCTTCCATGAGTTCCTGAGTCAGTATCATTTTATAGGGATTCATTTTATTTTTTTTCAATATGTTTAGTATCGATGTATGGCTGACAATAAATGTTGCAGATGCTTGTCTATGTCCATCACATAGATTAAAACTGATCCTCTATTATTTTGAAGATCCTTGTTGACCTGTTTGATTAGCTGATCTTTGGTTCAACGGAAAGTTCAAATTTTCAAAGAATTGTCAGTTTTTATAACCTCAACATTGTAACTTTCATATAAGGCTGAGCTTCTAACAAAAAGAAATTTTTTAGATAAGGCTACCTATGTTATTTAACCAACAATACAACTCGCAATTCTGTATACATACCTTCTTGTGGTTGGTGCTACTAAATCAATATTTTGTATTCTTTCAATTAAGAAATGAACAGCTGGTTTTGAAAATCTAAAAAGATTTAAATATTCATCATCTCCCCACTTTTCAAAATTACTGGGACGTTGCCGAAAAATTCGTGGCACCCTCTGATTCAACTCGACTTTAATTAACTCTAGCAAATCTTCATCGTCAGAAAGTTCTTGAAGATGATCAGTATCCATTTCAAATGACTACCAAGGACTAGTAATTTGACCTCAGAGTAATAAGTAAACATAGAGTAGGCATATTCCCTACTACTTGTCGTCGAGACAGATTTGTTTACCAGCAGAGCATTGCCAGACGTTGTGTTTTGTAAGTACAAAGTAGAAAACAAAAACGTAATAGTATAATTTTCAACAATTTTATTTTACTTTTAAGAGGAGATTTTTATTCACAAATAATCCTTTAATACATTTTAATATTCACTCTCTTACCTTTCTATAATACTGATAAAAAAGCTCTAGACCAATTGTACCAAATACCCACACCGAAAATTTGGCATCAGTGCCTTTGTTTGTTATTGTCTAGAGGTGATTAGCGCTTTGTTCGATTTGTCCTGAATTTTTGTGTATTTAAGTGAACTTTATAAAGTGTTTTTATTTATTTTCAATATTGAAAATGGTGAAACCCCGAAAAGCGTGTATAATTTGTGGTACTTCGCAAAATAGTAATCTAACCTATCACCGGTAAGTTATTCACTACATTGGCGTACAATTAGCAATTTCAATTAAAATTTATTACAATTAACATTTATATAGGTATTACGGTGAACTCTAACCAATTACACGCCACTGTACGGCTGTGTTTACCTACACCTCTAGATTTTCCATCTTATAATTATAGGTTCATTGCTATTGACTACAAACTGTATGTTATTGTGTTGTTGTGGCACCTCTATGGTTACTTATTACTCTGAGAATTTGAAGTTATCCCACTGTAAATCAATTTAGAAAACATCGTCAATTTAACTTGCTTTTGGTTGGGAAGATCCCCTGATCTTAGTTTGATCTCTAACTGACGACCGATCAAGTGCCTGAAAAACATGAAAATTTCATTTTCATGCCTAGTCAGGGATAACGGTTTTTGAGGACCATACGAGTTATCCCGGAATTTGAACGTTGAGAATTACTCTGTTTGCAAAATAATTATATCGATCTATTTATTTTCTGTAAATAAAAGTTATAAACAGAAAAGATCTAATGAAACGCAAAGTCAAAACCACAGACTTTTAATCAAGTAATGTACAATTATTGCAACTAGTTTCGGTCTAAATCAGACCATTATCAGGCTGTAAAGAACACAATAAATTGGTAGGTTAACCTAACCTGTTTAATATTATTTTCTACCACCGTTAACTGTTTTACATTTCTAGCTTACCAATTTATTGTGTTCTTTACAGCCTGATGATGGTCTGATTTAGACCGAAACTATTTGCAATAATTGTACATTACTTGAATAAAAGTCTGTGGTTTTGACTTTGCGTTTCATTGGATCTTTTTTGTTGGATTCAACCACATTTGAGATGGATGACCTATCTAATTTAAAGTTATAAACATTTCTAGAAACTAATAAATAAATAATAATCTCTAACTCTGATCTCTAAAATGCGATTATCTCGAAAACTAAAGTTTTAGGATAAAAATTAAGAAAACGTTTTTTCTATTAAAATATAACGATGCTTTAATATTAATTAACACAAATAGAACTATCTTAAATAGTTATAAAGTATGACCCAAATATGGCCTATGTAGCGCCCTCTACAAATGACTTCGAAGTAGGTATTGTGCCCAAAAACCTCCGGTTCCACAAAACGTTAAATCTATTGTAAAAATTGCAACTTAAAATTTAACCTTTACCACCCTGTATTATTAACAACATTTTATTTGTCAGTTGGTCCAAATCGCAATATTTCACAGTGAGGAATCTACCATTCTTCTATGTACAATTACTTAAGGATCGCCCTGTATAAGGACTATCATAAAGTGTGGGTTAGTCCAATACATTCTAAATTAAGATAATAATGCACCATTTCTACTACTAAATTTATTTAAAAGTCATTGTACTTTATCAACTTAAGTAAAAAACAATTTTTTCTTTGAAACTAACTATAAACTTTTAATTAATTTAAAATATTTACAGAGTGGGTGTACGATTAGGAGAATATAACACTGATACAGATGAAGATTGTCAGTTGACTGCCAAAGGGACACGAAATTGTGCACCTCCTCCAGTTAATGTAGCAGTAGAAGAAAGGATTGCCCATGAACAGTACAACCCCTACGATGCTAATCAGTACCACGACATTGCTCTTCTTAGATTAAGTAGGCCAGTCACATTTACAAGTAAGTCATGCTATAATATGTTTATAATTTTATTTATTGGTCTCCTTCAAATCTAAAAATACTTTTAACTGTAAAAGCGATATCTCAATAAATATTAAGGTCGCTAGCTATAGATTATTAAGTGGATTAGGTATTTTAATGATTTTTTTAATTTTATTTATGAATAATATAAATTGTTCAAGTGAATAAGGTAATAATCAGGTTAAGGGGACTATAATATTGTCCTGTCTTATGCAATTTATCGAACAAACTCTTTTTTTAAACATTGGGTCTAGATTTACACAGTTTTTTTATCAAAGAATAATAATTAATATAATATAGTAATGTATTAAACGGTTTCTTCTTCTGATTTTCCATCTATGCTTCCCATATCATTGGCAGCTTGCCTGGGCATCATCGTACGTCAACTATAGGTTATGATCCATAATAGATCAAGCCTTGCACTGAGGTAACGATTTCCAGGAGCTTCTGTGGTTCTGTACCTGAAAACTAGAAAGGTTTGCATACAAGAAAATATTTAATTTTATATTTCCACGGTTTAACAACGATGAATAAGTTTATGTGTAGAAAAGCCTCAGAATTTTTGTACGTTGTTAAAGTTTTTTTTGCAAATATCGCAAAAAATTTAATCATAATTTTATAATAAAGAAAATTATAGAAGTATAATATCAAACGATATATTGAAGATAAAAGCAGTTTTCTTTGGACTGACATTTGATCGATGTAGCCATCTAGCGTACAACGGAGGCATTTTATCCAAATGTCAACGAGAACCTTCTTTATAGTGCTTGAAATAATATTTTAAATGAACAGTGTTAAAAGTAATTCATACGTAAATTGATTAAGTTACAATGAAAAAAATGGGGACAGATAGCTCTTTATGCAGATTTTGTCAGAAGAAGAAACCTTTACACATTATTTGCGATTGTGACGGTCTCAAGAGAGAGATTTCCAACTTGAGTGAAGAAAAGCCTTATGACTAGAAGCTACGAGGGGGATTCATTGTACAGATTAATAAGCCTATTAGAAAACCAGACTGGAGAAGATCCTATTGACAATTGATTAGAAAAAAGTTTTTAGAATAAATAGAGGGCGTTCTATTACAAAGTTCTTTATTTTGTTCTTTCACAAAGTAAGGGTTAATGCAATAAAACTCCAAAGAAAATTTGTAATAATGAAAAAGAAATGAAACAAGATTCCAAACTTATTGTGATCCAAACTTATTGTGATGAATCTTTTTTACTGTAAACAACACAAATAGCGCTCGTATGTCAAAACGAATAACCTCAAAAATGTCCAACTTTACGATAGAGCTGTCAGTTGCTAGATTGCAACACAAAGGGTTGCCAAATCCCGAATTATAAAAGGCAACCCTTGTATTTTATTATTTATATTTGTTAGATCCAAAAATTAAATTTATTTTACATTAAGATAATTTTTCTTAGACTACAAACTTTTATATAAGTTAATCTAATACAATAAAATTAAATAAATGTTTAAATAGTAGCAATTCTTTGATTTTTTAGTAATATAAAGGTTCTATAAAAAACTTTTTATTGTTTAGATTTTGTAAAGCCAATCTGTCTCCCAAAAACTTCTGCTAACCAGGCCGTACAATACGTAGGAAAGAACTTGGTAGTTGCTGGATGGGGTAAAACTGAAACAAGATCAGAGAGTAACATAAAACTCAAACTTAATGTAAGTAAAGCTTAAACAAAATCTAAACAGGCTGTCCCAGGTTGTTTAGTATTCATTTTTTAAAAATGTATTTCTTTTTATGTAATAAAAAAAATTAAATCAATAACAATAAATGAAGAAAATCCAAATTACAATTTTTGTACCCAAAAAAAACTAATTTCCGCCATATCTCACAAACTCATAAAAATTATTTTTCAATAAGGAATCAAATAAAAAAAAATGGGGGTTAAAAAAAAAGAAATCGTCGTTTTCTTAAGTTATACGTTGTAAACACCCTGTATAATTGATTTCTTATTTAATAATTTAGGCCCTTAGTTGTCAAACGATGTAATAATTTTTAAATTTCATAAATTAAATGATTTAAATAATTAACATTTTAATAAGCATCTTCTTGACATTTAAAAAGAAACTTAAATTTCTGTAAAACTCTAATTTTACATAAAGTGACCCTTAAATTTAATCTTAAAACCCAAAAAAAGAAAAAATAATGTAGTAAGTATTCCATCTAAAATATGTAGTGAAGTTGGTGTCAATTTCCGGTATAACCGGAAGTGCTATAAATTTGAAAATATATTATTTCCCATAAACATCTAGATGAGGATCGATATGGGATATTGGTCGTGTGTTTCAAGTTAGTCAACTATTCAATAAAATAAGTACTATAATTTTTGTATTTTTAGGTTCCGGTTAAATCTAACAATGAATGTTCGAAAACCTATCGTCAAGCAGGAGTTCAAGTAAACTCTGGCCAACTTTGCGCCGGAGGAGAGAAAGGTAAAGATTCTTGTAGAGGTGATAGTGGAGGACCCCTTATGACTTACGGTATTGACGATGAGGGTCAACCAGGCTGGTATATTATTGGTGTAGTTTCGTTCGGACCTTCACCTTGCGGTATGGAGAATTGGCCAGGAGTCTATACCAAAGTAGCTAATTACGTCCCCTGGATTGTGTCGAAATTGAGGCCTTAATTAGTTATATTAATTTGTTTTAGTTTTGGATTTAGAAAATGTCCTTGGATCGCACAGTTTAATAAAATATATTTTTTCCAGTAGGGGAGCACGAGGCACAATGAAACACAAATTTGAATTTTATTTTCCCTGTTTTTGGATTTAGATATATCGGTTTGTAATGTGTTTTAAATGATGCCCGGTACTAGAAACAACCTTATACTAGTATCAATAACCTTATTATTAACTATTTTGTGCAATAAACAATTTAAGATTAAAAAAAAATTGTTTCATTGTGCCCAACTACAGGGGCACAATGTAACATTTATAGGTGCACAATGTAATATACCTAGGGTACAATAAAATAATAAGATTGATTTAAAAAAAAGATTTAAATAATACTGTTTTATTCCAATAAAAAAAGAATATAAAGTCAAAGGGAAAAAATTATAAAAACGTTGAATAATATATTCTGAATGAAATAAATTGTTTTTGGCGTTGGGTTGAACCCGCAAGAACTGGGTTTTCCAGAATCATCTTAATGCTACTTTCAGCGACTACTGATACATCTGGAACTGGTGGTGTTATGTCCTTTTTTTCTGAAAAACTTCACTTCTCAGTACCGTTCGTGCTAATTTAAAAATCATTGTCATTTAACTCTATTATTTTTAAAATCTCTATTAATATAAATTTATGACCACGTGATTAAAACGATTTTAAATTATTTATACCTAATTAATTTGGTGCTACGAACCTCGCTTCGCTCGGCACGCAGTGGTACATTTATAATAATACCAAATCAATTTTAACTAATTTAAAAACTATTTTTACCAGCTTAATTACGTTTAACTTTGGTATTGTCATTAATTAATCACTGCGAAGCGAGCGAAGCGAGGTTCGCAGCAACCAATCAATCTAAACTAACTTAAAATAATTTTTTTCTAACCCAATTATTTTTAAAATCTGTATTACTAAAAATTTATGACCACGTTATTAAAACATGTTTTTAAATTATAATTAATTTGGTGCTGCTTCGTTCATATCCTTTCTTTCATAAGTCAAAAGTCCAACGTTGAACTTACTATTGTGGCAGTTTAATTTATATTCCACGAGTATATAATCATTTCTAATGGGTGACCTATCCAGATCCATAAATTTGTCTTCATTAAGAATGAAGATGTCTTCAGCATCCAAGTCGTCAGTATCATTATAGCTGACCAAGTCTTCTTCTTCAGATGATCATGACTGAACCTCAGCTTTTGTAAGTTTCGTCATCAGTCTCATTATAGCTGACCAAGACTTCTTATTCAGATGATGATGACTGAACCTCAGCTTTTTTGGGTTTCGTCATCAGTCTCATTATAGCTGACCAAGACTTCTTATTCATATGATGATGACTGAACCTCAGCTTTTTTGGGTTTCTTCTTAGTGTCCTTGTCAAAACCTGTTATTTTTCGTTTTGACCATTTTTCTTTTGTCTGTTGATATCGCGGTTTTATTGGCAATTGCATTCATCTCTGGGATACTGGTTGCTATCATACTTTTTCCTTTCGCTCGACCCTTTCTATTATTTTTCCTACTTCCTGCAATTCAAATAATATGATATCTGCACGTTAAAATTTATTTTTGACACACTTCTGTCAACAGCGTCCAAACTATAACTGCGATTATTATAACCTAACCAAACAAAGACGGCTAGTTCTGATGTCGACCGAAGCGCCACTGACAGTAACAAATTCTCAGTCACCTGCTAGAATTTGAAATAAGAGCTATGTTTCAAAGTGCCCCGTGTTTCAATGTGTCCAGTGCTCCCCTACATATTTAAAGTTTTCTGTACACCACAAATATTGTTTTGGCTTGTATTTATTCAAAATTATAATTTTACCTAGGTACAAGGAATTTATGTGTTTTTTCTTTAACTGTTGAAAAAACGATGGTTTTGTAAATAAATTGTAAAAAACACTAAAGTTACCACATTAGTGGATATATATTTTTACTTTTTTTATTTTATAAAATTTATGCTTAAATAAAACAAATCTTTTGCAACTTCGAGCTGCTTTAGACTGAATGTGAATTTTTAATGTTAGTCTTTTTATAATTGAAACTGAAGTAATAAAATAAATCTTATATTATATTGCATTTTATTTTGCTTTCCTACCAGATGTTCAAATTTTATGTCGCTTTCTAGTCCCCTTTCCTCTAGGTTCTCCATTTAGCTATTGCTATTCCTTCATAATAATATTGATTATTCTGAATTAGAAGTCTAAAATTAATATTTCTGATTAGTCCCTACCAGGCTGTCGTTTTAAATAGCCGTTTTGAGCTAATATGGAAAAATAGTTTTTATTTATGTAAAAAACTTAAAAATCTGAGAGAAAGTATCAGAAATTTGCTTTTAAATTCGAGGTGTGGGCTTAAAATGCATTTCTATTATTTAAAAACCTATTTTTTATTATATTTAACGTGTAGGAGACTAATTAAAAAAAAACTAATTGATGCAAGAAAAAACTCTTCGACTGGCAATAAACTTACATAAAATAGATTACTAATAATTTTCATACTACTTTATTTGTCTAAAAGACCCGAATGTTTAATAATAATTATGGAAAAAAGTAAGAATAGGAGAAAATAGGAGAGAACTTTTTTTTGTGAGCAAATGATGGACATGTTGGATAACAATATTATCCATATAGAAGACGTTATGTTTTCTGATAAGTGTACTTTTTTACTTAACGGTCATGCTAATCGGCAAAATTGCCGCTACTGGTCCACGGAAAATCCTCACTGGATGAGAGAACACACTCAATACCCTCAAAAGGTTAATGTTTGGGCAGGGATTGTAGGGAACAATATCATTGGTCCCTTTTTTATTGAGGGCAACTTGAATGGCAACAATTATTTGGCACTACTTCAAAATGATGTCATTCCAACGTTGGCAAATTTATATCCTGATCATCCAGGTAACCCTCAAGTTCCAGCGAATACGATATGGTTTCAGCAGGATGGAGCACCACCACATTACCAACTTAATGTCCGGCAGTACCTCGATACAATATTTCCCAATCGGTGGATAGGGAGGCGAGGATCAATTGAATGGCCAGCGCGATCACCTGATCTTACATTATTAGATTTCTTTTATTATTATTAGGTCGATCACGCCTGATATGTTAAATATTGTTAGAAGACAGTTTTATTTGAGATTAGGATGTTGCCAAGACGTTCGCGGAGAACAATCATAGGGGTTGCATTTTCACGTTAAAGAATATCAAGTTATAATTTAAATTTGACGTGTTTCGGGATTTTTTATAAATATGTACAGTAACCGAAATAATGAATTTATTCCATTTGGCTTTTACACACTGTATGATTACGATTGGAGTATATCTATTTGTTCAAAGAACTATCCTTACACTTCGATTTTGCAGTTTTCGTAGCTGGTATATTTGATTTAAATTAAATAAGTAAATAACCAAAAAGAAATCTTTTCTTCATTTGTTTTTAATTTATTTCATTATTTCATTAATATTAATGTAATATTTTCAATTGGGTTTTACCTAGTTCTATATTACAATTAGCTGCTCCCTTACTTTCAAACATTATACAGCATGCTTTGACATTGCCATTTTCTTAAAATAAATAAATTATTATAGGTAACTAAAAAAACTAATGATGTTGGCAATTTATAAAACTTGAATTTCATAAATTGGCAAACGTATCAATATAAAAAATCCAGGTCAAGTTCAATACACTTCTTCGAGCTGTCGATTTTATGATAACAAATTTATGCATGGTTAGTTTTTGATCATGTTTATAAAGCAGGGTTTTTTATATGGTCATCTGCTCCAATATCTAATTAATAAACAATTCGTCATGCTGAAATTGATCAATGATCTAACGACTCGCTCTTGTTTTATGTAATAATCGATTTCAACGTTAACTAGAACTCATTTAGGTTTTTATGGGTTCATTCTAAACATATGGGCGTTTTTTTATTGGGTATTATAGATTAACTGGTTTTTTACATATATCATTTTTTACACAGGATATCAGCTGGATTCTTTTTTAATGGTTTTTAAATGGATATTTTTGAGTTGTATTTATTTTTCTAAGAAAATATTCTTTGGTGCATCTACACGCAGTGATACATTTATTGACAATACAATAGAAACAACAAATTCTTTGACTAATTTATTTAGTCACTGACCGCTGTTGCAAATTAATGTTGATCTGGTAATTTTAAAAAAAATTGGAATATAATTTGTTAAACTACTTATTTTTTATACTTTTATACTTTCACAAACTTAGAGCTGATACAATCTGTAGGTTTCTAGGAACATCTTTTACCCACTTCTAGTTGTAATCAACAATTGTTGAAGTTGATAATTTTTAAATTCATAAAATTAACACATGTTCTTAAAATGTAGTTAGATATTTAAAAAAATTATTTACCAACGAGCACCAGCTTTTTTCAGTCTTTTAAACCCACCATTTAAAAACCAAGGGGTCTTAAGGAATTTAATTTACAGATTCTTGCAGCTCCTGACAAACCCAACAAAATCTTTTTTCAAAAAACGCTCCATCATTAAAAATAAAGAAAACACGTTAAAAAACCGAAAACCCGATTAAAAATTGTTGCCTTAAATCACTAATAACTTGAAAAATATTACTTTTATAAAAAAATTTATGGAACATTTTTTGCTTAGACTTTGGCCCGGTCCCGTTTGATTTTGATCCTTGGGCTACGACCTACCTTCTATTAAAATTTCAAGTCAATCCATGCAGGACCATAAAATCTCGAGGTAAAATGCTTCATTTTCTGCACTACTCTACCAGTGATCAAAAAATCAAGAAACTTTATTCACAAACAAATAAGCTGCAAAGACTATGACAACCAGTGCAGCTAGAGGAATTAGTTCGTTGGATTCAACAAGGCATAACTCAAGATTTGGTCGCTATGAGACTAAATTTTCCCAAAATTTTTAGATTAGATTAGTAACGGAGTGGCTTTTTGTCCTATCCCACTGCGACCTTTGCAGATCTATTGTGGTCCTCCCTATATTTATAGTTCGGTATACAGCTTTAAAATTTTTATTAGACCTATTAGCCTGGACGCAGCCTCCCTTGCATAGCTCTCTGCCCTCGGTTTTTCTTCTCCGAAAAGGTGACACCGCACCCTTGCTAGGTCCCCGCACTCACATAGTATGTGCTCCGCAGTTTCGTCTTCTTCTTGTCAGAAGCTGTCAGACTTTGAGATAGCAGGTTGCGCGACAATTTGACCGACTGTCCTTTAAGGAATAGTTTAGCTTTGCCTTAGTCCTGGGGTTTCATGCCACTAGCACAACACCTGATTGCTTATCCATTGTTGGATACTCTTCTTAACGAGGCATTTGGCAATTCCATATAAAGTTCTGGCCCTATCATGACCTCAGTCGCTCACTGCTTGTCTAATGCATCAGCTTTTTCATTGCCTTTTATTCCTGTTTGGCCAGGCACCCAGACTAGTCACTCTATATATAGTCAACTACCTAGTATGTTGAGCTCCCACATTAGACTTGACGATGTCCAAAATGAGCCTATCGCTTTTAATGCTGCTTGGCTATCGAAGTAGAGGACGATTCTTTGGCCTTTTACCTTCCTTCTCATCAACTCTTCTGCATTTCACTGCATTTCACTGTCATTTCACTGTCAATACCTCTGCCTGAAAGACAGTGTATTCCAAGGCTCAGAGTGATAGTGATCCTCTCTTGTACCCCATATATTCCGGCTCCTACTCCAGAGCCTGTTTTAGACCCATCAGTGTGACAGTTGAGGTTCGCTGTTGTAGGAGGTCCTGCTTCCCAGTCCTTTATCTCTGGAATGACAACAACCGAAAGTATTAAAGCCGTGCATGTAATCCGTATGTAACAACTGGATCTGTAGCATAAAGACATAGAGGAGGAAGATGAAGAGCTACATTTTGTATACAAGATATAAAACCGTTTTTGTAGTCCTGAGGGTAAGAAAAATCATTCACGGGTACTAGAATTAACAGTATCTTCAGGCGTGCTACAGGAAGAGTAAATAATAACCGAACATTGGCTTGGAGAGAAAGAGAACAGGGTTACAAGGAGATTATAAAAGTCTTAATAATTATTTTTGAAGATGAGTTCGTTTTCGTGGGGAACGTATATGTTTTGACGGTTGTAACTACTTAGTTGTCTTAATTAATAAGAGAATGACTGCAACACAATATTTCGACAGAGTAATATAGACAACAGGCGAACAATTGGTTCTGATTGATAACGCCCGCCATTACCATGCGGGATTTGTAAAAGACTGTATAAAAGCTCATGGCAATGTAAGAATGAAGTGGCTACCGTGCTTACCTGATTTGGAATGAATTGAAAATATTTTAATCTAAATATCTAGGTAATAAAACAACCTCCTCAAACCTTAGATCCGTTGGCGAATGAATTGCACGCAATCCTGCAAGATTTACCGTAGGAGTAAATAAATATACTCCTTAACTGTTAAGGGGTCTATTTGCCAGGGTAATCAACATTGAAGAAAAGGGAGTTTAAAATATTGCGGATATAAAAATATAAATTGTGGAATATTTTATTATGTGAAGTACTTTTGATGGGCTGGAAAAATTAATTAGGGTCTGTAACAATACGATGATGTAGTTCAAAGTCCAATATTCAATATCAGTCCAGTCGCCTATTCCATTTATAAACACTCCAACAATCAAAAATTTTAAAAATCTTGTATATTATTTCTAAAAGGTGTTTTTCCTGGGTCGCCTCGCCTAGATCTCATTGAAGACTTGACAAAAAAACTTTAAAAAATACCCAGTTAAAAATCACAATTACTACTTTTGACGAAACATGTAAAAAATTGCCAAAAATCTTTTTGTTAACAAAAAATAATGAAAAACTACAACATCAACAATATATCTACAACATAACAATATTGAAACCTAAACATATTTTTACATATTTCCCTCTAAGATCAGTAGAATTGCAATGATATAGAAAAACCAGGAAAAAAACTATATCGCGCTGATCTTTGCAATAATATATTGGTGGAACTCAAAAAAGTTACTAATTTTTATTAAATTTAATGAGTTTTGCAACTAAATTAATAAAATAAAAACAAACTTATTCATTTCTTGCCACTATTTAAAAATTTAATTTAACCAAAAGAATTATTATTGATACTAATATACGTTCATTGGATAAACTGTATCTTTCTGACGAATACTTTATTGATATTTAATATGATTTAAAGGCAACCTACTCTTTTCTGGAATATACGTTTTGTAGAATTTACCAATTTGCAATAATAGCTGTTTTGTCTTTCTTCTATAAAAAATAGACCAATTTTAAACATTTTATACCAATTGTAATTTGTTTTGTTATAACACTTTGGTAAATAAGATTTAAAGTTGAATGAAATTGTAGTTAAACCACATATTTTAATAAAAGTAAGAGTTCAAGAGGAACTAGTTTCTATGTAACTAATTAGAGAAAGAAAAAGCAAAAAGAAGATCAAACACATATTATAATAAATAAATAAACTGATTAAATAAAACAAAAACTTACCAAAAAATAGTCATACCATGTAAATGATAATTTTAATCAAAAATAAATTATAAAATTTATCTCGTGTTTAGGAGTAATAAAGTAAATTTAAAAAATAATTATACGTAAAGAAAATTACGATACCTCTAGTGAGATTTGGACACTGTCATTATTGTCATTGTAATTATTATAATTGTTTAAAATATGGAGGGTAGATGGTAGAAGGAAGGAGGACCAACGGTAAACAGCAAATAGTAGATGGCGCGAGAGTAGCAGAAGGGTAAGAATGAGCTAGTTTTTACCGGAACAGCAGTCATTGAAATTTATTGTACTAACCCTTACTATGTGAACTTCCATTTTATTAAGAACAGCAAACAACTAAATGGTTGAACGAAACTTCCACTATTTATTCGAAAAATACGTTTTAAATTCAATTGCAGCTGTTTCGCTGACGATGCTAGTTTTTAGCGAAACAGCTGTACTTAAAACTAAAATGTATTTTTCGAATAAATAGTGCAAATGCAATTGCTGTTATTTTAAACATCTCAATATTGTCCAGCAACTATAATCATTATTACAAAACAAGAATTCTATTATTGGATAAGATAAGAAAATGAAAAATGGAATATGGAAAATGGACAAATTGAGATTTCTTTTAAAGTAAAGGGTTCATCAGATGGAAAAACAGTTGGTACACCAGATAACAGAATTTAATTTAATTTAACAGAATTTCAAAATATAATTCGACATAAAGAATTAGAAAAAACACAAGTAATTTCAAGAATAAAAAATTCCCTGAAGAAGAAGCATTAACAGAAACAGGTGTGGGAACAATCTACCACAAATTTAGAAAGTGAAACTGTACAAAATTTATTGGAAAATATGTCAGAAGTTCAAAAGAGACTAGTTGCAAAACATTTTATGATTAAAAAATTTGATGGCAAGAATTCAAATGCGAATCAATGGCTTACGGAGTTTGAAAAAGAATGTAAAAGATATTTGATACAAGATGATTAGAAAATTATAGAACTTCTTAAATTCTTTTTAGAAAAAGCTAAATAAATTGTACTATTGTTTATGCTTTATTTTAAATAAATAGAATCCTGTTATTTATTTTATTTTAAGAACCTTGTACTGTTTTATCGAGTTTTTATGAACGACTCGATTTTTATGAGAAGTATAAATGTTTTTATGTAATCGCGCATTAAATAAAAAATAAATTTCACACATTTAATTAATAAATGCTTAATAAGGAACACACATAGATAATAAAAAAAGGAGGATTTAAGTACAGGGTGTCCCACTATAAAGTAACACATTTTGACGGCTTATTACTCGAGAATGGAAAAAGATATCGAGTTACAGTTTTCCCCAAACTTCTTATATTTCCTTTAAGTTTTTGTTGACATAGTTGCCAAATGTATCTATTTTCCCTAAAGCACCAATAAACATGACCTTGTTTGAAGAAAAAGAAATTTACAGAATCCGGAAAACTAGAAAGGAAAACCAGAACACCTGACAAGGCTCAGGACTATAATGATATTCTAGAAGTAATGAAAATTCTAGTACTTAACAATAATAGAATATCTATAAGATCCCAAATTTTCTAAAAGTGAGGTATTTTTTGTAATTGTTTCCAAATGTATATATTTTCCTGAAAAAAAAATGACCTTTTTTGAAGCAAACTTATCGGTTTATTTTAAATACAACACCCTATATTTTTTAACACCATGTGAAAGTCCCTTTCAATCCCTTTCCAAAAATGTATAAGTACATTATCTGAATTTACTAAACTTTTTAAAGAAATATTCAATTTTTTATAAAACAATGTCAAGAACTTTCAAACGTAAAGAATCACATTTCGACAGCTTGGAAACGTCATAATTCGAAAATGAGAAAAGTAATTAATGATGAACATTTACTGAAATTCTAAAAAATGTTAAAAGTTTTTCTAACACCGTTCAGAAGCTTTGATTCTTCTGGTAACTTACGTTTGGAAGTTCTTGTCATTGTTTTATTAAAAATTTAATATTTCTTTAAAAAGTTTAGTAAATTCAGATAATGCCTACATTTTGGAGAGGTGAAAAAAGGGACTTTTAGATGGTATTAAAAAATATCGAGTGTTGTATTTAAAGTAAACCAATAATTTTCCTTCAAAAAAGGTTATTTTTTGGCGCTTTCGGAAATATATATACATTTGGTAACTATGTCAACAAAAACTTAAAGGAAATATGAGAAATTTGGCAAAAACTGTACGCCGATATCTTTTTCCATAGTAATAAGCCGTCAAAATAGTAGTATTATTTCCCTAAACGTTTTCACTTCATATTCTAATATTCAAAATAAACTCAATCTGCAAAAAAATAATATAAACTATATTTTTTTACCACTAAATATTTTTTAATAAAGTTAATCACATTTGTGTAAGGAGAAAAACAATAAACAAAAGTTTTAATATGTTGAAATTTAATAAAAGCGTTTAAAAAATATATACCACATAAACTAATTTAAACCACCATTTGCAAACCCTTGACCAATAATCAAAAAAACCACTCTCGCTGCCTTTCACATGGCAAAATATCCCCAAAAACCTTGAAATTACACAAATCACAGCCAACTAGACCACCACAATTCACACCCAGCATCAGTAGCCACGGTAGAGAATCCCACCCCATTGAAGAAACCAGTGAACGGCGCGATCTTTTCTCTCCCGATGACGGTCCACCAGTTCATCACCGATTAGAAGTTGAAGAACTAATCCGCAGCGTGTGAACCCCGTATTGTTTTTCTTTGTATGTTCTAGAGATGAATTAAGCGCATGCGCGATTTTTGGTCCTTGCGCGCGAGTTTTTGGTTTCGGTGGATTTTAACCCAGTGAACTGAACACTTTCAGTGGTTGTTTTTTATTTTAAATTATCCTCTTTGTGCTAAAGAATCCGAAAGATTGTATCACATGAAAATACTATTATTTTAAGCTTTATTTTTGTAAAATATCCTAGCAGTAATTTAAACCAAGTAAATTAAGCTACAGAAAACGTAGACGAATTTAGTAAAATATATATTTATTCAAAGTATAAGTGAAGTTCTTGAAAGTATAAAAGTTATTAGTATAAAAAATATGGAACGAAATTTTTATACATGTTTTTACTGTTACAATAATTATTAGCTTACTTATTACTATTATTAATTTATAAAACAATTTTATAACATCATTTAATAGCAACATTTTTATTAATATTTTAATATTTACGTAAATATTTTAAGATAAATGAATTGGGTTTTTGAAATTGTGCTGGTATTCAATCTTTTTATATTTTTAATAACAAGTTTTCATAAATTAAATACATTTTGCACCCGAAAATGCCTTTTACCGTATTTTTTAATAGATCAAAGGGTTGAAAACAAAATTTTAGGACTCTAAAGGAAAAAGAATACAATGTTTTTGGATTTAAATTAGCATTTAGGATATTTTACAGAAATTAAACTGTTTAAAAGTGTGTTTATGTTTAAAACTAACTTTAGTAAACAAGGTTTGAACTAAAAAAGTGCAAAAATGTCACTCTCACAGCCACTAATTAATTCGGATGGTGAAAAATGCCCCGAATCGAATTTAGTGCAACACGTTAACACTCCGGAAAAATCTTCCCAAGTTCCCGATGTCATACCGCCAATTTGCAAAGAAGCAACAGAAGAAAAGCGCGATAATGCTGGCATTACAATAACGTTGAATGGCAGACAGCAGCTGGAAAACGCACAAAATCCAACCAACGACGAAAATTTTTCGAAACCCGAGGAAGCCCGCAGAAATTCCGGAACAAGTGCCAAGCTCGTAAAACAAAATAAAATTGAGTGTTGTATTGAAAAGGTAAACAATGAGGTATCGGCGTCGAAACCAAACGTCCCGACGATTAGTAGCGTGTCTGATAAAATCTCGATTGACGAGAATCTTGCTCGGCGTCGTAGATCGTTAGTGCCTATGTCGAGTATGGAAGAGGAAAATTTGAGGGAAAGGTTGAGGATGGCGCATCTGAAGAAATGTCAAGAAATCGTGATCACGGACGAGAAATACAACAGGGATACGTTTAGGAAGTTGTTTCAGAATAAGGTAAGGGAATGTTTTCTATCTTTTTATGTTCGGTTGACGCCTGATGACTATGGAATAGGGAAAATTTAATCCAAAAATTAAAAGACATGAATAATTATAATTTTATATGATATTGTTTTAAATTTTACGAATTAAAAGTTATAAATTACTTGCTAAACAACTTTAAATAAAATGAAAGGTATTTAAAAGTTTGAATAATTTATTTATAACTTTGAAAATTAAGATTATTAATATAGTCTACAAGACCCATTTTAGTGAAACTTAGGGCACCGAAAACTATAATGTTTGGTGTTATTTAATTCAGATTGGCCTCTAGAAACTTTTTGAAAAAGTTGAAATGACGCTGATAAAATTAACAATAGTTTTGCATAATATAGTAAAAAAGACCTTTTCATTTTTTTGAAAAACCTAAAAAACTATTATAGATTTTTAAAATTTGAAAAAAAGAGGAGGGAATTTGACAAAAATAAGTTTCTATTCCCAAAACTGTACATTCAATATTTGTCATTGTATTGTTTAAACAGGGAGATTGGCGTCATTTAGACACAGTGAACATAAGAATTATTTAAATAGTTTAAATATGATTATTAAAGAATGAAAAAAATTATCTAGATGTGGAGTAGGTTAATAAACCTGTTCATTTTTTATGGTTTTAACAACGTTTTTTTTAACAAAAAAAGTTGACATAAATACCTTAATAATAATTAAACAGTAAAGTTGAGACATTTGTTTCTTGGAACATAATTGTTCTTAAGAGTTGATCCACGATCCACGTTGAAAATTTTTTCAATTTTCCATTTATTTATTAACAATCCACTGCATTGTAATATATTAATAAATTGGTTGTACTTTTTAACCTGAATTATTTATTTTTTTAGAATTAAGTACCACTAGAAAATAGTATACAGGGTGATTCATTACTAATTGGAAATAATTTAATACTAAGAACAATTAATAACTGCACAGTTAAACTAAACTTCCACTATTTATTTGAAAAATTCGCTTTAAAATCAATTACAGCTGTTTCGCTATCACTAGCATCGTCAGATTGACATATTGAAATTACATGTTGTTTGTTTGTAACTAGGTGCTTGATGTTGATAAGGAGTTAAGGCTAGACCAAGTAAGGAAGTAATAAGACATAACAATATTAAAGCCTAGATGTTATTAGCCCTAAGGGATTATCCTGGATGTATTTCCCTCTAAGATCAGTATAACTGTGCAATGATATAGAAAAACCAGGAAAAAAACAATATCATGCTGATCTTTACAATAACTTAATATATTTATGTTATAATAATGTCTTATCTATGTATAAAATGAAGACTCAATCAAAGTAAACAGTTTAATAGTGGAGAACTTCCAAGATTTATTTGTTCATTAACTACTTTAAACTGTTGATCTGCTAGATGTCTTTTAATTTCAAGTTCTTCTAGAAAATCTAAATTTTGTTTTTTATCACAAATGTGTAGTATATGAATGTCATTGGTGTGTATAAGTGAGTTTGGATGTTCCAGTAGGTGTTTTGCATAGTTCGACTTATCTGGTTGTTGTAATCTATATGCTCTTAAGTGTTCATTAAATCTTACTTCAAAATTTCTTTGTGTTTGACCTATATATACTGCATTACATTTTGGACAATTAATTTTGTAAACACCAGATTTTTTAATTTTGGTAGTTTTGTTTTTACATTTAACAATTTTGTTCCAATACTATTTTGTGTTTTAAATGATATTAATGTTGATGTTGCCGAAGATATTATTTTTGAAATTGCATTGGAAATATTTCCACAATATGTAATACTTTTATAGCTTTTAATTTCTTTAGTTTGTTTTGGATATATTAGTTCTAGTGACATTTTTTGTTCTTTCTTATTAATTAATTTATTTATCAAATGTATTGGATAGCCATTAGATGTAGCTATTTGTTTTATGATCTCAATTTCTTTATTAAAATTACTTTTGTTCATTGGAATCGAAAATGCTCTATGTATCATGGAATTATAAGCTGCTAATTTATGTGATAGTGGATGATTTGAATTATATGGTATGGTTACATCTGTTTGTGTAGGTTTTCTGTATATTGAATAATTTAATGAATTATTAACTTTTTCAATTCTTAAATCTAGAAAATTAATTGAATTATTTTCTTCAACTTCTAAAATAAAATTAATTTTAGGATGCAAGGTATTAATATAATTAAAAAATATATCTAACTGCCGTTCGCTACCTACAAAACCTGCTAACACATCATCAACATATCTATACCAAAATACAATATTGTTTTTATAACTAGAATTAAAGATTTTGTTTTCTAAATTATCCATAAATATATTTGCCAAAATTGGAGAAATAGGACTTCCCATGGGAAGACCCTCATTTTGAATATAAACTTTGTTATCAAAAGTAAAATAATTTTGACTAATGCATACATCAAATAGATCAATTATGTCTGATATTATACCTGGATGGATATTTCTTTCATCTAATAGCTTTTTAACTAGAACTATACATTCTTTAGGAGGTATTTTTGAGAACATATTAGTTACGTCAAACGATACTAATTTAGTATTATTTTGTAAATTACATTTATTCAATTTTTTGATCAAATCTAATGAATTTTGTACTGAATATTTAGATGTGTAACCATAATTGTTTAGGATACTATTTAATTTTTTAGCTACTTTAGTATTAGGAGTGTTAACATACGAAACTACCGGTCTAATTGGTTTTGAATCTTTATGTAATTTAATTGTTCCATATAATTCTGGACATTGAGGATTTTTATTTACTAGGTATTTTTTATCGAAGTCATTAAATAGGTAATTTGAATGATTTACATGTTCTCTTATTTGGTTAGAAAATTTCTGTGTAGGATCGTTTTTTAGAATTTTGACATTACTTGACATTATGAAATCATTCACTTTAGATTTATAATCTTCTCTTTTTAAAATTACTGTTGAGTTACCCTTATCTGATTTTCTTATAATTAGGTTATTTTCATCTACTTTATTTCAAATCATCCACTATCACATAAATTAGCAGCTTATAATTCCATGATACATAGAGCATTTTCGATTCCAATGAACAAAAGTAATTTTAATAAAGAAATTGAGATCATAAAACAAATAGCTACATCTAATGGCTATCCAATACATTTGATAAATAAATTAATTAATAAGAAAGAACAAAAAATGTCACTAGAACTAATATATCCAAAACAAACTAAAGAAATTAAAAGCTATAAAAGTATTACATATTGTGGAAATATTTCCAATGCAATTTCAAAAATAATATCTTCGGCAACATCAACATTAATATCATTTAAAACACAAAATAGTATTGGAACAAAATTGTTAAATGTAAAAACAAAACTACCAAAATTAAAAAAATCTGGTGTTTACAAAATTAATTGTCCAAAATGTAATGCAGTATATATAGGTCAAACACAAAGAAATTTTGAAGTAAGATTTAATGAACACTTAAGAGCATATAGATTACAACAACCAGATAAGTCGAACTATGCAAAACACCTACTGGAACATCCAAACTCACTTATACACACCAATGACATTCATATACTACACATTTGTGATAAAAAACAAAATTTAGATTTTCTAGAAGAACTTGAAATTAAAAGACATCTAGCAGATCAACAGTTTAAAGTAGTTAATGAACAAATAAATCTTGGAAGTTCTCCACTATTAAACTGTTTACTTTGATTGAGTCTTCATTTTATACATAGATAAGACATTATTATAACATAAATATATTAAGTTATTGTAAAGATCAGCATGATATAGTTTTTCCTGGTTTTTCTATATCATTGCACAGTTATACTGATCTTAGAGGGAAATACATCCAGGATAATCCCTTAGGGCTAATAACATCTAGGCTTTAATATTGTTATGTCTTATTACTTCCTTACTTGGTCTAGCCTTAACTCCTTATCAACATCAAGCACCTAGTTACAAACAAACAACATGTAATTTCAATATGTCAATTTGACGATGCTAGTGATAGCGAAACAGCTGTAATTGATTTTAAAGCGAATTTTTTAAATAAATAGTGGAAGTTTAGTTTAACTGTGCAGTTATTAATTGTTCTTAGTAAGATGAACTTCCAAAAAGTAGAGGTTAACACAATCAATTTAATTTAATACCAGAATCCTGACTTCAAATTATGAAGATTTAACCCAAAACACCTAAATAAAATGTAGCTGCTTACTTAGCTACAGGGTGTTTTGTGTAAAAATTTAAGAACCATTTGGGTTTAGTATTTTAAGACTGTTTTACGTATTCATTTCATATTTGGCAGAAAATGTACACACTGTACACCCTACAAAATTATATTATACAAACGTTTCTAGCTACTACCAGAGGCGTGCGACAGGGGCAAGTGACAGGTTAATCGTTCCCAAATTCTACGCCACTGGCGGAATAGAAACTTTAGCACAATTTGTCGATTCTCCAATACTTTTTACGTAAATAAAGTACTCTTTTTTCATAACGATAAAGTCAATATTTCTCGATATATTTTAAGTTAAACATGAAGCTGCCCAATTTTAATGTGTGATAACTGTCGATGTTTTCGACCAGTGAATTGCATTTAATACGCAAATGAAACTTAGATTATTTAGATCATTGGATTTTTCATATGATTTTAAGTTTGATCATTGATTGAGTATATAACAAGATACGCAGATCCTATGCTTTAAAATGTTCATGATCCCCCACTATTTTTGTAAAAATGAGTTGCCGTAGCATGCGCCTCTAGCGCGAGAAACGAAAACTAGCCACTTTTGGCATCGGGTTGTTGAGGAAACAATAGCAAATTGTAATCGGCATCGGTACGGTTGGATATACCCATTTACAATATTCAGAAAAATCTTCTACCTACTGGTTGCGTTTATTTTGTAAGGACAAAAATAAAATAGGAATTGTACTGATTTTTGTATACCGAAATACACTAAACCTTCCTCTACCACTTACATACAACAAACACACTCAATCCCTGCCTCCTTGAAATTTTGTAATCCCTAGCTGTGACTGTAGCTTAACTGAATTTAGCAAATCGACAGTGAATCCCGCAACTATTAGAAAACTGTTTCATAGTAAAATTATGGATTATCAAAATTACACACACATATATACAGATAGTTCCAAAACAGAGGAGGGTGTGGGTGCAGCAATGGTTCTCAAGAATTTGCAGCGGTCGTTTACGTTAGCATCGACAAATTCAGTCTTCTCCGGGAATTGTTTGCTATTTGGAAAGCTCTGGAATACACAAATAAGGCAAAAATAAATAAAGTATTATTATTGACCGATTCTTTAAGCACCATCAGAGCCATACAAGAATACCAGCAATCACACCCTATCATCACATACATAAAAAATGAACTTGCTACAGCCAAAAACACCAAACTAACTATCAAATTTATGTGGATTCCATCACATGTGGGCATCACACAAAACGAAAAAGCCGACGAATTAGCGAAAACTGCTGCATCTGACTCATCTTCAGAGATTGAAAATAGGACCCCGCTCACAGATCTCAAACAATATTATAAAAATATTATTACCTCTAACTGGCAACTGAAATGGAATACTTCAATATCAAAACTCGCCGAAGTAAAAACTTCCGTGGATAGCTGGAAGAATACCCCAACGAATCGTCGACACCAAGTAATTTTATCTAGGTTAAGAATCGGGCGTACGTTCGTTACCCACTCACACCTCATAACAAATACCAACCAACCTATGTGCGAACAGTGTCGAACTCAAATTTCGGTTAAACATTTTCTGGTGGAGTGTCCTTTATTCCAGCATGAGAGATCGCAGTGGTCAATCAAAAACAATTTAAAATCGATTTTAGGAGAGTAATGTAATGTTGGAAACTTGTGCGCGTACCTTAAGACAATTAACATGTATACAAAAATCTAGGTGCTTATTTAATCTTAGTAATAATAAAGTAGCCATCGCTAATAACCCATTGGGTTGATGCGAATTGTCTAAAAAAAAAGCTTGAGTTACAACAAAATAGTTGAAATGGTAAAATTATTAATGAAAAATTGTGAAAAGGAGGAACAAGTGTGACATCAAAATTATATAGTAATATGAATAAATCTAAATGTAAGATAAATTATAGACCCATATGCTAAATAGAAACTGTGTATTATAAAACTAAAAGTTTATAGAAATTCAGAACAATAAACAACTAAAAGGTTGTATTAACTTTCACTATTTATTCTATAAATTGCAATTACAGCTGTTTCGCTATAACTAGCATCGTCAGATTGACATATTAATTTCAATATGTCAATCTGACGATGCTAGTTATAGCGAAACAGCTGTAATTGCAATTTATAGAATAAATAGTGAAAGTTAATACAACCTTTTAGTTGTTTATTGTTCTGAATAACATGAATTTTCACACAGTAAGGGTTCGTACCATAAATTTCAGTTTATAGAAAGATAAATATATCTATGTATGGGTTCAACCCAAGTACAGACGAACTTCGGAATAAACATATAGATATTATCATAAAATACGTCAATATTTATTATGCTTATAGGACAACAGGATAGAATCAGCTGACGTAAACTGACATTTCTGCCAACATAGATTTTGGGTTGTTCGATCAAAATTCCCTAAAAACAGGCGAGATTGCGCGGATTTGACCTTGAATAAACAAAAATGGTTCTATACTTTTGTGCGCCTTTTTGTTACAGTCAAAAGTCTGAAACGCATGCGCAGTTGTTTCACAAAAAAAGCTAGCAATAGAATTGCGCGCAAAAGGCTGAAATGTACGAGTACCTTTATAAAACCAAGTAGGCAATATAATTACTTAGATACTTTTATGAGAGCTCTTCCTTTGTAAGGATAAAACCGCCGAAATAGAAATATTTATGCCACCGTTACGTACCAATGGTAGGGTATCGAATATGTAAATGGAACCACTTCACTCTCGCTGCATATATAAAGTCGATTCCAAGCATTCTCTTCAGAACCGAACAATCATTAATAACGCCAACAGACGGCAGCTCTTTTGAATTCATATATTTTTATTGATACGCAATCAACACAAGAGAGTGATGCTCGATTGCGAGGCGGCATCACGCACTGCGAATCTTTAACTTTCTTAATTAATTGAAGATTTAATGAACTCAAGGACGTTATCATAAATTTCATTTGCAGTAAGTCGGGAGCAAGCACTTATATCCTGATATTCTGGTTTTTAAAAGTAATTTCACTAATAGCCATACGGGTAATGTATATTATCTAAAGGAATAAATGCGTAATTTTTAACGATTAATTAGACGGTGTTATTAAAGCCAAAGCTATGTTTTCTAGAAATTTAATTGGTTTTCAGACTTAATACTTGTTTTTCAGTAAAATGTTTTAACGGGACAGATGTTTATTTATTGAAAAAAATTAATTGGTATCTTGAATTAAATCATTTGAACACACCAGTACTTGAAAATACAGTATGGAAACCACTTATGGAATAAAATTATTTTTATATTTCGCACTTATAAAAATCTTCATTATAAAACGCATTTGCGTATCGTAATGTAACTTTTACGCACGCAAATTTTTGTTTTAAATGGTTGGCGACATGAGTGAAGTATCTAATGACAAGACTATTGACAATGACATTTGTGGCTAATAGCAATTTATTAATTTTATATTGTTCTTTAAGAAAGTATTTGTGAATATGAATATCATCTTTTACTTATATAATTTATTATTATTGGTGTATTATTCATTTTAAAATATTTTAAAACATTAACATTTGATAATTTCAATGTCAAAACTGTCAAATGTTACCTATAAATTACACAGTGCTACCGACATACTTTTTAAAATCAAAATTTTCGTAAATTACATACAAATAATAAATTAATTTAAAAAATGATAAAATGGCAAAATATAAAAAATATTATAAACAACTTATTTCATATGGCTGTTGTGACACTCGTTCTTTAAAAAACTCATCGCTTCGCGATTCGTTTTTTAAACTTGAACTCGTGTCATAACAGAAATCCATATGAAATGCGTTGTTTAATATACTATTGTGGGGTTAGTTTAGAAGATTATAAAAAACGCTGGGACCCGTCAACTTTGAAATTCAAATGTGAGGCTTTTTTAATCATAAATTTAAATGCAAGTCTGGCATCGTCCGTGATCTATATTTTTAATGAAACACCCTATATGTTTTTATGATTTTAAAGCTCCTTAACAATACGATCTTAACGAACTATACCATCTAGGGTCTATTATGAATTGTAAAGGGTAAAATTTTGAAATTATTTATAATTTTGTTCAAGATAGTAAATTATACATAAAATTGTGAAAATAATAATGTTTCACACTTTAAATAAGAGTTTTATTTTTAATTAGCTGAATGCAGACCACAAATTTCTTCATTAAGTATCAATATTTTGGGTTTTGTTCTCATTTTTTGTAAATATAATTAAACTAAGTCTGTAAATAATGTCTGTCAGTTGGTGATGTGTTGACATTTAAATATCGTAGTGGTTAATTCTTAATCAAAAACTAATATCTTGCGAAGTAATAATGAAATATTTAACTGAGACTCACCGGATTGAAATTTTAATGATGATTGTTTACGGCGATAATTGCAGAAGTCATGTTGAGGTGACAAACTTATTTAATAAGAGATATCCTCAGTTGCCTAATATTTCACAAGGTACTGTGTCTAAAATTCATGCACAATTCAGAGAACTTGGACATGTCAAACCATTAAAGAAAAAATCGCACTTCGTTGAAGATGATGTGAAAGTGGATATTATGTTATGTTAAGTTTACGTCAAATTTCACGTCAAAATAATGTGAGTCACTCCACTAAGGTGTTTCCATAAAGAAAAACTTCATCCATATAAACTGACTTTTGTGCAAGAACTAATAGAAAACGATCCAGATCGTAAAATGGATTTCTGCGAAAGAATTATGGATAAATTGAACAGAAATGAAATAGCTGTTGGTACAATTCTTCTTTTCGATGGATCAACATTCACATTTAACGGGGAAGTAAACAGACAAAACTATAGATATTGGTCAGAGGAGAATCCTCATTGGATCCGTCGGACACATACTCAGTATCCTCAAAAGTTGAACGTTTGGGCAGGTATCATAGATGATCATATTATTGGTACTATTTTTGTAGATGGAAATTTGACAGCCGAAAAATATTTAAGCATGAGTAGAGACGAAGTTGTTCCTGAGTTGGCCAACTTATATCTCAAAGCAATAGATCCGAACCTACCGGATGAAAATATTTGGTTCCAGCAGGACGGAGCAACACCCCATTATGCTTTAATTGTAAGAAATTACTTGAATTAAATTTTCCCCAATAAATGGGTACTATTGAGTGGCCAGCTAGATCGCCGGACCTTACGCGCTTGGATTTTTTTCTAGCATTGCAGACCTCAAAGAAAGGTTAACTACAGAAATACGGACTATTTCACCTCAAACTTTAAACAAAGTTCGGCATGACTTTTATAGGAGACTGCGTTATTGCCAACAGCAGGGTGAAGAACATTTTGCGAGCATTTGCTTTAATGTAAAAAATTAATCAAATAAATCAAATCCCTGGTTACTCCGCTGGCTAAAATCCCATCACCCGATTCTTATTCAGATCTACGTCCAATTAGCATACTGTGCTGTTTGTTGAAAATATTTGAGAAAATAATTAATAGAGATATTTGTAACTACCTATCAAATTTTTCTATTTTACCTCCTTGTCAATCTGGTTTTCGACCCGGTTTTAGTTGCACAACTAGTCTTCTTAAAGTTATTGATGACATACATATAGCGACGGATAAATCTTTGCTAACAGCTTTAGTTCTACTGGACTATTCAAAAGCCTTTGACCTAATTAACCACACGTTGTTGCTGGCACTGCTAAAATACATAGGGTTTACAGAGGCATCTTTACTTTTGTTACAGAGCTACCTAAGTAATAGATCACAAGCTGTTACTATCAATGGTATAATTTCTGACTTTACAATTACTAGTAGCGGAGTTCCACAAGGTTCAATTCTAGGACCATTGCTTTTTGTAATTTGCACATCACAATTTCATAAAGCTGTGAAATATTGCTCTGTTGAGTACTATGCGGATGACAGTCAGGTATATTTTTCATTTGATGAGAGTGATACGATTGCCGCCTGTCAAAAAATCAATGCAGATATTGACTCAATAATCTCTTTATCTGGAAAGTATTGCCTCAAAGTCAACGCCCATAAAACTAAATTACAATTATTTGGAAGAACAAAAGCTAGGAAAAGATGTGCAAATAGATTAGACATTAGAGTCAAAGATGAACCTTTAGTGATAGAGTCCTGTGTTAAAAACCTAGGTTTGTTAGTAGATGATGATCTTAAATTCCATTCGCATGTTAACAGTATCTTAAAAAAATCTTACAGTAATCTAAAATTAATATATACAAACAGAAATATTTTAAGTAAGAAAACTAAAACTGTTCTTTGTAACTCTATTGTACTATCACATGCTAATTATGCAGATGTGGTCTATGGACCCTGCCTTCTAGAATCCGATAAAACTCGATTGCAAAGGCTACAGAATGCATGCGTGCGCAGTATCTGCTCTCTAAGAAAAAGGGATCATGTATCATTCCATTTAAAAAATATTGGTTGGCTCAATATGGCAGAGAGACGGACTTTAAGTGCTCTTGTCCTATTTAACAAAATAATCAAAAAGTGTACTCCTCCCTATCTATACAATAAAATAGAATTTCGCACAGATGTGCATAATGTAAATATAAGATTTAAAACAAAGCTGTCACATTCTGTCAAATGGATTACATTTAGTGCTAATGAAGTGGTCCCTGTCTTTTTCTACCTTGGTTAAAAAGGAGCAACTTTACCACCTCAACAAAAGCTAATAAAATTAGGTATATAGGCTAGTAGTGAAAAAAAGTTTTTATGCATACAAGTAAATAATGTAAATGCTTATTAATTTTGGACAAAAAGCGATAGGATATTACTTTTCTTTGCCACAAACGAATTACGATTTGGTTCGTATCTACTGAAACTGAATAGCTTAATTTGAATTCATCATTCACACAATTTATTATTGTTGTCCAAACTGAGTTAATGGCTATTAAGTGGTAAAAGTAATGATTCCTAATGACGCTCAAACACAAATCAATGTCATTCTTGTTTGTATAAAGAAAAATAACTGCTTTTTTTCTAAGAATAACGTTTATTTATGGTTTAAAAGTACCCATTTAAAATAAACTGGTTTTTCAGTGTTCCATAACGCAATAAAAAGTCTCTTAAATTTAACTAAAATTAATTTATAATTAATTTATGTGTGATACTGTTAGTGTCTCTACTCTAGTGGTTATATAATTTCACAGAAAGCATTTAGTTCGTATCTGTATACAAAGCTAAAGTTTTTTAACGATCTGTTGTTTGAATAGACGTCTTCTATATGTTAAAATGTTTTGCTGCTACTAACTAGAGCACGGTATCAACAAGTATTACATGTCTGGTTTTTTCAATGCGAACAGCTACCGTGATTGCTGTCAGTCAAAGTTTGTTCGTACGTCAACCGTTTAATGCACTTTAAAAATTTAAGAAAGGCAGTTGTTCATTTTTACCGATAACTTGATTTTTCTTTAAGTGTTTCATTTTATGATTTAATCAAAGGTAATACCACGAGTCCTTAAAATTTTATCTATAGTTTCGATAAAAACTATTTTATTTGGCAAAAATACGAAAACAAACGTCCGTTGGACGAGTGATTTTATCTATCTATTCTATAAAACTAAGGATTTTTTCTTTTGTATTTATGCTTTACACATTTTAATTTCTACTAGCAATAATTAATGATAATGGATTTTACCTTTTCGTCAGAATAATCTGTAACAAAACCATATATTTTTTTAATTTGACCAATACGAATATAACGAGATTTGCTCGAGACAAGATACCATTAAGGAAATTATAAATGTTTTAAGAAACTGTCTTGAATATCAAAATATAGTCATTTCGAATACTAATATGTGTACTAAAAAAGATGAGTAATGAGTAATTAAGCTGGAGACAGCGTGAGAGTGTAAAATGCTTCTTAATGGAATTTGTTTACTTCACATGGATTGATAAATTAGGTTTGCTTTAATTAAGTATAAAACGTTTAAAACACACAGCACACAACAAATCTACAATATGCTGGAATTAAACATTAGATAAATAAAATTTACCCACCTTGGCAGTTAGCTGGACAATATTTATATTTTTGTAGTAAAGCAAATGTATCAAATATGATCCAAACAAATCTATAACGCGTGTAAATTGCACATGAGATTTTGTAGCTGATTTGGTTCTTGAGATTTATGATGCATTATGATGAATATGCATATTTTGGTTCCAATTACGATTTTGTAGCTGGTTTGGTTCTTGAGGTTAATCATGGTTTTTGAAATTTTCAATCGAAAAATGTGTTTTGTAATCGTTTTTTTATATTGTACACTTATAAAAATCTTCATTATAAAAGGCATTTGCGTATCGTAATGTAACTTTTTATATTTTGCACTTATAAAAATCTTCATTATAAAACGCATTTGCGTATCGTAATGTAACTTTTGCGCAACCAAATTTTTGTTTTAAATGGTTGGCGACATGAGTGAAGTATTTAATGACAAGAATATTAACAATGACATTTGTGGCTAATAGCAATTTATTAATTTTATATTGTTCTTTAAGAAAGTATTTGTGAATATGAATATCATTTTTTACTGATATAATATATTATTATTGGTGTATTAGTCATTTTAAAATATTTGAAAACATTAACATTTCATAATTTAAATGTCAAAACTGTCAAATGTTATAAATAACACAGTGCTGCCGACATACTTTTTAAAATCAAAATTTTCGGAATTACGTAAAAATAATAAATTAATTTAAAAAATGATAAAATGGCAAAATATAAAAAACATTATAAACAACTTATTTCATATGGCTGTTGTGACACTCGTTCTTTAAAAAACTCATCGCTTCGCGATTCGTTTTTTAAACTTGAACTCGTGTCATAACATAATTCCATATGAAATGCGTTGTTTAATATACTATTTACGCATGCAAATTTTTGTTTTAAATGGTTGGCGACTTGAGTGAAGTATCTAATGACAAGACTATTGACAATGACATTTGTGGTTAATAGCAATTTATTAATTTTATATTGTTCTTGAAAACAGTATATATAAATACCATCTTTTACTTATATAATATATTATTATTGGTGTATTAATCATTTTAAAATATTTGAAAACATTAACATTTCATAATTTAAATGTCAAAACTGCCAAATGTTATAAATTACACAGTGCTACCGACATACTTTTTAAAATCAAAATTTTTGTAATTACATAAAAATAATAAATTAATTTATAAAATTGATAAAATGGCAAAATATAAAAAATATTATAAATAACTTATTTCATATTTCAACAGAATTCCATATGAAATGCGTTGTTTAATATACTATTTTGTAATCACTTTTAAAAGACGTATATGAAGAAGGCTGTTAATATAAAACTTTTAAAGCTATTCAAACCATTTTGTAGCTGGTTTGGTTCTTGAGATTTATCATGGTTTTTGGAATTTCCAATTAAAAAATGTATTTTGCAAGAGTTTTTTTAGAATTACTTCTAAAAGACGAATCTGAAGAAGGTTATTGATGTAAAAATTTTTAAGCTTTTAAAAATACGCATCTTTTGTAGACACAAATTATTTTGTAGCTGGTTTCGGTCTTGAGATTTATGATGGTTTTGCAATATTTTGTTTTGTAATTACTTTTAAAAGACTAAACTAAAGAAGGTTATTGATATAAACATTTTAAAGCTATTCTTCTCTTCTAGAAGTGCCTATCCTCTGTGAATGTTGGCTATCACATTGACTGCCGCTCTGAATAGAGCTGTCGATGTCATTCCAGTCCATGTTCGTGAATTTCGCAGCCACGATATTCGTCTTCGTCCCGCTGACCTTCGGCCCTCTATTTTCCCTTGTAGGATGAGTTAAAGCTATTAAAAATATGCATCTTCTGGTTCCAATCACGAATTTGGAGCTGGCTTGGTTCTTGAGATTAATCATGGTTTTTGTAATTTTTAATTGAAAAGCATGCTAGGACACGAGTAGTTACTGAGAAACTAACGTTTCATCTAAGTGAAAATAAGTTATGTCTGATCGCTCAGGGATCTTACTCTATAATATGATTTCTTATTTTTGAGTTCCATAATTACGTCTTAATTATATCATAAACCACAATAAATTATAAACAAAAAAGGACATTTAAATGGCTGTGAGCTACTGAAAACGAGTATTTATTTAAAAATAAATCAACTTAACTGATTAACACTACAATGTCTGAAGTAGCACACCTTTGTGATAACGAATTAGCAATAGATATTAGCAATTTATGTTGTTGTTCGATCTGATTAAAATTAAAAAAGTTGATCTTATTAAAGGTTTTGTTCAAATAAAAACTAAATTTTACCAAAACACGTTTATAAGTTTTGTTCACGTAACGGAAACTTGTTTTTAAAAATCTTTTTTTCTGATATTTACTGTACTACCTCTTAATTTCTATAAGTCGTAGATATTTAAAATACTGAATAAACAACATTTTATTAATTTCTTAGGTATTTGAACATTTTTATTATCAATATCTAATTTTTCTAATAAAACTTTTATGAAAAAAAAGTCTTAAAACGGAACTCTCGGGGTACACCATAATGTAGTCTCGGTTTTGTGTGAAGCCCTATTCTTAGTTGCAACGTTGCAAGCAAAAACTTTATTAGGTCCCAAAAATCTAGGAAAAGCATAAAGAATATCAATGACTAACTACCTTACTGAAAACCTTGGTGGAGGATACAAAGCCCAAAAGTCCAAAATCAGATGACATTATTTTAAGTTTTGTGACAAAAGATCCTGATGATATCTATTTGTTATGCATGGACTACGTTTGAAGAATTGCTGTGAGAGCAGTTTCATTATTTGATACGAAAACCAAGCAGGCCGTTTTGTACTCCTGTAAGAAAAGTGGATTGCGTTTATTGGAAATTGTGAGAAAGTACATTGGCTTGCGCTCCAAAAACTTGTGGGTATCCATAACAACCAATCAACAGCTGTAAACTTTAGAAGTCATAATCATAAGTAAATTGCTGACTCCAGCATGAAACTCTTCCAGTAACGTTCCAGTTTTTGGGTTATAGTCCACCATGCAAACGACACCGAGCAGGCGCAGTCCGTCAAAGAAAGAGGTGAACTACAAGTAGCTGAAGTTTCTATCAAAATTTCACCCTTATGGCACCATAACATCAAATTTTAGAGATATTCTGTATGGAGAACCAAGTCACCTTTCTCTAGAATTTTTTGAACGAACCCCAAGCTCTGAGGATGTACCGATACTAGTTGCACGATTAAGTGACCATGTAGAGAACCTTCAATAATCAATGCATACTCCCTGTTCTCACTTATGGTTCCCAAACATGTATGTTACATTTACAAAAGCAAATATGGACAAAATCATAAAAACACAAAGATCAATGGAAAGACAGATGCTGCACATAAAACTAGTGGATAAAAAGAGGAACGAGTGGATAAGAGAGAAAACAAAAGTAAGGGATGTTAGACAAGAAGTTGCAAAATTGAAATGTAGATTTGCTGGACACAATATAAGACAAAATGAAGATAGATGGACCAAAATCCTTATAAATTGGAGACCATGCGAATATAAACGAAGTAGAGGAAGGCCCCAAATGAGATGGGCAGATGACATCAAGAAGACGTGGGATCTAGATGGATGAAGGTAACGACAGACAGAGAAGAATGGAAAAGATTTGAGGAGGCCTGTGTCCAAAGATGGACCGAAGAAGGCTAAATAGATAGATAGAATAAAAGTTTTTACATAGTCATAAGTATAAAATTCCAAATATTCCTTGGTATAAAAACTTAGTGGTACCTACAATAAGCAGACTTCGATTTGGTCATGCATGTTATTCTGCACATTTTTATAAGATACACGTTATTAATTCTAACTTATGCCAGGAATGTCAAGAAGAAAGCGATTTGAACCACATATTTTTTGGTTGTAAAAGATTTTTACAAGCCAGTAGGAATCTCATGGAAAACGTTAAGGAAAGCAACATTTTTCTTCCAGTTAACATTTGTCACCTTTTGGCATGGCAAGAAAAAGTTATTTTGGATTCTACAATTACTTTTCTAGTGAAACTAAAATGTGTCTGTAATCTTCCCTTTGTTACCTATGTTTTAACCTATTTGTTATAAACCTCCTTACCGTGACCTAGTTTTGTTTGTCTAAATGCAAAATTTCTTGATGAGTCCCTAGACAATAAGCGTGTTTTCCTGTCTGTCCTATACTCCTTTTTTGATTTATTGAGTCTGGCCGAGTGATAATAATTATCCAAGCCAAAAAAAGGATAAACGTACTTCACAGAAGGTTTCTGTGAATTATCGACATCAAAAGAGCACTAGTTAATCAGTAGGGATAAACACTATATACAAGATACCCAAGAAGTGGATTTTTGGAGCTTCCAAATTCAGAAATGTACAAGTGACATTTCCATATTTAGCTACCACGTTCGCAAACTTTGCCCCTAAACTAGAAAAAGGTTAGATGGATGGAAATTGTCATCCGTTGCACAGTTTTACATTCAACAATCAATATGCAATAAGATTGCTGGATCCAAGTGTATACTTGTTGGAAAATTAATCCTGCACTTCGTGTAGAAGTTGTGGTGTTCTAAGAATGGATGTTTCTAATAATGTTAATTGTAAAATCCCTGTTTTTAATCCTTCGAACTAATGTTTTTGAATTTGTAAATTCAACAGAATAAAAAAGTTTAAATTTTATTAACTCTTGCTGTTAAAATGTTACTTTATTGATATTTATTGATACTTTATACTAACTATAACAGAATTTTAACGTTAGCTATAAAAAATATTTTGAGTTGTTTTCTAAACGAAACTAAAAAGAAATAAAATGTAACCAACTATAGAAAAGGTTATAATTTAGCATAAACTACAAGATTTCTCAATCCATTACAAATTGCTAATGTCCGAAGATATTAGATTTAAATTAAGTAAAAGAATGGTAACACTATTAACGTTAAAAGCATCACGAAAGTTCGGTGTATTATCTACTTTTATACTAATGACGTTGCATAATAGGTACGTTTCTGTTACATTTTCTTATTTGCTTTAGATACTAATTAACTCCAAAAATGGTTTATACAAAAAAAAGTTATATGATGGTATTAGTGGACGTACTTCGATAAAATGCTATTTTAATCTTTTTTATCTACCGTTTTTGGTCATCATTCATAAAAACCTGTTCTCATTAGTGCACTTAGTAAGCATTGTAAAGGAAACACCGAAATTATTTTAAAAGCCACGTGTTTCTTCTGTGTATATGTAAAACGATTTTGATGTCCTTTATCTCTTAACAAGATACTTATTTTTTACCAACATTCTTCATAATAATTCAGTTTGATAAAATCTTGAACCCTGTTAAATAAACATTTTCAATTCTTTAATTCAAAAGTGCATTCTATTTCCTGTTGGGGAAATGGTTCCGTATGATGTGGAAGTGTGTTACACAGGATCCATCTATATATCGGTTATGGCGGACTGAAGGTCTTAAACTATTTAAAAAAGGAAGAGTTAGTTTTACTACGTATCTTGATGGTGCAGAGGAAACCTGGTTAGAAGTAGTTCCCAAACCCAATCGTCGAGGGATAATACAAAATCATCATGATCCACCTACTTGTGGACATGATATGATATTAAGGTATCATTTACAACAAAATACCATCCTCAGAGTAATCCTGTATAGCGTGTCCAAAGGGTCAGCAAGTCTATGCTAACCGCCTATATAATGGGATATGTTGGTGGTAGCCAAACTCATCCCACGCCTTTTCACAGACGAGCAAAGGGAGTGTCGACTTTAACCATATTTTGAGCTTCAAAATCAGATCAAAGTGGACTCTGATTTTTTCCAAGGTGATTAGACTGGTGATGAATCATTGTTCTATGTTTACGACCCCGAAAAAAAACAACAAGCCGGTGGAAGACACCTGGTTCTCCTCGTCCTAAAAAAGCTGGCCAAGTAAAGTCAAACATCAAGACAATACTCATTTGTTTTTTCTATTGCAGAGGTGATTTGCACGCGAAGTTCGTTCTTCCTCGTCAACCAGAACTACTTAGAGATCTTGAAAATATTGAGAATTGGGAATTCAGAAGAAAAGAGCAGATCTTTGTTGCACAAAGAAAGAATCGTTTTGAGAAGTGCGTTGTGGTCAAATGGCGAATACCTACTTTGAAGGTGATTCAAATGTGGTGTTAAAATAATTGGAAATAAAGAAGTAATGACGAAATTTCTTTCGTAATTCAGATATATTGCCGACAATGAATGGAGCCCATAATTTCATATGGAAGCCTAAAAGTTCATTTGTTGGATTAAAACCAAAGTTATATAAAAGGTTCAAAAAAGGTTCAAAGGAAACTCAAAGTCTATCCCACAACTGTTTTATTAATTGTTGAAACTAGTTTCGGTCCTATAGGACCATCATCAGGCTGAAATAATTACAAAATAATAGAAAGAGGATCTTAAAAGAAATATATAGAGTTAAAAATTCAATACACTGCCTTACAAATTGATAACAATTATGAACTGAAAATTTATATATGTGAGTGAAATTTCATTGAGCACTTTTTTTCTCCATCTTCTTTAAACGAAATCCAACAAATATTGCAATGAAATAAATGATTTCTAATTTTAAATTAAAAAAAATGCTTCTTTATCTAATAAATTATTCAGCAAGAAGCTTTAATAGCTTGTTTATGCACGTTGTTTAAACGAGCTTTGATACTGTTAATTACAGGAAACAGTTACAATTTGAATACTACCAAGTAATAAATTAATTTCATTATTAATATTTCCGAAGATTTATGTTATTACCGTATACAGTGTAGATGTACGGATTTTAACAAATTGGACGAGTATAAAGCAGGGAATTTATTTTTGATTAAATTTATCCATTAAATTACTTTTAATTGAGTTGTTTATCAAATATTTTTTATGGATCAATGTTATCGTTTGGTAAACATTGAAACATATGTCACTTTTCAATGACATGTTCATTTGCATTGTCATTTTAACATAATGTACTTCAACATTTCTGAAACAAAATAATATACTTAAAAAGGCTATAAGATTTCCATCAGTTCCTCTGGTATACATTTTCTAAGCGTGATTGAATGTAATGTACTTAAACATGACGTAGTTGACGTGATCATTTATCAACCTTACTCGGGAGACAGCTTAAACTTTTTTTATTTGAAATCGGAGCTAACTTCATCTTAATAAGTGTATGCATTATACGGTAACGGCGTTCTTTTATGTAATCGATATGTTCTGCGTCGTTTTGAATTTGTTTGTATTCTTTTTTTGTTTAGGACGCTTTTTAATATTTGTTTTAACATAAATAATTAAGTTTTAGCCTTAGAACAAAAAGAAACAGGAAGGAGTATCTGCAAAATGACCTTGAGTCCAGAAAGGAGCTTGCATATGGCGGCAAATTGTCAGTTTTAATTTCCGTTTCCAGTGACGTACCGTAAAAAAATTAAATTTATATTAGGGTTTTTATTTTTATTAAATTCCAACCAATCAAGTATGTGAATATATTTAGTGTTGTAAATCATTTTGTGTTTATAAAAACCGAATGATACGCCTATGTGCTCATTTTTGACATTTATATGCAAATATTGCTTTGACAGCATACTGTAAACATAAACAATGAGTCATACAAGGAGCTTCAAGATGGCCGACTTCCGTCGCAAATTTTTCGTACAGCTAATATATGACAGACTCCTTCCTGTTTCTTTTTGTTCTAAGGTTTTAGCGGATAAAAATAAATAAATATGAGAATTACTGGTTATTTCACAAAACCACTCTATTATAGACTTTTCACGCAAATGATCCAGGTCAGAGACGCTTTTGTAGTTCGTTGTTACCAACTGTAGATGTCTCTAAAAAGTATATATCACAAAACAACAGGATTTCAGTGATAAAAAATAAGAAGAGAAGTTTTGTGAGGAAGAAGTTGTTGACATGTACCTACTTTAAAATGAATTTGAAATTTGTTATTTTTATTAGTGTTATTGCATTGTACAGTGTGATCAGTTAAGGGTAGGGAGCGGCCATACCTCAAAAGATATTGATCATATATATTTGAGAAAAAAAATCATGATAAAAGTCGCCAAGAGAAATTGCTGTAAATTATTTTCGAGTTTGTCAAACGTCCGCTAGAGGGAGTAACAATCAACACCAAGTAGAAAAATGGGATTTGTATAGAATTTTGCATAATGAAAGTACATCGATAATATCATTTTCATATTTACTGACCATTTCTCCATATTTTTTGTCTAAAAAGTTTTGTTCTATCTATCAAAATAAAGCGGTGGGGGAAGTTCAATTTTTTTTATAAACAAACCTTTCTCCCGTTTCTTTTGACCAATTTTAGCAAACTTGGGCTCATATGAAAGAGCATAATTTGAACTATAAAACGCTTATCTGGTTATGAATTTTTGACTTTTGCTGTCGCCGCTAGATGGCGTTAACTGAAATGATAGCAAATTTTTGAGTTTTTTTTCAAAAAAAAAAACAAATGTAATGATATATTAATTTTTGTATATTTTAAAAGAGGATACATTTCTCTATAATTCAATGAACAGAATTGATTTTTTTTGAAGCGTTGATATTGACCAAAATATAATTTTATTACATTAAAAAAAGGCATACCACTGTTTTTTATCAAAATAAAAATCAGCTTCTACTTGGTGTTGGTTATTACGCCCTCTAGCGGACGTTTGACAAACTCGAAAATAATTTACAGCAATTTCTCTTGGCGACTTTTATCATGATTTTTTTTCTCAAATATATACGACCAATATCTTATGAGATATGGCCGCTCGCTACCCTTAACTGATCACTCTGTACAACTTCATTTACAACTATGTCATGTAGGAAAAGTGTTCAGCATCTATTAGAATATAACATACTACCATAAAACAAAGGTTCAAAAGAAAATATTAAATTAAAAAAATATCAAATAAATAGTATATTAAACAACGCCTTTCATATGGAATTCTGTTATGACACGAGTTTAAAAAAACTCATCGCTTCGCGATTCGTTTTTTAAATTAATTTATTATTTTTATGTAATTACGAAAATTTGAATTTTAAAAAGTATGTCGGTAGCACTGTGTAATTTATAACATTTGACAGTTTTGACATTTAAATTATGAAATGTTAATGTTTGAAAATATTTTAAAATGAATAATACACCAATAATAATATATTATATAAGTAAAATATGATATTCATATTCACAAATACTTTATAAAAGAACAATATAAAATTATTAAATTGCTATTAGCCACAACTGTCATTGTCAATAGTCTTGTCATTAGATACTTCACTCATGTCGCCAACCATTTAAAACAAAAATTTGCTTGCGTAAAAGTTACATTACGTTACGCAAATGCGTTTTATAATGAAGATTTTTATAAGTGCAAAATATAAAAAAAAATATTAAATAAGAAAAACTGTTGTCTGGAGCATTATATTATTTACATTGTTTGTAATTTCAGGTGGTGTATTTTCAAACTCTTACTCTGAATCACTAAAAAATTTATTATATTTTGAAATCAAAACAATAATTCGGACAGTTAATCTTGATCTACGCATGACAATCAACTGCGTCAAGGGTAATGCTATTATTGCTAACCAGTGTGAGAATATTATTCTATCACAAGAGAGATAATGTAAATACATTTTTCTACGCCCATGTCTGTAAACGTCAAAAATCGCCCTGTCAACATTGCTTGTAAGTGACATTTAACAATAACATGCGCGTAATAAGGTTTCATAACATACACGTACGTTTGGATAAGAAAACTTAGATATCATTGTTTAATCAAATTCCAATAAAATTTTTATCTGGCTAATACTTTATTTGGTCGATTTACACACTTTTAGTAAATAGAAAAAGGTTAAATTATTTAAATTAAAAGAGTAATGCCCCTAAATGTCGGCAATGGAAATAAACATCAAGTTTTGTATGCGAATGAACATTTTCTCAACTTTACCAACAAAAATGTCTTCTAGTAGTGAAAATGATGACATTATGAGCACTCCGCCGGAGATATTAGAAAAAGCTCAAGCTGCCACACAAAATTTACCGGGAAAATTCAAAGAAAGATAAGATTAAATTGCATGGGGGCAGAAGTGTTGCAGAATATTTTTTTAATCTCAAGAGAGGGAATTCCAGCATTCTGTAATTAAATATGATTTCAGAATTGGCAAATTCTGTGATGTTCATGGAGAAAAACAATTTGTTTGCGTTGTGTGAAACAATATCTTTATAAAACCATGAATGAAAACTGATAATAAAAATTAAAATTACAGCTAAGCATCCAGTTGTAATGAGAATAGGCTATGTGTGAATTTTCATCATTATCGTACCTCAAATAAACCTAATTAGGTATTTATTCAATCAATATATCTATGAAAGGAAACATTATAAGCAAAAACCACGAAAAAATGTATACCATTGAATTCTTATGTCAATATAATTGGTCCCAGACGAATTGTGTACTTATAAAAACTTTTTAAGCATTAAATTTATTGATTTGCAACAATTGCACATAAATTTTGTAGCAATTCGATATTTATTGTGCCCGCAGGCTTCGAATCCGACTGGCGTTGACTCACTAGTGCAAAAAAATTAAAAGCGGTAATTAAAGAAACCAATCGTTAAACATTAATTAGAAACGTGCAAGCATTCAATGGGTATGTTTAAACGCTCTATAATTATTAATAATTACACATTACGCGTATGATATTATAAAACTGTCCGTGGCCCTGTTTTGCTTTTGCTCTCCTCGTCGTGGTCATAGTGAAATCACATTAATATTTAGAATTTGTAATATGTTTTTGATAAGATCTATAAGATCTCCAAATAACTTAATATTAAATCGATTTAAGCAACTTTTAGAATTGAGTTTAAAGCAATAAGAAAATGTAACTATTAATTACAATGTTCGAAATACAGTATCCGCCAAAATAAACAGTACCTACCGAAAATAAAAATAAATATTAATTTTTAATTTCTGTAATGTAAGTGTTCAAAATGTTCACCATTTCGACGCAAACAAGCTTCATATTGATTTTGTAAGTCAATAAACATATAAAGAGTAGTTGATGGACCTGCCGAAAAATATTTTGTATTCTTTCCCGTAGTTCGGCAATATTCGCCGGCGGATTTTCCGATTGAAATATTTTTTCCTTCATTATGCCCCAAATGTATGCGTCAGGTGGCGTCCGATCAGGTGAATGAGGTTATTCGAAGTCTGTTCCCCGAGAAATTATTCTATTATCGAAATCCTGACGGAGTAAGTCTAAGGTGCGCATAGCTGTATGGCGCGTTGCACCATCTTGTTGGAACCATTGTGTGCGAAACTGTAGATTTCGTGCACGGCAAAAGTTATTTAGATCTCTCACAAAAGGTATAATAATTTTCTATCTATAACGTTCTTGGTTGACAGTAAGTGGATTCTGATTTTCATCTTCAACGAAATAAGGACCAATCATTCCATTACCAGATACCGCGCACCAAACGGTAACTCGAAGACTGTGGAGTGGTTTCTCTACAATTACATCAGGAAGTTCAAATCCAAGGAAGACTCTCGTCTAAAAACCATATGTTTTTCAAAAATTCGGGATCTTCGTAAATTAAACTCAACATGCGACCATAGTAAATTTCTCTTGCACGTTTGTCCGTAGCATTTAGTCGTTGTCCAACTTGAATACGATATGGATAACCACCAATTGATTTGAACATGCGATGTAAAGACGTTTCACTAATGTTGAGTTTACATGCAGTTCTTACAAGACTTCTTTGAGGTGATTGCACAACTTGGTTAAAAACATTTCATTTTCGTTAGTGCATACTGTTTTTCGACGACCTGAAGAACCTTTACGTTGACACAATACACTCCCAGTGCAACGAAATTTTTCAGCAACAGCCAACATACACTTTTACTTTATAGGAGCTGCTTTATTAATTTTTTATTGATATTTTATTGACACCTGTTCTAAGCTTGGACCATCATTACGACCTTTTGCGTATGAACGAAAATAATGCTCTACCAAAAACACTTTTTCTTTCGTTGTTAGAACCATTTTTAAATTAAATTTAACTGCGGCATACTATTAATATATCAACTTATGACAATTAATTCAAATATGACAAATCCATATTAGTTTCGGTACTGTTTATTTTGGCGGATACAGTATTTATTAAAAAATAAATAAAAAAAAAGATATATTATTATCATAGTCAGATTGACATATTAAAGGTACATTTTGAACGCACTGACTCACTAACATATATCAAAGAAATTGAAACACTTTTGTGATAAAACAAATTAGATTTTCTTTGCTTTAACTGACATAAATGCACCATACATTAAGTTATTGTAAAGATCAGCATGATAAAGTTTTTTTCTTGTTTTTCAGTGTCAATGCACATTTATGCTGATCCTAGAGGAAAATAAATCGAGAATAATCCCTTAGGGCTAGTGATATCTAGGCTTTAATATTGTTATAACTTATTTTTTCAATATTTGGTCTAATCTTAACTCTACTTAATCAACATCAGACAGACAGCTATTGCTGTTTCGTCAAGTTGGCGAATCTGGCGATAAATGTGATGTTCAATGGCCCAAACTTTAGAATATATTGTAAGATATGGGAGTACCAACACATTTATTTGTTCTTATTTGAAAATTGTATGAAAACAGTACAGCTGTTATTAAAAATGTACTATCGAATAATTGCGAGAGCCATAAAGGTGTGCGACAAGGATGCATTATTTCCCCGCTACTCTATAATATATAGTAAATACGTAATAGATGACTGAATTGAAGAAAAAATTATGGAAGGACCTTACCGTCTTGAATTTTTTTCTAAGGGGTTATCTCAAGAACAAAGTATATGCAACACAGCCAACTAGCCAACTAAATAATATTGATAAATAAACTCGCTTATAGAGGTCCATAGGAGAAAAACGACTCTTACAGAGGTTTCTGTTTTTCGCTAATAGAGGTTTTGAAATTAAAAATGAGGGGTCATGGCTATTACTCTCATTTATAGGGTTTTCTCACTTATACAGGTTTGACTGTATTATGGTAAACTACCCAAATAATTTTCTTAGAAAAGCATAAACACCCCACAAAAAATTTCATTCATATTTTATTAAAAGGTTTTATGTTTTAGTATAGTAGTCGCTTATTCCTTTATCATATTATCCTTTTAATTTATTTTATGTCGAGCACCTGTCTCAACTTTAATTTATTTTTTTTTTGTTTATTTATCTGCAAAATCTTTTGTTTTTGTTCTGATTTTATTGGAGCAATTTTCAAAAATATTTCCAATGCCTGCAACATATAAAGTCCGCTTATCTGTGTCACGTAATCTTGCCGCTAAAAGCAGGTTTCGAATTTTCAGACCGAATTCGGGTGTCTCTTTTTTTTAAAATAATAAGCCAATTAAGCGTATAAAAAGGATGTAAGCTACCACCTACACTTACAATCGTAAACTACGTAGTTTTAAACAAAACTGAAAACAAAATAAAAATAAAACAATTGTAGGTAAAAAATTGAATAAATGACATCCTAACTATGATAATAATTTGAAATATAGTGTGTATAAAAGCGTTTATTTTCGGCGAAAAATAAGAATTCAAGTATTTGAAACCCGATACTATAATCTAATTAATTTTATTATAATTTTTGGTGAGGGAAATTTAGATTTAAAAAGATCATTAAATTTACTAAAAAAAGTCCAAACTCCCGGAACTCTCCAATATTTATAATTTTTACAGAGCCCTGAAAATAGAGGTGAAACATGTATTACACTATTACACACATGTAATAAGGGCATTAGCTTGAATTTGTTAGAATCTTTGGATATTAGATCTCCTTTATTGAACATCTGTTATTTGTCTTAATGGCCATATACAACCAAATGATAACTATATATTCTTGAATTTACCCTTTAATACTAGGGAGTTATCGCACAATACTTTTGTGCGTTGCCTTGATAAAGTTTTCCTTATATTGACAGTTACGCTTGCGTATAAAGGGTCTTTGAAATAAGGAAACTTTAATAAGTTAACGTTTTATCTTTATTTCGGTCGTGTTAAGGACTCAAAAGTAGTGAAAATACCTTAATTTCTTCTTTTTCTGTGAAGTGTCAGAATTTAATGTATATTTTAAGAAATAAATTAATTGTAACTTAAATGATATAAAGATTTATCAAAAACTATAATGTCTGAACTATTAGAGACAGGTAAGATAGTAATTAACATTAATTAATAATGTTTTTTACCAACGTAGAGTATAGTCAAAATATAAATTTATTAATTAACGTAATAACAGAGACAACACTCTCTGATAATAATTAGTAAGAAAATAACAACGTTTATCTAGATTAAAACTAACAAGTATTCGCGTCAACTGTCAACTTAGTATCTTATAGAAGTTTCGTGGCGATAACTCTTTTTGTGCCATGCAGTATTATTGCCTTATTAAAATAAAGAAAAGTATAACCTTAAGCAAGTAGCTTTGTTTTGAGACTAATTAGTCCACTATTGGCGATTACTTTCTGTGGCATACTTCGATTACTTTGTGTTGTTTTTGTTCATAGCGGAATAACTTTGTAAAGATTATGTATAACTGTATGCATCACTATTTATTTCCTTTATTCAGTAATTATTTAGTTTATTAACTGATTCTTAGAACACTACTTCCCATTGTCAATTGTCTTTAATGACAATTAATTCCTTTTTAATTTCCTGTTTGATTTCTGCTATTAATTTTTCAGTTTTCGTTCTGTCCTTGACATGAGCGTTTAGTTGATATTGTTGGTCTTTTGGTTGAAGTTTGTTCCAACTAACCCCCAAGCTTCCACCAATGTTAGGGTTTCTATTCCTCCTTTCATTATTGTTCTTTAATTTCCCTATTTTCGTCTTGGACTCTCCCAATTGTGGAGTATTCTGTCTATATCTCCTCGCCATTAGAGCATACCGAGTGTTTATTGGAATAGTTTATATTTCACTTTCAATAATTCTACATTGTTCAGATCGATGTTCGAATCCTTCTTCAATTTATGTCGTTTCTTTGGACCTTACACTACCAGTGTTTCTTAATAACCTCTTCCTCCTTTATAGTACAAATTTTAATATATTTACTTAATATTTTCTTTTACTTTACTTCTTTTTCATCCAAAATTTAATATGATTTTTTAAACATTTTGACTAATGTAATTTTTGACATACTTTATTGATGCATTGAAGTTTATATTAGGTAAGCTTTTTCTTAATTATAGCATCCCTTTTTTTTAAAATTACTTCTCATATTTTTTATGTAAAATTTGGATACTCCTCTTTAAGCTGATTTCAAAAATGTATAATACTTGTAGGTTAAAGTGGTTAGTTTATGAGATAAACAATTTTTCTTTTAATAGCATAAATATTACTTATTTTTTACTTTCACCTTCTTTGCTTGTAATAAAATGGGTTGTACAACAGTTCAAACCTTAGACAAGGAAAGAGAGAGGAATGCGCATTGGAATCAATTTATGTAACCCATTTACCACCAAACTAATGGCGGACAATATTGACATAGGCGTATCATACGATTTTTCTTATACGATTATTAAATAATCATTTTCATTATTTCATATTACAAATCTAATTTAAAAAAGTCTTTAAATATGTACTGCTCCAGAAAAAAACAACAATCATTTTAAAACATATTTATTTAATAAATATTACAATTTTAATCTATTTTAACTATATGTTTTTGTTCCACGCCACTGCAAAACTATTACATCTATGAGAAAATAATAACAATTAATTGAAAAATAATCTTTAAAACGGAATGAAAACAATTTTCAAAATGTATGTACTATTAATTTAAGTTATCATACATAACATATGTGATTTAGTTAAACATCTATTACCTGAAAGCTGTAATATTAATAAAAATAAATTTCAAGGAAATAGTTTTAAAATACTTTTTACCTATGAAATGAAATTCCTTCCTCTTTTTTAGCACTCTGACTATTGCACTTATAAACTGCACACTTAACCATTTTAAAATGTCTATTCAGGTAATTAAAAAAGGTGAAAATTAATAAAAAAACTAATAAAATACAATTCGACGTTGTTTTGTTTACCACCAAACGTTTGAAAATTGGCTTCACTCACACGCATAAGGTTTTCATTGCCATGCGCTGTCCTCTCTCTTTCCTAGTCTAAGGTTCAAACTCTTTAATCTTTTTAACTGTGCTATTTATTATGAAGTTACAATAAGTGTTCAAAATGAATACCATTCACTTCCATACAATGGTATAATCTATTTTAAAATGCCTCTCTGACATTGCTTAATACGGCTGGATTTAATTGTTGACATTCATTTTCTATCCTCTCTCGTAAATCATCCAGAGATTCTGGTTGAGTAGCATAAACTTTTATTTTTAAATACCCTCATAAAAAGAAGTCTAGGGGTGACCTAGGTGACCACTGTATCATCTGCCCTCTTCTACCTATCGAACGAGCGGGGAATGTTTAGTTTAAAAATTGTCAGACAGGCATAGCATAGTGTGGGGGAGCTCCTTCTTGTTGAAATACCAGTAAATCTTCGGAAAGGTTATCATCATTTTCTATTATTGTTGTAATATGTGGGTCAACCCCTTCCCTGAGTAACTCAAGGTATAATTCACCATTTAAATTTCCGTTGATGAAGAAAGGTCCGACAATGTGATCACCTAGGATACCACACCAAACGTTTAACTTTTGGAGATGTTGTGTATGGAATTCACGCATAATATGTGGATCACTTTCAGCCCAATTTCTACAATTATGCCTATTTACTAAGCCATTTAATGAAAATGAGCATTCATCAAAAAAGCAAATATTGTTTAACAATTGTGGATTGTTATTGATAAATTGCGTCATTCATTTGCAAAACTCTAGACGACGATAAAAATCATCTTCATTCAACTCGTGCACCAACTTAACTTTGTATAGGTGGTACTTGAATGTATGTAGAACTCGGAAAACTGTAGAAGATGAAACACTACTTATTGTTGACAACGATTGGGGTTGTTGAGCCTCTAAGCTGACTTGCCCTAAAATTGCCACTTGGATTGCTTCGTTATTTACGAATCGCTCTCGCTTATGCACTTTATTGCAAACAGACCCTGTTGTGGTAAATTTCTCCATCAGTTCAATTACATACTTATGAGTAGCATGTCTTCCGTCATGTAATTCGTTAAATATTCTAGCAGCAGCTTTTGCACAATTATTATTTTGGTAGTATAAACCTACAATTTCAATTCTTTCTTGCAAAGAGTAAACCATTTCAGCGAAACAAAATAAATAATGTATCAAAGTACACTATCAATAGTGACTACAAATTCTAGTTGACAATGTCAAACTTTAATAAAAAGTAGAGTTTTTTGTTGTTTGGATTTTTGAAGAAGAATGAATAGCACAGTTAAAAAGATTAAAGAGTTTGAACTGTTGTACAACCCATTTTATTACAGGCAAATAAGGTGACAGTAAAAAATATATATTAAAAGAAAAATTGTTTATCCCATAAACTAACCACTTTAATCTACATGTATTATACATTTTTAAAATCAACTTAAAGAGGAGTATCCAAATTTTACATATAAAATATGAAAAGTAATTAAAAAAAAAGAAAGGGATGCTGCTAGGGGTGAAGGGGCGGCTTTTTCAGTAAGTTTAAATAAGCCATAATGCTTGCCCCTTCCAACATAAATTGACGTGTTTTTGGAATTTTTCTAAATACCAGTATTACAAAAGTTATTAAAGGTGGATACTTTTAAAAAAATTTATGGTACTAACCCTTACTGTGTGAAAGTTCATCTTATTCAGAACAATAAACAACTAAAAGGTTGAATTAACTTCCACTATTTATTCTATAAATACTTTAAATGCAATGACAGCCGTTTCGATGCTATTTCGATAGCGAAACGGCTGTCATTGCATTTAAAGTATTTATAGAATAAATAGTGGAAGTTAATTCAACCTTTTAGTTGTTTATTGTTCTGAGTGGATACTTTTATTTGAAAAGCACTGTATATTGCATTTTTGTTGTATGAGATTATTAGAAACCAAACTAATAACAAACTCTAAATCTAGAAAATTAATTTCTTAGCCGTTATATTTTAAAAACACGTTTGTTAATGATTATGGAGTAATGTGCGAACAATAAAAAATTAATGATATTGAAGCATAAGCAGATATGCTACAACTAATCGGGCGATATCTGAAGTAGCAATATACAAAATGGACCATTAACAATAATGGAGTATTGACAGTTATACATTCTCAGTCGATCTGTTATGAATGTTTGTAGAATAATGAATAGTTATGTTTATCTGATTGAAATTGATTATTTGAAAAGAAACGTTACCTAATGAATAATAAAGTTTTCAAATAGTTTTCAAAGTATGCATGTATAAAATAAAAAAATGAGAGTCGAAGAATAAGATTTAAAAAATTAAATAATTATAAAGGTAAATTTATTGTACAAACCCTTACTCTGTGAAAGACCATCTAAAAATTACACATTACTCATCACGTCTTTTTAGTTGCACACAAATTATTCCAACTTTATTTGTTGTTCCAATTTTTCCTATGTCAATTGACAGACCCTAGTTGGTACCATTTAGTTACTAAAATTGGCAATATTTGACAAGTTACCTATGTTTAAACTTCAAAATATATATTCCAATGCTTATATATTGACTGCGGTTTTTTGTTTGATTAGTTTTCTTATTATTATAAATCTTGTTTTGACGGCTAGACTTTTCAATAGAATATAAAATTTAAGATAACGTTCGTAATATCTAGTCAAATTTAGGTCGTACCAATTGTCTGGTACACAATATTACGTTCCCCTTGTAAGTAATCCTTTTATGATTTAAAGAAACTAGTTTTAAAACACTGTAATTTCAATAATTGTTATTTAATAACGGAGTTTCATTATGAGATAACCATATTTATTTCTAACCACATGACCACATTCCTTATGCGTACTTTTAATTCACCAAAACAAGAAGTTTATCGCACCAGTCACATTTATTTGGAAAACATAATTAACTACCTCTCCGAGATACACGTCCAATAAGGAGGCAATTACTTTAGACAACATTGAGATATTTCCTATCCATACTTCAAAACATGTTTTGATGTTCATGTTGAACGATTTTCATCGATATCCTGCAGAGTTTTGTTATTGAATAAAATGGATACTGTTATTAGCGATCTAAGGATAAATTGTTTTTACAGGGGATCTTAGAATATAGATATAGAACCACCAGAAGACACAGAAGACAAAAATCTACAAAATACAAGTAGATACAACACTTGTATAAGATATGATATTTAGGAAATTGTCAGGGAGTGTGTAGGTCACTTAATTAATTGATGTTATCATAATACTGGTATATAAATTATATAAAAATATGAAAATTCATAGTAAACTAATAAGGTTGTATTTAAAATTTATTAAATTTTGTATGATTGATGTTTTAACTGTTTTATTTTACCTCTGACAAATATAATTATCTTTATTTATTATAAGAATATATCTATAAACAAAAACAAAAATATAAATAATAAAATAGAGATCAAAATCCTCCGGCTTCTTCAAAAATTTTCTCTTCTAAGATAATATTATTCTGATTTTCTTTTTTCTTTGCCTCTTTGGTACCTTCTTTGTTTTGATTCATTTCTTCAATTTGTTTTAATTTTCTTTCTGTTTCTTCTAATGCAAATAAATATACACTCCATTTATCGTTGTTTGCAAATGTTCTTATCACTTCTTTTTTGTAAATGCGAAAATTCTTCCTATAGGCCTATAATATTCGTTTAACATTGTCTGAACCAACTTATGCGAAATCGCAACTTTTAACTATTCTTTTCTTCTTTGATCTACATTTACCAAGTCACATTTATATTTATATTATACATTTATATTTTTTATTTTACTCTGTATCGTAAAACGTACCTTTACGTACCTGATTTCAATCCGGAAAATAGAATTTTACCGAATAGTAGCACCAAATATATTTGCTACGTGCTACTATACTGTAATGAAATTTGACAGGCTTCTACATTAAAAACTCAGTTAGGTTTCCAACGTTTAAAAAAAGAAAAACAATAAACAGAACTTACTTATTGACTTTTTCAATATTAATGGTTTTATTTTCATTTCCTGGAATGAATTGATCTTGAAACATTTCATAAAAATCAAATAATGATAATCACTGACAGTATCAAATTACACATTTATAAACAATAATATTGTGTTTCTTTGGTAACAACTATAGGCCAGGTACCTTGGCATTTAATGCAAATTTCAAAAACTGTGAACGTCGATGAATATATTGATATTTTCTTTTTTTTTATTCTTCTGTGTATTAGGGTACAGTATGAAATAAACTGTTGTACATCACACGTACGGTAAGTACACTGTAAAAGTGTACTTACTGGCTAGGTAACGTAAATATCTATTAAATAAATTAATCGTCCTTTTAATATACCTATTTCAGTTAACCTGATCTATATCAGCAACCTCACAGGTTAAAATATTATCCATTATTAGGTTCTAAAAACTTCAGTAAAATTAGTTGTTATTATTTTGCAACAATTATTGAATAAATTATATTATGGAGAATTAATCCGATGGTTGATTCTTACGCTCCCAATACATTTTCCTTTACATTAAGAAAAATAGTTTTTCGGGCATTACCATTTTGTTTCTGCGTTCATCTTTTCTTCTTTCAGCAGCCCTTTGTAGTGCACTTGGACATAGGCCCCTCCTTTCAATTTCCATGTATCTTTGTCCTGTGCTATCTGATGCCAAGCTTTACATCTTATTCTATTTCAGGTTCAGTGACAGATGAAACACAGCAAATAAAATACGGTTTTGCATTATTTGCTGCACAGTTTATTTTCTAAAAAATATTTGCTCCGTGGAAAGACGTAGCAAATATATTTCCTGAGGAAGAAGCAAATAAACTTTGCTATCTGTGTAGCAAATAAATTTAGAGCAAATATTTGCTGCCGTAAAATGGCATAGAAAATATCTTGAAACAAAAATTGTAGCAAATATTTTTCGTGGCAAATACAGTAATTATTTCCTTCGTGCAGTGCCTGCAATAGTGAAAATACCTGTTTCTTAGAGTAACTCGTGTTCAAGGTCAAATATTTTCTTTGGAATCTCAAACATACTCAAAAAGCAAATATGAGTAAAAAGAAATCCTTTGGAATGGTAGTAATTTACATCTAGGTAGGGACAGGTGACGGAGTGAAACTTGTAAACCTAACAGTAGTAGAGCTACGCAAACTCGAAAAAAGAGAAAAACTACCATTATCACACCAAGTTTTTTGGAATTTGGTGCAGCTGGATGTATAAAACAACCACTATTAAGGCATTAAAAAGGCAAGGATGGATGATGTAATCTACAAAGATCGCAATGTACCAGGCTGTTTTTTAACTTTTAATCTGTAAAAAAAACCTTTATTTACGAAGCAGATTTCGCGAAAATTAAATTTTATTATTTTATAGTATAACTAGGTGGAGTGAGTAAATAAGATTATTATAAGATTTGCCAATAACCACAAATTTTAGTGCCTAATTTTCCAAACTTCGTCGGAGATACCAATCAGATTATTCAAATTTATTTGAAAGACATTTATTTGTTTTATTGGTAACAATTATGTTGAATTTGTCTATAAGAATCAGCTTCCGCAGAAAGAAGTTGAGAAATATTAATATCTACTTAAGAAGCAGTATGGCACGACAAAACTGGATTATCAAGAGTGTCAAAATATCTCGATAGGGACTGATGGGACTTTGCTTACGTCTTTGTTAATGCAATTTACGCCACTGTTTTACAAGTATACGATAAATAATTCATTATTCAAATATTTATAAAGGTTAAAAATATTATATAATGTGACTAATCAAAAGAATATTTGGGTTAATAACTGGGTTATTTTTTATAAAATCAGTATAAAAATACAGCTATAAAATATGATAATATGTAATTTTATAATTATAATATAAATCAAAAATAATATCTCTACGTGTGAAAGTAAAGCAATTGCTTCTTCTGCAATTTTCAGAGAACAATTTTTAAGACTGAGTTGAGGATTAATTGGATAATAGATTTTTAATTTCTTACAAACTGAGAGGAAGAATACCATCAATTTAAAATGATAAATGAGGTGGTCAAACTGAACTTACCTAATTGTTTCCTAGGAGCATTTTAAGGTGTAATTTATGAGCAAGCTTAGTACAACTCACATAATATAGGTAAAACTAATCCTTTTCTTCTATTTATATTGAATTCAAAACTCTGTGCGATTTAAAAATTCCAATTTTTATTTTTTCATTTTTCTTGTAACCATTATTAATTTTAAGCGCTTAACAGACCAAGGGAAAATAAAGAAATATAAAATAGGAAATAAGAAAGGAGCGATATTAAACCCCTCAACTGGTATGGTGGTTTTTAAGGGTCTTAACTGGTATGGTTGCCCAGGACAAATTCAAAGTTTAAAGAACCTAGTACAGATTTTTTTTTGTCAAATAACCAATAATTAGTGCTTTAGTTCTGTAATAACAATAAAACATAATTTTGGTGGAACAATTTTATTCAATGTTTTTATAAAGCTTAACAAAAAAAATACAAAATACAAAATAAAGGTGTCCAGTCTTTGCCAAATTAAGACAAAAGTTTACACCTCTTAAACCCAACAAAAAAAAACAGCCGTTCTAATAGTTTCTAGGAAATAAAATGCAAATTATTTAAGATTTCTTTTAATTCTTTGTCGCTTAGATGCCTAGACATTTTTAAAACTACCAATATGTTTTAATTTTCATAGACCACCAGAATGTACTCTATCCGTTAGCGTCCACTTTGCTGAAAAATTATATATGAATATTATCTGGGTCGCGATTAACCCAACCATACTAGTTGAGGGTTAAGTTTATGATACCTTTTATTCCCTATTTACCATAAAAGACTTTATCATTGGAATATAATAGTCAGTTGACAGACTGTATAAAAATTTTCTTTTTTATCACCATCCGCGTTGTTAGGCAATTTACCCATTCCACTGCTATGTTCGAAAATATGAGCTACCCTCCTCGGCAGAAAATTTGGCTATCAATTTTTTTTTCGGGACAGGATGGAAAAACTCTTGTTTGAAAGGATCCTCCTTAGGACGCCAACAGTGTTGGACAAGAAGTAGTTCAATTCGCCCAATTTCTTATTCATCCATTCTCTCCTACTTCCAATTGCTCTTTTTAGCGCACCTTCATACTTCTTCCACCTTATTTCCATTTTCTCCTCCATCCAATCCATAACTTCCTCTATCATCGCGCCCTTCAACTGTAGACTCCTGGCTCCAACCATCATATCCAATGAGTAGGATCTTGCTAGCACTACTGCTGCTATTCCTCCCACTGTCCTGTACCCTTGCACCATCGTCAGCAACATTTCTCTCTGAACCCTCAGTAATGGTTTAATCCTTGCATGTACTCCCGCTCTTTCACCCCACACTTCCACCCCGTACAGCATACTCTGCTCAATCGTTCTACCAATAACTCTTCTCTTCCATTTTCCCGCTCCTTTCACATTACACATCAATCTCCTCAGCCATGCCACCCGAATTTTCGCCTTCTGCGCTGCTATCGACATGTGGTTCTTGGCTATAAATTTAAAACGTCTCTGATTCTAACTTTTCTGCTGGAACGTGTTGTGCGTTCTACACTGGTGAGACTCTGTAGGCACATTTTCTTTGTCAGGAATTGCCACGAGCTCCCAAAATGACCGTTTTTTGATTCCGTTCAACTATATTATTATAAGGTCCCTTATACGGTGGTTGTAGAGCTTTGAAAATCTGTCCTTTAAAAAATACATAACTGTAATTTGATAATTCTTTGAAAACAAAAACTCCACGTTGGCAATGTCTTGAGGCTGCTGCAGTTCGTAAACGTAATCTGTATGCTAGCAAACTCGAAACTTTTTTAATCGACTCTTGCTTTCAGAAACAAAAAACTCATGAGGAAGGCGAAGACTTTCTCCATATATCATTACAGTTGAAGTAGCCTTGATGTCCTCTTTGAAAGCGGAGTGAATACCAAGAAGTACAAAAGGTAATGCCGAAACCCAATCCATATCATACTAAGTTATAATCGAAACTTTAACTTGACGATGTTAACGTTCAACTAAACCATTTGAAGCAGGATGCTAGCTTGTACAATCGACATAAGCAAACATGAGACCAGAAAAATATGCGAACTAAAAGAAAGGTGATCGCAACCAGCCAATTACTAGCCATTGTTAGCGATTGTATTGTGAATATAATATAATTTTTCATATTGACTAGGATCGAAGACTTTATTTAGACACTATTTTTGTCAATTTTGACAAATTCTAATAATTTTAATAGTAAGTTAGCAAAATTTTTATTTTTGCACAAATGACAGTGATAATACTGGTATCGATATTTGGTTAACCCCAGGCTCATGTTTACTGTAGTTTTGTTTCATTCCGTAAGGTTTCATAAATCTTTAAAAAGGTGCGTAGTAAATTGAGCCCTCGATTCGAAGTTATCATTTGAGGAAAACCAAAACGTGAATTTCAACAATGCATGAATCACAGAATCTGCAATAATATCTTGCAAAGGGTAAACCTTCGACCATCGAGTAAAACGATCTACCACTTATTTTTTTTTATCCATTTATTTGTGTAATGTTTTTCATATTTATTTATACAGTTTTTGTGGGTGGGGTAAATTATACACATTCTGGCTAAGTACTGTCTATTTATGTTATAAAAAACACACTTAATGTTTACTTAATTTATATACACCCGGTATATAGGTCCTAATTTATTTATACTTTACATCTACTTATTTCACTGTTCCCTTACTTTCCGCGCACTAATTGTTCGCTGTTAACTAAGTATGTTCTAGCTGATAACTGACTTTCTCGCGTGTGTATCGCTTTTTATATTACCAGACATCATTTTCGAGAAATGTGAAACAACGGATTATTCTAGAAGGAGGAGCATTCGCCATTATTTAAAGTTTTAGACAGGGTTGGCCTCTGACCTTCTGACTTTCTATAACAATTGATACATTATTCATTTATTTATATTTTTAAGATTAATTTTGACAATAAATTTTATTTGTTTACCTAAAAAAACAGACCAACAGTCTTTTTTCTCATCTAATATTTCCCGACAATTTTTTTCAGCTTAAAATGTATAAAAGCTACTTAACAACCCTATTTCCTACATAAATAGCTTTAAACTTAATTACACTACATTGAAACAAACTGAAAACATCTCCAGAATGTATACCTTATCTACTTTATAGTTACGTATTAAGCTTTTAGTCTTATCAACTTGTTCATCAACAAATAAATCCCAATACAAGATATATGCCAGTGTAACTGAATACACAGCATCTTGTACAGGATTCTATAATTATAAATTAATTTAGCTATTAACGTTATTCATCAGGCTTTAAGATAAATTAGTTTCTTTGATATATAGGTAAATAGACTTTGTAAATACAAATCGCATTTAATTTTCTCGTTTTGTCATTTATAAGCAAGGAAAAATCAATGGATATGTGGCGAGTGCTATATATTCGAACAAAAGATGGTTCTCACGGCAATGGTTGTCAAGATTATTTTGTTTAGATAAAATCAATAGATATTTTAAATGACCAGTGATTTGAATGTCAATACAAACGAATTATATTTTATAGGAATAAAGAATATGCAATTTATATAATACGTTAGTATTCCTATAGATATTTATTGAATATTTTAAACAATACTTCAGCACAGATAATGCAGTTATTTTAGTGCTTCTATTAATGTACTTCTGCAATATATTGGTGGGATCAATAGTATTTTATTTTGAAGCTTAAATAATACTCTTTGCTCTTTTTTTTATTAAATTTATGGACATGTAACAAAACAAGACCAAGCAAAATGTATCGGAATCTTTTTATAGCGGTATTAATTGGAAACTATGTGCAATTAAATTGTTTGGCGATCAACATATATAATTATTTTCTTGAAATTATTTTCATCTTACAAACAAATCCAACGTGAGGAGCTTACTAAATTTACTTTTTATACAAGGCCATTTATGTTAAATAAATAATAGTTCTCTATCAACGTAGTACATTTTATTACGACTAGATATTTAAGAAAAGTAAATATATTTATGGCATCATTTATTAAATAAATGAAATTTTTTTTAGTAATGATTGTGATAAAAAAAGTAAATCCAATGCCACATAATTTTACAAATAAATGTTAAAAAAAACGATTAAAGTATGGCATGCAAGTGTGTGAACTGTAGTAGTCAAATGACGATTTGCTAGCTTAGTTTCAGGGCCACGCACGAGGCTCTGAAGGATGTGGACCACTGGTGTGAGGATTAAGGTCTATCGGCCAATCCTCATAAAACAGCAGTTCGCCAGAAAAAGATGACTACAAGGATTAAACCAAACTAGCGATCAAGGGAATAAATCCACTTACAACTATTTCGTGGAACTAAATACTGTTCCTGTATAACTTGCTGTGATTTGTTAGCATTAGCGAGAAATTCGGGTTAGTGAGAGACCTCTATAAGCGAGATTGAGTTTGTGCTCTCACTTTTATCTGTCTATCGATACCATTTATGCAACAGCAGTAACTGATTTAGAATCAAACTGTAAATGTGACCCTTCAGCCGAAGGCAAAGCAGCTCAATTTGTTGTACCATCGATTATGTATGCAGAAAATATTCCAATATTCTTTTTGGTAGTTTACGAAACATACACATTCAATTTCTTTTATGGTACAGTCACGATAGGTAGGTACTTATGTTTGGTCTATTAATTACAGTGAAATCTAAATTCGTGGTCATGTAGTTTTTTTTTTAATCTCGAGAGATACAATCTAATACTTCAGATTCAGTTTCATAATATCCAATTTGTCATTCTATTTAATAAAACGATTACTTCTAATTAATAATAAGGAACTATTGACAAGGTTTGTTTAAAAAAAGAACAACCTACGCTACCGAACTATGGAATAATTATATATATTGTCTAGTTTCTAATCGTTTGGTAAGCTAATGAGTGGGCAGCTTCTTTTGAAAAATTTCATCAACATAATTATATATTTTTCAGAATCGGACTAATCAATGAGTAACTTGCTTTTACTATAGACGAGTAATGGTGTTTAAAATAATTTAGTTTGGTATATTTATGTCGACCGGATCTTCTGGTGTTGAACACTACCCGTTTGTTCAAACTTCTGAAAAAGTTTCTTTAAATTAAATGCTTGTTCTGCTGCATGAAACTTGTTCCTGCATTCACTAATTATTAAGGCAGCTACTACTTGCAGCTACAGTACGTACAAATCTGCCTATGTAAACACTTAAACGTCTAATTAAACAATAATTAAACTAAATTTTTTCTACGAGCGTGCGCAAAATTTAATTTTGCGCACTAGTGCGGACAAGGCGATGTTTTGCGCACTAGTGCTGACAAGGTTTAATTTTGATTAACAAAGTACCGTACGGGGCAACTTGAACTCAAAATTTTCAAATTTCTAAATATTTCATACCAATTATAATATGCTTTGATAACCTCGTTTTTACCACTTTTCAGATGTTTCCTCACCACCTTAAACTATTTTTGAACTGAAAAAATAATGTTTCTCATTTTTAAAAGATTTTTCAAAATTGGGTTCAAGTAGTCTTGCACTGGGGCTACTTGGTCCAACTCACAAAATCTATTGAAATAAGTTATTAAAACAGGTGGTGGGCTCAAGTAGGATCAATGATTTAGAAAGAAAACTCTAAAGAATCATTTTAGCAAGCAAAAAAGTTTATTCAAATATATTAATAGATAATATACGTACAATATGTGAAAAATGGATCCTATCTATAAATTGGGAACATGGAAAATTTCTATTTTTAGCAATTTTGGTGGATCTATTTTTTTTATAATGTCCTCCCACTTATACACCATTATGTCTTTGGTTGCTGGCCATTTCCATCCTTTCTTGCACTTTTGCATGCAATCAACAGTTGATCCATTTTCAACAAGATTGTTGACTACACCCCGAAACAGCAGTTCATTCCAAGTCACCATCACAATATTTCCTTCCTGAATGGAACTCTGATCCATTGTAACATGTGGATCTGGTAACTGGGGTTTTGATGGACCTGGACGAAGCTCTGGAGTCGTCAAATTCAGATCATCCGACCCTTCATCCTCTGAAAAGACAGAGTCACTGTTTCCATCTGAATCTTGAAGGCTGTAATCATCTTCGGAGATAGAATCTTCCAAACTTTGTTTTTCTTTGCCTTTCAGTGCTTTCTTTGAGGTTGATTTTTGAGACGATTTGGCTCCATTTTCTCTTTTGGGCTGATTTGGCTCTTTTTCCTTTCTTTCTCTTAGATAATGAGTTTTCTTCTTCTACAGACTGAACATCACAAATGCCTGCTCCTCCTCACCACTAAATACTGCAGGATGTCCAGGCTTGTTTAGAACATGACCCTTTAATTTTCTCTGGATAGTTGATACACTTATGCTAAAATGAGCTGCTGCCTGTCTCTGAGACATTTCTCCAGACCTAATAGATTCTAGATACAATTGCAGTTCTAAAAAATCTGCATATTTCCTACTTCCATGGGTTCTCTTGTAATTTCGGACCATTTTCAGTTGTATATCTGCAAATAAACTACTATAATTAGCATCTGACCACATTATTTAAAAATATTGGGAGCCTAACATAGTCTAATACGGTGTAAAAATATGGCCGGGGGTTACTTTAACCCGAGCTCAAATAGCCCCACTTTAGGAGTATCAGTGCACTGTAACAAACTTATGGTATTTACCTACTGTGTTAAACATACAGCTATCTATCTCAACTACACTCATTCTCTTCAGTATTACATTAGAAACAAAAAATATACTTTACCTTGAGGATATCAGTTGTTTACCAGAACATACAGGTGGAAGTTCGTAGACCACTGAAATCGGTGTTTATCAAACCCATCAACATAACCCCAATAATGAAAAGGAGGGAAAATCAGAATCTTTGTAACATGCAACAGCCTCTGCTTAGTGCTGCCTTCTGTTGGGGAAACGCTCAACTATGTCCATGCTCTAAGTTTTACATGTCCCGGGAATGTTTGAATCTCTTTTTCACTTGTGGCTCAAATAGCCCCTGCATGTTCAAGTAACCCCGGTTTACGGTACCTACCATTAACAATATTTATACACCAGTAAAACCGTTTCTATGACAATGACATTTGTCGTCAATGTGACATTTGCCACTCCTTCCATTATTTTAACTACAACTAATAAGTAAGTCCAAGCCCAGGTTTTTTAAAAAACAGTGGAAAACATTGAAGCAGAAGACAATGAGGAAATACCGGTTCATATTTTAGACAAAGCCGCGGGTACCTGCAATAGTCTAGACCCCAAAGGTCGTCCCAAAAATATGAAAAGCAATATGCAGAATTTAGCAAATGGTGTGATATAAATAAAGTGAAGCCCTTTAGAGAAGAATTCTTAGCCTATTTATCGGAACAGTCGGAAAAATATAAGCCCCCAACGCTATGGTCCAAGTATTCGGTTCTGAAAACTATGTGTAAAATCAAGTTAAATTTGGACATTGGAAAATATTTTAAACTGACCGCCTTTTTAAAGAGACAAAATTTAGGGTACAGGCCTAAAAAATCTAAAGTGTTTACTCAAGAAGAGATAACCAAATTCATGGAAGAAGCTCCCAACGAAACTTATCTTATGGTAAAAGTTGCTACAATCTTCGGCTTAGCAGGTGCTTGTCGCCGTAAAGAGTTGACAAAAATAAATTTACACGATATAGAAGATAAACAGAATTTAATTCTACTTAAATTTAGAGACTCAAAATATCATACTGCCCGAAATTTTGGGATTAAAACTGAAGCCACTAATGGAATATACCTGCAATTATATCGTAAATATTTAAATATTTGGCCTCATATTACTACACATCGACATTTCTTTGTGAATTATAAAAACGGCAAGTGTACATGTCAGTGTGTCGGAATAAACATATTCGGCAAAATGCCATCTGAACTAGCGGCTTTTCTGGGCTTACCCGACCCAGAGCTATACACAGGTCATAGTTTCCGCCACAGTTCGGCGACAATATTAGCTGATAATGGAGAACAAATTACTAATATCACAGGTCTCGGTGGTTGGAAATCCACAGCTGTGGCGGAAGAATATTTGGAGGAGTCACTAAAAAATAAGAAAGAAATGTCAAACAAAATTTTGCAGATGTCATGTAGTACCACCACTACTAGCAATACTTCTACAAGCGTCGAGACCCACGATGACAATGTTCTAATAATAATAATTCACCAGATATTACTGAAAATCGTTTGCAAGAAAATATTATTTCAACTCCAGCTGGCACCGAGGGAAACTACAAAAACAATACAAAACAAGTAATTTCCTTCATACAAGGAACCGCCTCTTCAGAATTAACATTGCATAATGTTTCACATTGTTCATTTACTTTTAATATAGTTAATAATAATTAAATGAAATAATGACTTTTTATATAGTTGTTGCTTAGTATTTTGTTATGAATATAATTTTTTAAATTAATTGTCTAATTTTTTATTTTTAGTTCTCGCTCGTAGAAAAAATACTGTTCCTAACTCTTGCGCAAAGTGTCTTGTTCGCACTCGACTACTACAGCCAGCGTGCGAACATGACTTTGCGCACTAGTTAGGAAATCTACTATTAAGTTATAAACACGTTTGCAGAAATTAAGCAAAATAAAAACAACGAGAGAATTGAAAACCGTATACTTTTTTGACAAATAACCAGAGACGGATGTTAGAATATTTATTAACTAAATGTAAAACTACAATGTAAGTATTTATTAAATTTATTCATCAAAATCAGCTTAAACCCCAACAAAATTAGTATGATTGAATAGGCATATTCAATACCTGTCAAACGAGATCACTTGCCATTACGTTTCATTCAAAATTATCGTTGTAATACAACGAAATTTTTTTTATAAATATTCTAAAACCTACGCTCCCCCTATTAAAAAAAATATTCCAGCAAGAGTCTAAAAGTAAAACAGCAAAGTAGTGGGGTAAAACTGTAAAATATGCAGTGAATAATTACCTCAAATATTTTTATTCTTTCTATGACTTTATCTGTATATTTTACGAATCTTACCCATTTAAGCAAACCATATAATATGTACACATTAAGCGAGATGCGGCCCTGGAAACAGCTTGATATCCAATTACAAAATAGTCTGATGATATTTCATTCTTGACTACCAATTGAAAAAGTTTATCAAAAGACGGCATCGATTTTATTGCTTCTTATCTTTTATTTCGATGTACAACATATTATTGTCTTTGCTCTTGCAGAAGTAACTAACAGAATTTCAAATAATTCTTTAAGTGTAGACACTTGTAAGGATTACTGTAAATATTTTAGTATGATTTTATATACACTGTGTCCGTAAAGTATGGAACAAATTCATTTTTAGCTTTACAGACTGTTTTAAGAAATAATCCACGTCAAATTTTTATTTTATTTTACTGTATTTTAATTGTATATTGTGACACGAGTGCAGAAAGTAATCTATTCCACACGATGTGTGAAAGTTGTAGCACGAGCGAATGCGACTGTGGAATATAATTGCTGCAAGAGTGGCATACTATACTTTTTCTACGATCAAATTAAATACCTAGCTATGCCAGCAGTTGCGAAATGCCTAATTTTGTCAAAATTAGAAAAAATATATTTATTCAACTTTAATTACATCTAATTATAACTGCAAAAATGTATGTTGACAGTACCACAACTGGCTATATTAATTGCAGATAATTTTTTTTATTTTCACAGTCTTTTCTATTTTTTCCGAAATAGATATTCCACTTGTAGATGCTGTTTCATGCTCAACAGATTGCCATATTTTATTTGCTAATGACATTTTGCTTGAGAGACTGTCATCGATATATCCTTCTACTGTTTCCACCCGCGATTTTTACCCGCCATGTGGTTTGAGTGTTGTTAAATTTACAGTTCATTCATACTTATTCCGTTCTCACTTCTTAAGAACAATAAACGACCCTTTTGTCCCGTATTGTCGGCCGGCGCTTTAGCCAGGTGTTACCTGCTATAAAATTTGAACGGAACAGGCTGGAATTTACTTTTTTTATAGATGTTTGCACATTTGTACATATTTTTAGACAATTTATATCTATCTATCAATATTTCAATTGTTTCTCAATGTAAAAGTAAAAAGCCCACTCCGGCCCTGCCTGCAGCTGGACGGAGTCTGCCGGCCGGTAGGAAGATTTATTGGAGGCAATATAATCGAAGTCCTTAAGTCAGAACGGTATAAGAATGAATGTACTTTACACCACAGTGTGCCACTATCGTGGCCGATGACCGTCGAAAATAATGACTGGTATAGTTTTTAGTATCTAGCAACTTCAAAAATTGAGCAGTTTTCTGTGCTATATTAATAAATTTGTTTATTCCAACACATTGGACTGTACGTTATTTCTAATACTAGGGCAGTCTACAAAAAAAGTAAAATAATATCGATACAAATTTCTGTTAATAATTTTACCTTTGTAAGGAGATATATATGTTGAAAAAATATTCTTTGATCACAATTATTTTTTATTCCTGATTATTTTCTTTTAGTGTACACGATGTGACCACTTTTGATAACAACTTTTTTAAATATTTCGTTCGATAAAACTATTAATTTGTTTATATTATTTTTAGCACTTTAGTATCGTTGTTTATTAGTAAATAACAAAGTGTAGTTTATGTGGTTTTCGGTGTTTGTTACAAAAAGAATCTATAAGAAATACTCAAAAGAAGGTAAAAGTTTTACTATAATATTATGTAGACTGGGTTTATTATTATCTTTTCAAAATTTGCATCTTTTAATTCTACATGCTATTTTCACTAAAATGTTTCATTTTAATGAAATATTTGTTTTTTTATTTATTTTTCTATTACGTTTGAAAATAATTATGGTAGATTTTTAAATGCATGATGAATGTTATTGCTCAGATGTTTTTAATTAAAGCTTTAGAAATAATAATAAAAATATTTTTCTAGACTGTTAGACTGCTAAATGTGTTAATTCCCACAGGATTTCTGGTACATTTTCCATTTGCTCATTTTACAAAAAATCTGTTGTGTTTAAGAACCAGGAGACGCAACTTAATATATTTTCTTAATATTTTAACAAGATTCGTATTTTCAATATCTCCAGTGGTAATTGCAAACTGCCGTATAACTTTTGTGGGATATCAACACGAAAATGGCTTCCTTCGTCTATAACATTTTTAACTAAAAAATATGTTAATTCTGCTTTTCTGTATACTTCTGCCATTCCAATTATCATTACAACCTTAGCCATTAAATATTCTTTGTCATCAGCTTCCACTAAAAATTTGGCAAAATATTTTTTAATAAAAAATTTTGACTTTTTAGCCCTGTACCCGTCCGCTTGCCTTTTAATATATGCTACCAAATTTGTATATTTTTTAATATCAATATTCCTTCTTAGATTTAGTTCAGACCTTAACATTGAGTAAAGTGTCCATAATGTGAAAACAGATCTTTCTTATCCTCCAAATATGCAGGTTAAACTTTCTCATTAACATGTTTAATTTTCTTCTCATCACACAACGTTACAAATTTTTCGTGTGCTAAATCATAAACTGCCTTTGACTTTTGGGAAATTACTGATAATACAGCATTGCCTGCTGCCTCTTCAATATCGCTTGGTAGCTCTTCAGAACTTGAATCACTAATTTTTTAAAAATAAAACTAAAAATATCAATCTCGCTAAAAACCTTCCGTCCAGCCTTTTTTACAAAATGTCAAACTGACAACTAACATGAAGTAACAGCAACAAACTAAATTTATGTTTTCTAAATTATTATCAATTATTTTAAACTTTATTTTTTTATTAGTTAAACTATTAAAACTATTCTCTACTAAAGAATATTTTTATAATAAATTAAAGTGGTTATCGCAAATGTGTAACATTTGTAGCTAAAAAAAACAATTTTTAGAAATAAATTTAAGTAGTTGTGTGCCTAACTAGGAAATAAAAAAACAACTCTGTATATTTATAACTTCATTAGCTAGTATAACAGTTTACATTTTATTATGATCCAATAGAATTAACTAATTGTGTCTATTGTACGATTTAAACTAACAGATATGATTTCCAATTAAATATTTACATTGTTGCAAAAATAGCAGCCGAGGAAATAAACTTTTGATTCTGTTAAATAATAACAGTATCAGTTTCCACGTAAAACACTTAAATTATACTTTCAACCTTTTATTTTTAGTAGAGAAAACAATAACGTTGATTCATCGTAATTAAGCGATTTCAAAAATACACAAACTCATTGGAACAATAAGCTCGCACGTTATTTTTGAAGGCGGAATTTCCATTACTTTTTTTTATCAAAATTTATACGACTACTTTTGCAAACACTTTATGTAAAAAGAGGTCAATAAGATCATGTCTGTGTGATTTCCAATCATAATCTGTATGTATTTTTTTATATTTTGATATTGGCCAAGTTATTGCTTTATTCAAATTAAAGGATAAAATAACATTTTTTGCATCATTTAAGTAGCATGTGGGTAATAAGTAAAGTATCACGTTTATTATCCTAATACGGTAAAACGTGGATATTTTCTAGAATTAATTTCATATAATTTATACTTTGGAAACAGTAGCGTAGATAAATAATATAAATATTCGAATTACAACGTGTTTTTAAATATACACAGATCGTAAGTTGATCATGTTTCTGGCAAAGTTCAAAGAATCTACAAACATATACTTGTCTTCTTCAATTATGATTTTATTGTTGTTTACTGTTTACTGTTAAAATAAATATAATACGCATAAAAATTTTACAAATACAATTATTTATCCAGAATATTAAATGCTATATAGTAATATGTAGGTTAAACAAAGTTTGAGGTTATGTAATTTTAACTTCCCTTTGTGTCATTCTATGCACAGATCCTTATATTTGAGGTTTCTCTTTGCTGCTGTTTCAACGACATTGTAGTTTGATGGTATAATTATAAATGTTTGTAGCTTCTTCTTTTTCATAATTATATTTGGTCTGCTTTCTGAAATAGCTGGTTGCTTCTGGTGTATCGGTAACTGGGTTTGTAGTGTGTATACAATTGTTCATGACTTTAAATTCTTTGTATAAATATTGGCAACCTGATACTATATGTAGTATAGTTTTGCCATAAACACGACAGAGTCTATATTTTGGGGCAGTAGCAATTAATGATATTAGTTTTCATGAGTGATACTCCTTTTTATTTATTTTTGGTTTGTCCTTATCCCATTCTATTGTATTTGTATTTGGTATTAAGATTCAATTTGAAAAGTAAAAGCCTATAAGTAAAGCGCAAAGTTTCTTCAAAATTTTACAACCAACGAATAGCAAAATTATAAAACGACCTTGAAAGTTATTTTTATCTCCAAGGTGAGTTGAGTCACAAAAGGTTCAAAGAAAACGCTAAGTCTATCCCACATACTGTTTATTATCAAAGTTGCAACTAGTTTTGGGCCTATAGGACCATCATCAGGCTGTAAAAAATTAAAATAGATAGAAAAAATACCATGAGAGTAACTTTAAATATTGACTTTAATTGGTAGTATAGATGTGCCATAAGGTAATATATATTTTATTCCAACATTTTTTTAATGCATATTGTTATTATTTCAAAAAGAGACCATAATATCTATAAAATTTTATTTATGACTCATAAAATACATAGAAAAAAAAATTATTTATATTTTTTTAAACGTCCAAATTTTAAAGTTGACAATTGAAATAATTTGGAAAAACCAAATAAAAACGCTAAAGTCAATGTCACAGAATTTTATTGATGGAAAAAAATGTTTAGATACTAGTTTCGGCCTAACATAGAGGCCATCATCAGGCTATAAAAATAGTTATGTTTAGTCATATAAATTAATAAAGAAAGAAGGTTGCGGATGTGCTATTTATTCCAGGCCTTTGAAATTAAATATAAAATACAATGGGTTGCTCAATTTTACCTCCATCGCCGCAAAAGTGATCACCAAAAGCGAGATCACTGCTTAAAACATCCGTATTATTACGGACAGCAGATAAGCACTATTGCTCTGAACATTAAGTTTAGTATTAGTATGTCACATGGTCCTAACCGAAACCTGGAACAACAATGTATACCAACGGTCATGGAAACTCAAAAGGCAACCGCAAAGTTGCCTGCCAAAAACTTTTGGGACCTGTCACAAATTCAAGGATGTACAGAATGTAGAAAAAGATTGCAGGCTATCCAAAAAACTTCTAAAGTATCCACATGACGGAACAGCCAAAACATGCGTTACTATGACCAGTGAGGCGTGGTGCCACAGGGATCTTTACTGGCCATTTTCACCTAAGAAAACATCTGAACATGCAGGTTGGGGTTATCTGATACCTCACTATGTAGAGGAACAAAAAGATGAGACAATTGAATACGTCCTTTGAGAATGAACTATTGCCTATGTGTTGAGGGGTGACTCAACAAGATTTAAAGCTTAAAAATTATTAATATACCCATCACGTTAAATAATTAATTGACAATAAGAATAAATCAATTGCTATGTATGAATGTTCGTCTGTTTGAGTATGACACCTTTTTTTATGTTATCAACTAAATTTTGTAACTTATACATGGATCAGAATAAAATAAATAATACAACTGATGCTTCAATTAAAGTCTTGTGGCCATGTTAATTCCACGATTGCAGCAGCTAACCATTTTTCGGCATAAACTATATAAAAATGTAATTTCAATAAAGCAGGTACGCCATTGCTTGGTACTAGACTGCTGCAAAATTTTTTTAATAGGTGCGAATGCCTCCTAGGTAGAAGCAATATTGTATCTATCTGCATAACTAACTAATTTATAGCTGCGCTTATCAAACCTTATTAAAATATCGTTAATAGTTAAAGCAACATTTTAATATAAATAAATACATTTATATCTACCACGATTTCATTTTAATTTACGTATGATTTTTTACTTGATAAAGCAAAATTAATGTACCAAACATTAAAATTTAAAGGAAATACCGGCAGTATATTATATTAATTTATGTTTTCCTTTCATAATAAAAATGTTGACGTATAATTGGCAAGAGTTTTATTTTTTTACATCAAGTAAACAAATTGGAATTTTCTCAACATGTTTTTTACTAGCAAAAGCTTTATTAGGTATTTTCATTTAATTTTTAAAGTTTATCTGAACATAATATAAAGCATAAATAACATTCTAAGCATTGCTTTCTTGTGCTGTTTTTAACATTACAATAATAATATTTAATTTATTTCGACTTTGTTTCGTTTTATTCACAATTCCATTTTTTGTTAATGATCATCATGGTGTATTACAGTCTGGTTTCCCCGCCTTCCCGTCTAAACTTAAGATGTTCTTGCTCCTAGATTTTTACATTGGCTACTTATTGAAGGTCCAGCTTTTGCATGTTTTCCTAGCTATGTTTTTTTATAGATTTGCTTGCTAATCAATCATAATATAGTCACTGAATTATCCTCTATACCTTGTTGTAAAATTTAGTGTACTTATTTTTCTTCCTTTGTCTGTTCGTTCATAGCAAAAGACGTTCTTGATTAGAGGATTTAAGACACTCGAAGAAGAACTTTCTAAAAACTTAATATCTACTGAATAGGAACTCTGTCTCAGGGCGAAATGGCGGAGCACATTTTGTGAAACTACCGAGAGTTCCAAAGAATATGAATCAATAAGTTTGGTCTGCATTTACTCGAGTCCACAGGCTTCATAGAAGTATTGCCAGCTGTCCTGTTGAGCTTCATCAGAGGTATAGGGACCACTCACATAAAATCTAGCATGTACTAGGGTTTTCCCATAAATAAGGAAAAATGTAGTATCTCAAGTAAAAATGTAAAAAATTTACAGAAATTCATATTACTACAATTTTACTTTAGATACTTTTTGTCTCATTCTGGTCCTGTTTGGGCCCAGTATTGAGCATAGGCTTCCCTTAACGTTACATCTATTCCTATTCTGTGCGATTCTTATCCATGTTAGTCTTGCAGATCTCTTGATATCGTCATACCATTGAGTTATTGGTGGACCTCCATTTCTTTTTCCCGCACATGGTCTCCATTTGAGCATCTTAGCGTTCTTGTCCTTGATGCAAGCGACAGGACCGGCATAATCCCATTTTAACTGTGTTAATCTTGTTGTTGTCAGTTATTTTAGTTCTCTACCTGATCCATTCGTTTCTTCTTCTTTGTCTTAACGAGATACCAATCATTGCCCTTCTCATATCCCTTTGTGACACAATAAATAGATTGGACGAAGAGGTAGATCGCTGGACCTTACGCCCTTGTATTTTTTTTTCTGTGGGGTTATCTCAAGAACAAAGTATATGTAAAACAGCCAACTAGCATTGCAGACCTCAAAGAAAGGATAACTACAGAAATACGGGCTATTTCACCTCAAACTTTAAACGAAGTTCGGGATGACTTTTGTAGAAGACTGTGTCATTGCCAACAACAAGGTGGAAGAACATTTTGAACATTTGTTTTAATGTAAACAATCAATTACGTCAAGTATTTTGTGTATTTACTATCTTGAACAAAATTCCAAATAATTTCAAAATTTCAACCTGTGCAATTCATAATAGACGGTACATGGTATACATAATTGAGATGATGATGATTTAAATTTATGTTTAAAAAGCTCACATTTGAATTTTAAAGTGAACTAGTCCCAGCGTTTTTTATAATCTTCTAAACTAACCCCACAAATAAGTTTATTCCATAAGTGGTTTACACACTGTATATTATAGAAGGTAAATTTTCCATGTAGGTATTTACTGGAAACAAAAAAATTAATATTTAAAAGTGTAACTATATTATGACGTTGGGCGTCAATTTGTGATATGATTTACATGTTGAGAGTGAATTTATAAAAATATTTAGTTTTTAAAAAAAAATAACAATATATGAAAAGAAAAAAAAATGTAATTTACAATAAAACAACTATTAATCTTAATTTCGTCTTTAATTAGTTGTAAAAGATATTTCAATAATTAACAAAATTTATACATGTTTATCACAGCAAATATTATGTTAGTTAAATACCTCGGCTAGGGGTGAGTAAGTTCATTAGCTCTGACTATAGTACAATATTTGTTTTTTTAAGAATTTATAAGGGCGCCACTGAAATCTTTTTATTTTTTATGATACTTGTTTTAAGCTGAGTTATTTAAATAAGTATCATAAGATGACAGAAAGATGTCAGAAAAAACTGTCTATGAAAATAAAAAAAAGGATATGAAAATGTACCAACAGATAAAAGATAAATAGATTTCCTTGGTGCTAAAATGAATGAAATTGAGAATACGTTACATAAAAATAAATAATAAATAAATAACGTTTCGGGAACGTTCCCATACACATTCCCACTCAAATGCTTATGCGCATCAGATTTTGAGGTTATGTGTGTGGTTTTATTTTGTTTGTTGGTTAACTTCTATTATGGTTTGAGCCATTAGCTAATGAATAATCTTGTTTTGTGTACTATTGTGTTAAGATTATATTGTAGGTAGGTAAGTTAAAAATTGTCGTTATTCTAAATATTCAACATTATTTGTAGTAAAAATAAATGCATTTTATATTTGATTGTAGCAACCACAAAAACCAGTAACCATGACGAAGAAATCCATACTATGGAAATATTTTAATGTTGTCATTAAAACTGGAAAGACACAATATGTCTGTAGATTTTGTGATACCACATATTATTATTAGTTATGTTCTTAGTATGTATTTTACTACATTAGTAAAGAATAAAATCTGTTAATTTTTTAAACTTTTATTTTTTTAATATATGGATGGAATAAAGAGGGAAAATAATTTCGGTTTTTTTAAACATTTCCGGGAACTTTCCCAAAAACCCCTTTCCCGGGAATCTGCCCATCTCAAGCAAGGTTTGATGAACAGTCCACCAATGTATAACCATTGGTTATTCGGTAGTAATCCAGTAATGTCTTTGAAATTGAAATTTGTAATGTCTTTGAACTTGAAATTTGTAATGTTTTTGGTATTTTATATTCCAATGCTGTGTATAACACCAATGACAAGAGAATCAATCGTGGTTTAAGGTATTGGACTATGCCACATTAAAGATCGTGTATAAAGTTGGAATTACTGACAGGAATCGTTTATAATAATTAACATGTTAAGAACTCAATACAATAGATGGTGTTAGTGTTAGCCATATCATTAATTTAAAAATACTACGTTTTTAGTTAACATATCATGTTACAAAAGGTTTTTTAAAACATATCATCTCTAGCAAACCCTTTCTGGTTAACTGAACGCCTGTTTCTTTTCGTGAAGCAGCTGAGTATCTTCTTCTCTCTGTATTCTTTGTAACTTGCTATCATTTTCCCAAGAGCTCGTCCTGGGTCTTATTTTTACCTTTTTTTGGGTTTTTTATTGTTACTGCTTTTACTATTCAATCCGGTTTTATGCTTACATCTTCTATTTGCCTCTGTTTTTTTTATTTTCACTTTATATCATTTTATTAGTAATCAATACATTATTTTTAAAAACTAGAAAAATATTGACACAGATAATATTTTATCACTATATATTTCGAACCAAAAGTATGGCAAAAATTACGTCAAATAAATATCTGTTTAAAGATACCTAATATTGGTTAATTGTTCGACGATTATTAACTAATATACTCCGATGGGAAAGGAATTCAACATTCGACGTTTGACGTTTAAAATATCAGATAAAAAATTATTGGTAATTTCTACTTTTAGATGTAAATGTATCGTCGCCAACTTACTTAAATACTCAGCTGCGTTTCACGTTGAGTGACTTAATTTCTGTTATATCTGGCTCAAAGATTATCTTCGTCCATTTAAAGAAGTCGAAGAATGCCAAAGGAATACAACGTGGGCAAAAGTAATTCTTACTAAGCGATGCATGTCAAGATAAATAGATACCAGTAGCAAACACAGAAAAATAACTACACTGCTAAACTGTTTTGTGTGGTCTTGCAATGAATAAGAAGCGGTAACAATATTCTTTTATGTAATATTTCTTAGTAAATTTGTAGATTTTGTAAAATGTTTGTGCAATGGTTGGTGGTAGGTATACAGGAATATCCAGTATAAATAACACGATGGACATTTATTTAGGCTTTTATCGTAAAGAAATTGTATTCTTCACAAGGAATACGATTAAGATAAGAAAACAATTAAAAAAAATAAATTGTACTAACTCTTACTATGTGAAAGTCCATTTTATTAAGAACAGTAAACAACTAAATGGTTAAATTGATTGTACTAACCCTTACTTTTTGGAAGTCCATCTTATTAAGGATAATAAAAAACTCTTCGTTTTAACAAAACTTCCAATATTTATTTAAAAATTGCTTTTTTAAAAGACTCAATGACAGCTGTTTCATAGCGAAACAGCTGTCATTGAGTCTATTAAAAAAGCAATTTTTAAATAAATATTGGAAGTTTTGTTAAAACGAAGAGTTTTTTATTATCCCTAACTAAATGGTTGAATTAAACTTCCACTATTTATTTAAAAATAGTTTTAAAATTCAATGACAGCCGTTTCGCTAGAATCTAACGATGCTAATTCTATGCCTATGTTTGTTTCTTTCCCTGGAATAAAGTGGACATTCTACGATGATGTGCTTCACTGTTAAGGTGGTTGAGCAATTTGTGCACACTAGGGGTGCACTCTTTTATCATTAGATATTTGTGTGTTCGGTTTACCACAGTTTGATTTTTTCTGCCGTCTGGTATTGGTAGTAATTCATAGACTAGTGGTTTGATTTCTTTTAGTTTGGATGAATTTTGATTCCACAAGTTTTGCCAATCCTCGTTTATATAATTCTTAATTATAATTTTGTGATCAGTGTCTGGGTTTTTATCGACTATCTGAATAGATGTATCGGAGGTTGCTGCCTTTGCTGTTGTATCTGCAATTTCATTTCCCTTGATTCTCACATGTGATGGAACCCACATGAATTTAATGTCTTTTTTCTGCTGCTGAAGATATGAGAGATGTTCTTTATTTTTTTGTAAAATCGGATGTTGAGGGCATAGTTGACGAATGCTGTTTAGAGCACTCAATGAGTAAGTAACTATTAGAAAAAGTTTTTCCTGATGTGACGTGTACATTTTAAGAGCTTCTAAGATTGCCATTGTTTTTCCAGTAAATATGCAACATTGTTGGGGAATTTGAGTAACAAATTTTTTATTATTAACCACATATGCCTTGATGAGGTTTTAATGCATCCGTAAAAGCTAGGTTATAACTTTGATAGTTTCCAATTGTTTCTTTATATTTATTAAATAATATATGCGGACTGGTAGATCATTTGGCATAGTAAGAAAGAGATAGGTTTATAGACGATATATGGATGGTCCAAGGTAGAAATTTTATACCGGAGGGGAGTGAGTAAATAAACTGTTCAATGTTTTGGCCACTTTGTAAGAGTCTTTCTCTCAAAGGGAGTGTTTTAGTTGCGTTATTGTTTAGCAACTCTCTGGGTATGATGTTTGTAAATATTGTTTTGTAAACTGGATTAGTGGAATTAGATGATATTCTCGCGGCATAATTTAATGATAGCGGCTTTCGGCGTAGTTTTAAAGGAAGTTTTCCAGAAATGGCGATGGGACTGGATCTAAAGGCGCCTATCGACAATCTTAATGAATATGATTGAATTGTATCCAGGGATTTAAGTATTTTTTTGCTTGCTGTATCGTAACAAATAGCTCCGTAGTCTAATTTACTTCTTATTAAAGATTTGTATAAGCTGTGTGTTTCTTTTTTTATGTTACTTATTTTTAATGTTTTTTACGGTTTTCTTCTGATATAAAATTTAAATAAACTTTTTCATTTCGCTTATCTACTTTTATAAACCATTAGTCGGTATTTATATTATATTATATATTAGTTAATTGAAATAGTAATAGAAATTATAAAAAAATAACCATAACCCACTTTTAATTGGCGATTCTGGACTAAGAACATGCATTAAAAAAATTACATTGCAACTAAAGGGTCCACTATTTTATTAGAAAAATTAACTTTTCCGTAAATTTCGTCAATGATAAAATATGGCTTTAAACGAAAATATATTATTCAAATTAATGTTAATAAAGAATGTATTGTACATATCTTAGACTGTTCGACGCTGTATAAAACAAAAACAGTTTCATAATCAATTTAACCCTGACTAGGAACATCAAAACAAGATCCTAATATTTTGACTGCGTTTTTCGATTGTGATGTATTGCCCGTTATTTCACTGTTTGTTTGACAACGAGTCAAAGTGTATTATAAACATTCCCTGGAGTGTTAACAGTTTAACAATTTCCATATGAGTATCGCGCATTAGTTCGGCTTAACGCTTCTATACATTATAATCCGAAGTTTAAAGCGAAATGCTATTCCGGATGTGAAGTAGTTATTTATGATTCCGCCAACTTGAAATGCTGTTTAATAGAATTAACGTGCTTTTGGTATTGTTCGAACATAAAGCTCGAACATAGATAATTTTTGCATGTCTTTATGTGGGCTGTGACTGGAAAACGTGTTTCGTGTCTTTACTTATTTAATGCGAATTTTAATATATTGAGAATTTACAAACTAATCATAATTATATACCGGGTGTCCCAGAAGTTTCTGAGCCATTTTAACTGCAAATATATCGGAACTTAAAAACCATTGAGAGGTGCTGTTTCCCAGGAACAATTTCTTTTTATATAAATTTTTTTTCAGTATACATGTTTAATTAGTAAAATCTTATATAGGGTGTTTAAAAAAAAGGTGTTTTTTAAATACAAATATCGTCGATATTTTTAATGGCACACTCTGTATTATATTTTTATTCTATTTGAAAGACAAACTCTTTCACTTTGAGAAAATGTATAATTTGTTAAAGTTTATTAAGAATAATAAAAAAACTCTTCGTTTTAACAAAACTTCCATTATTTACCGTTTAAAAAAAGCTTTATATCAATTAAATTCTTATACGGTTTGTGTAAAAATATAATTCAAATTTTATTCTATAGTTTTTGATATACGGCTAGACAAAAACATTTAAAGAAATAATAAATTTACTTGTAATATAAAATACTACGTGTCTTGTAAACAGCGTACTTTATCTTCCTAATATTTTTCCTATTACCCATCGAAGCTATTATACCAAAATCTTTATTCAGTCGAAACTAACCACAGTAACTAACACTCAACACAAGTAACAAGGTTCACTGTTTCCATCTCTAATGACTGGAACAAGGGTTACGATGTTTAATTTACACCAAATACGTCTGAGGGCGCCATCAAACGGAAAGGAAATTTCAAACAGTGAAAAAAAATCGATGAGTAATCCTAGAGGATTAAAAATCGGGGACCATATTTAAAATGTCATTATCTAAGGCATTAGTGATGGAAATTAAAAATTTTTAATATTTACTGCCTCTCCATTTTTTTTCTTGGATTCGTTAATCTTTTGTTGTAATGTCTCTCCGTGATGCCCTAGATAATCTTGTCTTATTTTATTTCCCAAAATTTTAATTATTTTTATTAAATAGTTTCTGAAATATTCCGGATCGAAAAATATGACCGGTGCTGTAATCCCCTTAATCGACTTGTGCGAGCGTTTTTTCAAACATGTCCCCATTTATCTGTTTTTGAATTTATTCCATTCTTCTGTTTCACACTGTTACTTATTTTACCATGAAAACCCATAAAACTGTTTCATTTACTTCAAAATATACAAAAATAATAATAAAAATCGTTAAAAAAATAACCATTCTGCTTCTATTTGTTTAAAGTGTTGTAGACAAATTAAGTGTCTGAAAACGCACACAGGCAATTAAAATCAATTATTTATACTTACTCAACATGCTTACTAACAAGTTTTTATAATTACTCTGGAATGCCTGAAGAAAAAACTATTATAGATGAAGAAGATAATAATGAAGTTTTTATTTACAGTGAACGCTATGTCGAAAATGATTATTGTAGGTCTGTTGCTTAAACAAAAAAAAAACACGGCGACCACCACCATTCAGTCAGCACTGTTAAAAATTAATGGTACATACATCAGAACCAAACTCGTGCTTTCATTAGCTTCATTATACGTTGCCACTATTTTTCTTTTGCACTTCGTGGTGGCCGCAATAATTAATCTCGAATTTTATGGTCGTTGTTAACCATAACAGGAAACCCTTCATGATGAATTTTGACAACTATGTTCACCGACCAAGACTCGATCATTAATATATCGTAGCCTTACGTGAAAAATATTAATCAAATAGAATGAGACTACTTAAAATTAATTCGGTAGAGTAGAAAGCTAAGGTCGAAAATATACAATGTATTTTCAAATGTCTTAACACATTCGTTTACTATAAGTAAAATATCACTATTATAGGGAAAAATCAATTAAAATTTCTTGAATCAATTCTGGTTACTGTTAAAAAACTCAATGAGTATCACAATTTTAACACCACCTTTAAAAATTAAACAGTTACAAATTAAATCTATTGCACTAACACTTACTCTGTGGAAGTCCATCTTACTAAGAATATGAAACAAAAAAACTTTTGAACCAAACTTCCAAGTTTATTTTTACAAATTAGTTTATAAACTCTAAGAAATGACTAAAAACATCAGCGCTAATGAAAAATATTTAATTAAACAAACCTTTTATGCACCTTTTAATCACCTAAACTTCTGTATCTGTAATTCTGGGAGGGTGGGTCACCCCACTGCACTTAGGCCACATTTGGCCCATTGTGCGTCCTTCTGAGATTGAGCTTAACCTATTGGCTCGTCAACCATCCTACCTGTTTAAAGTTCACTCAAATTGGCATGTGTTAGCCAGTTCTCGCCGAATATAGAAAGTCTTATTAGAGAGAGCGCCGGACATTCACAAAGGACGTGCTCAACTCTCTCATCCTCTTGTTCACATCCTCTACATAGTAGGCTGTCAGATAAACCCAACCTGTTCAGATGTTTTCGTAGCTGACAATGGCCAGTAAGTATATTTGTGACCAACCGCAGGTCCTTTCTGATCATGGCCACGTATTTCTTGGCTGCTTTACTATTCGGATATTTCAGGAGTTCCTTGGATAGTATGCAACCTTTTTCTTCGTCCCATCCTCCCCTGAATTTGCCAAGGGAGCGTTCCTTTACTAGGTCAACCACCGCTGATGCCGGCAAGCTGACAAGACTACCGGGTCCCAAGAGCCTTTGGGAGGCAGCTTTTCTAGCCAACGAGTTAGCTATGTGGTTGCCTTTTGAAATTCCATGACCTTTTATCCAGCCTAGAGTAACCACATTATTGTTGCAGGCTTCCGTAAGGGCCATGTGACATTCTAATACTAGACCTGATGTGATCCGTGGCCTAAACTTAAAATATTCACTTGACGAATGATGGAAAAATATATTTTTGTTGCAAATAAAGATTCCTTGTTTTAACAAACAGTATGACCGATAAAGTTATAACCCCATTATTCTAGGATGAAAAATGCATTTATATCTTAATTGCTCGATATTACAAAATCATAATGAGTACCTGGCAACATTGCAAAATTTAAACGTCATTTAGATTGTTATTTCTGTATTGCAAAAAAAGTTGCCTAACTATCTATTTAGTTTGGTTAAATACTCTACGGTAGCCTCTAATTGAAAAATTCATCCAATGATAATAAACTTAGTATGCACCAACATTAAAGACCTTTTTTAATGCTACCTCCACACTCTCATCCTCGAGTGACTGCGAGACCAAGCGAGAGTTTAATACTTTCCAGCCGAAGAATTCTTTCTTGGATAAAATAGTTTTTTTAACAGCTCTCCTAAACGTTAAATGTCATATAAAGTAGGTTTTAAAAAAATAGAAATGAATTTTAAGCTGAAAGCATGAAGTTAAAAACAAATCTCTATTCTTTCCTCTCAGAGTTTTTTAAATAAAAAAAAACTATTTTTCCGGATTAGCCCAAAACAGCCATGTAAAACGATAGCCTTCTTTCTAACCAAATTATTGGCTTCTTTCAAAAGTAACAAAAGGTTTATGGGAAAGAGTTATTACTCGAATAAAGAAGTAATATTTACAACCTATTAGTCCCCAGTACAAAGACCTCTAATTTTTTTGACACATACAAATTTCATACTTTGTGAGTTCTTTCTTCGCGTCGAGTCCGACAAACTTTTCCTCTGCGAAAACTTTCTACACTCCTGCGTTTTTGAATGCCCCATTCTCGAAAATGTCGATATTACGTCACTATGACTCCCCGTACATACATATTTGATTTTTTAAAAATTGTTTATTATAATTATATTAAAAATTGTGGTCAACTTGTCCGACAAAAATCACCCTCAAAATGTCGATGTGACGTCACTATGACTCCCCGTACATATAAGTTTGATTTTTTAAAAATTGTTTCATGAAATTACGTTAAAAATTGTGGTCAACTTGTTCGACAAAAATCATGCCGCGTATAGAGTGTCCACCGCTCTGAAAATGTCGATATGACGTCATTACATCTCCCCGTACATATAATAATAAATTTAATATTTTTCGATTTGAAATAAAATACTGATTGTAAAAAAACATGTGTCCGACAAATATAATACTACAAACTAATAAAAAATTAAAAATTGATGAATTATTTAATATTTCTTCATAATAATTCATCTTTGACATATTGCAAAGGAAGTAAACCATCCATATCTCAAATGTGACTTACAATACTTACAAACTATAATACTTCTAATTTTGTAATAATATACATCAATTATTATGGATATCAATAGTTACTTCAGAATTTGTCCAAATTAGTTATCCAGCAACACATACATTTGAATCGCTGAAAGATTACCCGTGCGTCACGATTCAACGATCATATCACCCACATCTTTTCTATGTGCTGTCCTTTTCTATAAATATCAAAGGATAATATTAAATTATAAACTGTTGTCTTCTCTATCCTATTCGTATGCTTACATACAATGACGCACGGGTAATCTCTCAGCGTTTCAAGTGTATATTTGTCTCCTGTATATTATTAGTTTAAAATAAGAGAATATAATGTGTGTCTTTGTAGAATAGTGCTGCGGCACTCGCCTTTCAGGTTTGTGCTACAAACGCACACTCGTGAGAAAAATTGAGCTTTTCCCACGTGTTGCACACTATACTTTTTCTACGACTGTAAATTAATAAATAATTTAACAATTTCAAAGTAATATATTTCAAGTAGGTACTTATAAACTAATTTTTATGATAATTTATAGCTCTAAGGTGACATTTTCAGCTTTTGCTGTTATTTCTGGGGGAGTGTTTTCAAACTCACTGTCGCTGATGTCCATAATTAGGTACCTACTTATTTTTTTTATATTTTGACACAAAATTTAGTGGAATTAAACTAAAATTAAACACCTTCTCTCTACTTTCATAACACTAACATTTGGGTACTCTGTACTTTTTAACGTTTGACGTTTTATGACAGTAGTCCAAAGCATTCTATAATCGAAAATTCTGTTGATTATTTCTCTATGGTACCGTGGCCCAAGCCGTGGGAAAGATTTTTTCCCACGGCTTAGGAAAAGTGACACTTTGTAGTTTCGTACATTGTGGGAAAAGGACTATTTTCCATAGCAGTCGTAGAAAAATGTAATTTCTATTCTTTTCAATAGAAAAAAAACGAAACTTATGAAATAGAAAATTAAATGAACAATTAAGTTAATACAATAAAACATTTAAATTAAATAAAAATTATAAAAAAAACCAATTAATAAAAGAAATGTAGGATAAAAAATTTTTAAAATAATTTTTGTTACCGATTTCAGCTTTGAACCATCGTCAGCTGACGAAAATATTTCTAGTAAATTTCATTCTTCTGTAGCCTCAGCTTCATGTTTGTCATTTTCAGTAGGTACCATCTACTTCTTGGTTAGTTTATAAAATAATATTTCTTCAGAAACAATTTAAATTACTGAAATTTATTGTACTAACCCTTACTCTGTTGAAGTCCATCTTAATAAGAATATTGAAAATATAAATTTTTCACAAAATCTTCAACTTTTATTCAAAAAATCTTTTTAAAAAATACAATTACGATATGTCAATTTGATGATGCTTTATAATGGTGAGGACGATATTGATGAATGTCGTAAAAATTATGATGATTATGATGATAATGATGATGATGATTTAATTAGTAATTCTCATGTAGAATGATTTTTTTTTATTTTTCAATAAAAAATAAATTACATATTTTTATACCTTTTTATATAAAATAAAATATCAATATAAATGAAAGCAGATTTTGAATTTTCCAGGTTTTTCAAATGAAATTATTTTATAATTGAGTTGTTGATTTGTAAATTTTATGTCATCCAGTAAAATTTATTCAGTCAGAAAACGACAAAAGTAACTACGCCATTGGTTTTGATGTCTTTTTTTCATTTTCTTGTCGAACTGACTATATAACTCAATATATTTGTCGGACAAATCGATATTTGTAATTAGAATACTATTATCTATCATTGTTATTTTTGTCCTACATGTATATACGGGGAGGTGTAATGACGTCAAATCGACATTTTCGGAGCGGTGGACACTCTATACGCTGCATGATTTTTGTCGGACAAGTTGACCACAATTTTTAACGTAATTTCATGAAACAATTTAAAAAAAATCAAACTTATATATGTACGGGGAGTCATAGTGACTTCACATCGACATTTTAAGCATGATTTTCGAGAATGTCGAGAATCGAGGATTCAGAAACGCAGGAGCGCAGAAAGTTTGCAGAGTTCGCAGAGGAAAAGTTTGTCGGTCTCGACGAGAAGAAAGCACTCACAAAGTATAAAATTTGTATGTGTCAAAAAAATTAGAGGTCCTTGTACTGGGGACTATATTGAAAGAAGTAGTAAATATTTAAAACATTAACATTATTAAAAAGTTAGTTTAATATAAAAGCAAAAATATACAAACTTAAAATAATTGTTTACGTATTAGTGCAAATACTGTTTGGTATATTTTTATCCAGGTTATAGTTTGAAATAAATTGTAATCGACAAGAAATCCTTTTTAGGGTTTGAAAGTATCCACGAGTCTTAACCTATCAAATTAAATGCCCATTGCACTATATCACTACTGCACATGGTTGATTAGCCAATAAAACCAGCAGTAGTTAATTTAGAATTTGATTTAAACAACCTTTTTGCAAATTAAACCAGTCTAAAAGCATAAATCTGACGGTTTAATTAACAAACACGCTCTTTCGCTATGTGACAGATTTGTTTCATCTTTCGGAATAATTTTCGGGCGATTTCTTTATGGCTTCACCGCTCGTACATAAAAAAATGAACATTGGCACTTGTTTATAATCATAACAGGCGAAAGCTGCAGGGTTTATTAGCAATTTTAAGATGATTCGTCTGCCAAACGCATCTTTTCTGTAACCGTAGGTGGATGCAGTTGTTTTATAAAATGAAATCGTGTTCGTTTGGATTGCAGCGGCTTTATTACCGTGTAAATGGTTCGACTAAATGTGGGAAAACTTAAAGATGCAAGTATTTCGTTGAACACCTACTCTATTATTTGATTAGAAGAATGATGATTGGATGGAATCATTATAGCGACGTTTATTATTATATGCTTGTGGAAATTTAAAATTCAAATTTCTTTCCGACATACTTGGAATTTAAATGCATTAAACTGTAAAGAAAGTTACGAGTAGGGGTTTGCGAGACTGGCTCGATGTCTCGGTTTATTAAGGAGATTTGGAAAAAAGCTTAGTAATGAAAAATAATTTTCATGGTTTCTACTAAAACCAACCACGACATAAAGGGTTGCTTTACAATATTTCGCTAAAAGTTGTAATTTTTTTGTTCAATGTAAACCAAAACTTTGCTATCTGTATTCATTTAAACTAACAAACTATTTTAGAATTTGGAAAAGCCATATGGAATAATAGTATATTGTGTATCTAGGAGTAAAAGCGATACATTCCCGGACGACAATGGCGTCTGGGAATGTGCTTTTACTCCGAGGTGCACATACTATTTTTTCTGAAATCACATTCAATATTGCGATTTTCTATTTAAAATTGAGGATTTCCATCCCCCATGTCTTTTTAAAGCAAATAAATCTACTCCAGCATTTACCAAAATTGTTGCAGAGGATCGACGGGAACAATGTCCTGTGTATTAATCTGTAATTGACAAATTTAAAAATTTTGCAACAATTTGAGGCATTTTACCAAACTGATGTACTCCCACTATTTGACTGCAACCTTTCCCATTTAAATATTTGTTTAATAATGTTAATCTCCTTCATAAAAGATGATTGAGAAAGGAGAATGTTAAAAGCTCTATGAAAGAAACTGTTAAAGGCAGCTAACTTGTGTGATACAGGAATCATCCTTTAACTTCTTCTTCTTTTATTGGTCATGATATGTACTTAAACTTCAGAATTGTTAGTCAACACCCCCTTGTTTTTTATTTTTATTAATTTAAATTTAAATAGTTATATATTATTGATTTCATAATTTTACTGTTCATATTGTTCAACTTTAGTTGTTCGAACTAATTTGCTTGTTTTTGATAATATCAGCATTGTCTTTACATAATTTCTTATATCCACAGACACAACGACTTTTAACCTTGTTTTGTGCTTCTACTTCTTATATTTCATGTTGTATGATTTCCGTTCTAAAGCGTCTTTGTTTGATCGCCGCCATTGCTGTTAAACTGTGTTTTTGAGTAATCAGTGCTCTTATTCAGTTTGTTTAGTGTTATGGACTTTTCTAACATTAATCCAACATGTCTCTCAAAATTATAATTATCTTATGTCTATTATTGACATTGTTTGAGTTTGGCCTAGTTGAGTGCCCTTCAAAGATCTCTACAAGATCGGATGTTCCACATCCCAACATCTTTTCTTGGATTTTTCATCAATTTCACATTAGAAATTTTTTTCAGAACTTATACTTTACTCCATTTGCCATGATTATTTCCTCTTTGACCTCTTGCATTGGGGAAAATAAAAATAAATTGTTTTATTTTATTTTCACCCTACCGGATGTTTTAACTTTGTCAACCCATACATAGATAGGTTTACCTTTCTATAAATTTTTTAGTTGTATAAGACACATTTTCTATTCAGCATATAGTTTTATAATTGATCTTAATTTTATACTTATTCATGTTACTAAATATTTTGATGTCACACTTGTTCCTCTTTTCATAATTTCCTTAATAATTTTACCATTTCACTATTTTGTTTACTCAAGCATTTTGTTCGAGCAATTATGGTTTTTTAGCAATTTTATACTAAGGTATGTTTTTTGTAATTTTGTTAAATATGTAATGACCTCATCCTGTTTTTTCTAGCCTGATGATGGCCTTCTAAAAAGGCCGAAACTAGTCGCTATTATACTAAATAAAAATCTGTGACATTGATTTTGTGTTTCCCTTCAATCATTGTTTAGTCACATTTGAGAAATGGATGATTTACTTCTTTTGAAATATACATTATCTGATGCTTGAGTTATAAAAATTTCAATTTGTTCAAGTAACAACACTTTTGATTTCTTTGGTTTGTAATTGTCACTTTGACATTTTAGAAAGGCACGTAGTTTAAAATATTTTGTTATATCAATATCTTCTCTAGTACTAAGTACGCTTTTCAGCATTGAGTAGGTAATTTGACCACAATGTAGAAGCTTTTAACTTCTTCGATAAATCTGAAAAGTTCTGTTCTTGTCTATAATCTATAAAACTCATATTTTGCTTTGGATAAGAGCAAGAGGAGGACCGCCTGAATATTAACTGTCTTTTGTTAAACTTTTTTAACAGAAACTTAATTTAATCTAAATTAAAATTTTGTCATTTATGCAGATTATGTATTTAATTTTTGAATTTAGGGTTAAATGTCCTTGCTAAATTTGTTTTATGATTTTTTTAATTAAATAATTATCTAAAAGTAGAGCGACAATGTTTTTTAGACACGCTTATTTTGAAAAATTTGCAGTAATGTAGTATAAATGTTGATGTGTATAGTTTGTTTATAAACGACGGCACTGAATGTAAAACAAAACTCCATTAAACAAAAAATTTTAGCAAGTCATACAAACACACCTGTTTTCTTACAAACCGGATTAATATAGACTTAACTTCCTAAACGAAGTAGTTCTGACGCCTTTTATTATTCAAGTGTTATGGCAATTCTTAATTTTCCAATACCACCAAGCGGTACATCAAAGAGCCGCAGCCATCTATTGTAGACATAATCTCGATAACGCACGATCGAGATATTATCTTCACGGGAGGGCGTACCATTACATGACATATTCTTCCGTTACAGGTAAATAAAGTTTAAAAACATGGACAAAACAATGTTTAATGCAATTACTAGTTTTATTTGGATTGGCAATTAAAATAAAACAAATAAATGAGAATATTATGGACGGGTATCTTTTAGGTGTATTGGCTAGAAATTGTAAATTTTGTTGACATATTACTGATAAGTGATGATTAATTTCAAAGTAGACAACGTCTAATAAATATCTAAATCAGTTTTTCTATTAGTATTAGTAGTGAAATTTATTGTAAATTCCCATTGTGGATATCTGTCACATTAAGAACATTTAAAAAAGTCTCCTTTTTATACAGATTTGGATACAACTAATAATACATTATTTTTGACATAAATCAGTGACTTAGACTATAATATTGCACTGAAAAAGCTAAAACCCAAAAAGTCGGAAGGGACTGCTGAAATATCACCTTTTTTATTAAAGGCATGTAGTGAGTGGGTAAGGCAGCCTTTAATGCATATTTATATCCTTATTTTAAAAACCAGTATATTTCCTTAATCTGGAAAACTGGATTAGTGTGCCCCAAATTTAAGTCGGGTGACAAAATAAATATATCGAAAACTACCGACCTCCATCAATTATGTGTGCTCCGGCCAAACTTTTAAAACAAATATTATACTGTAAATTGTATACACATTTTGAAAGCCACATAGCTCCTCACCAAAATGGATTTGTCTGTATCTATTTTGGTAACAATTTGTAAAAACACTAAAATAATTAATAAATAATAATATAAAAGCAGCTTATTTTACCATAATACTAAAGATAATATATGATTTAAGTGATATAAATATGTAACTGGTAATAATTTTCTATTTACAATATTTTTAAAGATATATACAATGTAAAATTATTTAAAATTGATTCCATTGATTAATGTAAACTGATCATAGAAAATTATTTAAATTATATCTAGTATAAACATGTGGCAATCATATATCTTACACGGTTTAGATTAAAAATTTAAATTATTCTTGGAGATACATAATAAAATAAGCTTGATTTATGTATTTTTAAGTAAATTTTAATCTAGAATGTATGTAAATAATTTACTTACTAGACTGTTCTAAAAATTAATTATGTAATACGAAAAAAGAAGACAGATATATTTGTACTGGACTTGTTCTTAAGATTTCCAGTAATTCAATAATTATATAGTGTCGGTATGTTTAGTCGTATGTAATTAAAACAGAGAGGGAAATAGGTACTTCTAGAATTTTCTGGAAACAATTTTGATTTAACTGAGTTAGGATTACTCGAGAGATATCTGGACATTTCAAGAAGGAGTTGAAATGTATAAAAAGTCTTGGGAAGAGGTCGTGGTAATCAGTCAATCTAACAAGATCAGTTAATCATAAGCAGTCAGTAATAGTTCATTAGTTAGTTGAAGTCAAGAAATAAGTGAATAAGTTTAAATCATCAATTAATGATAAATGATAAAGTCTTCAAAAATAATTCCTAGTGAATAAAAGGAAAAAAAAGTGACATTATAAGAATATAACTGCATTTAAGGACTCTAAAACTATAAGTGCATTTAAGCAAGTTTTCGGCTTGTATATAAAACATCAAGTGCTTGAATAAACAGAAATAGTTCTATAATTTTGTGCGCCTCTTTGTTGCTGTCAAAAGTCTGAAAGGCATGCGCAGTTGTTTCACAAAAAAAGCTAGCCATAGAATTGCGAGCAAAAAGCTGAAATGTACGAGTTACATTAGTGCTATAAATTACCAGTAATAATTAAATTTAAACAATAACAACCATCAAACACTGAACTGTATCCTTGAATCCGTTGGAAAGAACAATTGTATCACATATCCCCTTATGATAACGAATATTTATTAATAATGTCGTTGACAAGAGTGAGGAGTACAAAATTGTAGATAAACTACAATGTGGCCCGGTACGAAAAACATCCACTCTACAAGTTAAGGTCAAATAGTTTTTTTTAAACATTTTAAATTCTTGGAGTAGTTAGTTTTTTAAATTTGTTTTTATAATAAATTTGTAGCTGTAATTAAGCAATTTTTTATTTAAACACCTAACAATCCAACCAGAAACTTGCAGAACATAAGCCCCCAAGAAACATAAGCTCATACTTTATTAGCAACATTTAAATAATATCAAATGTTAATTCCATATCAAATACTCATCAATATTATATGTATATGTATGTATGTATGTATGTATAAGTTAGGGGTGATAATTACACTGCGACCTATAGGATCTATTGTGTCCCTCCTTACTTGCCATGTTCTGATATTTTCTCAGACTTATAGCAGCTCTTCGAGTCCTATTTTCCTGAGGAAGTTTAGGACATCGTCGGGCTTCAAATCAGGTAGATCCCCTTCTTCTATTTCATGTGCTCCTAGGTATCTGACCCTAGAATTCGGCAAGGCAGGGCATTCTGCGAGTATGTGTATTGAGGTTTCATCCTCTTCCTCACAGAATCTGCACTTTGCTTCATCTGCTAACCCTAGTTTCTTCATGTGGCTTCTTAACCGGCAATGCCCGGTTAATATTCCCGTTAAAATTCGGAGCCTTTTTTTACTGAGGTTGAGGCAGCTAAGAGATCTCTTCTGGTCATAGTTCCCCAGTAGTATCTTAGATTGCCTCAGTCCTTCCAGCTGATTCCAGTACTTGGATTTTTCTTTCTCCATTTCTTCCCTTAGTTTTCCTAAGATTACTCTACTGCTGATCCCACAAGATGGTTCTGGTCCCAAATGTGGGGTTTCAGCTTTTTGCCAGCTTATCTGCTGTTTCGTTCCCCTCTATTCCTATGTGTCCCGGGACCCATAGGAGGGTGACAGTGTTCTTCTGGCCCAGTTCATTTAGTTTGCCTAGGCATTCCCAAACCATCTTCGAACTGATTATATTTGAACTCAGCGCTTTGATGGCTGCTTGACTATCCGACATGATCACAATCTCTTGTCTGCGGTAGTTTCTTCCAATATTGAATTCCACACATCTTTCGATGGCGCGGACTTCTACTTGAAAGATGCTCGGGTATGTGCCCAAGCTTTCTAAGTATTTGGCTCTCGGTCCAAAAACTCCTATCCCAGTTCCCTCGTCTAGCTTGGAACCGTCCGTATACCACTTTATGGTATTCTGATTTAAATTCTGTATGGTGTCTTCGTCCCATTCAGATTTATTACTCAACCTTGTGATGAATTTTCTCACAAAGTTAAATTTCTTTGGCATATCATCTTGGGGCATTTCCCAAGTTTGATCAAAATGAAGTGATCGGGGTTTTTCCCTGATAATTCCTTCTTTGATCATTCTATATATAGGTTTCTTCCTTACACTTTCTAACAGAATGTGCAGTGGGGTTAAGTTTAAAATCACCTCCATTGAAGCAGTGGGGCAAGTTCCCATTGCTCCAGTGATACATGAACAGGCTAGTCTCTGAATCTTCGAGAGATTTTTCCTCGTCGTACTCAGATTAGCCCTTGCTCCCCAAGCCACTGCCCCTCATCAATATTAGAAACATATATATCAATATCAAATATCTATTAATACAAGTTAGTTAATTATACTGTACAAAAGTATTAAAATCATAATATTCTTTACATAAGATGTTGGAGTAAGGAACGTATCGCTTTGCAAGTAAGCAACTTTTCATTTTGTCAACTTCAGGTCATTTATTGTACGTACTCTTACTTTCTGGAAATCTATCGTATTGAGAAACAGAAAATAAACAACAGTTTTTTTGTAAATTGATTTTTACAGCGAGTCTAATATAGATCCAGAATTTTTCAATAATTATTACTACCAAATTAACCAAATTAATTAGAACTAATAATTTTTAAAATAGTTTAGATTGGTTTGGTGCAGTGATTCATTTCTAATAATACCAAATTAACACATAATTGAGATATAATAAGTGGATCACTGAGTGCTGAGCGAAGCGAGGTTCGCAGCACCAAATTAATTAGAACTAATAATGTTTAAAGTAGTTTAGATTGATCTATAAACCCCTATTTATTAAAAAATATTAAATAATCTAAAGAAAATCGTGATAACCCTTTGTATTAATCACACAAAATTCTTCATCTACCTAATTCAAAATAACCATCATTAGTGGCTTATTCTGTATTTTCAGCCCACTTTAAACTTTCCGGTTCCTCCGAGGGAAATTAAATCGTTTCTAAATATCAATCACAACTCTACTCTATATCCGGATGTATTCTCAACTAAAAAAGAAAAAAGATTACCACTGAATGTCCAAGCAATTGTATTAAAAATGCAGTATATTTAAAACACTGCCCTATTATTTTTTTTCAAGTTTTACCTGTAGTAAAACATAAAAAAAATTGAAGTAGCTATTCATTTTTCACAACCACTGATTTATTTGACTGATTATTATTGAAAAGTTTTTCCTTGTAATAAAAAAAGGAAAGTTGACATTGGTATACTTTCCATAACTAAATATCTCATTCATAACGTTTAATTACCTTAAGTATTTCACAATGTTTTACATTTTTTCATAATATTTAAAGCGAAAGAGATTTTCCAAATACCGAACTCGATCTACTTGAGCTATATTAAAAAAAACTCCATAAATCAAATGTCTTGCAGTATCCAATCGTACGAGTCTATATTTCAGATTGATATCTAGTACATGTGTTGTTGTCTACGTGAATATTTCGTAGGTAACTATTTACCTTTAGGGGACGTGCCAAAGTCAAGAAATATGCGCGTGATCGATAATACGGCCTCCATCATTTACTTAGCTTTATGCTAATATCGAAACTTAAACATGCATTTTATTATTTCGTATACCTACTAATTTATTACAACAACCTGGGACAACATAAACGCTCCATTAAGTTTAGCTTATGTTATACGACTTGAATTGACCTCAACTTTTTGTTATTTATACCTAACAATTTGTTTAAGAGCTAACGCGTCATCACTTCTCGTTTGAAAGTTGGTAAAAATCATCTAGGACGTCGTAAATCAGTGTTACCAACTCTCGGAAATATTTACCCCTAACTCTAACTCAAAACCCCCTAAAACTGCGTCAATTATTTGAAAATCCCCCTAAAAAATAATATTCAATTAAAATAATATAATAAGTAATATTCAGTAATATTTGTTAATGCTTTTTATTTATAAATTAACTAATACATTAAAAATTATGTCAGTTTCCTCTGAAGAGTCAGAATTTTTAAAATCATACATGTTAACATTGAATAAACTTAACATTTTAGAAGATGGAGTGAATGTTGTGCAAGATCCACCATTACGAATTAATGTGAATCGAATCATCATTATGCTTTGCAACATTTCAATCGATAGTTTATTTCGCAGCTTATTTTTAACTATATTATAGATCGAGAAAGCGCGTTCAACACTTGCATTCGAAATGGGAACCGTAACAAATGCCAATCCGAATTTTCCAATATTTTCGAAACGTTTACATCCTGCTGCGTCCAAATCGTTATACACTTCGTAATAAAAATCGGCTGAAGTACAAGTATTAGTCCATGTTTTATTGGCTAATTGTTGCCACTCAGACTCGACGTCATTTTTGTTGCCATAAATATGAACACGATGAATGTGGTTTAATATTGGTTTCAAATCGGATTTGACTTGAGAAGTAGCAACCTTTGGGTGCAAATCAGCAACTGTTTTTAACATTGATAAATTATCCGGAAGCCTTTTCTGAATTTGTTCGGCCAGACAAGTTAAAAAGTTCTTGCATCTTTCTCTGACATCCAACAAGTCTTTTTCTTCCAATTCTTGTGATATAGTTTGAAAATCGAAGCCAAAGTACATTGAAGCTGTATGCATTAGATGCTTCTGGAAATTAAATTGTACAAGCTCAGAGTCCACCAATTTTTCCAATTGAGAAGGTACAACAAGTCGTTTCAGCAAGTTTTTGTACAATAAGAACAGATCTTCAAATAATTTGGTAGGCTCAACATTGTCACTTTGAAAAAGTAAATTCAATTGAGTCACAGTTTTCAATTCATTCCTTAAAAAAATCAAGAGTGCTTTGAAAGGAGTTCTTCGCATGACATCATAAAGCTGTTCTGCCATGTAACATTTATCATCAGACTTAGCAATCGAAAAGAGCAGCTTTAATTCGTCCCACTGATCCAATATAGTAACAACAGCTTGATAGCGAGCGAGCCAGCGGGTTCCACTAAGTCCTTGAATTTTTTTTGGGTTCCTATTGTTATTCATGGTTTCAAATAATGATTTGTAGTACTCTAAACGTTTAGGACTGTATGAAAACCAATTATGGGCTTCTCTTACAAGAAACTCTAATTGGCGTGGTAATAATTCAGCCGCTTTTTCCGCGCATAAATGCAAAGAATGACTAATGCATTTCACAACAATTAAATCAGGCAGATCTCTTTTGAAAATAGCAGTCACTGAATTATATTTACCAACCATAACGTTTGCTCCATCTACGCCGATTCCGATCATATTTTCTACTTTTAATCCATCCTTTTGAAGTTCATTTGTAATTGATTGATGTACACTTTTCGCGTCACATTCTATTATCTTTATTATTCTATAAAAAGTTGTGACAACTTGCCTTGTCTTGTGTGAAAAAAAGCGCAGCATAATACACAAGACTTTCTGAGTCGAGAGATCAGTGCTCTCATCGATAATTATTGAATATGGATAATTTCCTATCTCTTCAATTAAAGCTTCAAGCATTGATGGAGCAAGCACATTTTTTATAAGCATCGAACACTTAGTGCGATGAAGTTTTATATTTTTTAGAGCATCTGATGAAGGATCTAGCTGAGGAAGTATATTAATTAAATGATCTACTGTTAACAAAGAACAGTGTTCGGCGATAAATGCAGCGATTTTCAATTCGGCGATTTTTGTACTTTCTGATAAAACTGGCTTATATATTTCAGATATAGATTTACATCCCTTTGCTGATTTTTCCCTGGCTATGGCTGTTTTATGTTTTTCAGTTTTAGCGTGACTAATCAAATCCTTTTTGTGGGCTTTCAATACAACACGGCAATATTTACAAGTCGCCAATCTGTCATTTGTCACATCAGGTTCAAGCCATCCTGCAATAAAAGCATAAATTGTAAATAACGACTTATGACTTCAGTACCTATACACATACCACCGAAAATAGGAAAACATTTAAACATGGCAACAACAACACCACACAATATGGGGATTAAATTTCCTTACCTTTTAATTCTGGATCTGTTTCCCAAACCTTCGTATATTTTTGATAATACATTTTTTTTTCCTTAGGCATGATTAATAAATTGTTCGTTTACACCGCAGTGCGATAATGCAATAGAAATAATAAACAATAATCTATAGCGTGCAAGCATATAAACAATACACATACAATAACCTCGAAATCTCCAGTCGCCACAGACTATACTCTGATTTTTTATTCCGTAGAATTCTGAAATTTCAACAGTGTTGCAATGGAAAAAATACTCTCTCTCCGAAGAAATAGGTTACAGAGATGAAAAAAATTATTCGCTTCGAAAATTATTATTTCTTTTCCTCAAGTGTTAGATAGGATTTTTTAATTAGTAATGAAAATGTGCTCATATTTTATACCATTTCATTTACCCACAGAGTAGGTAAATATTGCAGAGTAGGAAAATATAATTACACTAGATGTCACCCAGTTCTAAGTCATTCGCTAGGTGAAAAAATAAATTTAATTGATTATTGCATTGGATAGTTCTATTATCTTCAGAATATTATATATTCAGAAAAACCCTAAAAATACCCCTAAACATATAAAACCCCTAAAAAAATCCCATTCCACTAATTTACCCCCTAAATTTGGGGGGAAAACCCCTAAGTTGGGAACACTGTCGTAAATGTGAAAAAGAGCAACATCGACTAATTTCAGAACTATTGGGTAGTGGAAGGAGGGATTTAATTCGGTGCCAGGTAAAGGGCTACATTTGACCGACCACCGTAATATTTTCGTTTTATTACAGATAGTGGGCTAGTTACATAATATTTTTAATTTAAATAACTAATGTCTGGTTACTTATTTTTATGAATCAATGTCGGACAAAAATTATATTTTTCTTCTCAAATATTAGTCAGATAAAATGTTTTTTGATATATTAAAAAGTGTCTGATATCTACTTTATTTGGAGAAATAGGACTTCCCATGGGAAGACCGTCATTTTGAATATAAACTTTGTTATCAAAAGTAAAATAATTTTGACAAATGCATACATTAAATAGATCAATTATGTCTGATATTATACCTGGATGGATATTTTTTCATCTAATAGCTTTTTAACTAGAACTATACATTCTTTAGGAGGTATTTTTGAGAACATAGTTACGTCAAACGATAGTAATTTAGTATTATTTTGTAAATTACATTTATTCAATTTTTTGATCAAATCTAATGAATTTTGTACTGAATATTTAGATGTGTAACCATAATTGTTTAGGATACTATTTAATTTTTTAGCTACTTTAAGAAAAATGGTTGGACATATCCAATACTATTTTCTCAGTGGCCACAGATAAAAATTTGTAGTTTATTTGGCACAAATATAAAAAATAACTACTGTTTGTCGCAAAAAGAGTGGAAAATTTGGTAAAATATAAAATAATACAAATTATATCGGCATATACTAAAATGACAACTTTATTATATATTTATTTATATCAACAACCTTTTTTGTTTCCATAACTACATATGTACACACATACAGGATGTAAAAAGTAAAATTTGTAACATTCTCCCCCTTTGGCAAATATTTATATTCTGCAAAACAATTAAAATTAAAATAAAATTCAAATTTTACAATCTATCACTAAAATTGAAAACGTGTCGGAATTTTTATTTCTCGTCCGCTTTATAGGGGTTGTTGGTTTTTATGCCATCATGTTTTTCTCCTTCTTTTTCTGACATTTGTTCTTTCATTTCATCATGTTTGTCTTCTTCTTTTTGTGTTTTTAGTTCTTCCTTGTTCTCTTCTTGGATAGATAAATCCGCTGTAGTGGTCTTGTGACTTCTCAATCAGCGAGTTTAATCCGGGCAACCCTTGGTACTCCATATTTTCCTTTATAAATTTCTATTATTTTCCCCAAAGACCAAAATATTCTTTTTAAATGGTCGATTTCAATAAGAACAATGTCTCCTGCTCTCAAAACTGCCGACTTCTTCTGAGCACTTTGAATCAACTCTGCCAGGTATTTTTTTTTATAGTATTCTGATTAATTTTTCCCACTAACCTCCCCACCACGGAGCCGCGCAAGAAATAAAAATATCCAAACCTTTTCATTTCCTTTAACTTACAAAGGTCCTGCAAGATCTACTCCTGTTACGTTGAAAGCTTTTCCAGTTTTAAATCTATGAAGTGGGAGAGGTGCTGCAGGTACCTGGATAGTTTCAAGTTTGTGTTTCTTACAAAATTTATATTTTTGGTCCTTAATATCCAAAACTTTTCTCTTTAAAGTTGAAGTAAAGTTTGAACTCCAATATGCCTCAAAATTCTATGCTGCTCTGAGATCAATCGTTCAACAATTTCGTGATCACAGGGTAATAACATTGGATATCTAAAATTATAAGATCATCCTCTGCCTTTTTGAATAAATTTTACAATTTTTAATTTAGCTTCATCAACTTCAGGTGTAGTCAATTCACCCACTATTTCCTTTTTCTAAAAGCATTGTTAAAAAATCTATTTATCCATGTAACGATTCGTACAGTTTCGGTGTAACTGCTGAAAGCAGAAAATAATGAGCTTAGGACTTGGCTTGAATTAATTCAACTTTAATTTTTCCTTGCAATTCTGACCTTAAAAGTGGCATATGCAACTTTACTGGCATCTGAAAATACATGCAGAGAAATTGATTCAGAATTGGATGCAATTAATGAAATATTACTTAATTTTCTGGGAATACCAACAAAAGATAAATTAATACTGTTATTCAGATTCACATATACGATTATTCACTTATATCAGAAGAGCTTAAATTATTTCTGGAAATTTTTTTGAGCGTGCTTGAATATTTCGATGTATTTTCCTCGAAGATCAGTATAAATACATTCAGGATAATCCCTTAGAGCTAAAAACATCTAGGCTTTAGTATTGTTATGTCTTATTACTTCTATACTTGGTCTAGTCTTAATATTACCTAATTAACATCAGGTACCTAGCTACAAATAAACAAAATGTAACTTCAATATGTCAATCAGACGATGCTAGTTTTTAACGAAACAGCTGTCATTGAATTTAAAAACGTATTTTCGAATAAATACTATTGTACTAAGGGTTAGTACAATAAATTTCAATAAAACAGCTTTATGTTTACAACCCTTTTCAGATCTAAATATTAGCGATTTTACAAACTATCTACCTTTGCGTAATTCTGTTCAGCCTGAATCCGTATTTTTTTTATTTTCATCATTTATAATTCCATCGAAATACTGATAAAGAAATTTCAAAGTAATTTATACAATTTCACTTATTTTCTCGCATCATTAATGTCAAATTTTTATAATATATTATTAACTACACAGCCTGCAGCATTAGCGAAACAAAAAATAAGATAGTATTAAGTCGTTTATAACATTGTAGCAGTATAATTTTCTCAATTTTGCCGTTCCGTTACTGCGTATAAAACTTATTGGTATGCCCTTAAAAAAGAAAAAAAACTGAAAAATGTAGTTGCAACAGAAGAATGATGATTGTATGTAATGATGAGTCACAATGAGTGATCTGAGAACGCTGATACCCGAATCCAGTCGTGTCGGTAAATTTAATATAATTTGATGTGGTGACTTAAGAAATAATGACATCGATGTTATAAAATTTAAATGATGTAACTTTTAAAAATTAGATGAAACGATATATTAGCTTGTGAGAAAATGAATAAATAAACAGAATATGGTAAATCCTTTGCTCTAATCCAATGAATCACACGCGTTATTCCTTATTCCTTATTTTAAATTTAGCTAATTAAATATATTATCTTTAGACTTTAACCAACTACATAAGAAACTTAAAGTTCTTACGCAATTATTTTGCATTTTCTCGACTTCGTCTAGAGCTGCAAACTTCATGCATCGTGCAAAAAGAGAGAAGAGAGTCATTAAATTAATATTTTTTTTTAAATCTAGTTTGTTTGACAAATATACTAAGTGACATAAAAATCCGAACACCCAGTTTAAATCATTATATTTTACTATATGCACTAAAGCATTTAGTTTTATTTTAAGGTAAACAATATGCGATATATTGAATATCAGAATGCCTTGTATATATTATTATTAAATTATTTTTAAATTTAATAGTTTTGACCTCTTATATAACATTTATTGTAATGATACTAAAAATTATGTTACGTGTTAAGAAGCAGTTGTACCGGCTTTATCCTTCGAGAGTAAAAAAAAATGGAACTTTAGACCAGCATTGTGTGTACATAAAGTGGTCCAAGAAAAAAAATTAATTTATTAAGAGGATGCCTGCTAATTTAAAATCCGCTCATTACCAAAATTGTTTACACAACCTTATCGGGTTAATTTAAACAACTTAGTCTGCCGGTTACAATCTTCACTGCAATTACTAGTTTGTAAAGAAACCGATGAATATATATTTCATGGTAATGATGGCCGGCAAGTTATGTGAAACCAATATACGTTCTGTCGGTTCTGAATCAGAAACTGATCATTAAGGGCAATGCACTCATAAATGAAGAGCCTTCTTTTTTAGACAGACATAAAAGTTGATGCAAAGCGGGTAGTAGGTACAGCGCCCGAAAATATTTAACAAGCAAAAAATGCCGCGTTCTTGCTTTTCTTATATTTTTTTTATTTGTTTAAATAAAAAATGTGAATTATTTGTTCCAATTTGATTACAACACACACCCATTTAAAAAATAAGAAAATAATTTCAATATGTTTATTTCTTACAAAAAATCTATAAAAATCGGAAATCTTTTTGTTATAGCATTTTTTGCTTGGTCACTTATTTAGCTTTCTTTACTGGTACATTTCAGCCTTTTGCTCGCAATTCTATTGCTAGCTTTTTTTGTGAAACAACTGCGCATGCTTTTCAGACTTTTGACTGCAACAAAAAGGCGCACAAAATTATAGAACCAATTGTATTTATTCAAGGTCAAATCTGCGCAATCCTGCCTATTTTAGGGAATTTTGATGGAACAACCTAAAATCTATGTTGGCAGATATGTCAGTTTACGTCAGCTGATTCTATTCTGTCATCTATTAAGCATAATAATCATTGAAGTATTTTATGGTAATAATTATATGTTTATTCAGAACTTCGTGTGTACTTACAGTTTGTATTTGTATAAAATGTTGTTTTGAAAATGTCTAAAACATAACCTCAAATATTCATAAACTGACAATACTTATCAAATAACGAAAAAAATCTCTCAAAAGTTGCGGCAATATACGAAGGCATGGTAAAAATTTGCTAACAATTCAAAATAGACTTGCAGGAAAAAGGCTGAAATGTACGAGTACCTTTAGCGAAACGGCCGTCATTGTCATTAAAAACCTAATATTTTTCAAATAATCTTGAAAGTTACGTTAAAACGAAGATTTTTTATTATTCTTACTAATATTTTTACACAAAAGTTTATTTAAAGACACCAATACATTGTAGCATGCTGAATGTCTTTCATAAAACGGAAAAAATATTTTATATCCTTGTGGGACATTAAAAAATCTAATACGTACCGGTTTTTCTGGTACATTAAAAAAATTACGAAAGTATCAAGTTACTAATATCAAATCCAGATTTTAATACGATAATTATTTCATGCCGTATTCGTTTACTCCTGGCTGTCATTTAAAATACATATAAGAATATTACCATACATTAAAGTTGTCATGAAGTAGTGCGGTTTATTGGCTACAATATCTTGGTGTTCACTATAATTTACTTAATGTCAACTTATATTCAATACGATTAATAGTCCAGGCAAATTGAAAGTTTCATTTCGGAATGAGAGGTAGTTATTTATTAAATCTCAAGACCTATAAATTTAATCGAATAAACTGTCGAAATATTTCGAACAAATCTAAAAAGCAAAATTATGCAAAAAATATTTGAACATTTTTATCCATTTAGGTCGAGAGGTATACGGCCAGATAATTTTCTGAGTAACAACAACAAATTAAATTAAATTAAAAAAATCTGGTGTTTACAAAATTAATTGTCCAAAGTGTAATGCTGTATATAAAGGTCAAACACAAAGAAATTTTGAAGTAAGATTTAACGAACATTTAAGAGCATATAGATTAAAACAACCAGATAAGTCAAATTATGCAAAAACCTACTTAAACATCCAACCTCACTCTTACACACCAATGACATCCAAATACTACACACTTGTAATAAAAAACAAATTTAGATTTCCTTTAAGAACTTGAAATAAAAAAAAACATCTAGCAGATCCACAATTTAAAGTTGTTAATGAACAAATAAATATGGGAAGTTCTCCAATTTTAAAGTGTTTGCTTTGATTGAGTCTTCATTTTATACATAGATAAGACGTAATTGTAACACAAATATATTAAGTTATTGTAAAGATCAGCATGATATAGTTTTTTCCTGGTTTTTCTATATCATTGCACAGTTATACTGATCTTAGAGGGAAGTACATCCAGGATAATCCCTTAGGGCTAATAACATCTAGGCTTTAATATTGTTATGTCTTATTACTTCCATACTTGGTCTAGCCTTATAACTACCCAATAAAGATCAGGTACATAGCTACAAACAAACAAAATGTAACTTCAATATGTCAATCTGACGATGCTAGTTGTATAGCGAAACGGCTGTCATTGAGTTTAAAAAAGCAATTTTTAAATAAATGAAAGTTTTGTTAAAACAAAGAGTTTTTTTATTATTCTTAACAACAAAAGAAATTACATATGAGAATTTTTGTTTATTTGTCAAATTGACATATCAACAATGTTCCGACTATTTTTTTATTGTTGTTTTAGCCAATGGAGATGCGATTAGGCGATAATCTTGCACTAGTGCGGATTATCGATAGTAATGTAAAGCTCTTGTGATATTAAAAGTGAAAATTTTTTTTATCTGTCAAATTTCACATTTCAACAATGTTTTGATTGTTGTTTTAGCCAATGGGCATGCGATAAGGCGATAATCTTGCACTAGTGCACGTCATTTGAAATAAATTTAGACATTATTACTGACAGTGACAATACATTTCTTCAATGAGCAGTAAATCCTAAATTCATTTTTATTAATTGTTGAATCAATGGACAAACCAAATGATTCCAAACAACTTTTTTTATGGTATGTTTTATAGGGAGTTAATTACTGTTCTTTCATTGGTAAGTGTTCATTCATATGATTTACATATCACTAAAGTAGATAGACGAACAATTTCCGTAAAAATATTATAACCTTCAAAGTTGTGCATTGTCATTAATTTTAGAATCGTACTTTAAAAATCGAATTTGGAAGTATTTGCTTATATATTTAATTATGATACGTTATATTTCAAAGTATAAAGTATAATAATAAGAAAATAAGTCAAACAAAAGTTATAGTATTGCCGTTTGGAATCATTTCGTTGACATTTCCCAGTTCAACAAATTACAACATAAATTTTGACGTCACACTTTCCAGTCCATTGAAACGACTTTGTAAAAGAATGCACGATTTTGCTCCAGAAATTGATATCCTCTAAATATATCTCAATATAAAGAACCACAGCCAAGGTATCGAATGGGATTGTAAACAGCAATTATTTTTAATAAATTATTTATTTATACTGTAGCTAACGTATTAATTATAGGTAAGGATGAGCATTCCTGCAAACCATCCGATGTTAAAGTTATTAAAATGCGATTATCATAAAATGTTTCATCACGCCATCGTTGATTACTGAATTATTTCATCTTTTGTCTTCAACACAATGCTATAAAAATGTCAAGGATAATAAAAAAAATTGCATTATAAACATTGAAAATATTTAAAATGAAATTCCGTTTTGTAAAAATGTCCCACAAGTTTTCCACTGCAATAAATTGAATCTAACTAAAAAACTAAAAATACCAGTTCCTTTTAAAACTATTACAAAATTACTGTTTTAAAAGCGGTGATTTAGATCGTATAAAGCTTGACTCACACCTACGATTAGTTAAACGGAAACATTTAAACCATTTATAATCCTTATTTGCCTACATTTGATTATAAACACTAAAACAAGTATTCAAATGTGTTGTTTTTCTTGCGACATGAAAAACAAGTGTTTCTTTGTGGGCAAGTGTATGTATTTAGTTTATTTAGTATTTACCTACTAGCTAAACAAAGAGCATGTTTTTATTTTCCTAATTCTAGAGTATTTACACCTATATATAACGAATATTTTTTTAATGTTTAATAGTATACCACATAATTTAACAAGCAGAAATATTAATCAAAATAAAAAACTAACATTTTAATGGATACGTTCACCAGCCTCTGGTACGTTCAATTAATCTACAAGAAGCTGCTAAAAATAACAAAATTTAGACGAAGTAAATAATCTATTTCCCAAATGTGACTTAGTAGATGAAGAGAGGAAAGAGCAATGTCAATGTCACATACTTATGTGACATTGACATTGGTCTTTCCATTCTTCATAACAAAATTTACCTGGGCCAGTCAACTTACCATTACACTAACTACAAATATTGTGATCCACCACTCTATCGACTACCCTATCGATATACGGTGTCCCGAAAAAGTTAAAAATTAAATAGTATATTGTGCAACTAGTGGGAAAAGCTCAATTGTTCTCATGAGTGTGTGTTTGTGCCGCAGCACACGAGTGAGAAAAATAGCTTTTCCCACGTGTTGCACACTATACTTTTTCTACGACTGCAAATTAATAAATAATTTAACAATTTAAAAGTAATATATTTCAAGTAGGTACTTATAAACTAATTGTTATGATAATTTATAGTTATATTAGAACATTTTCAGCTTTTGCTGTTATTTCTGGGGGTGTGTTTTCAAACTCACTGTCGCTGATGTTCATAATTAGGTACCTACTTATTTTTTTATATATTAACACAAAATTTAGTTGAATTAAACTAAAATTAAACACCTTCTCTCTACTTTCATAATACTAACATTTGGGTACTCCGTACTTTTTAACGTTTGACGTTTTATGACAGTAGTCCAAAGCATTCTATAATCGAAAATTGTGTTGATTATTTCTCTATGTTACCGTGGCCCAAGCCGTGGGAAAGATTTTTTCCCACGGCTTGGGCAACTTTTCCCACGGCTTAGGAAAAGTGACACTTTGTAGTTTCGTAAATTGTGGGAAAAGGACTATATTCCATAGTAGTCGTAGAAAAAATAATTTAAAACATTACTCTAAAACGGTTTAACCTTAATGTATGAAAATTTATAGGAAATACTAGTAGAGAATACCCAATAAATTGGAAATAGTTGCATTCAATTATTTTGATTTATTATGGATTTTCAGAGGGGATATCTCTGTATTTCTTTGTAAATATTTTATTATGAAAGATACAGCCACCCTTTAAAATGCCAATTTTAATATTGAATATTTAAACTACATTTTCACAAAAATATTAAAAACATCTTTATTATTAAATTACAATTTATAAACAAACAAGATATTTGCCTTAACTCAACTAGTGTTCAATATGACCTCCTACTTCCTGTATACAAGTTCTACATCGTTTCAACAAGGAATACCAAATATTTTGAAAAATTAAATGTTTTTGTCGAAACTCGTTAGCAATTTGTAAAATTCGGTGCCTGAGTTGATCCTCACTGGTTATTTCCACAGAATAAACATTTTCTTTCATATATCCCCAGAAACAAAAATCTAATGGATTTAAACATGGACCGCGTGGTGGCCATTCAGTTGGTGCATCGGGCCCCCTTCCAATTCAACGTCCTGGATATTCTCGAAACAAAAAAAGTTTTACGGCGTTACCAAAATGTGGTGGCGCACCACCTTGCATAAAATACATTTTTCGTCTAATTGCTAATGGGACATTTTCTAAGCAAATTGGTAGATCATTTTGTAAAAATGATAAATAATGTTCCCCGTTTTATTTTGTTTGGAAGAAACACTGGCCCTATCAAATAGTTATCGATTATTCCAGCCGAAACGTTTACTCTAAAATTAACCTGATGATGACGCACTTTTTTAACTTTGGGATTTACATCAGCACAGATATGAGTGTTATGGTGATTAGTAACTCCATTTCTTGTGAAAGTAGATTCGTCAGTAAATAATAGTATATTACATAACGAGTGTGGAAGGTGAAGTATTACGCACAAGTGAAGTTTAGCACGAGCCGCGTAGTGGCGAGTGCGGAAACGTAACGAGTACAAGAAATACACTTTCCAAAGCGTTGTGTACACGATTTTTCCTACGACCCCAATATTTCTTATTATAATAAATATTTTAAATTTATTTATAAAATTTATTTTAATTGTTAGTCATGTTAAAAATTAGGATTTAAACGAGTTTATATATTGCATAGAAATATAATTAATTAAAATCAAATAACCACCTTTCTCAGGAATTCACATCAAAATTCTTTATTAGATAAATGACATTTTAATTTTTTTTGTGGACTATATAAAAATTAAAAGTAAAATGGTCAGTTGGTGAAATTAATTGAAAAGTAATGTAATAATAATAGACACAAAGATAATTGTAAACAGAAATACAAACATAACTTCAAAAATCCACATTCGACACATGCACAGAACATAAACACAATATAAAAAAGAAGAATAAACTGTTTTTCTTTCTAAAAGTGTTTTTATAAAAATAATAATACTGAATAAAAATATGTTTATTTTTTAAAAATTTAAAAACCTATAAGAAACTTTATTCTTACTTTATACAGAAAAATTTGTATTGGCAATTACCATAAAATATTTGACACAAGGAAGATTTAAAAAAAAATTAAATGGTCCTTGCTTTGACATTCATGTGTTTTTACTATTGATAAATTTGACGTAAATGTCACAGATCATAGAACTATATTTTTTTACTTTTCAATACGTGTATTGATATTTACTTTTCAATACGTGTATTGATATTAGCTACTTTCTTAAGTACCAATAAGTGTGCAATCTAGCACTTTCATATGTGGTCGTAGGAAAAATATTATTTATAAAATTTTTGTTGCGTCTATTTTTTTCTAAAAGCCAATCGCAAAATCCCATTCGTTTAGCATAGTCTTTGGGAAGTAATTCTTGAACTTCTGTGATATGGAAGGGGTGAAGTAACTGGTCCTTAACTGTTCTCCAAACCTTTACACGAGATACTCTTAACTCAGCCGCTATCTTTCTCATGCTCGTATCCGGGTGTTCGTCAACAATTTCTATTATATCATCTGCATTCGCAAGGTCTTTTGGACGACCACTATTACCGAGAACTTGTTTTCTTAAAGTGCCTGTTTCTCTTAAATTTCGGTAAATGGTCAGGAAAATTCGCCTATCTGGTACATTTCTATTAGGGAACTTATCAGCATACCGCCTTGTAGCCGCCGCACAATTTCCTTCACATTCGCCTAATTAGAAAATGAAAGTAATGCATACAACCGCTATTTTCATAATGAAATCTTTACCTAATACCAAGTGCATGTCTGCCATTTCTGAGAAACTGTAATTATTTATTTTGAGTTATTAACTAGAAAAACTTTTCTACTTATGTCAACAAAACAACAACAAATACCCTGACAGTAATCAATCAGAGACTACTCAATTATTACATGTAATAATTAATAGGTAGTTTACGTAGCAGATTTGAAATAACTTGCAAATAACATTAATTAAAATTATGTATTACATTAGATTTCTATTATTTTACTCCTATTTATTATTTTATAAATTGTTATTTAATAATAAAGAAGTTTTTAACATTTGTGAAAATGTAGTTTAAATATTCAATATTGAAATTGGCATTTTAAAGGGTCGCTGTATCTTCCATAATAAAATACTTCGAGCAAAACATAATAATGAGTTCTTTTAAGAACATATCAACTTCCAACAAATTCCTGTTGCAAAATTTTCATACTGAAAAAAATTACTTGCATTGACATAATTTGAGATTTATTGCTCAACTTCTTACAGAAAACATCTATTGTTAATTTGTTCACTGGACCAAAGTTTAAGATACCATTTTATTGAGCCTTTCAGAGAACTTGGATTCAATATTATCAACCATAGATCAATGAATCTTAACCAATGAATATTATTTCATAGACAATCCAAGGAAAGTAAAATTTTTAATATTAACGAATAACCTTTTGGTAAAATATGTTTGTTCAACCACACCATGGTTGAATTTTCATTTTTATGCATATGTGTATGGAGAACTAAATAACTGTGCATGTTTTTATAAATTATAGGCTTTTTCTGTGTATTTTTTGGTCCATTATTTAGCTGTTTAACATATCTTACATTCAATTATCCATTAACAATATTTTTTTCCATTGTTATCTTCTTTTTTTATTTAAATAAAATCTTGAATCCATTGTTTTTCCTTGTTTATTTTTTAATGAAAAGAGCCGATATCCCGTTTTAAGATTCTGTCAGCTGCGGTAAAAGTAGTTTTACTCTTGACAAGCCTCGTCACTCGCTTGATGCGTTGTTGTCTGCAGCTTATCACACACTTTGCATCTTCACGGCTTCGATGATTACCAGAACTTACACGTTCTATAAGCATTTGAAAATTTAAACCAGTCAATCAACAAACCTGTACAACATTATGGAAACCATCCAGAATAAAACGTAGAAAATACATAAATTTGTTCAAGTAACTGAAACGAGAATCGTGTATACATTTTGCAGGTGAGTGCACTGACAATTTTATATCATCTTGTATATCTTTACGGACTTGCATCATTGAATACACTACATTAACTGCATTGGGATAAAAAAACCAACAATAAAGAGAGGAACAAAAATAAAAAAAAGTATTTTCATAACGTCTGGTGACTGTTAAAACAGCTCTGATATTTTTAATCCTTACAACTGTTCCTGTACGTAATAAAGTGTATGATATAGAGGCATTTTTGTGTGGACTCTTGTTAATAAACATTTTACATTCGAAAACACAGAACAGTGAAACTAAAATTCTTACACAACCTTTAAATTGTCCAGATTTTTTAGTTTCTTACCAAACTCTTTTTCCTTCACGCTTTATATATTTCTATATCGCATCGATGAATTAAATTAAATATAAGTAAATACCGACAGCCTTGAAGACCACCAGTCTAGTCGATTTTTTTATACTATTGTTTCTTTCTTTAATGAATTTCGACTGAAAAAAAAATTATACGGTTGTGAACACGCTTTATTCATCTCTGACTACCATGAACAATTGATTCGATCAATTTGGTCTACCAACAGAATAAAAATATAAAAATTACCGCCTTTAATGTCATTAATGAACGTATTGGGATGGTGGTCAAGCGGAACAAAATGAACGAAATAGCGCAAAATGCGTTGAATATACTGAAAAAAATATATTAATTGTGTAGTAAGAAAGTAAATATGAAACAAGAATATACAAACGTTTTTGGTTTGCTTGCTGGTATTATTCCTTAAGATAAAAGCCTTTTTGGGATTTATTTAAAATACATCTTCTGTTACTGAATATCTTATGAATATCTTATATTATTTATGTTATACACTAATTACTTTGTATCATATATGACAGTAGTTGTCAAATAAATAAAAAACTAAAAAAATAGTGTCTTGTCTTGTTTGATAATTATATTAAAATACAAGTCTAAAACTCAAGTATTCATTGCTGACAAGCATTAGAGGAGAATACATAAGTGGTCCTTCGAGCAAGTCACATTGAATTGAGTCTGTGGAAGATGTTCAAATCTGTACCTGTGAGAAAAAGTACTAGGACAACAAAAGGAAAAATACCAATAAGATATATGACAGACTGTGGATGTTTTGAAAAAGATATGCCAGAAAAGAAAAATCCTTCAAATCATTCACTTAAGATAGAAGATAAAAAAAACTTTGCCTAACACATCCAAGACCAAGGAAAATCTGAAAATACCAAATCATGGGACTGTACGTACTTCATCGACACATATTACAAAACAAAGTACCATCAGACGAAAACAGTTGGAAATTGAGATAGAAAAAGTAGGAAAACTAGCGGACATTGAAAAAGAAGTGATAGAAAAAGAAGTGGCATTGAAAAAGGTAGAATTAGAAGAACAATTGCAATCATACAGAGGTTCTTTTATCGACAAAAAATATGAACTTGATGAAGATATACAAACTGTTACTTCTAAGTCTTCATTCGTGCAAGAGTGGGTGAACTCATTACAGGAACTGTCTGAGACAAAATTAGACCAAACAATCAAAGTTAATCCTGTGTTATAGATCGTAATTCCAATAAACACCCGATGGAAGAGTTGAAATTAAATCAATTTATGGCTAGGCAATCTTTCAACAAAGAACTTCCAGTTTTTAATGGAGAACCTGGAGAATGGATGAACTTTATAATGCAGTTCAATGAATCAACTAAAATTTGTGGTTACTCTAATGCAGAAAATATCATACGGCTACAAAGAAGTTTGAAAGGTAAAGCCAAAGACTCAGTGTTACTCAAGAACTTGACAAAATAATTGATACTCTAGAAAAGAGATTTGGCAGATCGGAAAAAATTAAGATTTGATCGACTCTGCATTTAAAATCCCTAATATAAAAGAAGAAAGACTAGAAAACATCCTAGATTTTTCAAATAAAGTTCAAAATTTAGCAGTTACAGAGAATACATCTTCTCTGTTTCTAAACAAATACAGAAGAAGATAATAGTATTGGAACGTTGGAAGAAGGTGTCTGACTAGTATATGGAAGACATATAGGCAGTTTGAAGAAATGAGGTTATTGGACAAGATAAGACAATAAAAAGGACACTGCCGTAGATAATCGCCACAAGGTCTCCATTGTCCGTTGGCTTTCTGTACCATATGTAAAGAACTTTAAAAACAAATACGCATCTGGAGTAGATGGGCTTATCCTCAAAATGTTCGCAAATCTGCCGGACGGTGTATTAAATCTTCTAATAAATTTGATTAATGAGTCGTTCCAAATTGGTCTACTTGCCTTAAGACAGCCATAATCATTCCTTTGCATAAAAGAGGTGATAAAGATCAAGTTTCTAACTATCGCCCAATCGCGCTCCGTTATCCAAGATCATTGAAAGGTTTAGTAAAAAAGGCTTATTTTATTTGTGGTTAAATACAATATTCTACCTAAAAATCAATTTGAATTTTTAAGTGGTATATGCACAAATGAAGCAATGTTTTCTCTTTTTAATAATGTCTACTCCAGCTTAAACAATCCACACCCTACAGCTACAATATTTTGTGATTTCTCAAAAGCTTTCGATTGAGTGGATCATAAAATACTACTTCGAATCCTTTCCTAGTGAGAGACTGCAGCTTGTACGAGTTGATGAATTAAGGTCTTCATGCAAGCAAATAGAATTTTGGGTTCCACAAGGTTCAATATTGGGTCCTATATTGTTTTTGCTATTTATCAATGATATTGCTAACTTAAATATCGGCGGTAAAATTTGTCTATTCACAGACGACACTAGCTTTTTTTGGAGTCACCCGGATGTCACCGAACTTCATAGAATCGTTTCACATGACTTAACCATCATCAAATCATGGTGTGATTCTAACCATATGTGTTTGAACGTTTCTAAGACAAAAGTTTTACCATACACATCTGCAATTCCACCTATTATGTTAAATAATTCCACTATAGAGTTCGTTGACTCTGTGAGGTTTTTGGGACTTGTCGTTGACAGCTCTCTAAAATGGGATTTACATATTGACGCTTTGTCAAAAAAACTAAGCTCTTTTTGTTACGCGCTGAGAACAATATCTAGAGAGCTTCACCTGTCAGCTTCAAAAACAGTCTATTTTGCCCTCTTCGAGTCACATCTCCGATATGCACTTCCTCTTTGGGGTACATGTTGTGTGACTCAATTTGAACGTATTTATAAATTACAAAAGAGAGCTGTTCGGTATAAGCTGAAACTCAGCAGTAGGGAATTCTTTAAAAAACATAAAATATTAACACTTCCGTCCCTATTTATCTTTGAATCAATTTCCTTAATTTGGAAACAATCTCATAACTACCCTCTTAGAAGTGCAGAGTATGACCTTTATTTACCAAAACCATGCACGGAATTAATCAAAAGCTCTATTTTTTATAACGCTAAGAAAATACACAACAATCTACCCTTTGAAATAAAGTCCATTTGCTAAAGAGAAGAACCAATTCAGACCACTATTCATATACTCGTATAATACGAGTATTTAATGTGTATTTTATGGTTACTAATAAAGATTAAAAAACAAACTACCGCTGGAAAAAGCTGTGAGAACAAAACTTAAGACGTAAATCACCTAGTTGTCAATGAAACACGACAATCGTTAGTTAGGTACTTGTACTTGCTACATATATACCTACATATTTATTTCACTTAAACGGTTACGCAATTTAGTCGTAGGTCAGGCCTGCAAAGAGTTGTTTGCAGGTGATTGGTGAACAAAATCGTATTTTAATTGGTCAATCGACATTCTAGTGAAATGCAGTTGCCCTTCGATTCGGCCCAGTTTAACTTTTTAAACCGTTAATGCTAATAACTAAACTGTAACAGAAAATAAGTAACGACCAATAAAATTATTTCTGTATGATATTTATTTGTATTAATTATTGAATGTAATTAAAACCCAATCCAGTATAAATATATGTAAGAACTACGAAAATTAAACAAGAAGGGTAACAACACTTTTCATCCCATAACCTTATTTTTTATTATGGAACGTTAACAATAAGTTTATAATTAGCGTCTTTGTAATTAATATAAATAAGGGTACAAAAACATGATTATCTAAAAAATGTAAGGATTTACAAAAATTTTCTTAGACTTTTTGTTAATCGGCATAATTCTTAAACTGTAGAGCAATTTTGTTTGCTGTTCAATAAAAGAAATTGTTTTGTTTTAGTTTTTACAAAAGTTTTACAAAAGGTAACAAGCTTTGAACACGGAGGGAGCCAGTAGTGTCGCATCATATGATATTCGTTCATGCTGTCATGGAAAATAAACTAAAAAATGTCTGACAGTGTGAAAAAACAGTTCAATATCTCGATAAACTATTCCATCTACTATCGATAATTGTCAAGATCCGTACATAATAACTTTTTAGTAATTAGTAGTTTTAAAATTAAGCGATCAAAATATTTAGCATAGAAAATAACATATATTATACAGGGTGTACCAACCTTACGACAAAGTTCGTTATATGGGTTGTTTTAGAAGATATCAAAAAATGTTATTAACAAAAAAGTAGATATCTTTAGGGTCCGTATTTTGAAATACCTTATAGTCTAAGAGCCCGTGAACCCCAGACCTTCGTTATTTTATAAAAGCTGAAAGTTTGTCAGCGCATGCTCCCAAAAGAGGTAAGAACGATGTACTTTTATGAAGTTTGGGTCACCGTGGCTTTGGCAGGTAAACGGTACTGGGTGTGTAAAATCTTAATTCATCAAATAATAAAGTGTGATATTTTGGTATTACCTTCAGAATATTATTAAAAATCACGTTATTGATTGCCAGATACTTAACATCGTGGTAACCCCTTGCCTAACACCCCAATGGAACACCTTGTATTTTATATCATAAATAGAATATCCGATTATGTAACTTTAATTTTTGTTAAGTATTCCCTATACCCAAAGTTTATGAAAACAGCGTTATTTTGTAATATTTATTGTAAACCATAATTATTAATCTATTATGTGAAAGAAATAAACGTTGAATGTAACAAACAATCCTTAAAAATAATAAATTTTAATAAACAATTTATTCTAAATAAAACTAGACACCGAAAGTATAATTCTAACCATCATATTAAACTAAATGTTCAAAGTGTTCACCGTTAACATCAATGCAATGCTGCAGTCTAAGTTCAAATAATTTTTCAGCATATCAACGCTGTGATTCTCTTTCATGTCGTGTCTAGTAGTCGGGGGAGTTTTATAAACCTTATTTTTTATAAAACTCCAACAAAAGAAATATAAATTAGTTAAATCGGCAGACCGGGCTGGCCAATCTTTTGGGCCCCCTCTTCCAATTCATCTGTTATGAAATTCGGTTTTGAAATAATGCATTCGCAAAATTTGGATCTTTACTACGGATACAATATTAATTTTTGGATTTTGGATTTCAAAAAAAAGCAGTATAAAAACCGGAATCTTCAAATGATAAGGCTGAAAATTTTATCAATTGTTTATTTCATTGAAATAAATAAATTCACCAAATTTTAATAACATAACAAACTAGATTTTAAAAAAAAAATATTAATTTAGTGAGTCTCTTCTCAAATTAGAAGAACTATTGAGAACTAGGACTATTGGGGTTCTTAAAACCTCCAAGCCAATCAGATTTTTTCGGAATGTTGTTAAAGTCACTGTATAAGTAAATTTTACATTTTCTTATGGTGGCAATTAATTTCATTGCCATCATTTTTAATAAAGGTTCTTGAAGTCCCATACCAAACATTTCGTAGAAATTTCTGTGATAAAGATTTTTTTAAGGATTAACGGTGTTATTTGTGAAAACCATGCACATAACTACGGGAGTTTATCATATCACTGTTCCTGTATATATATGATGTTGATTCGGTATCAAATGGGCTATTAATATTTTATAACCAATTATACTGGATTTATGAATGCGGTACAAAAGGCGGTGCAGAAACTCTCACATATCTCAGTCAAGAAATCAAAATCAATCAGAACAACTTCCCGAACGTCCAGCTCGACAGTGCGTGTTTAAAAAGTTGATTCAATTAATAAAAATCACTGCACCACTTCATATTATAAATCAGTTTCTCTCAAAGGATCGACAGCGTTAGAAATGAAACTATTTTTATGGAAGCCATAAAATATTGAACATTTTTTTTCCGTTCGGATTCAAAATGTCGCCAGTCAAGCGGAAAAAACGTTCAGATTTATGAAGCTTTTATGACGTTGTACAAGTCTTTTTACGATATATACCTATAAGGTTTTAGACGTGCAAAAAAATGATGATTTTCTTTCGTTTTCATCACGTAAAGACGCTACATACTTCGACTTGTTTATTGCGACTTGCTCAAATGCGGAATACGCGGAAAAAACTCTCGGTATGGGAAGGAACTTTTATAGTAACTGAGTAACAATACGGCATATTTTCATTTCACTTAAAACGTTTTATATGATTTAGAAACGTTAACTGTTTGTTACTCAAAATAATAGAATATAACAAAAATAAAACTAAAACATAAACAAACGTAACCAAACCAATCTTCTTTTTGTTCTGTATAATTTGTGACATGAGCTGCTAGGATTATTCAGCCAAGTTTCTTGTCTTAGTAGGAGTAGGTATGATATTGATCAAAGCAAATAAATAATAAATTTAATAATTTTGCATACAGAAAGTGTTTCATATTGTAATAAAAATGCTACATTAATAGGACCATTAGTTGATTTCATAGTTTTAATTCATAAATAAAGCAAATACTAAACGAGCTTTTGCTACTTTTGAAAACACAAACAGAGAGCGTTTTAAAAATGAATTGCCTGAGTTTATTCATTAATTTTTTTATAGGAAATATGAAAATTAAAAGGTAAACATTTGGTAATAGGGTTATTTTGTTACCCTCTTTTCGCAACGGTAATTACCTACTTTGTTGATATTCAATAGGAGGACACTTCCCCATTATATGGTTGGTCTATCGACAAAGCAACTATAAAAAATAATATTAATATATCTTCTGTATTGACTTTGTACATTCTTAATGAAGAAATCATCAGATAAGAACTTTCTCAAGTAGAACATAATTTGTTATTTATTTGGTTAGCGAATCAGCAAGTTTAACATACATTTGAAAATAGCGATTACTTTAATAGAATTTTATATTTTGTTGATTTTTTTAGAATTAGAATTAAAGAAGATAGCTAAAGCAATATTTAAACAATTATACCCTCTCAAAATTACTCAAGTTATTGATTAATATGTGGATTAGTGGTTAAAACTGCAGAGGTTTGTATCATGAATGGAATTTTAATATGGTTAATAAAGTGATTAATTAAGTAAAGTAAAGTGAATCAACATAAACTAAGCTTTAATTCTAGTTTTTGAAGATTGACATTAATTGTACAACTGCTGTTGCCAGCAATATGTATTAATTGAGTTGTTGATGGATTTACAGTGTTTTCTGTAATCGCGGAAGACGTGTGGCTGTGATGTGCCACTTCAACAAAAGTTGCGCCCCTTTGGATTATTCTTGGAATCTTGTTTTTGCCTTTAATCGATTCTTATATATACTTTTCTGCAACTGAAGAACTCTTCCATCCACCGTGCTGTTTTAGAACTTTAAGGTCAGCTCCAGCATTGGCCAACAACGTTGAGGATGTCCTCCTGAAGCAATGTCCTGTATAATTTTCTGGTTGGTCTAGTTTTAAGAACTCAGCTATTTTCTTAGGTGCTCCGTCAAAAGTATGTATACCAGCTCTTTGAGACAGACATTTTCCTAGTCTATAAGCCACCAAAAGAGCTTTCAGGAAGACGTGTTGCCGTAAATTTCTAAACACATCCAAATAGTGAAACTCATCAATGTTAATCACAGTGAAAGGTCGTCGAATATGCGTTTTTGTCTTTGTCTGGTTAATTTTATCTACTAGTTGAGTACCCGTATCCTCCACATCACTAACTTCTAAATTATAGATTTCTTCCCTTCAGCAACATCCAGCAACTCCAAGTAATGCTATAACTTTGAGTAATAGATATTCTTTATCTGGAGCGTCCCTCATGAAGCTTTCAATTTGTTCCTTTGTCAGCACCTTCGACTGGTCTACATTTTGTTTTTTCAACTTTGGAAAACTTGATATGTTTACATTATCATTAACCATAATCATTGATTTTACCATCGAGTATTTGGACCATAATAAAGAAGGGTTGAATGTTTTTGACTGAAAATTTAAACTGTTAAAAAGAATATTCTTTAAAAAAACTGTTCTTACCACATCCAAAAAGTAAGCCAACAGCACATTTTCATCAGCACTACTTTTCAAATTGTGTTGTTCACACCAGTTGCAAAACAGCGCATATTCTTTTTCATATCTTTTTTCTCAGTTTCTCAGTTTTCTCAGCAATTTCTTTTAATTTCAGATCCATTTTCTACGCAGATGTTTCGTGTGTGCAGAAAAATTCAATATGTCTGCCTTTATTTACATTGTTACTTTGTAACCGCTGTTCATTTTTTATTTATAAGTAACATAATTTTTTCACAGCAGTCTACATGACTTCCTAATAAAATGATCAAATATGTCATTTCAGTTTCATATTTTATTGCGTTTAAAACCAAAGGCAGCATGAAAAAAATATAGTACGATACACGTCCGTGAAGTGATTATTACGGTACTCGATTAGATCTTCTTGACCCGGACTTGTAACGTAAATAACTATGTTATTACAAGTGTGTTAAAAAGGCATGTATTACCTATGAACAGTGTAGAAGGACCGTAGGTCGTACCAAAGGGTTACGGAGTGGATTTACATTGCAATCATAAGACTTATGCTAACCTACGAAGCGATTGCCCGGGGAGTCAAAACAAACCAGCTGACAGCAGTCCGGAAGCCCCAATAACAGCATGACAGCATTAATGACAACTCTGAAAATGCCACGGCGACAGGTACTATCTGTATCTTGGTCGATGGATCTAAAACAGAAGAAGGTTTAGGATGTGGAATTTATTCCACATCCTTAAACTTAAATATAAAGAGGGCAATGGGTAGTAGTGCCAGTGTAGCTCAGACAGAGCTAACTGCTGCCTCGATAACCACAAAAGAGAAATCACTTGTAAAAATATCCGTATCCTTACGGACAACAGACAATTAGTATTAACCCTGAATAGGCCACGGATCACATAAGGTCCAGTATTGGAATGTCAAATGGCTCTTACCGACGCCTGCAACAACAACGTCGTTACTCTAGGATGGATCAAAGATCATGGAGTTTCAAAAGGTAACTGCAAAGCTGACTCGCTGGTTAGAAAAGCCAAAGCAATATACTGGCCACTGTTTTAAGAGATCGGCAGCAACTATATTAGTTGATGCAGGAGGTGATATGCTATCATTAAAGCGACTAGGTGGCTGGCAATCTTCTACAGTTGCGGAAGGCAATGTTAAGGCATTAGGGACCAACAACTTACAATAGTTGTTCTATTGTTATTAATAATTATTATAATAAAGTTTAAATAATTGCGATTTCCTGTATTTCATAGAAGAAAATAGATGGGCGTTATGCGAGTTGTAATCCCATTACGCACTCGTAAAAGTTACGCACTCGCCGCTGCGCTTTAAAAATTAAACCACACAAAAAAAAAGAAAATATTTTTGATCGCTACATACTCGTATAAAGTATTTTTAAATACTTAACTCTGTGTTCTATTTCAGGAGTAATATGAAAGTTGAAATGCACCAATTTAGGTTCCCATCAGTTTGAGTACCACTAACCGTTCACAAATGTTAATTAAAAAATCTTCATACGTTATCTGTCGAATATCTTCGCAGTTAATGATCAAACCGACGGTTTTTTGTCGGTATTAATGAAGTTGAAAAATAAGAGAAGCACCTTTTAAATGTTTTCAGCTTAGAGCTTGTTCTGTCATTGTCGCATCATTTAGTCGTGTCGGTTAGCGTATTCAGCGTATTTAAAGTTGTTTCTCTCGAAAACCTCCCATACTTTATGTCAGGCTGTTTTTATTTACGATAGTAATCCAGTTCAACAAGTTAAAACGGACACTTGGATCTTATTAAAAGAAAATAAAACCAATTTGGCAAATAATCCACCGAACATTTTATTACAACAGGTGGGGGAATCAAATCAAGGCCATATAATACCTATCTATGTTCTTAATAATATTTGTGGGTAGATAGAAATATAAAATTATTGACAAATGCAAAACGACGAGAAAAAAAAGTTAATTGCTTAAAATAAATAAACACACAAAAAGTTTAGCTGTCTATACAGATTTTCTTTTTTGTTAGTTTGGAAAATAAGTCGCCACTAGAAAATTAATTATAAATAAAACATGGCTGACCAGCTGGTTTCTTGCCTTGTCGAAACATTTAGAATGTTACCAAATATTTACTCTGAAAAAGGTACAAGGGGACATTATAATTATATCATCGAGAATAATGTAGGTACATATGATATACATTGCAAACATATGCATCCACAGAAGGAACAGAAGAAGGAAAAATAGAATACTGTAAAGAACTTCAGAAAATTTACTTAGATTTATGTGAAAATAATACAAAACTCTTAAATTTTCTCAGGCAAACGATTTGTTGGTATTATTAATGGGGGACTCGTTAATCCAGTAAGCACTACAAGATTATAACATAATAAATTTTTCTACGCCCATGTCTGTAAATGTCAAAAATCGCACTGTTGTCATTTCATGCAAGTGACATTTAACAATAACATGCACGTAATGAGATTTTATAACGTATACGTGCGTTTAGATAATAGAATGTGTGTTGGTCTACTTTCATACCTTTGGACAATCGAAAAACATAAAATAGCTCCTAATATTAGATTAAAATAGTATTAGACAATAAGAGTAATGCCCCAAATGTCGGCAACACATTATACAATTTCTGTTATTAGTATAAGTGATGAAATTATGAGCATTCCGCAGGGCGTAGAAAAGAGTATAGTACGTTACATGAGTTGTAAACGAATTACTTACAACTTTTGTTACGTAAAAACTATAAAACAAATTTGAACAGAAAATTATGTAAATCTTGTAAAGCATCACCGAGTGGTACAGCCAAAGTTGTATATTAAAATAGTAAATGACGTCAAAATAAAAGACGCAGTGAAGAAAAAGTTTGGTTTGAACTATACAACATGAGCAGAAAGGGATTGGGAATTATGGAAAAATTGAAAAATTAAAAGAAATAGAAATACAGAAAGCATAAACAATTTGGGGAAACTTATCTAGCAAATAATTAAACAAAAAGATGGAATGCTAATGCTGCAAAAGAGGAAGAAGAGAAAAATGAATACCATAAACATAGTGAAAAAAGTAAAAAATGTGTCAGCTAAAGCTATTTTTGTTTCTGGTTCAGAAACAAAGTAGACAAACATAATCCTATTAAGATACATATAACAGGAAAACAGGTCATATAGTATATTGTGTCACAAGAGTAGAGAGTGAAAAACAGCTGTTTTCTGCCTACCTTTATGACTATTAAAATAAAATTTTAAAAAATGTATTGGTTAAGATTCGAACCCGATCCCTCTGCATGAGAGGCATCATGTATTCCTCTACGCCACGATCAGTGTCATATCATAAGATTTATACTATTATGTCTTTGTTCGTCTTCATCATGAGGTATTCAAAATCAGACGCTTCTGTTAAAAATTGAATATCCTCTTCTCTTCTTGTAATTTAAAAATGTCAAATCCAAGGCACACTTTTTCAATACTAAAATAAAAAAATCGTCCCGTTATGAAGTTTGGTTGATAAACAATACTTCCTGCCCTGTTTTTGGTGTTCATAAGATTGTTTTGCGGTAAGGTAGGCGGAAAAAGAGTCTATGAAAACCTTGGCATGATAATCAGAAGAAGTAAAGCAAGTTAGTAAAGAAATGGACAGTAAAGAAAATATAAACAAAAAAGGGGTAGGTCTAAGAAATAATGGATAGAATACATCAAGAAAATCGGGGATAAAAGAGGCGAATAATTATTTACATGAATACGTATTTACATTAGATGAAGGCAATTGCAGGAGATCGAAAACCTTGAAGGAAGCATATAAAAGATAAATATGTGCCTTCACAATATCCTGTGCTCTTATACGAGCTAAGTAATGCAATGTTATTTATCTGCTTAAATTTTGAATCACCTAGTTCTAGTACAATAAGGTAAATAAAATTTATTTTGGCAAAATAACGACCCTGACATTGACTCTATTTAACCAGAGCTATCTGTTTTATACCAAATTCACATATCTAATGGGTTAACACAAATCAAATCTTGATAGTTAAAATTATACTAAAAAAAGTAATACAAAGATGAAGCCGAAGTCATAGTATTTAGTCAAACAATGGAAGTGCTCCGGTGTGTTGAACAATATAATGAAGATAAGAATAACATCTCCATTTTATTTCAAAATGATTCGGTTGTACACAACGAACATATTTTGACATACCATGAAATTGAAATTATATATGGTGGATTGAAAAGATTTTAGTAAATATTTCCTCATGTGAATATAAACGTTTACCATTAACTATGCTACACGGAGGATGTTTTGATCAAATGATTAATAGATAAGTAAACTCCGAGTATATACACCCACTGCATAAAATGGGTTAGGTATATTAACCCAATAGTTTTTTCAATATTTTTACTACTATACAAACCGGTTTTCAATCGAATTCTTAAATAAAAACTTAATCGACATGTCACAAAATGTATTCTTTAGCTCATGTGTAATTTTCTTGATGAAGACGTTATTCGATACATACAGCTTATTTAATATCGCACTAATCATGGAATTTCTGCCATCGGATGGCGTTCTATTACACGCCGCTTTGATTTAATAAGAAATATATCATTTGTACATTAGCATTATCATCAATAATTCAAAGACAAGTTGCATGAGTTTATGACGAAATAAAATCACCAATAATAATTAGGAATTTTTAAGATGATAAAATTGAGCTTCTATATTATTTTATGAGCAGCAATTTTAATTTAATGCCAAAAAGAAAAGTTAATTGTAAGATAGACTTGTACAGTAGCAAATGTCATAATTAATTGCATACTTTGCAAATTTAGAAAAAATACTTTTTAAAATTGCTAACATTGAAATATGTATAATAGTATTATTAGAATAATTGCCTGAATATACTATATTTTATTGGCAATATTTTTTGCATGATGTTTTAGGTGAAATTAATTTTGAAAAACTATTTATAAGAAAACCTTTTATATAAAATTAAAATAACTTTTTGAATCCGATGTTTTATTTGTTAATAACTACCAAAATATATTAAAACAAATATCAATATATCAAGTATTTAGTGAGAACAATCAACAAAAATAATTTTAATAAAGAAATTGAGATTATAAAACAAATAAATACATTAATGGCTATCCATTACCTATATTTGATAAATATATTAATTAATAAGAAAGAACAGAAAATGTCAGTATAACTAATATTTTCCCTCAGCAAACTAAAGAAATTAAAAGTTATAAAAGTAATACATATGGTGGAAATATTTCTAATACTATTTCAAAAATAATATCTTCGGCAACATCTGCATTAATTTCATTCAAAATGTAAAAACAAAATTACCTAAATTAAAAAAATGTGGTGTTTACAAAATTAATTGTCCAAAATGTAATGTAGGTCAAACACAAAGAAATTTTGAAATAAGATTCAATGAACACTTAAGAGCATATATATTACAACAACCAGATAATACATAGATAAGACGTAAATTGTAACACAAATATATTAAGTTATTGTAAAGATCAGCATGATATCGTTTTTCCCTGGTTTTTCTATATCATTGCACAGTTATACTGATCTTAGAGGGAAATACATCCAGGATAATCCCTTAGGGCTTTAATATTGTTATGTCTTATTACTTCCATACTTGGTCTAGCCTTGACTACTTAATCAACATCAGGTACCTAGCTACAAACAAACAAAATGTAACTTCAATATGTCAATCTGACGATGCTAGTTTTTAGCGAAACAGCTGTAATTGAATTTAAAACGTATTTTACGAATAAATAGTGGAAGTTTCATTCAACCGTTTAGTTGTTTACTGTTCTTAATAATGTAGACTTTTACACAGTAAGGGTTAGTATAATAAATTTCATTAAGTATTTAGTGATTGATACTAGATTAAAAGTAATACAACCTTAACACCTGCTCTTATTCGATAATTTAGTTTTCCACTAAAACAATATCCTTTAAAAGACTATTCAGTCTAGGTTTCGTCATCATATCTACCAACTGCTTTTCTGAGGCAAACCTTTACAATTTCAATTAATCCTTCGGTAACAAGCTCTCTAACAAAGAAATGTCTTGTACGGATATTTTAGGTTCTCTTACGAAATTCGGGATTCCTTGACAACTTAATTGCCGCCTCATTATCTACCATTAATTTTGGAATCATCTTCTGTGGAAAGATTTCCTAAAACATTTTCTTCAGCCAAAAAAGTTCTTTTGCTCCTTCACTAGCAGCTACTAACTCAGCCTCTGTCGTTGATAAAGATGATGACTGTCTCTGACTTAACCAACTTACATATGACTCCTGTAGTGGATCTTCCAGAATTATCATCACCTGCATAGTCAGCGTCACTATAGCATTTTAAATCTTCTTGTGTAGTGGTATATTTAATTCCTAAAGCTTTATCAACGACAGAGGCTGAGTTACTGTTAGCAAGCACTAGTTTCCGCTTTCATATAATGATCCAATTTCTTCTTATAATTAGATTTATCAGTTTCATTTCAGGTTTCTTAAATGTTCCTTTTATCACTTCTAAACCGCCTGATATTCCTCTTAATAAAATGTTTACTTTATATTTCCAGGTATTCCAATTTGTTTTTTCTTCCAAGAGACCAATTTGAATTTTTGCCAACTTCATTTTTCTTTCAAATTTATCAACTAGCAGTCCTGCTCGAATGGGTCAATAACCAGTTGAAATTTATTTGGGAAAACTATTTACAAAAAGAATTTTTAATTTAAAATTAAAATAGCTTTTTGAATCTGACGTTTTATTTATCGAACTTATTATACATAACTATCAAAATATATTAAAATAAATATCAATGTATCAAGTATTTAGTGATTGATACTAGATTAAAAGTAATGCAATGTTAACAGTTCTTCCTATTCATATCAGCTCAACTGTACTACAGAGAGAGAAATGTGATTCCAAACCAGAAATGCTGGTATTGGCTTACAAAATAAAAGTTAAAAACCAGTGCAGCTTGAATAGTTAGTTTATTGGATTAAAAAAGGAATTATATAAGAGAAGGTCCCTTAAAGACTTATTCTGTCTGAAAGTGTTATATAGCAACTAGATCTGCAACATACAGGCATATACCTCGAAGCAGTGTAACACTCTATATTATTTATTACATGTAATATCCCTAACAACATCTTAGAAATAATAGGATCATAATTAATGATATCTATAGAACTTTCAAGATCCATTGATATATAAAATAATATAAAGTTAGATAAGAATTCCAGGGGTAATCTATTGAGAAGGTATGTTTAAGGGTAACATAAAAATTTATTTTACTTAATTATTTATGATACTTATAAGTGTTAAAAGTACGTTAAAGGCACGCATGTGAAGGTTTGCAGAATGAGCGAATCGAATACTGCAATTCACATGAGTGCCTTAAAATGTACTTTTAACACGTATATCATACAATATTTTTTCTACAAACGTTCAAATAAAGTAATTATACAGTTTGAATTAAATTTTAAAAACCTGTATTAATACATCCAAAGGAGATAGTTTTAAATTGCATCGTATATTACGGACCCTAGCAACCATTGTTGATATAATTGTTTACGAATCATCATTCTTCCTTAGCCATGGAAAATGGTAAAACAGCAGTGCAAGAAATTAATTTGTCAAATTGCACAAATTGAACTGTTAATATTAATGTTAATAAATAAAATCTAAATATTTTTACGTTTGCTTTCAAAATCTGACAATTCACTGACAGCAGTGTCATAAACATTTTAAGGCACTCAGTGCCTTAAAGTGACATTTTTAAGGCTTTTATGGAGTGCTAAAAATGGAATTTTTAACACGTTTGTAGAAAAAATGATTTTATTAGTTAAAAACGTCAAAATTTAAAGTAAAATGTCAAAGTTAAAAATAAAATTATTAGGTTAAGAACATTACTGTAATGTGTACCTAAATGGCTGTAATGGTTTAAGTATAGGAAGTGTAAGTGTTAGTGAAGGGAAGTGGAAGTTGCAGGTATTAGGAGGTTTGACAGGGAGTGAAAAAAAAGTCATAAGCAATTAAGAAAGAATTTTTTGTAAAAAAAGGTCGAAAGAATAATAATTTAAAATAATTTAAAAATGATAAAATCGAACCGAAAAAGAAAATTAGTTATAAAAAATTATTAAAATAGAAAAGCAGTGACAGTTGGTAATTGATTTAAAAAGTCAGAGAGAATTAACCAAGAAATGATTTTCAAATTACTATAAAGGTAATTATCCGAGCTGTGGTGTGTAGAGAAAGAAGCTAAATTTAATAGATAAAAACAACTAGAGGTCAGGTGATTGGGAGGTACAAGGATATTTGGCATAAAAGGTGTTAGGAAGAATATAGAAGAGAAAAGAGCATTGCGGTAGCTAAGGTTAGTTTATTTTAGTTAAGATTAGATAAGTTAGTTAGGGAAATAGATAAGTTAGATAGGCTAGAAAGGAAGAAGTTTAGTTAGTTAAGAATGTATATGATAATTATTCAAAATTTAAATAAATTTTGTGTTAATAACCCTACCTTAATTAATTAATGAAATTTATTGTAATAACCCTTACAATATGAAAGGCCATCTTATGAAGAGCAGTGAACCACCAAACGTTTGAACGAAACTTCCATTATTTATTAGTTTTTAAATTCAATTACAGCTGTTTCGCTAAAATTAGCATCGTCAGATTGACATTAGATTTCCTTAAAGAACTCATTTGGGTAAGATCAGGTGATCTTGCTGGCCACTCTATTGAACTGAAATCAAAAGACACCTAGCATATCAGCAATTGAAAGTTGTTAACGAACAAATAAATCTTGGAAGTTCTCCACTATTAAACTGTTTACTTTGAATGAGTCTTAATATTTTATACATAGATAAGATGTAATTGTAACACAAATATATTACGTTATTTTAATTTAGTATTGAGCTGTTGATCTCACAATTTTGTTATAAAATACACTTGCTTAGTGTTAGTCTAGGACTTAGTTTTATCAAAAAACCCTAGTTACAAATAAAAAGATTTCAGTGGCGTCCCACTAGTACTATCCTAAAGAAAACAATATTGTACAATTTGTGAATGTGAATGAACTTACTCACTTTTCTAGCCGAGGAACATCGCTACAAATTGACCACCAACGTCACTATAGCAGAAGTAGTAAACAAGAAGACTACTCAGCTCTCTCAATAAACGAAAATTCTACCTTAACGATTACTGGCCAATATAAATCAGGGGAAATCAGGGGAAAAACCCCGATCACTTCATTTTGATCAAACTTGGGAAATGCCCCAAGATGATATGCCAAAGAAATTCAACTTTGTGAGAGTTGAGTAATAAATCTGAATGGGACGAAGACACCATACAGAATTTAAATCAGAATACCATAAAGTGGTATACGGACGGTTCCAAGCTAGACGAGGGAACTGGGATAGGAGTTTTTGGACCGAGAGCCAAATACTCAGAAAGCTTGAGCACATACCCGAGCATCTTTCAAGCAGAAGTCCGCGCCATCGAAAGATGTGTGGAATTCAATATTGGAAGAAACTACCGCAGACAAGAGATTGTGATCATGTCGGATAGTCAAGCAGCCATCAAAGCGCTGAGTTCAAATATAATCAGTTCGAAGATGGTTTGGGAATGCCTAGGCAAACTAAATGAACTGGGCCAGAAGAACACTGTCACCCTCCTATGGGTCCCGGGACACATAGGAATAGAGGGGAACGAAACAGCACATAAGCTGGCAAAAAAAGGAGCTGAAACCCCACATTTGGGACCAGAACCATCTTGTGGGATCAGCAGTAGAGTAATCTTAGGAAAACTAAGGGAAGAAATGGAGAAAGAAAAATCCAAGTACTGGAATCAGCTGGAAGGACTGAGGCGCTCTAAGATACTACTGGGGAACTATGACCAGAAGAGATCTCTTAGCTGCCTCAACCTCAGTAAAAAAAGGCTCCGAATTTTAACGGGAATATTAACCGGGCATTGCCGGTTAAGAAGCCACATGAAGAAACTAGGGTTAGCAGATGAAGCAAAGTGCAGATTCTGTGAGGAAGAGGATGAAACCTCAATACACATACTCGCAGAATGCCCTGCCTTGCAAAATTCTAGGGCTAGATACCTAGGAGCACATGGAATAGAGGAAGGGGATCTACCTGACTTGAAGCCCGACGATGTCCTAAACTTCCTCAGGAAAATAGGACTCGAAGAGCTGCTATAAGTCTGAGAAAATATCAGAACATGGCAAGTAAGGGGGAACACAATAGATCCTATAGGTCGCAGTGTAATTATCACCCCTAACTTATACATACATACATACATACATACATACAAATCAGATTCCCTTGCAGGATGTCGTCGACTACTTTAAATCAGTAGGTTGGATGACGAACTAAAAGAACAGGCTCCGGAAGAAGCACGATGGACTTCGCCCCGCCTAATTTACAGATTCAACATGTATGCAAGAACGTTTTATAGACCTCACGACAAGAAGAAACCTAACATTTACCGCTTTCAGGATAAATAGTAAAATAGTATCCGTGAAGTTACATTTCCATTTCCACTGAAAGAAGACCGATACATGCATTAAATTTAAGGTCTAACGATTAAGTATTTTAATAATGAAAAGCAAGATTTTTAAAAACCAGAAATTGATTAATCAATCAGTTTATTGATCACTCCCGGTATTGTAGATAATGATTATCGTACACAATCAACCGCGAATCGAATTCATTTATGTCACGATTTATAATTAATTTTCAATTGTTTCCTGACTTGGACAAATCACTCTTTTATCGGAATGAAAAAATTAAAAAGTTTATTAGTCTGCATCGGTACTCAAATAATAAATTATGACAGTATCGACACAATCTACACCTAATTTGTCCATATTTATTTTTATAATTACATGACCAAATTTGTAAAAACCATTATTTCGACATAAAAAAAGAAAAAATTTAAGCAATACGACGCATTAAGAACTACAAAGTCTGCCATTTCGCATTGGAATTAAGTATAAAATAGATCGTTTTCTCGCCAATTAAAATCGATTATAATCCCATGGGAATGGGATTAGGTTATTTATTTATTTGTGTTATGTGCAATCGACTCGCTAAGCCTGTAACCTGCAGAGTACGCAGGCGTGACAGTCGTGAAATCTTATTAAAGTCCGTACGCTCTTGTATGCAGGCCGCTCTGCAAGGCATAAATACAAACTCTGTATCAATTAGAAAATCAAGTCAACAATTTAATATCCCGAAAACTTGATGATATTGAACTGTCAATTGGGACTATCGATGAACCACCGGAAGAAACTCTGGATGAAATAGATGATTCTATTTTCCTAGAACCAACACAAAGTTAATCTAAAGAATCTGGCACAACACCAAGTTACTCTAAAGAGCCTGAGCCAACATAATTTTGCTCTAAATAACCTTACCCAATTCCAAGTTGCTCTAAAGAGAACTCGACTTATGCAGAGGCCATTAAAGTGAAAGAAATAACCAACGAGCGGAGGAACTTACAAGCTCGACAATCGAAAAGGAGCTTTAACTGAAAATAAAGAACAAAAGCAGAACCTTAAGCATCACCAATCGGCAATGAATGGGCAGCCTTTAAAATCAAAATAAAGAATAAAGCAAAAACAACAAATAAAGCAAAGGAAACAAAACAATTCATCAGAAAGTGAAGATGACAATAATAACGAATGTCACAGCAAATTCACTGAAACCAAATCTGAAGAAGGGTGGATACATTGTGTACAATGGAAAAAGTGGGCTTATGATTCATGTGATTTATGTGATTTTTATTAATAATAATAAAATTTCGTTTCAAATGTGTTTATTACTTGAAATTGGGATTGTATTATTTAATAACCTGCTTTATTCGGGACAAGGACCAGTGGAACTTCTGGTCCCAAACAATGGGGTGAAAGTAAACAGAGTCGCCATGTTCAAATTATCAGTTTTACTACAATACAAGTGAGATTTAAGTCTAATCTAAAATACCTGCTAATGTATTTCCATTGATACACAGAGGACACTGTGTAGCACATTAAGAGAAAATGTCAATTGGGTTATTAACAACTGGACTATAATATTCTTTTTACGGATGAATCGAGATTTTCACTTTTGAAGAATAGGTTCTTAACCATAAAGGTATGACAAAATCAACAAATTATTTGATATATCTTGTAGATGTACTATCGGCTTCAGAATAGAATAGCTTACAATGAATTAATTTTAAGGACGGCCTATTTATTGTGTATAACCAATCACGGTTTAAATAATAATAAATTTGAAATCAGTTAAACAGTTGTCCACGCCCACATCTTTAATATTTGCAGCATAAGGTATTTTATCGACAAATTGTCTGTCCCTTGTAAATAAACTTAATCCCCCAAAACCATTTAATGTAGGCGTTTAAAGGGCGTTTTTTTTAACTTCGGTAGGTAAACGAAATTCACATTTAACATGTATATGCTATTCTAAAGCCGACTGTACTTCGCTTAGGTATTGCTTATAAATATACATCAAAGGCTCACGGAAATCATTATACCATTATTATCGTCTGTACGAGCTTCCAATGCTACAAGCAAATACAGAATCGATTTCACCAACATATGCCTTTCACAAGCCCTAGAAGATAATCATTAATGACAGGTACTATATGTATCTTCACCGATGGATCTAAGACAAAAGAAGGTTCAGGATGTGGAATTTACTCCAGATCCCTAAACCTACCTAAATATAAAATGAGCAATGGGTTGTAATGCCAGTATAGCTCAGACAGAACTAACTACTGCCTCCATAGCCGCAAAATAGATTACCAAAAGAGAAATCACTGGTAAAAACATCCGTATCCTTACGGACAGCAGACAAGTACTATTTGACCTGAATGGGCCACGGATCACATCAGGTCTAGTATTAGAATATCACATGGCCCTTACCGAAGCCTGTAACGTCGTTACTCTAGGATGGATAAAAGGTCATGGAATTTCAAAAGGCAACCGCTTAGCTGACTCGTTGGCTAGGAAAGCTGTCTCCCAAAGACTCTTGGGACCCGGCAGTCTTGTCAGCTTGCCGGCATCAGCGGTGGTTGACCTAGTAACGGCACGCACTCTTGACAAATTCAGGGGAAGATGTGACGAAGAAAAAGGTTGCAAACTATCCAAGGAATTTTTGTAATACCTGAATGGCAAAGCAGCCAAGAAATACGTGGCCATGACCAGAAAGGACCTGCTGATGGTCACAAATATACTGGCCATTGTCATTTACGAAAACATCTGAACAGGTTGGGTTTATCTGACAGCCCACTATGTAGAGGATGTGAACAAGAGGATGAGACAGTTGAGCACGTCCTTTGTGATTGTCCGGCACTCCCTCTAATAAGACTTTCTGTATTCGGCGAGAACTGGTTAAAACATGCCAATTTGAACGGGTAGGATGGTTGACGAGCCAATAGGTAGGCTCAATCTCAGAAGGACGCACAATGGGCCAAATGTGGCCTAAGTGCAGTGGGGCGACCTGCCCTTCCAGAATTACAGATACAGAGATTATCGTCTATATAAATCTTATCAAAAGTTTTCAAAATATTTAAAAAATACTGTTACTTGCATTTAATTTATCGCCCAATTTTAGACTATTTCTTTTTTTTTAAAAACTGTTTTAAATTTCTGATCAATATTATTCGATTGTTTAAAAATGCAGCATTTTAATTATTGGTGGGAACGGTAGGTCAAAACATGCCTGTTTCGTGAAGATTTATTTCGTTTACCTTAAGCAAGAACCACGTTATCAAGTAAATCGTTGGAAATTAATAAATTGAGATTAAATCCACCTTGTATTTACTAAACATTTTACTTAATTAAGAAGTTGTTAGCGGTAAGTAAGGCTCGATATAATCTACGTTATTATTAAAAATAAAACTTACTTCTTATAACAAAACTTCATCGTATCCTACAGCAATGAAATAATTAAGAACCGGTTAATATTTTAGTGATTTTAACGTCATATTAAAGAATTAAGTTAATAAACTGGAATTAGTTATTAAGTCTATCGGAAATTAAACGTTCCCTAGTTAAAATTAATCAGACAATTATTACAAATCCTCCATAAATCCTCCATGGAATTTTAAATGTTCGTTAACAGCTCAAAAAAATGAACATCTTCATTTTAAACCCATTTTTTTAAATTATTTTTTTTCTTTAACTAACTAAATTACCAAAGAATGATCCAAGTTTTTGATAATTTCTACAGTAATTCAATATTCTATTTTTATAAAAATTGAGTAAGTTGCACGCACTTCTCGCGGTGTCCCGTTTTCAACAATTGAAGTGGATACTTTTTAATTTTCAGAAAATTGCGTACAAAAATAATATTTTAAATATAATTTTCATGCTATCAGTAGACTCTGTTTATAGCAAATTGTTTTTGTCGTTTTTTTTCTTTTTATACGCTGTTATCTGTTTAAACAGAATTGTAGGAATTCGATTTCAAAATACTAACATTTTAGTCGCCTAGAAGTGCTTACAGTGACTTAACATTGTGACTGTAGTCCATAAATCAGTTTACCTAAAAAAACTGATGCTACGGCGATTAGAAACAGTGCAACTCGATCAATTAGTACGTTGGATACACGAAGGCTCAAGTCAAGAAAAAGTTACTAAATGAGTCCCAAAGTGCGAGAATTGTAAATGATCGCATTGAATATCACGGTTTTATAAGAATAAACTGGCCACCATGTTCACCCGATATGAATTGCATTTAACATGTCTGCAACGTCGAAGATTTATTGTGGCTTACCACTAGGTTTAGTCGTTCTATCAGCCTCTGATGAAGCTTATCACGGTCATTGGCATTACTTTATTAATCCTTAAGGTAAAAACATAGTGGAGCGTCGAGTCAAGATGCAAGCTGCGCGGTAAGCAGCGAGTTTCGATTTGCTCGATTTATGAATGTACATAGTGGAGCATTGAGGTTAGCTTCAAACATTGCAGTTTAGGTATAATTTTGAGGTATTTATTTGTTCGTCTGCTGTAGTAAATATGAGTTCAGACAGTGAAGACGAGGTTGTACTTGACAGCGTAAACTGCCTAGCAGTGTTGGTAATGTCCCGACAGTGCTCAGTACATCCAGTTAACCAAACTAGAAGAAAAGTAGGAAAGTATCACACCCTTTTTCAATAACTAAAAAAACACCATATGTTATCTTGCATTCGTCGGCCACTTCTCTCCATAACTTATCTAGACTATATTCGTTCCTGTGATCAGGGTGTGACTGATTGCACAGTGCTTTTCTGTAATACACTGACAGAATTAATTGTTCGACATTCATCTTGCACGGTTGAATTATGACTATTTTTGTTTAGCGCGCTTTGAATCGTTTAAAAGAAATCGTGAAGCGATGCTTTGCTAATACCGATGGACGCGCGCGCTCGATGAATCTTTACTATGTGGGTCTCCTACTTAATGTACCTAAATAAATCCGACATCGACGCTCCACTATGTTTTTACCTTTAGTATTTCTCTCTGTCAGTCCAATTGTCCACATATGCCCAATAAGGCGACTGTCTAGGCAGTAGTCCTAACAATTTGGTCCTGTCTGCTGATCCTGCCTCCTGTCTGGAACTGATAGAACGTGATAATTATAATATATTCCAGTAACATAACTTATTTTCTCGATAATCGAAGGTCGTTTCATAAAAATATTTTGGTTGGCTTATTGTTATTGATAATTTTAACATGCAACATTGTTATGTACTACTGGAACTACAAGACTCGAAACTTTTATAAAGCTCCCATTTGCATGGAAATGAATCTCGACTTCGATCATGTTGGAATTATCCACCATTGTCACTGATGAAATTTTATGTTCGGTATAGTTTCTAAGAATTCTTCATCGGGTGCTGTAATGTTTTCCATGCTCGTAATGGAATTCTAACATTTTTCTTTGAGTGATTATAAATATTTTTTGGTGTTTTTTTTTTAATTTCCAAGTGATTCCTTTCTTGACTAAAGGCACAACTGCAGGGTAATTAACGATTTTTGTGTTGCATATCGTAGTGCCTTTAGTATTTAAGATGTTTTGAGAGATTTTAGCACTTGATACATACATTTGGGGATTATATTATTGAAAATGAATCAAAATTTGAAGCTAACACGGAATTGTTTCATATTCCATTTCACCAGACAAACTATGGCAGGAATGAACCTATAACTAGACTGCTGAGAACTGCTAACAATTATCAGCATAATCTTGATTTTTTCGGCTCTACATTACCACAATTTAAAAACCAAATCAGGGGTATTCATTTTACCTAGAACATTTATGTATTTATTGTTGCTCATAGCTTTTGATATGAAAGTATATTTATGTATATTATTTTTCGATTATGAATGTTATAAATTCATCTATAATAATTGTGAATTGGTTAATCCGTTTAATGAATAAATAAATAAATAAATAAATTTTTAGATAAACTTGATATTGTTGATTGTATATAGAGAGATTAATTAATAATTTGCTTTCAAAATAACTCATATTTATATATGGAAAAAATATAATACGGGTAAATTACATTACACATTTTTTTGCATTTTCACGATAGTAAGTGTTTTGTAAATAGGATTTGGTAAATCAGTTCTCTTATATTAACTACATATCTTTTGTAAATTTGGAAGTTGTAATATCTTCTCTGTTTTTCCTAATTAATCTATAATATAATAATAAGCTTTATTGTCGAAAAAGTTATTTAAAATTTGTGGACAAAGCTGTTAAAAAAAAGCAAATCACATAGTACAGAATAACAAAACATATTAAAACTTCACAATATAAACATTGCGAAAGGTCAGTTAAAAAAAATAAATGTATACTTTATGTATACATTGTGCAATGAGAAAAATAAATAATAAATAATTTAAAATTTTAATTTAGTCAGAGTAACAAAAAAAACAACAAACAACAAAATAAATAAATATCATAAATTAACCTTCCAGTGCGTGAAATGGTCCCAAATATTTTATGTAAAAAAGTCGTCAACTGCATACAAAGCTCTCTCTGCCAAGTATAATTTTAAAGCGTTACGAAATGGGGTTATTGATGAAATGGACTTTATTTCCAAGAGTAGATTGTTGTGCATTTTCTTAGAGTTATAAAAAATAGAGCTTTTGATTAGTTCTGTGCGTGGTTTTGGTAAATAAAGGTCATACTCTGCACTTCTAAGAGGGTAGTTATGAGAAGGTCTGTCTGAGACTTCAGGTAAATGTTTCCGAATTAAGGAAATGGATTCAAAGTTAAATAGGAATGAAAGTGTTAATATTTTATGTTTTTTAAAGAATACCGAACAGCTCTTTTTTGTAATTTAAAAATACGTTCAAATTGAGTCACACAATATGTACATATCTGAGATGTGACTCGAAGAGGGCAAAATAGACTGTTCTGGAAGCTGACAGGTGAAGCTCCCTAGATATTGTTCTCAGCGCGTAACAAGAAGAGCTTAGTTTTTTTGACAAAGCGTCAATATGTATGTACTATCGGCTTCAGAATAGCATATACATTTTCAAACTAAAATCGCTTATATTGAATAGACAGCCTTTTTATTTTTTGTAACCAATCACGGTTTAAATAATAATAAATTTGAAATCAGTTAAACAGTTGTCCACGCCCACATCTTCACTTAGTTTGGAACCCTCGATAATAATTGTTTGTTTGGGATTAAAATCCCTTTTTTTTATTATATCAATACAAAAATGCGAAAAAAACCTATTTATTCGGGACATGACCGACCATTGTAAATACACTTAATCTCCCAAAACCATTTAATGAAGGCGTTTTAAAAATTGCCATTCCTTTGTTGTATAAGAAGGGCGTTTTTATAACTTCGGTAGGTAAACGAAATTCACATTTAACATGTATATGCTATTCTAAAGCCGACTGTACATCCTATTTTAGAGAACATAATAGGTTGAATTGCAGATATGTATGGTAAAACTTTCATCTTAGAAACGTTCAAACACATATGGTTAGAATCACACGATGACTTGATGATGGTTAAGTCATGTGAAACGATTCTATGCAGTTCGGTGATATCCAGGTGACTCCAAGAAAAGCTACCTTACCGCCGATGCTTAAGTTAGCAATATCATTGATAAATAGCAAAAACAATATAGGACCCAATACCGACTTTGTGGAACCTTGTGGAATTCTATTTGCTTGCATGAATACCTTAATTCAACTCGTACAAGCTGCAGTCTCTCACTAAGAAATACTCGAACCACCTGATCGAGCTGCTTCTAAATCCATAGTACTGCAATTTTTTAAGTAGTATTTTATGATCCACGCTATCGAAAGCTTTTGAGAAATCACAAAATATTGTAGCTGTAGAGTGTTGATTGTTTAAGCTGGAGTAGACATTATTAAAAAGACAAAACATAGCATCATTTATGCATTTGATTTACTCACTAATAACTAATTTTAAGCTTAAGAGTATACATTTCTTTCATATTGTTAAATGCAATTTTGTTTATTAAAAATTTTGCAACGAAATAAGTAAACGTAAGTGCCCAACTTAAAAAATTAAAACATTTCACTTCAGCGAAATACCACGCCTTATTTTTTCATAGCTAAACACTAAAATTATCTATAGAAAGAAACATTGAAAACGCTTCGAATAGTTTCGTATGTCGGATCAGCCTCAAATACCCCGACAGACTTTATCTCTCAAAATGTCGACCGTTACTAGTTGTAATATCTCTCGAGTGTATTAAGTACTTTATCGAAGCTATTCCTAACGATCGTGTAGCACTACAAATAATTAATTATAATTAGCCTTGAGTATGCTGGAGACGGTGGATGACATTTCACTGTACAAAAACGATTAAGTTTCTTACAATGTGATAACTAGATTGTTGATAACGATTGAATTGTAATTGAGGATAACAAGCCAATCACAACGGATTAATGTTAAAATGCTTTTAACTTAATTATTTGAAACATTGGTTTACAGTAGCTGCTTCGTTACAATTTTTGTATGTGATCATTAAATTTACAAACAAAAACAAGCTTCGCCAATTAAAATAATTTACGATTCTTTCATCAAGTATTTTAAATTACAAAGAAATGTTTAATTTGGTTTTTTTATTTTATATAGTAATGTTTATACAGTGCGATCCATATGTATGGAATAAATTCATTTGTAGCGTTATTATGTACTATATGAAAAAAATTATAAGCACCCCCTCGAAAATTTTAAATTACAAAGGGGGTCGTGTGATAAATGATATTCGAATGTCAAAAATGACAGTTGACAGCTGAAAAATTACAGTTGGTAGCGGAAAAATGACAGTTGACAGCTAAAATGACATTTGACAGTAAAAATTACATTAGATCGTTTGAAGGAAAGGGTGTGCCATTGTACTTCGTTGTCAAAGTTTCCATTTCTGTCATCCTATGATAGGATTGGTTGATAATCACGAATCAAAAGTTGTAAAAAAAATTTTTCCGGTGATACGAAGTTCACAGGGTCAGCTAGTAGTATATATTTTTTTCGGGTATTACATTATTGGAGTGGTATAAATAAATCAGGACTGATATTCAGGATGCATATAAATTAAGTAATTTAAATATGTGTTTTATAAAATAAATAGACAGTAGTTAGCCATAGTTGTGTATAATTTATATAATTTATACAGTGCGGTCCATATGTATGGAATAAATTCATTTGTAGCGTTATTATGTACTATATGAAAAAAACCTGAAACAGGTCGATTTTTATTCTTAAATTGACAATTTACAGTATGAAAATATTATCCCCCTCCAGCACCCCTTCGGAATTATAAGCACCCCCTCGAAAATTTTAAATTACAAAGGGGGTCGTGTGGCACCTCGTTGGAAAGGGATTTTAGTCCTCTGCTCAGCAATATAAAGTTTTTTAAGTTTGGTGCAATCATAACTGAGAAAATTGATTTTTAAGATGTAAAATTTTGATAATGTCTCTAACACAAAACTTTACGTAGAATGAAGATAATAATGTCACATAATGATTAGAATGTGTTTTTCAATGTATTTGACACTTAAATTAAATGTTCAAAATGACCACCATGAATATTTTGAGAACAGACTAGCTGCTTTATTGCAATAGTTCGTTCAAGTGAACTCTTACAACACACAAATATTACGTTAGCGTGAAGCAATTTGCCTCTTCAAAAAAAACGAAAAAAAATAAAATTTATTTATTAACTAAACTAACTACAAAACAAACGAAATGAAAATAAGCTTGTTTGGTCTGAAGGACCCTAACATTAACGTTAACAATAATTACTGGTGGTTTGAGGGACCGTACCTAAATTGACTATGAATATAAACCATGTATTACCTATTCTAACCCTTACATTTAACAGAAATTTTACCTTTCTTTACAGTAAAGGAAACGTTAAAATGTATTCCTAATTATATTTCTATAAATTTGACTTTAGTCACTTACCTTCACACAGGTATTAATATTTTAATAACATAATCGCCGATGCGCTATGAATGGTTACCGGCGTTAATTATAATGCTAATTCATACAAAAGCAACAACTCGGGAATATCTTTATCGTCCCGAGACAAAATTAAACCGTGCCACCGCAACCTGATCACAAAAATCCAAATTGCCAACAAAATAATAAAAGGTAGTGGTTAGTATATTTAAAATCGGACTTACCGATGTCTGGGAGAATAACTCACTCACTTATACGGGTGAACAAATAATAAATGATACCCGCACTCGATCCCTGAAACCACACTATACACTCAGGAATTTATCTAAGTGCCGATCGCACTTTATTCGAAGGGCTTTCGTCCTGGAAACCGCTCCGAGCCGAAGTCCTTAATTCTTCTTTTCTTTGGACCACACTTTGCCAGCTCGGTAATTCTCACCAAAAAGCTGGTTCGAGCCGAACTCCTTTTTTGTTCTTTCCTTGGCTGCCAGGAAAACCATTATTACAATATTACACTATTTATATGCACCTATTTCACTGTGCACTTACTTTCCACGCACTAATTGTTCGCTGTTAACTAAGAATGCTCTAGAACCAGTAGAATTTCCCCCAGGAAGCATAGTATGTTATATAGATGGCTCTCGCATGGAAGATACGTTAGAAGCAGGTGTTCTGATAGAGGACGTCGGGGTTCGAAAGAGCTATGATAAATTGATAAATACTCCACGGTCTTCCAGTTAGAAATATTTGCCATCCTCAAAGCACCAGAACTAATAGAAGAACGGGACAACTCAGGAAGCCCCGTCAGATAGCCAGGCCGCTCTAAAGGCGATTTGTAGGTGCAGGACCAGCACGACACTAGTCCAGGAATGCGCAAATACCCTAGACAGACTGACCTCAAGACGGGATGTAAACCTATTATGGGTACCCAGATATAGCGGGATAGCAGGCAACGAGCGGGCATATGAACTTGCCAGACAGTGAGCCAACAAACGTTGCTACGGACCCGAGCCAATAATAGGGCTAAGCAGAGCACAAACCTGAACTCTACTTAAGGAATGAGCAGATAGAGGATTAGAAGAACAATGGATCAACTGCAGAGCCTTAGGTAGGCGAAACAATTAATCGCCTACCCTGACAACGCTAGGACAAAGTGGTTACTGGATAAATCCAGATCACAGCTGCGTCTGCTTGTTGGAGTCCTTACTGGCTATTGTGGACTTAGAAGACATCTACATCTTTAGGACGTAGTCGAAAACCCAGACTGCCCAAACTGTGGCAAGGAGGAAACTTCTACGCACAACTCAGACAAGACATCTTTGGGGTGCGAAAAGTCGAGGAAGAAGACTTGCACATCCTCCCTCCAAGAAACGTCATGGCTTTCATACGAAGGACGAGGCGTTTCGAGAGGGCGCCGAACGAGTGAAATACAGAGGGGGGAGAACCTGGGGTATGGCAAAAAGGGCCTGAAGGGCGCCTACTTGTCAGGCATCAGCCACCCCGCCCATTCATTCATTCATTCATTCAATCAAGACTGCTCTAGCTGTTAACTCACATCTTCGCTCGTGTATGGCCTTTTATATTACCCTAAAGCCTTCTCGAATATTCCAGGGCAAACATTCTAGTTCGGAAATTAGGAAACAACGGGATTATTCTAGAAGGAGCGCATTCGCCATTATTTAAAATTTTTGGACAGGGTCGTCTTCTGAACTTTACGACTTTGTAACAATTTTGACCTTTATTGACCATCATTTTTATTAAAATTATTTAGCTTAGAAACTAGGCTATTATAATGTATAGGTATGTTAGTTCATGATATGTTTATATAATCTTCTTGGCTATATACTTTAAACTCTGCAATAATACGATACACAAGGGATTGTTTTATACATGTGCCGTGCTACTTAGATAATTAATCATTAAATTTCCCTTTGTTCTAGAAAACGGTTTCCTTTGGTTGTAATAATTTTTTCTCAGTACCTTTTATATATCCTAAATATAACACTATAATGGTTGCAGTTATTTTTACCCCCTTTTTTAAACAGTTATATAACTATGCCTAATTCTGAATCATTACTCAGTTCTGTAACTGCTTTGTTAAGAATGTTTGTCAAAACTGTTAGCCTATTATTATTTAAATTTATTTATATCCTGCTGCTTTGGCTCTGTCTCATCTTATATTAGTTCTTCTGTTAACGGTATCTCTTGCTCACTTTCTTTTACATTTAGAATTTCATTGAAATATTTATTCCATCACTCCATTTGCTCATTTGTTAAGAGTTTTCCTGATTTTGCTTTTATGTTTATGTGCACCGAAACCCGGGCTAGAACCTCGTCTCCAAGAGTTTTCTTGAGAAGAGTGCCAAAAACAACCCGAAAAGTTTTTTGGGGCGGTGGTTCCGAATTTCACATCCAAATGAACGCCTGTCGCGCTGGGATTTTTATTTTTACATCTTGTGCAATTGTTGATATCTTGTAAAGAAGCTTTTGGTTTCCAAAACTAATTTATTCCACTCTCTATTTGTATCTGAATTCCGCCCATGATTTCTGTTTTTCTTTGCTAATTCTTTGATTTTTATTCTATGATCCTTATAGCTAGTTTATTTTCCACAAAGTAACAATTCCATTAGTCGTTTTTTGATTTGATTTTTCTTTGAATCTTGTTGTTCTACCATCTAATTTTTTTATTTATTATTACACCGCATTCTTCCTTTATTATTTTAAAAGTGTTTCGTCTAGAGATTTTTCAATGAGTATTTATTTTTGTTTTTCATAATTGCCTTTATTTAAGGTTTTGTTCATTTTGTATAAAAAAAAACAAATAGTAGTAATATAGTAATAAAATAATAATTTTAATAAAAACTTACATGTGGTCATTAAAATAAAATCTGTAGCTATTAAAATTATGCTCAGATACCCTTTCATCCGTCTCAAACATTTTAAAAGAAAGAAACCATGAATTTGCCTCTGCATTGATTCTAGTTTAGGTTTCATCTACAGGACGAGTCAATTAATAATACAATGTACAGTTAATGTCCACAGAGCTTCAAGAATACCTAATGTCGCAACTCGCAGACACGTATTTGAAACAGAGAAAACATTTGCGGTAACCATCACATTTGTCATTCTAAGGATTCTAAAAAACGTGTTTTCTGAAACAACTAATAATATTGCTAATTGTCATTTCTTTCTTTTTGCATTCTTCAGTGCCAAAGACATAGTTGTAAACTGGGTGAGCTATACGGGAATCATCATCCAGTGAATGTCGACGATGTTTAAATAACTTTGATCATTCATAAATAATTTACTTGGAAGGGCAATCATCTTCGTAAACATTCAACATTTTTTCAAGGATAATTTTGAAATTTTTCTTTGTTCTGAAAGGAATTTTATAATACAATTAATATGAGGACAATTATTTTATAACTGTACTACTGTGCACTAATGTTACTAAAGTATGTGTGATTTAAAAACAATTAAAAAATTGGTGAAAACATTAAACAAAAAAACTTTTTAACAAAAATTTTAACTAAAAGATTAGCTTTTTTAAATTCAATGAAAGCGGTTATAAATGAATTTTACATAACATTATTAAAATCATACTACTTTATCATTCTCATTATAGTAGTTAAGTTTAGTAGTAAGTTAATTTGATATGAAAATTGATTTTTGTATTTTCTCTATTATAAAAATAATTTAATTGTTTTTATGTTTGCTATATTTTTATTCCTTTACAATCTATTTAACGCAAATACACACTTGTTTTTCTTCGTTGTTCTATTTTGAATTTCCTCTGTGTTTGGTTTCTGTATAACGAATGTTCTTAGATATTTAAACCTTTTAACTTTTTTAAATTCAAATAAATGTCCGTATACTCCCTGATTCCTTTGATTTTTTACGAGCTAAATAATTGACGTATTTCGGCTTCAAAGTTGTACAAACTTTGTTCTTACCATTAGGAATCAACAAAAAAATTTCAAAAATACAACTTACATTCAGGATAATAAAAACTTTATTAAAAATAAATATTTTTACTGCACTAAAAAATTTATTTACTTAACACAGAAATTACAAAGAAATTTAAAATCAAAGCTTTAACTTTATAACTAAAACTTAAAAAAACAGACAATATTCTTTTCTTTATATAATAATAAGTACTTAATATTTACCAAAATATTGATATGATAAGAATATGAATAAAGAATATGATAAGATACACAGATAATTAACAGTTTTAATTTTTGATCACTACGATATCACTATAGGCAAGTCCAAGTTTTATATTTTGTCATACAGTTGAGTATCTCGTAAATATCTGAAGAGATGAGGAAATTGAAGAGGTGAGCCTAGGATTTCTTTGATGGTGTGTTTAAGTTGATGTTTCTGGCGTTTTCTTGAACAGTCTATTAGAATATGTTTCACAGTTAGAGGAGCATTACAGTGATCACATTTAGGTGGGCTTTGTGATGCCATCAAAAAACTATGAGTTAACCTCGAGTGACCTATTCGTAATCTTCGAAGTATAACAGTGTTTCTTCTATACATCTCTGGAAGGTGGATGGATGGAACGGTGGGTTGTATTTCATGTAATTTAGTATGTGTATGGTTCCAGTCGTCTTGCCAGTGCTTAACCTAACCTAACCTAACCTAACCTAACCTAACCTAACCTAACCTAACCTAACCTAACCTAACCAAAATATTAATAAAGGTTAAAAAATAAAAATATTAGCTTACAATTAAAATGGGTAACTATATAAATACTTACGAACAATCAGAAGATTTGAAAAAAAATGTCAATTGCCAACTAATGGATTTATCACCACACCTGTTTATTTTGATATTGAAATCGTCATTGCTATGTCGCTGAATTAAATTATTGTAAAAAAACAAATATTTTGAATTACTTGTGAAAAGAAACATTGGGGCTTAAATAGTCTTGTTTTTTACACACTTGGCAATTACGAACCATTTCTTTCACCAGTTTTCATTTAATATTACCTATAATTTCGCCAAAAACACCAATATAACTCCAAATTCTCGTTGCAATTGCGTCGGCAACAATGCTTGAAATAATTAAAGAGACTGTGTCCAATTTCATAGTATAACCGCTTCTGCGCATTGTATGAACATAGTGCATCTTACTCCTTCATTTAATAAATTTTTGTTCATTGATAACTTTTATTATTTTGCTTACTTCAAGTTTTTAAGGTGATTTGGACTCTGTAAAACATTTGTTTGATATCTATAATTAGAATCATCTCCAATTTTAAAGTTTTTAACGTTTTATCTTCTGTGTTATTCCGTAATTTGCATAATTCTCCGATGTGAATTAGCTTACGGCCGAAAAAGCCAATTACCATTGTATCCGTTCCAAATATTTTCTAGAGACCTTGGCGGCTGCTTTTGATTTTTTATTTAATGCAAAAAAAAGTTATTCTTTTAAAGGCGATGTTTGTAATGTAGATGTTCGACAAAAAGATAAATCTGGACTCAATAACACATTTATAGCTTCCTTTACGAGACACTATCATTTGTTGTTTTATATTTCTCTGCAGTAGTACGTTGCATGCCAATTACAATCGCCGCGTGCGCAACAGGATCGGTGTTTGGTATTATATTTACCGAACAAATTTTTATGTTAGAAATGCGAAATGTTTTGATAACTTTATTGGTTCAAATGATCACGATACATTATACAATATAATTAATTTTATAAATGTACAATAAAATAGTTCAATAAGTCCCGAGACTAACTAGGAAAAACACGTTTTTTTCGAAAAATTATTTTTTATTCATCAATATAATCACCGTTAAGTGCGATACAATAATTCCAATGCTTTTATAACTTTTCCATAACATACTTGTAGAAGGATTTCTCCTTGGCTTCAAAATAAGCTTCAGTCTCAGCTATTACTTCCTCATTCGAGGCAAATTTTCTTCCCTGGAGCATCCTTTTGAGATCAGCAAAGAGCCAGTAGTCGTTGCGGGCCAGATCTGGAGAGTATGGTGGGTGGGCAAGCAAATCGAAGCCCAGTTCGTTCAATTTGGCCATTGTTTTCATTGATTTGTGGCACGCTGCATTGTCTTGGTGAAAGATAATTTTTTTCTTTTTTATGAGGGGTAGTTTTATCACGATTTTGTCCTTCAAACGCACCAATAACTCAATGTAATAGTCGCTATAGATGGTTCTTCCATTTTCAAGGTAGTCGATAAAAATTATACTTTTCGTGCCCCAAAAAACTTACTTAACGAATTGTTAAGTTAAACTAGTACAAAATTTGAACTGACATTAAAAATGTTTTCAATTTTAAGTAATTAAAATATTTATAGGTTATGAATCTTTTTATTGAATGGAGATCAGATTTTCACGAAGCATCTCAAAGCAGTATTTTTAATTTTTGATTCACTTTATTTTATTTTAACAATTACCATCAAAAGTTTTTACATAAAAATATAGTTAAGAATTTTATGTAATAAAGAGTGATATTTTTACTATCTATGCAGTGTGGAAAAGCCAAATGAAATAAATTCCTTATTTCGATTACTGTAGATATTTATAAAAAATCCCAATACACGTCAAATTTAAATTATAATTTGACATTCTTTAAAGTGAAGAGTAGGTACTGTAGTGAGAATCGGTAATAAGATAATTTTAATTTTTTTATGTTAATTTTTGCAATAAATTTAAAAAATAGAGAATGAAGAGGCATTTCAAACTATAAATCATATATTTTATATAATTAAATGTCATTGAGCTTAAGGCTCTCTTTTTTACTTTATCTGTCCTTTTAGTTCCTTTTTTCATTGTACACAACTTCTCTCTATGTATAACATAGTACTTTAGCTTGGTTTTAACCATTTGTTTATCTATATAATACATATTTGTATTATATTTTCAACGCCACACCATCAACTGCAGTCTTACAATCTTCTTTGAAAATATTTAACCTTTTGCTTTGTAAATTTTATAGGTTAGGAATTGTATTAGTCTCTAATTAGTTTGTAATGTGTTTTTCTTTGTAGCCTGATGATGGCCGAATTGTAGGCCGAAACTAGTAGCGCTTTAGATTTGCAACATTTATAATAATAAAAATTGTGACATTGACATTGGTTTTTCTTTTCTTCATTTAAGAAGAGTCACATTTGAGATATGGATGATTTGCGTGAATTGATATATCACAACCCTATAATTCCCATTTAACAGATTAGGGGCTGCAACTGTCATTCAAAGGGTGTTGAAGGTAGGGATCACATTTGTAGTGTTTTAGGATTTTCTATAAATATGTACAGTAATCGAAATAATGAATTTATTCCATTTGGCTTTTCCACACTGTATATCTCATCATTCTTATTTAGCTTGTAACTCATAATTATACTCTACTAGATCCACTAATTATATTCACAAATGCAAAATGATTAATAAAATCTCATACATATGCATTAATTAATTAGCGGATTAGTCAATTCTATTTAAGAATATAGCGTGTAATTTTTCAATACCAACTAATTCTTTTTTATTGAAATGGACAGAGCAAATCTCAACTGTGTCTAGGTCAGTTGATCGAAGAATCTTGTTTGAATAAGCTGTTTGGAATTTCGTAATTGTACCACAGTTTTCATGCTTCTTGGGATTATAGTATTTCTGTGTAGATAATTGTTGTTTACGGTACATATTGTTGTGCTAGGAAGGTCACACCTGATAAAAAAACGGGAATGAGTTTATATTTACATAACGAATTAAAGATATTTGATTTGTTGTTAATTATAAAATTTAAACGGTTTTTACTAATTAACACAATTTTTTATGGCAGTCTTAGACAATAATTTATATGCAGTCAGTTGAAAGTAAAATTTATTGAATCTAATATGCAAATGTTTTTATTCAAATATTCATTTACTTCGATACAATTTTAATGATTGCATTCATTTAAATTTTTCTGGAATTTAAAAATAATATCGCAACTTTTATTTCTTATACTAAAAGATATAATTCTAAAAATATATTGTTAATCAGTTAAGAGGCTTAGTAGGTTAATACGAGGGTTGCCTTTTATATTTTGGGATTTGGCAACCCTGGTGTTGCAATCTGGCAACTGACAGCTTTATTTTGATATACGAGCGCTACTTGTGTTGTTTTCAGTAACTTAAATGATTCATCTCGGCCCAAAAATGGAATTAAATCGTGAACATTTTCGTGCGATTATTTTTTACAACTTTCGACGTGGATTAACTCAGCAACAGTGCATGGATGAACTTAATTGAATTTTTGCCTATGAAGCTCCATCAAGGACCAGTGTTTATCGATAGTAAGGTGAATTCAATCGTGGCCGTAGTACACTCCAAGACGAATTTCGTGCAGGTCGTCCAACATCAGTTGTTGTTCCGAAAACCATTGATGCTGTGCGTGAACTCATATTTCAAGATCCTGATGTGACCTATATCGTGAGATTGGGACAACCTTAGGCATTAGTGGGACCAGCATAAATTCAATATTGCATAAATATTTGACGATCAAAAAAATTTGTTCGCGTTGGATCCCACACAATTTGTCAATCGCTCAAAAAAAGGCTCGTGTCGATTGGTCGAAGGAAATGCTCAAAAAA